>OX463227.1:173948662-174573495 GCA_949820135.1 Sylvilagus floridanus
TGCAAAGTCCAGTTCCATATTTATTTGTAGACAAAACTTTGTTAATGCTGTGTTTTTCAAAAATTTGCTTTTATTGCAGGAATAACAGTAGATGGAAGACCTCTCTCTCTCTCTCTGTCTCTCTCTGTCTTTCCCTCTCTCTAATTACATAATTATTATGTAACAATACCTGTTACAAACATCTAATCCCCAGTGATGGCTAATTGCCAGCATTAAACTTCACTAATTTAAAATCTTATAAATTATACAGATAAATAACATATTTCCTTTGGCAAAGCTTTATTAAATATTACGCATTATTATGCAAATATGCCTATTACTTATTCAAAACTTTTTTTTCCAAATAGTACATTTGAAACTATTTGTTTAAAGATTATTTGAAAGGCAGAACAACAAAAAGAAAGGAAAATACAGAGAGATAGAGATCAATCTTCCATCCTCTGGTTCACTCCCCAGATGACTGCAACAGCCAGGTCTGGAACAGTCGGAAGCTAAGCCAGGAGCCAGGAACTCCACCCTTGTCTCCAACATGGGTGGCAGGGGTACAAGTACTTGGGCAATGAAAATCTCTAAGCTTCCAAATCAATATAATGAAGTACAGTTATCATCACCAGCCACTTTTATTAGTTTTAGAGTGGCAAACTCCCTTCCATGGCCAATAAAGCAGTAGTTTTGCAAACAATTCCCACTTTACCAATTGCCCCCTCCTGCACACTTTGCTATAATTCACTTGAAAATTTGCTCTCTCCTCTCTCCCTCTCCAAAGCCCATCATCAAAGGCAGGTATACATGTGATTCACTATTCAAATGATGATGATACAAATCCTTGATGATACAGATCCTTGGGAAGATTCCTTAAATTATCTGTTAGCTCCTGGGACAGTCCACTTAATGGTGAATTTATCCCGCAGTTCCCTTGGATTTCAGAAATCTCTGGGGTTTTAACGGATAGGCTAAATGGATACCAATGAAATATAGAAGTGACAAAATACAGAGGGAGTGGACCTCCTGTACTTTCAGAAAGAACACTTAGGGGTTTTCTACACATCACAGGCGGGATACTTATTTTCTGTACTTACTTCTGCTAGAACATTTAAAAATGCAGAACCAGATCTCACATAGAACCATGAATAAACACTTCTATATAAACTCAGAGAGGTAGTTAATATTTTTAATGAAGACAAAAACACATAAAAACAATTATATTTCTTTTAAATCACAGTTTACATTAAACTAATTGAATTTAAAAGTAATTAAACAAAAAATATCAATTAGATATCTATCTTGTGTCTTGTATAATTATATTGTTTTATTGCCTCTGTTTCATAAATGTTGCTGAGCAGCTTTTAAATCCTGTCATTAGTTCTTCAGAAAAGGAAATAGAAGATTGTTCTATGTTTTGGAAACTAAGGTATTGCTTTTGTAGATAAGAAGCTGCTGTTTGGGCCCTCCTTATTGACAGGTCTTCTCAGTGCATTTAAACCATTGTAACTTGTTGGAAACCTTTGACTTCAAGGAGATCTCCTTCCTGGAAATTAATATTGGTTGTTAGTGTGTATCTTGTTCATATGATAGCGCCATCTAAACCTAACCGCGCTCCTATGAATACCACTTCCCTACTCTTGTTACTTTGTGCAAGAGAGACACTAACTTTATAAACAAGATGTTTCAAAGGTAAAAGAAGCCAGGACTATCCACTTAATCACATCACCAAGAATGCAGGGTATTTGTGAAAGTGGCTTCTATCAGACTGTATTCAAATGCAACCAACTTTTGTTCAACCTTCCTTGCATTTTTTCCTTTCTGGAAAAGATACCATTAGGTGATACACTTAATTGTAGAACAATTTTCACAACCCTATCACCTAGTTATAAGATTTTCATGTGTTGGATATATGATTCTGTATGTAAGTGTATGTAATATGTAATTTGGTGGAGAACATTTATTCTTCAGCATCCTAATTCATGACTCTATTATTCCTTTTGATGATTCTTGTCCATTATTTAATCCAATGATAATAGACATTCTATATATAAAGGAATTCTACTTCATATGTATTTGTACATTATAAAGTTTCATAGTCATTGTCTCCAGTGTCTGGACTTTCATCTCCTTAATGTATTTGTAGCAATCCTGAGAGAAAGTCAAAGTGTCACTTTAAATACTTTTAAAAATCAGATATGAGAGGTTCAGAAACATCTACTCCTGGCTTTATATGCCTGGTAAACAATTGAGAGATACCATAATTCTATTATATTTTCTATTATGCCTTCCATAAACCTGCCTTAATAACCACATTCCCATTGATTTCTCCTGTGATTTCTTTGGTATTTATGTAAAGGGCATATAGTTAAGCATTAGGAAACTAGCTTGTATTGTTCTGCAATGAACATTCCAGTGATTTATCTCTTAGATTGTGAACTCCACAAAGACAGACACATCTTCTAGGCGAGCCTTTAAGCGCCACATATGTATTAGTGAGCAGGGCTGAAGTAGATCTACCTGGGGAAAGACACTTTGTTGCCTATGGAATCTGCATTAATCTGCATTGCCTTTTTTTTTTTTTTTTTTGACAGGCAGAGTGGACAGTGAGAGACAGAGACAGAGAGAAAGGTCTTCCTTTTTGCCATTGGTTCACCCCCCAATGGCTGCCACGGCCAGTGCGCTATGGCCGGCGCACCGCGCTGATCCGAAGCCAGGAACCAGGTGCTTATCCTGGTCTCCCATGGGGTGCAGGACCCAAGCACTTGGGCCATCCTCCACTGCACTCCTGGGCCACAGCAGAGAGCTGGCCTGGAAGAGGGGCAACTGGGACAGAATCCGGCGCCCCAACCAGGACTAGAACCCGGTGTGCCGTTGCCACAAGGCGGAGGATTAGCCTGTTTGCAGATCAAGATCCATGTCTGTGAAGCCATCATGTCTCCACCACTACTGTACTGTTTCCTGTAGGTTTTTGTTATTTGTTCTAATCTTCATATCTGCCATCCAGCAAACACCCTCGTGCCTGTTTACCTACTGTGATTCAGCCACCCAACTGTTCTAGTGTGGCCCATTTGCTGGCCATGATCTCACACACCTTTGACAGCTGGTATTAGGTGGGGTTTTGCCTTCATACTGAGCTGATGATGTAACTACATACCTTTCAGCACATAATGTCTAGCCAGACTTTTCTTTGCCTGGACGACCTTTGTATGTGACCTTTTGCATGAGTGCAGCATCTTTTCAAGCTGAGAAAAGTAGGAGGAAAAGGCCACATGTAGCAAGACTCTGCTTATGGGAACTCCAAATTCCTTCATACTAGAGGCTCCGTAGTGACCCTTGAGTTTCTGATTTCTTCTCTAGGTATTATGTCTTTCTAATTTTCTAACATTTTGCCTGTTATTGAGAAGAGGAAATGTATCAGGTTCAATTTTGTAATGGAATGTAGATTTTTGAACACACCATTGATTTATTGTTAATGTGGTAAAGCTGTAACTATTTGTGGGGCAGCTAGGCATTCTGAAAACCTGCTTAACAGAAAAGCTAAAAAAAACTATTCAGAATGATCAAAAGGCACCATATTTGTTCCATCTTTTTAAAAAGATGGTCTCTCCTTTTCCCTGGAGCAGGTCTCCACCATCCAGAGGCAAAATGGCTGATCCAATCTGGCAAACTGGAAATGAGTTTTCAATTGTGCTAAAATTGGTTAATGGCTCCAATTTTGCAATGGTTACTGGTTACCAGTAACCTCTATCTAGTTAAATCCATGCTTTGCATTGAAAAGTCTTTGCCATAGAAGTCCCGTTAGATAAATGTGGGTAGGTTATGGAGTGTCAGCTCAGAGCTAGCTACCTGGAATCAAAAAGATTGAGGACATTTTGTAATAACTGCAGATGCTCCCAAACTCCCATTGCCATGTTTAGAAACATCTGAGGCCGGCGCCGTGGCTCACTAGGCTAACCCTCCACCTGCGTCGCCGGCATTCTGGGTTCTAGTCCCAGTTGGGGTGCTGGTTCTGTCCCGGTTGCTCGTCTTCCAGTCCAGCTCTCTGCTGTGGACTGGAGAAGGCAGTGGAGGATGGCCCAAGTGCTTGGGTCCTGCACCCACATGGGAGACCAGGAGGAAGCGCCTGGCTCCTGGCTTCGGATTGGCACTGCTGTGGTGACCATTTGGGGGGTGAACCAATGGAAGGAAGACCTTTCTTTCTGCCTAACTCTGTCGAAAGAAAGAAAGAAAGAAAGAAAGAAAGAAAGAAAGAAAGAAAGAAAGAAAGAAAGAAAGACAGACATCTGAAGAAAATTCGCTCATAAAACGTTTCCCTTCCGAGATAATGGATTAACAGAATTTTTGGTAGAAGCACCAGGCATAAAAAGCCCAGTTTCTGCTCTTGAAAGACACAGAGAGCATTCTGTCTAGTCTGAGTGTTCAAGAGCCATGCACTCCTTTGTTTCACAGAATGCAAGAAACACTGAGCAAGGAAAGGCCCTGGCTGACGTCCGGCACGACCCGTTCCAAGTCAGATAGGAACGTGGATGTTTGGTTCAACGTGGAGCGTTCTGTGACGCAGGCTCGCGAGGTCATCCGGGCTCTTGCTGTGTCCTTCGAAGAACCACAGCAGCGGAGTGGGGGCAACGCCGACCTCGCTCTCCGCGGGGAGTCCGAGCGCCCCTCGCACACGCTAGGCCCACGCGGCCAAGCCTCGCCTCCCGGCCCCCTCAGCGCCCCACCATGTCGGCTCCCTCCTGCGGCCGCAAGTTCGAGAGCGGCGACCTGGTGTTCGCCAAGCTCAAGGGCTACGCTCACTGGCCGGCCCGCGTGGAGCAGATGACTGAGCGCAACCGGTACCAGGTGTTCTTCTTCGGGACCCACCAGACGGCCTTCCTGGGCCCCAAGCACCTCTTCCCGTACGAGGAGTGCAAGGAGAAGTTCGGCCAGCCCAGCAAGCGCCGGGGCTTCAGCGAGGGGCTGTGGGAGATCGAGCACAACCCCGCGGCCCAGCTGTCTGCCGGCCAGGAGCCCAGGGCCGGCGGCGACGCGCAGCGGGCAGGCCCAGCCGAGGAGGCCCGGGCGGAGGCCGGGCAGGGCAAGGGGCCTCTGAAGAGGGGCGCGCGGGGCCGGCTGGACGACGCCCCCAAACGGCCGCGGGAGGCCGGCCCCGAGGCCGAGGAGGAGGCCGCGGCCGGCGCGGGTGAGGATCTGCCGCTCGCGGAGCTGGAGAACGGCGGCGGCGTGGGGCCGGGCCGCGAGCGGGAGGAGGCCGCAGCCCTGGACGGGGACGGCCTGTAGCCGCCCCGCTTCCACCAGAGCCCTGTCCTGCCCCTGCCGCGGCCCAGCTGGACGGAGAAACTGGACGCGGGCCCCTCCACCGCCCTTGACTCTGCCCACCCTTCCCAGTACCCCTGCCTGAGAACGGGACCCCCACCTTGCCGCCCTCCCCTGGACATTCTGGGCCGCTGCGGGAGAAGAGATGAAGAGCCCGGGGCCGGAGAGGGGCAGTCTGCAAACTGGGTGATGGGGCGAGAGAAGACCTCCTCTGAGACGCGCTGCCCCCTCTTCCTCCGTTACCCCACTTCCCGGGTCTCAGAAAAGCAAGATAGCTTGTCCAGGAGGGTCTCCCTTCCATAAATCCTTTTTTTGCCGACCCATAGGGTTCTGAGAACCAACACTGGGGCCTTCCAATTTGTGAGATCTGAAGAACTGGTGCAAGAAATTTGTGTCCCCATGTAGAGCTCTAGGACTGCTGACGGGATGCCTTGGGGAGACCTGGCTGCCCCGTTCCCTCTCCCCAAAGCCTCAAGGCCACCCTATGAATAATATATATCCACATCACTCAGGCAAAAAAAGAAAAGACATGGATTTTAGAAAGCTTTCTAAAAAGAGGGAAAAAGTTAAAATTCAGAAATGCTGGGTATGCCTGCCTGTACTCCCGGCTCTTCTATTGCCACCTCCAGTTATGACATGAACTGAGATTTTTTTTGCTGGTGGTTTGGGCTTTGGTATTCCTTGTGGTTTCATTTTCCATCCACATTCCCAGCTAGATCCCTCAGTGTTTTTTACCGATCCTACATATAATCTACTGAGAGGACAGAAGGAAGTAGGTGGCCCATCCCAGACTCTGTAGGTCTCTCTTCTGCATTTGCCATCAATTGTCTTTCACCTCACCCTCTCCCACCTTGGGCTCTGATGAAAAAAATTGTTGGTGGAACCTTTGGAAGTTTGGAAGTTTGTCTCTGAACTTCAGACTGTTTCAGTTCCAAGAAATAAAACCCATTCATTAAAGCAAATCTTTTCAGACCTGTTCCTTTAGTTTCTAAAGAATCAACTCTTAAATGTAATCAATAAATGTAATTGACTCTTTAACCTATTGTCCATAAATCCTGTGTTAAAAACAATTTTATACTGAGATATTTTAAAATTACCCTTGAGAAATCTGTTGTTTTAGGGTCTTTCTCCTTTATCTGTTGTAGTTACTACCACTGATAGGAATGAGTGGACAGAATTTAAAATGTTTGGATTATGACAAACTGGAATAACAACTAAGTTTAATACTCTTAACGTATTTTCCCAAACAACTATTTTGGAGAAGAATTAAGGATGAGATAATTGGTCCATTGTGTATTCATTTGTGTTTTGCAAGATATTGCGTCCCTTATTTCTTCCAGCTCCTTTCTATGACCAGATAATAGCTATATATTCCCAAGTTTTAACATGCAGAATATTTTACAACTTTTTAGTGGCTTTGCAAAAATATCTGGGGATAAACTTGTTTAGTCACATGTTGAGATCCCTATTTTTGTATTCATCTTCACTGTGTTCATGCAGAGGCTTTGGTAAATACCAGTCCTTGTCATAGAACATACTAGGGCATCGCTAACCAGGGGCTTGCAAAACTGAAAACTATCTTGTTTTTCACCCCTTTGAAAGATGCTGCTATTTTATTCCATGACATATAAGTCAGATGATTTATTTATCAACTACTGGTATTGCAGTAATAATAATACTATAATACCAAGAGTTACCATTCACTGATTGTCTACAATGTGCCCTGAAGAATGGCCTCATTCAATCTTTGCGATGATATGGCAAGGTAGGCATTGGCAATCAAATTTTCCATTGAAAGAAGTTCTGCTACAGAAAGGTTAAATGGCTTTTTCAGCATTCCACACAATACTCAGGATTCAAACATAGGTTTTACAGGTCCAAGGCCTAGGCTGTTTCTTCATAATTACACACTCAAAAAAGCAGTAATGATGAATATGTAAGTTAATAAAACTATTTCAGTATTAATAAGTAGTCATTGCCAGTCTAATGTTGAGTCTCTAAAACAAGCCAAGTGGTATTCTAAATACCTATTAATACGACTACCCAATTAGGTAGCTACCATTTACTTGATTTTAGAGGTGAGGGAACTGAGGGTCAAAGATGTTAAGAAATTTTCCAGAGGTCACACGAGTAGTAAATGACAAAGTCCAGAATCAGAGGCAGGCTTTTCTCATTCTAATTATAGATGATTTATTCCATCCTATGTTATTGCTTCCCATTGAACAAAACTTACTGTTGAATAAAATGGAAGTGTTCTTCTCCTCTACTATTTCGAAGGGAACATTTAGAAATTTGTTAGGCAGAGAATATATTAACAAAAATTGCCAGCAGGTTTGTAAAGAAATCATTTGACAATTGTTTTGCTTTAAATTACTTGCTGAAACAATGGGGACAATTGCACACTCATTATTTTTCGAGATGTATGTGACCACAGGAAGTTTGAATATGGATGGGAATATTTGCCACAGGCAGGCAGGTGATTTTCATAAAGTTTATATGGAGGCACACTCCAAAAATGATTCAATAACTCAAAAGATAGAAATGAAATTACTACCATTTGAGTCCCTCTCTGTGTATTATTTCCTTCTACCTTTTGTGTTCATAACATTGGAGATAGAAAAAGTTGTTTATTTGGAAGTGGCAAACACGTTTGCCTTCTTGGTGACTATAATAATGTAGCAAAAATGGAAATGCTCCTAATAGTTTACCTAAAGAATGATATACTGAGTAATAACACAATTACAACCTGATAAGAAACAGTATGGGGGAAACGTCTACATCCTCATCCTTCTGTTCCTTAGCAGCAGACCATATGTATGCTTTCGTAGTCGAAAGAGGGATGTTTTTTGTGGATTCAAGATGCTGTATGTTAGAAATTTCTTTGTTGATAATGCCCCATAATTCCAGTGGTACTTCTTGCCCCCTTGAAACAACACGTGCCTCAGTGCCAAAACTGCTGATCGGTGATTAGTTCATGTCACTGAACAAAGAACCCTCTATGACCTTCTGCTGATGCTGTGTGATGAGGAGGCAACGTCACTCATGAGCAGTCTGGGGATCTTATTGCAGTGTTCTGTATGAACGCATACCTGCCACATTGCCCGTGGTCCACAGACACAGCATCTGATTTTCTGTAAGGACTTCAAGGTTTCTGATATTTCACACAACCATCACCTTGGCACGTGACTAAGATGGCTTTGAATGCTGGGAATGTTGCTTTTAGATGGGATTTAGTTTTCACCTGCTCTGCAGATTCTCAATAGAGATGAAGAAGCTTCTTTGTGTCTTATACTTCTATTTTATTTTTCCTAAAATATAGTCGATATTCAGAGCATGCGTCTTCCATTTCTTTCATCATCAACACTCTTGTCAAGGAAAAGCTTCCACTACTCATGTTACAGATAAATATACAGATCCCTATAGTTAGAAAGAGCTGTCTCCTTCCCAGAGCCTCCCAGCCACTCAAGGTAAGAGCCACCCTTGTGTGTAACTTGCCACTTTATGTTTACACTAGTCACGTTCTAATTTCCTATTTATTGTGTGCTCTCCCACTAGACTGGAGGAGAAAGAAAATATGTTTTGATATTTTACCTCTCTCCCAAAACATGCCACAGAAAGCAAACAATAGATACTGTCTAAGTGCTTGAAGGTCTGTTTTCAAATACTCCCTGTAGTCATGGTGCTGTAGTAAAAGCCATCTGTGATGCAGAACACATTCTGATTCTGAAGACAGAGAGGCAGGGTAACCTGGCTCCTAGACTCATGACAAATGTGGCTTGGAGTGGTTTTGTGTCTGTGTAAGTAGCTGCCCATATTAGGTGATGTGGAGATATTGACAGTTCTCATAGACCCAAAGAAATGTCTTCTTGGTTTCAAGATTATGCTGTTTTGCCCAGATTTCCTCACTATTTGAGCCACATGTCTTTGTGAAGCCACAGAAAAGCATCGTTTTCACAATGGCTGTGCTCCCAGATAGGCAAGGGAGCATTCTGATAGCTGCCTTTTCCAAATAGGAGCCATGTATTGACCATCAGCCAAACATTTACAATAATAAAGGGTGAGTGTGGCAAGAGAACTTGCATCCACCACTCCCTTTGCCTCATGTTGGATACACATCACTTGTTGTTGACTCGTGTCAGTGGGAGCTTAATATGTTGATGGGTCAGGATCCTTTTCCCATACAACATGGCTGGCCCCATGACTGGTCAGCTATCTGTATTGAATATAAATAGTTACTTTTCCCAAAACTGGTGGGAAAACCAACCACATTAGACTTTGAGATATAAAAAATGGAGATGTAAGTGATTTTTAGAGTCATTCTGGCAACAGGGAATTGTCTTTGCACATTACTATGGTTGCTGTGTCTTTGGCATGGGCACCAGTGAAAAATGAATTTCACCTTCTTCACTGGTCTGGTGAGTGCTAGGTGCTCAAGGATTGACGTCACACATCATATGATGGTGGCCTTTTTCTAGGATTTTGAGATTTGTTTTGTCTGTGTAGAAAATGAATACCCCTAGTCCTATCTCCCCCCTGAGTATGCTGTCACTGAATTAGTCTATTAGAATTAGAATCACTCCAATGTGTCTCCACAAGATCTCCAGTTTTCTCTTAATAATATCTGCTCTTATATAATTATCTCTTCATTAGCTTTTTGTCAACTAATAGATTGCACAGTCTATGTAGACAGAGAACGTCATCATTTTGCTTATTTTAGGAACCTAGCAAAGTACCTTGTTCATGTAGAGAACTCAGTAAATGGTAGTTCGTAGAGAAATGAATGAATGTATGAGTAAATCATACTGCTTCCCCATTGCCACCACAGGATCTCTGAAAAAAGATTGGGGAGCATTGTGATGCCTAGTAAAACATGGTAAAGGAAGCCTAAGGATTTTTTAAATAAGTGGGTGCCACTCATTAAACATGTTTATATTTGTATTTAAGTGTTGGTCTCACAACATAGGGGATCTTATCAAGACTGAAGCCTAGGGAGAAAGGATAATTTATCCAAGGTTGCTATCTGATTCTGAGTGTGAGTTAGCATAGCAACCACAACATTCACTTTTTACTTTTTGTAAAAAATAATTTTTAAGTAATTTTTTTACTTTTTGTAAAAATAATTTGATGCTTCATTATCAGCTTCTTTTAATGTAGGAAGCAACTAGGTGGTATGTGAATTTGGAGCTATCCAAATGTGGATTTAAATCCTGGCTCCACTATTTAAGAGCTGTGTGTTCTGTTTCCTCAAAGTTGCAGTAAAGACTTTCATGTGACAGGTGTGTTGTGAGTCACACATGATCTCGTATATGCTAATATGTCAAAGTTACGCACACATATATATGTATATGTATATATATACACACAAATATATGCATTATATATGGATTCACTTCCCTTCAATGTAAATGCAGAGAGATAACCAGACCATTCAAAATAATTAGAGCTCAACTTATCACCTTTTTTTGGGAGAACACTGGAGGCCTTTACCCAATGCAAGCAGCTTCCTGGTTGTAATTTATATGATAATTCTATATTTAGTCAGCCCATATACGGGGACAAACTGAAATCTTATCCTCCCATTTCCTCATATTCCTCTTTAATGACTTCTTTGAATTCCCTCACTGGTAGCAGAGTTATTCTGCATAGACACATGCAATTTTAAATATTCCTCTCCCTTGGCCAGGCGCGTCCCTCTGCAGCTTTACTGCTCCTGTTATTTCCCTCGAACCCATTCAGTCTTCTGATGGGTTTTTCTTAAATGCCTCTCCTCGACTACTTTGCATCCCTGTTTTTTTTTCCCCATTGCAGAAACAGTAATTGTATTGCTCTAGTTATTTCTCAGCTCCCTTGACTTTTTTCCAGTGTACCTATCTTTTCGCACATCATTTTAATGAGCTGCCCAACTTGATTACTAAAAAGGTGCTGGGAGTTTTGCAAGGGATTGACCGTTCTCTCCAGAAGCTCTCTTAGGCCTCATGCTCTCCTGTGATTTACCAAGTGCCACTTAATTTTGCTTTTTCTTTTCTGTTTTTTTCACACCTTAGCCAACTCTTCATCACAGTCATTATCTACCTCTCCTGGTGATCTACTTAACACTTCATTAAAAAGAATATATTCTGCTGCACTCCTTTCTCACTGGTTTTCACTTGTCAACAAGACTCGCTCTCCCTTTTCACTTGTGAGTCTTCTAGTGCTCAGCGCTTGTCCATCACTAGTTCTCCCCTGGTGCTGTATCACCTGCCTCTCTTCGGCAGCTTCCACGCAGTGGCCTGTGCTTCGTTACTGCTTTCTGACCTTTCTTTGGCCTTAGATGCAGTACTGCGACACAGTGCTGTTCAAGTCAGTGAATACACTGGAGACAGCACCTTTTAAAAACCTGTTAAGTTGGCTGGCGCCGTGGCTCAACAGGCTAATCCTCCGCCTTGCGGCGCCGGCACACCAGGTTCTAGTCCGGGTCGGGGCGCCGGATTCTGTCCCAGTTGCCCCTCTTCCAGGCCAGCCCTCTGCTGTGGCCTGGGAGTGCAGTGGAGGATGGCCCAAGTGCTTGGGCCCTGCACCCCATGGGAGACCAGGTAAAAGCACCTAGCACCTGGCTCCTGCCATTGGATGAGCGCGGTGCGCCGGCCGCAGCGCGCCATCCGCGGCAGCCATTGGAGGGTGAACCAATGGCAAAGGAATACCTTTCTCTCTGTCTCTCTCTCTCACTGTCCACTCTGCCTGTCAAAAAATAATAAAAAAAAAAACCTGTTAAGTTATTAGAAACCTAATATTAACTGTGTTGACCTTCTTTGGTTTGTTGGAGACAGGGATGGAGAAGAAAGCATTTTTCTACAAGTAGGGGATGCACTCCTGCTGTCTCACAGCCAGCTAAGGGCACTGAGAACAGAGCTGTAGGTCAGAAGGTCAAGTTGTCTTACCTTCCTTACCTTACCTTTCCAGGGAACTGCAGACAAATAGACAATAAGTTAGACTGTTTCAGATGTGATCATCTCAGAGTGAGACAGAATGACTGAGGAAGGAACACATATTTCAATTATGTTAAAATTAAATTCTGTGTTTTAGCATGCTCTTAGAAAGCCTAGGGCTCATTTCGAATTCAATTGTTTTAATAGAACAAAATATTTCTGTAGTACTGTGAATTTGTAACACAACTGCTTATAACAATAGTTCTCAATCTTTTCATTGCATAGAAAATGATCCCAGAGATTCTCATGCCAGGAAACATTCCCAGCTGAGTACGGCAACAATGACAATAGCAGCATCCATTTATTGAGTGCTTACTGTGTACCAGATGTTCTTCTCAGGGCTTGAGATAGTTTAGCAAACAATATAAACAAAATCTCTTGCTTTCTGGTGCTTCCACTTAACAGGTATTGAAAGGCAATTAAGAATCAATTAATAAATGAAGAAATTATATTATGTGATGTAAGCGTGATAACCACTATACTACAGAGACAAGGAAATTATATGTTATGAAGTTATGAATGCTGTTGGGGACAAAAGCAAAGCAAGGTGAGGCATAATAGAGTAGAAGGCAGGGGGTGTGCAATCGTAAGTGGGACAGTGAAGGTTGTGGTCAAGTTCAAGTGAGCACCTGGGGTTCCTCTTTAGTCCCCTACTTCAGTCATCACATCAAAATGAAAATGAATCGAGTAACATCCTTATAAAGATGGCCTTGAATCAATATAATTGTGGGGCTATAAATAATCTACAAGCTCAGATACTTTGTAACATATTACAGGTGACGCACCTCGCAACACACAGAGAGATACAAATCTTAAAATATTAGAAATAAAAATAATTGCTTGGAATAAGCTATTTGTGAATTTATTACACACATCATGTGTCATCTTTTGGACTGATATAGGATAAGATTTTAATTTTTATGTTATTTAATGTTTTACATACTTTTTCCCCAACAAATAGAAAATAATCACAGTGGCCATGAAATTTGTCTTTTTTCCCCCATATCTCCTACAGTACTTGACTGAACTTCACAGTTTATCCATTGTTATCAACCAACTTAATGATGTCTTGATGTAGACAGATGTTAGCAGCTCACCTCAGCATCCTGAGAGATGTGGACTTGAAGAGTAAGTTTCATGTGAGACACAGCTCCACCCTTATAGAGTATTCACAAGTCATGCTGTTATTGCACACCTGCGTTTAAGGTTTGCAGGGTGGTATGCTTGCGTGAGCACCTTCTGACACCCCAGCCCCTATTATTTACTGATGTCACGCAATGCCAACTGCTCTGTTTCATACTGTCTTATCATCTAAAGTGAAGTGCCTATATACAGAAATTTGAAGACAAATTTTTATTTTAGAATTCCTTTCAAGGTCAAGTTTTCATTTACATTCATTTGAACCTTTCTAGAGTAAATCTCCCATAAGTTTTGTGTCATTTTAGGTATTAAAAGCCTTCTCTATTTTTTTTTTCCTGTTTCAGAGTCTAAATTGTTATTTCACGGAAGGAGTGGAGTTTTTAGTTGGAACAAATAGAGATTCCAAGATGGCAGACTAGGGAGGGAGTTTACTGCTCTAGTCTAGAGGAAGATAGTTTAAAAAAAAGTGGAGAAAGTGCAATGTCAGGAAGAGTTAGGGGGAAAATTGCAGAGGAATCTCCACACAAATTAGAGAGACACTGTGGATCTACGTGGAGGGTGTGGACGTGCACAACTCAGGACACCAGCAGCTGAAAGCCTCAGCACCAGCTTTGGAGAGTGAGATGAGACCAGACTGCAGCAGCCCAAGCCACTGGCGATAAAGCTGCGTGAAGAGCCTGGTATGAGGCTGGCTTGGAGGCCTTTGGGAGACAGGGTACCTGCTAATCTAAAGAAAAAAAAGGGGGGCATGCTTCTCTCTCCCAACCACCCAGTACATGCATCCTGTAACTAGCTGAGAGAGAGTGGGTGCCATTTTGGACATACTTAACAGCTGTGCAAGCTTGTGTCCACACGCCCAGCAACCAGCTGAGAGGAGACACCTGAGTCTGGCTAGGAGCACTGACGGGGGCTGGGCACTCATGACTGTGGGAGCCTTGAGTGCTGGGACTGTGGAAACACTGGCTGTGTGGGAGGGCGCAAAGTGTGGCTGGCTATCTGGGCAGTCACTGTGGGCAGCTCCACACACTCAGGGCTCCCTGATTGCTGGTGAGGGTCATTGCTGTGGGTTCTGTGCTCACACTGAGGAGTGCACAGATCCTTGTGTGATTCTTGTGGCAGCATGGATGAATATTGGACACACTGGGGCTAGCACCCATCATTGGTCTCCTTGGAAGAGAGGAGGAGAGTGTGAGACTATGTGAACAGAGCTGATCAAACCCTCCCCTCTGATAAAAAAAAAAAGGGGGGGGGACATACCATGTGCAACTTTGGTGTCATCTTGGACACTCCCCTCACCCTGAAGCACTGAACAGAGCTCCCTGGTCACAACCAGCACACACCTCTGGGTACTCACTGAATACCGCTAAGCCACAGAGGCATAGTCCAAAGATAAAAGCTATCACAGGGAAAGAAAACCAACAAGTAGATATAAATCGAATATGTTACATGAATTCTATATTTAATCCAGTCCTAGAATTTTGTAAAATATAAGTGGAAATGCCAGTATGCCTAGGTTAGAAGATGGTGCAGACTAAGCAAATGATTGCATTTAGGATAAGTGAAATGCCTCCTTTCATAATATAGAAAAAGCCCATAGTTTTGCTATTTCTATTGGTTGGCATTCCTAACAATTGTTCACCTGTTAGCAGATGCCACCATTAAATCTGAATGTCATCGCCTTGAAAAAAATCCACATTCAGGCCCCTTGGAGAGGCAGACAGTCTTGGGCCATTTCAATTAAAGAGGCAGTTTGATATCCACCTTCTCATATTTCTTATGACTATCACAGAACCGAACACCCAAGGTGTCTTTTCATCATATTGATATGAATGTTTGAATGCCAAGCAGATGTAATTCAATGAAGGTATTCTGTAATATTTCTCACTTCTGTGGATTAAAAAAAAAAAGCTCAGTGTAGAATGAAAGAAAATGGGGAAAAAAAGCATGCATTCTCTCTTCGCTTGTCCATCCCCTACCTTCTCAGGGAAATAGCTTCTAAAATAGCTACCAGGGACAAATATTACAGCATGCAAGAGCAAGCCTCTGCCCCTCTGATGGCAGCCACCCTGTGAACTTGTGAAAGAGAATTTCTCAAGAATAGAGAATAATGAACAGGTTAGCAATATTCATCACATTCATCAATTTTGAGGAAAAAAAATAAAGACTATGCCATACAAAGCATTGATGACAAGATGCCTCATGCTATGCTTGGAGGACTATTTTATCTATTAAAATATGTAGATACTTCCAAAAATGATATCACAAATGTAATTAGCATAGCGTATAACATGCAAGGCTGCTCCCTCTGCCCTCCCCTCCTTCTGGCTCAGGAGGACATAGCTGCTGCTGCCACCACCTTCCTCTAATAATGGTCATTATTCACAGCAGGGCCCTGGAGGTCACTCGTACGGGCTTTGAGCAGAGGACCCTACTGTTCATCCTCTAGATGGTGAGCAGAGGCACGAGGATCAGGGATGCAGTTTATTCTTTGTATATGAGATGTAGATTTGACCTTGTGTTGTCCTCCTGCATCTTCTGTGATCTCACAAACCTTAGACACAGAACTTTCAAGCAGTCTTGTAAAAAATCTCCAACTGTGCTTTGGTGTTGAGCTGAAATCGTGGTATTTCAGTCATTTGTTGGTTTTGCTATAAAGATGCCTGGGGCACCCAGCGGCAACTGAGAGGGCAGACTTGTCATTGTTGGTAATTAGAAGGAGCCTGGTAGTGATTCAAGGTATCTCCGAATTCATAAATTAAAAAAAAAATGTGTTTGGGAGATGTAGTTTGCTGAATTCATTGTAGCCATGTGGCTGGCTTTTTAACCTTGCTGCTGCCCTACTCATTATATATGCAGTCATTCACCAAAGACCTTGCTTCCCTGCTGTGCTCCCGAAACCTGACAAAATGCATCAAACATTAGATGAATCTTCTGGTCTTCCTGTCTGTTGGTAACTATCTCTGAGATTTCAGCCACATTGGTAATAGCTATAGAATGAAATAAATTCCTAACAGTGTATGAGGTAGAGCTTAGTAGACACAGAATGACTACCTAACGAAATAAAAATGAAAGGGATAGTGATTATTCTATTTCAAAGTCATTAGCTTTATTTTACTAAATAAATTAATCAATCAAGAATTGCTTCATTTTGTGTGCATAAGGACAAGCTCTCAGACAGGCAAATTTCTATGGCTTCTTCTCACTGTTGGCCGTGTTTCCAAAGAGGTGGCTTCTCTACTGTACAATAGCTTCACTTTACCTAACACTGCAATTCAGGAGTGACCTTCTGGTCTCTAAAAGAGGTGTTAATCCTCATTAGCAACTGGACACTGCTGTGAAAGTTGGCTTTCCAAAAATGGACAAGGATGCTACTGCTGTAAAAAAATTAATCATTTTAACAGTGTATCCAGGGAGCTTTGGTACCACAGCCAATCACTGATGCATAGCTCTGAACAGCATGATAAGATAATTTGTCTCAGTGCCTTCACTCTGCATGTCCCAGACCTTAATATTAGACAAGGAAGAGTCATTAAAGCCTTTATGATTTATTTAAAGTTTCATTTGGAAAGTATTTATTTTTTGAACTTTTCTATAAAAAATAAAACCACTCAGTTTTCTTGTCCTACTCCTGATATGCTAGCATAATTCATCTGGAATTTATATATGGCTGAAATGGTATCAAATTACAGTTTAATGTAAATATGTGCAGAAAGTATAATCAATAAATTTTCTGATTAGCCTTAACTACCAGAACCATAAATATACCTTTGTTTTGTGTTTTTTCTAGTTCTGGTAAGTTACTATCAACCTTGTAAAGTTCTTTTGTTTTTCCTTTGACTAATGAACAGCTATGATCATCAACAAAAACTGAAGTTAAAGAGAATGAACATGGAATTATCATGAAGAAAAGTAGAAAAGGAGATCTAGGGAGTTTGTAACTAAGCGAAATAATGGGAGTTTGGATAGTTAGGAAGTTACTATCACCAGGTCCAGTCCTCACTGCTGGTTCCTGGGGAGCACTTAGCTGAGCCTCCACCCGTTACTAATGTAGGCCTGTTATGTTACTAGTGACTCTACCAGATTTTCAGGCTAAGTCCCTGTGAACACTCATCAAGAAATTCTGGGAATCAGCTGTAGGGGTCATTTTCTGTACTCAAAAACAATATTCCTCACACGTGCAGAACACAAAATGTTTTTGGTGAATTTACCATCTAATTTGTTTTTCTGCATTAGCAAGTTACAAGTTTATGTTGGAAATCCATGAGCATTTGTGAAAGCTGTCAATAAGCACTTAAGACTTCTTTGAGCACTGAAGATCTGTTTTTTGAGCTCTAAGGATAGGCTGTGGGTATTGCCCTTATAGTATGCTTAGAAAAATGAAGAAAATGTAATGATTTAAACCAAATTGGAAAAACGGTCACCCACAGTCTATCTTTTACTTGCCTGCTGGTCAATATTATTTACAATGTATAATTAAAAAGATGTTAAGTTTCTTTAAACATGTGCAGAAGAGGCATAAGATTCATGAAGTTTGAAGGTGTGAGTGACTTATTTAAAATCCGTCCTGTTCAAACAGGGCAGAAAGGGCTCTTATTATTGTGATGGTATAAAACACATGTCTTTAACCTAAATATCCTAATGTTCCCTATGTACTTAAAGTATTAAGGGAGGCAGTCTCGTTTAATGGAACTGTTTCTTTTCAGGCAAACAGAGCTTTATTTAGTGACTGGGTAACTCATTATCCAAATCCCAGAATTCAGTTTTCCATGAGAGTCAGCATTTCTGGTTTCTGATAGTGGACTCTAAATACAATTCTCCCATGCTTACTGCTAGTGAGAAGAAAGCCACCCAGTGTGACTGCAACGTGACTTTTCTTTTCTTGCAGAGTTGGAGAAGCCCTTCTAAGAAACGACAGAAAGCGTTTTAAAAGATCTATTTTTTTTTTCTCCTACAAGTGAGTCTAGAACTTAGTTACCAAGTTTGAGAATCGGAACCACTTGCCACCATTCATTAATTGTTACAGATTTCAATTGAGAAGACGGGAAATGTGAGAGTAGTGGAAATATGTGTGCCTGACAGCTCTTGACAGCGTGAGCATAGTGGGTCAACTTGATTAGTGGCTTTTGTGCCACATGAGAATGAAATCACACTAAAACCAGCCCCAAGAGTGTCCCGTGCTGACACATCTGGCCATCAGGACAGGCACTGTAGTGGGGAAGGCGGGTGGGTGTTGATCCATTGGTGTAAACAGATACGTGACACCGACCCAATTGCTTATATAGATATACAATCCTGACCCCTTATTATCCATTGAGTAAACATATAACCATTTGGAGTGCAATTGTGACTCCAGGTATGTGTAAATAAAATAAAAATGAGACCTGAACAGCCAAAACAGGTGTCATGAAGTCGTTGTGGCTGAGGGAATCCCATTTGTGTCTCTGGGATTTGGGAGGCTGCAGCAGTAAGATACCGAGAATGTACCGTGGTGGGCTGAGAACCAAGTAGGGCAGTTGGAGGAAGGCTCCACTGTTGGTCATGCCCATATGGGGAGCAGTCTCCCTACAGGGCCATAGGAACAGATGGAAAGTAAAGATTGTCCAGCAACCTGGGCTTTGGCAACAGCTTAAATAAATGAATAAAAATAACCAATGGCGACACCAGAGGAGAACTTGGTTATTAGGCCCCATCTACAGCACAGGATACCAGAGCCCAGAAGAGAGGAGGGCCGGGAGAGAAGCATGTCATGGTCATCAAAGCTCCAAGTCCAGTGAGAGCGCTCTCTGAGCTGTGTCCTGAACGTCTGAACTGCGTTTATATTAGCCCAGACTTTTCAAGCACTGATAAGTGTAGGAAAATGCTGGAATCTGATTGGGATGACATTAAAGGACTGAGAAGGGAGATTTTAGAGAGCAGGTTTGAAAACAGTGGTTAGAAAGAAAAAGAATCCTGCTTCTATTCTATTAAGTAAACAATTTAATCTCCTACTCAACGCACTTCTCTTTCCTTTTGTTTTTACGCTGAATGAATGAATGCATGAATGGATGAGTTGGGCCCTTATCACTAACTGCAGAGTTAAATGCATGTTTCACTACATTTAAAACAAAATCAAAGCTCCAATGAGCAGATGGTGGAAGCTTTTATTTTCCAAGAGACAAAAAGCCCGCCTGTGCCCTTTTCCTCCCAGCAGTGGGAGGCTGGCCTCCCCATGGGTATAGCCAGCCTGAGCAACTCACTAGGTATCAGGAAAACCAATTCACAGCTTTCACATTCTTAAATTTTACATAAGTTATCAAAAAAAAAAATCTTGTTTTTCAGTAAGCTATTTAATTTTTGAGAAAGTACTCTTCCAATGGCATTTTTACTTCTGCTAAAATTTTAAAAAATCAAATCCACAGTCTAAAAAGAACAATCAACTTCACCAAAAGGGAAAGCAACATTGTCAAGAATGAAAAATTTGAAATCCCAGTACTCAGTGTTAACGTTGACAGAGCTGAAGTTCCAAGAGGATTTGAATTTGACATGAATTAAAATGCGTCTGCTCCTTCTATGTTACACCTTTCTAAAACGTTATTCCGAGAAAAGCAACCGAAGCTCCAGGTGCTGTGTATTTCATGGCATAGAATATTGGCTGTTACCAGAATCTCATTGTTTGAAAGAGACTTTATTTTTCCTACTGTGAATATGAAATACCTCCTTTGGGGTCAGAGGCATACATAAAGATATATCATTTGCCTTTTAATGTGGCTTTCCGGTGACTGTACAGTTTGAAATTGTTCTGTATGCAGCCAGTCTTCCTTCCTGAATGTTCTTGCTCTGTCCTCTGCAAATATGGATGGAACTAATTATAGTGAGGATGGCTTCGTATGATGATGTCACTCCAGAGAGAACCTGCGCCACAGGGAGCATTTCCAGTAAAGTACAGCAGAAACTGCAGGGTAATCAAAGTGCAAATTCCAATTTATTTAAGCAATATTGTTCTCGCTCCTCCATTTCACAAAGCTGTCCTTTCTCATTAAATTTTTGAAAGAGAAGGAATGAATTTTACCAGCAGAAATCTGAATGCCAGTTGACCTTTTTGAAAACTCTGCATGGAACGCTGGCATCGGCTGTCTTTTCACACCCGTGGTGACAAAAGGTGGAAATTGAGGCTTACAAGAAATAAACGTAATATAGACAAGGCATCATGCCATCCAGCGAGGCGTCTGTTTGGAAAGAAGTTTGTGTGTTTAGAGAAGAGAGTATTTGGATTTGGCCCAGAAGGGGCTTTGGGCAAGATGTAGGGCTGAGGCTTTATGTACATCCCAGGGCCTGTCTTTGATCAGGTCCTAGATGGAGGGTCCATCGAGGCTCATCATTAGGTGAGGTCTTGTGAGTAGGTAGAAAATGAGGACACAGCAAGGCCAGTTCGTGGTGGAAGGAGAGCAGGTGCTGCAGAGGTGCCCAGGAAGGACTTCACCCGGATGTGTCAGCAACAGTGAGCAATGCTGGAGGTGTAATTTGGGTCTTCAATGGGAGGGCTGAGGTGCAAAGTCTTCAAAGCAAAGGGATTAACACCGAGTTAAGAAAAATACAAGGATGATCTGGAATTCGGAAGGAAGGCACTTCCCTTTGGCTGGAGGAAAGGTGTGAGAATGAGGACAGCATCCTGTGAAAAAAGCAAACAAGAATTTGTCCTTATAGAGTCTTTTTCTTCCGCACTGTGTTAAACATGGATGCATTTTCATTGTAAAGGTCGGGTTAGCTATCGACATAATTGCTGGTAGTCTCCCTAGCTGTGGGATGCAGTTTTAGAAGTCCTGCATTTCACACTCTGCACAAAAAGGTAATAATGGGTGCAAGCCAGCCTCCATAGTCCATGCTCAGGTTTTAGTCCTCATTGCTGGCCCGCTTCCACACATACAATCAAAACATCAGCTCCAGTGACTAACATTCAGATTTGTACCAATTGATTAAAAAATGATCAGATAGTAAATCTGCAGTACATTCTTGCATAACAAAAGGCAGTTTTCAAATGGCACCAAAAGATCCTGTGTTTACTTGTTTCTCTTTATGTTGCTGTCTGTAGGCACGAAAGTACACAGGGATCAGAGTGATTTTCCAACAATGTGCCTATTAAAGCTGAGGAATATTATACAGTGTTAAATTTATGATTTTAAAACTCTGCTTCTATCTATATAGTCATTCACACACATGGATGTATACATACAATTATTTATGCCTAAAGCATAAGCATGATGATTTTGTGTTGAATGATGGGATTTAGATGGTTGTATTTATATGAAAATATTAAATTCATTTTTTCTTTTTAAATGTTTCTCTTTTTTTTTTTTTGACAGGCAGAGCTAGACAGTGAGAGAGAAAGAGACAGAGAGAAAGGTCTTCCTTCTGTTGGTTCACGCCCCCAAATGGCCACTATGGCCAGCGCGCTGCACTGATCCGAAGCCAGGAGCCAGGTGCTTCCTCCTGGTCTCCCATGCGGGTGCAGGGCTCAAGCACTTGGGCCATCCTCCACTGCCTTCCCAGGCCACAGCAGAGAGCTGGCCTGGAAGAGGAGCAACCAGGACATAACCAGCGCTCCAACGGGGACTAGAACCCGGGGTGCTGGCACCGCAGGTGGAGGATTAGCCTAGTGATACCACAATGTGGTGTTTCAATATGCATATATATTACATATAGAGACAGGGTAATTAGCATATCCATCACCTGAAACACTTTTAATTTCTCAGTGTTCATAATCTTCAAAGTTCTCTCCTCTAGATATCTTGAGATACACAATGCATTGTGGTTAGCTATTGTAACTTTATGAGCAGCAGAAAATCAATCAGTTATTCCTATCTGACTGTAATGTTAAAAACACAAAACTGTCACTTGAAAAAAATATTTTTTGAATTCTTAAAGGCAGAGTTAACACAGAGAGAGGGAGAGAGAGAGAGAATCTTCCACCAGCTGGTTCACTCCCCAAATGACTACAACTGCCAGAGCTAGGGCCATCTGAAGCCAGGAGCACCCTTGTGGGTACAGAGACCCAAGCACTTGGGCCATCTTCCACTGCTTTTCCAGGCACATTGTCAGGGAGCTGGATCACAAGAGGAACAGCCAGGACACCATCCTGCGCCTATAAGATGTGCTGGCGTGGTGGACAGTGGCTTCACCCGCTATACAACAACTTCAGGCTCAAAACCTTCACATGTATTTTTAAATATTTGTTTAACTATTTTGATGTTATCCAATTATAAAGTGTCTTTTAGGTTTATAAGTAATTTTGAACACTTTTAAAGAAAAGATGTTTTGAAAATGTGAAAAATAATTTTCATTTTTGCATAAAATTTACCTCTTCAGTGAGGTAAATTTTTGTATATTTTGAATACATTTTATCTCAAGATCATTACTGTCTAGTACATAAATAAAAATCTTGATTAATATAACAATAATTTTTCCAAAATTAATATTACAGAATATATTATAATCTATGCTTGTTGTGTCTTTGTTGCTGTTTCTTATATCATCAGATTCTGAAAAGCAGTACTTACGTGTGCACCATAATAATACCATGTAGTTATTTTGTCTATTTCTCTGACTTCATTCCTGTAAAAACTGTAGGTTTCAGTGTCCAAGGGTATTCAAAAAGCTCTTGGAAAATATATATTATGTAAAGCTAGATATACAAAAGTTCAAGACTTTTTGGAATTAAAATAAGCTTATCTTTTAATTTCATTTTCTACAATCTTTTGAAGTACCCTCATGTGTTGATATTTTGTCAATATGAAGATGTATGTTTTTCAAAGGAGGACAGGTTCTATTTAATAGTTTGCTAATTTGATTTCTGATTTTATGTATTCAGCTATATGTGGTATTTGTTCCCTTGCCTCAGGCCTGCAAAAAGTTAAGAATGGCTTTTGTTACTGAAATGTCTGGCATGATCAATACCGCATTTGAGAAAGATTTCTCCAGGAAGGACAGCGCCTCCAGTGAAGAGGCAGCTCTAAGTCTCCCTGGGTAGTGTTTTCCCACTGTAGCCTGACCTTCTGCACCAACACCCACCCACTCCATCCCACACCATATCCTTGGAGAAGTGCTGAGCCGTCCAGCTACTCAGTTCCTGACCAGAAAATCCCCAGCCATAAGTCTATCCATTTTCACATCAGGCATTGTTGACAGCACAGCCACAGGTCTGGATGGACTGAAGGTCTTGTGCCCCCAACTATAAGCAAAGTTGGGAATCTACAGGGGCCTGTCTTGAGTTGCAAAACCTGACTCTTGCAACATCTAATACCAACCACTAACCACAGGGACTTGTAGCAAAATCACAGCGTTTTGCACCCATAGCAAAACCAATGGTGGGAAAGCATTCTGGTCTTAGGAGGCAAAGTAAATGATACTCTGATTTAGAGTATTTGAACCCGCCAGACTGACCACTCTCCAGCGCCCCTCTGAGGTTTTTCTGAACCTTCTCAGGTTGTAGCCTTCCACTCTGATCCTTGGGAATTAGCCATCTGATGTTCTCAGTGAGATGGACACATAGAGCCAGGTGGGTCACAGATGCTATTTCAAGTATTCTGCATAGGTTCATTTTATGAGCAGAAGGGAACTATGAGAACATAAACCATAGTTACAATTTTTTTCCCTAAAGCACTTCTCATTCTGGCTTTGACCTAAAATTGAAGGGGAAGTTTCCTGCCTACTGTCAAGTTGAAATAAGACATAGAATGCATCCTAAGCGAGAGCCTGGGATTCCAATTAAAGTTTTTCTTGGACTGACACACTTTGAAAGCTTTCTGCCCTTTTTCTTCTTAAAGAAAAAGAAATTAAATTTGATGATGATGTCTTGGTGACATCAAGTTTCCAAAATAGGAAGCAAATTTTGTTTGGAAAATCTACTCTGTAATTTTAGGATGCATTTATGTTTATCGTATCTGACTGACTATATCTTGGTGGGAATATTGAAAGTTAATAAGTATTGAATTATTAACCTGAAGATGAAATTGAATAGTTCTGATAAATTCAAATTTGCATGTATAAATGTATAATTTATGTACATATGCAAAAACTTACATATATAATACTATAACGTGATATTTTAGTAAACAACATAATATCAGTTTTCAATTTGTGCAGAATTGTGAATTTCTCATCACATCAGTAAAAATTCTGATATAAATTTATGTAATTAAAACTAGATTTTAAGTGATTTTTAAATATATTGCTGTGATTACTCTTAGTAGCAGTTCTGCTTTGTCCTAACACATTGTATTCTGTCACACATGATGTTTTTTTCCAAGGTTGTGGCAGCATTATCATCTCCAGACGACTTTGTACGAAATTAGCGTCCTCTATAAGAGTATCAGAGGCATGTAGATGAGGAAAATGCAGTCACGATCACTTGCTGTGAATTTCCAGGCCAAGTTTTTATTTTGACAGTAGCAACAAGAGGTGAACCTGCTGAAAATGATTGATGGCTAGTGCTGCTTTGCGACACTTCATTCAGGAGAGCACAGGCCATACCCACATATTTTCTCATCAATCAGTTGATTGCTCTGCTTTTGGTCTGGGATCTACTTCCTGCCTGAGGGAACCTACTCAAGTTAAATTTTTGCTTCTTCAGTACTCGCATCTGTACAATGTGGGAGAATAACTGTATCTCTTGGGATGTATTGTAAGTGAAATTTGTATGTTGTAAGGAGTACATGACATTTGCTTTTAGCATAGGGGTTGGTACTTTGTAAGAGCTCACTCTGTTATATTAACCATTAATATAGTACCAGGAAACTATATTCACGAATAGTTGAACAACTGTGTTTTTCTTGATTCTTACCCACAAAAATTGGCCACATTAGATACTTGTGTTGAGTCAGAATGAGGATGGAGTCCGAAGATAAACTTGTCATCCCCCTTACTATAATTGTAAACAGTCTTCTTTAGCGAACTTCAATGATAAACTCAGGGGGAAGAATATTCTTTTGTGGGCAAAGAAAGAGTGGATGCCACGAAGAATTGTGCTCCTTTGAAGACCTTCCCTATCAGGCCCCAAGACAAAATGAAATTGACTGGGCTCAAGCAATAGTTATATCCTGTTCTATCCACTTTATGCAGCTAAATCACGTCCAAGATTACAGAAAATGATTCTTGTTTCACCAATAGAGTTATTCAAGCGTCGCCCCAATTTTTTCTGTTGCAATCTAGACTCAGTAGAGAGCTCAGCCTGATGGGCAGCAAAGTTGGAATTAGCCAAGAGCACCTGTGGATGCGGCTGCTCTCCAAGATGCCCCCACACTTTGACGACGCACAGCCCTGCCTGAGCCTAGCACAGCAAGCACATGTAGGCACATGCCACAGCGTGGAAAACTCACAGGTTAGCACTTTGGAATATTTATTTTGTCTACTTCTAAAATATTTAGTCTGGAACATTTAAACTGGTACTTTATTGGTGTACACACTTGTCCAAATTTATGGCTGCTGACACTGAGTGCAGCTTTGGGGACACAGGTTCACAGCTAGCTGATTGTTTAGAAAGCCCAAACGCAAAAAGCCAGATCTTTCTGTGAATGTAGATAAAAAGTAGGTCACGACAAGTGTATGGAAAATGAGATAATGGGAGTTTGAAAGACTATTCCCATGGGGGCCAGTTTCTCTGATGTCCAACTGAACTACATGTTAATGAAGAAGGAAAACCTCTCGAAACTGATAAGCAGGCAGTCTCCTGGCAATTATCACACTCCTGTTGCAAACTAGGTACTTTATTTGGACCCTATCTATTCCTAGACTCGCCCTGTGTGAGGAAGCACAGTCTCAAATAATTGCAGGTCTATTAGCACATCAATTACCCAAAGATCTTGATTTTAGCAAGGAGTGGTTTTAATCAGTCGTTGCAAATGTTATTGAGAGATTAGTTGTCCCAGAGAATAAAATTCACTACAATTAGACTGTAAGAATTTGTGAACCTTCTTAGAAGATGTTTTGTAGTTCCTGTAGAATTCATGCATTTTGCTGCTTTTTTTTATGGGAAAAATGCATTCAGACTTTTGCATGATAACTGGAATTAATGTTATCTTTTAAATTTCTTCCTATTAGGATCAAAAGGACACAACTAAACTAACAAACAACTCACACTTTAATATATCAGAGTTCTGACTAAAGAGAACTTGAGATAATTAATGGAAACTGAAGAGTTTGTTCAAGTAGGCTTTCATTTCTATCCTGAAAATCAATGTTCTTCAACTCTTGGTGGTTGCATAGAACAGGAATAGAAGAGGGGTGACAGGAGAAAATATAGGGAGATCCATGATGGTCAACAGAGGTAGAAAGCTACAACATGGTAGAATTGGGGATGTGTGAGCATTTAGTTAAGCATCCAGAAATACTTGGGAAAGAGAATGCATTAATAAAATATTGCACTTGCTGTATTAAAATTGGATGGTCTACTTGTATAGGGTCTGTAATAATTCACTCTCAAATACTGTGGCACGTGCTGTGCAGCATTATGCACATGCTAGTTGGTTTGAACTTCAACTCTAGAGCCATTCAGCTTCTTTAATCAAGAGTCTACATCCAGGGGTGGTGCCTGGCATTGTATGAGAAAGGGCTAATTCCAAAGGTAGCTACCAAAGGCCCTTTAACTATCTGTGTATTCATTAACACCTGAGGATTTTCTAATTAGCATAATGAATGTCAGATGCGGGCTTGCACATTGACATTGGCTTCTTAGCATGATCACGGGTGGAACTGTACTCTGATTAAAGAAAATGAAAATCATCCCAGAGATGTGACTTGACTATGATATTTTATTGGTGCTGCACACACTTGTATGGACGGACTGTAGGCACTTAGCAAGGCTCCAACTGGTGTTCTTAAGGATGCCCTCTGATGCTGGATCTCTTCAAGGCTTTGGCACTGGCCTTGACTGAATGAAGCTAACTATAAAAGTCACAGTTGCCCACCTCCAGAATGTTTTAGCATGTACTTTGAGTGAAATTGTCATACAGGGTAGTGGCTAGGGCATCTGCCAAGGTAGGAGGCTGAGATTTCATTGAGCTTGCAGAATAGGTAATGTTAACTATTTTCAACTTGATTGCATGTACATGTTTATTTAATATATTTGATATTTGTAGTAGAATTTGGTCTAAAACCTACTTTCATTATAACCTGGTAAAACGGTTGTATAGGAATAGCTAACTTCCACTTACCTCAAACTATACAGTGTTTAAATTTCTCCTCCAAAATTAATCTAAGAGTTTTTCTTGTCCAAATTGGTTTAGGTCTCTTTGCAACAGGGTGTCAGATCATTTCCGTTTTGTAATTAAGTGGAAGTACCACCTTCAGAGATTGGAAAGGTCAGAGATATGTAAATTATACTTCATTCATGATCTTCCTAGCATTGTAGGTGGGCTCAAGCACTTTGGCTGGAAAACAGGGGCTCTTAACCTAGAGTCCTGGATGGGAACACTTACATTTTTAGTTTTGTTAACCATTAACAAAGGTTAGTATTTTCTTCATTTTTGAATGTGGAAAGGCCACATACTAGCAGCACCTGTGATTTTTGCTACTGATAGGAATGAGATATTTTTCACGTCCTTGTATGGTTGCTGCAGATAGCACTAAATATCACTTATGAGCATCCCTACTTAATTATGGTAGTTATTAGACCAACTGCTAGATTTTTTTATTTAATGTCTCAGTAAGGCAGTGCATGGATTACCATGTCACAAACTTGTTTTCATAATATTCCTAAGGTTTCTCTCCATATAATGGATTTTCCTTTAAATCCTGTGTATTTTATTGTATGCACTTAAAAACATTTGGGGAAGGGGCTCAGTGGGAATCACCAGGCTGACACAGGGTTTCACTGCACCAGAAAAGTTAAGAACAGTCATTCTACAAGGTTCTTTCAATGCCCATCCCATTTACAAAATTCAGTCTAGCTGCCTGAACTATTTTCTTGTTTCTGTGATGTCATAGAAGAGAATGATATGCATACTTATGTGCGCGCGCGCGCGCGCGCGTGTGTGTGTGTGTGTGTGTGTGTGTGTATTTGTAAAGGAGGTGGTTGGATTGAGCTGTCAGAAATTAAATAATATGAGCAGGTAAGGGAGCGGATCCAGAAGAGGAGAAGAGAGGAAGACCTGGAGTGTTTGTATGTTTTCTTAAAAGTCTCTGCTTCAGTTTGTAGGATGAAGGAAGAGAATTTCTCCAGGAACTGTTTTCTAAGCATCTTACCTGGTTCTCCTGCTTCTTCTCCTATAGTGGGCAAAAAGGCTAAAGCAAGATTCTGGGATGGTCTTAGGAGTATGCAGACCCCTGTGGCCCCCAGAGCTAAAATACTGGGCTGGAGACATTAAGACCTTAGGAAGACATAGAAAAACGCGTGATTTAGCTCTAGGGGGGAAACAGTCACTGATAGTGCATCCCTTTGATGCAGCTTTCTTACCTCCAAATGTATGTTGGCCAAATGAGAAAGGGGGAACGCCTGGGCCTTGAATTCCTGAGGCAGATGGGCCTCTGTATGGTAGGGCTACATGGAGACCCTTTGCTATGCTCACCTGTGAAACCTGGGGTGAAATGGTCGAGGAGTGGCAGTGAAGTCGTGGACAGGCTCTCTCCTGGGTCTTTGTTAAAAAATATTACCCACTTAAAATTATTTTAAATGGCACATGATAATTGTACATGTTTATGGAGTATATTGTGATGTTTTGCTACATCTCCAATGATGGTTTAACCTGCTGCACTACAGCACTGCCCCCTGTATGTCTTATTTTGAGATATTTCTTTTCATACCATTTGCCCATTTTTAAATCAGATTGTTCTTTGTTATTGAATTGAGATCCTTCTATATTCTAAATATTAATCTCTTGACACATAAGTCATTTGCAAATATTCTCATTCTGACTTCGTTCTGTATCTTCATTTTGTTGATGGTTTCTTGTGCTGTGCAGAAACTTCAATACAATCCCATTTGTCAATTTTTTTTTGCATTTGTTTCCTGTGCTCTGGGGGTCTTGTCCAAAAACAATTGCCAGTACAAATATCCTAAAGTGTTTCCCCTCTAATGTCTGTGGCAGGAAACCTCTGGTGTGGAAAAGCAAAAACTCTAAGAAAATGCTGGTCTAGTTTGATTCCTGCCTATGCCTCTGGCTAGTCAAAGACCTTATAGAAGTCGCTTCCTCTTCCAATGATCAGTTTCCACATCTAGACAATGGCAATGATAATGGCGTTGTCTTCCTCTGGGCTGCCATAAGGTTTAAATCACACACAAGTGCTATGGAGCATAAGGCGGGGGCTCACTGTAAATTCTCCATGTACATCCCCCTGGACTTCAGTAATACAGGATGCCCAGTATCTTCTAATGGAAAAAAATGTTTACTGTCTCTGAACTGCCAGTTGGAAGAAATTTTCCTTGCTATGTATATTTTTCTTCCTAAAAGTGCAGGGAAGAGCTACAATCTTTTTGTTCTTTTATTTCAGTGACTAAGATCAACTACTGCATGGTAGAGATTAATGATCTAGGAACACAGTCAAATTAAGCAGCAGGAAGACAATGCATAGAAGCAGCAGTCTTGTTTTCACATAAGAACATGTTCTCTCATTTATTCTGTCACTCAGCAAGCGTTTCTTGTTTTCAGACTGCCATAGCAAGCACCCTTGGGAAAAAATGAGGTAGGGGTGGGTGCAGGGTAACACGTCTGTGGACAGAACCGTGTGTGGTCTCCCTGGTTAAAGGGCTTTGTGTACCTAGAGAAATCACAAGCCATTATCAAGTACGACTTTCAGAAGAACTCCTCCACCTCCTCTTGCGTCTCAGTAACCGGAATTCCCTCCTTGCCTCCTCCCCACAGTGAAGACTTCTCTTCTGCTTCTCTTTCCTTCTCTTTCCTACATTTAACTTATGAGCAAGTCCTCTCTTTTTCACACTTGCAAAATAATGCAAGTCTAATCCACTTCGATACCAAGTCATCCCCACGCTTTCCCGGGTGCCTGAGGCTGGTTTCTATGGCAGTGCTCCACTATCACGTTCCAAAATGTATCCTCTGTGTAGCATGCAGAGTGATGCCGTTAAAAATATCAACCGGACCAAGTCACTCACCTGCTTGAAGACATCTAACAACTTCACCTCTTGTTTAGACTAAAACCCATGCCCATTGACCTGCTTCGCAGAGCCCAACATGGGATCCTATATAAGCCCCCACCTCCCTCGTATCTCCCAGGTTCTCCAGTCCTCAAGGCCTTCCCTTAGACATTCCCTCAACCTCTCCTGGCTCTTTTACCTGAGATTCAGAATTACCACTCATGGCTTTATTTATTTTTTAAATGTCATTCAATATTCAAAGAGAACCTGTGTGGCCGTTGGATTATTTGACCTTGTTTCAACTGTCTTTAATTCTTTGCTTTACAGTTATCAGCATTTGACTTTTGCTTGTCTGTGTATTTAATAGCTTTCATGGGGCTTTTCTTATGTGTCAAGTATCATATGAATCCGTACTTCTCTGGTATAATTTCTATCCTCATCCTTCCATGCTGTGGACCATGGTGTTCTCTTGTAAGTGCTTTGCTGAAGGTGTTGTGCATTCTGCTCCTTCAGACTGTAACACTATTCTCCTACCTCTGACCCCTCCTGACAACAGCCCCTGAGACACAAGCCTCTCCTTGAACTTCTCGTCCCTTTTTGAGATTCCTTTCCACTGGGAAATGAGCTGTCCCTCTTGACTCCCCTGGATTCTAAAAGCTGGTTGTGATTCAGTGTGCCTGCAACAGAGTCCTGAGAATATTATTTTTAAGGAGTCTTCCAGGGGTCGGGGCCGTGGCTCACTTGGTTAACCCTCTGCCTGGTGCCGGGTTCTACTCCCAGTTGCTTCTCTTCTGGTCCAGCTCTCTGCTGTGGCCTGGGAAGGCAGTGGAGGATGGCCCAAGTGCTTGGGCCCTGCACCCACATGGGATACCAGGAGAAGCACCTGGCTCCTGGCTTCAGATTGGCACAGCTCCTGCCGTGACGATCATTTGGGGAATGAATCAACGGAAAAAAAGACCTTTTTCTCTGTCTCTGTCTCTCTCGATGTCTAACTCTATCTGTCAAAAAAAAAAAAAAAAAAAAAAAAGAGTCTTCCAGGAGATATTGAGGCATGGTCACACCACATCATTTAGAAAATATTAGCACATGATGTTGTGCTTGTCCACTTGTATGTCTGTGTTCTCCACACAGCTGTGAGCTATGGGTGGCAGAGAGCATATCTTATCTTGCTCACTTTTTCTGAAGCGCATCATCTAGCTGTAAAAGACACTCCCTATATTTTTGTCAAATCAGTGCACAGCCTTTGTGACTTTTCTCCAAGTATGCAGGGGCCCTGTCCTAGGAGGCTCTGGGTGAGTGAAACGTAGCTGAGCCATTTTAGTGAGTTGTGTCTCTCAGCAGCACGTCATGGAATTACTCAAATGTTTTTGTTAGCATTGAAATCATTCCCATGGTGTTCATGAGTTACTTACAATAGAACTCACATCCTCACATGCTGAATGTCAATGGTTTTTTATTTTTCTATGTGGAAACGAAAAAAAATTTTTTTCTAAAAGTCAAAGCTAATATTAGCTTCCTTGACATATCATTATTCCTTGTCCCTGACCAATATTTACTAAGAGCTGTTTCTGAGAATAACATTGTAGGACATGTGTTAAGAATACATTGTTAAGTATAAATGCCATCACAAAAGTCCAGGTAAATGTCAAGATAAGGATAAGTAGTGCTGTGTTAGATGGAAGTTCACATGTGTGCACACACATGTTCATGAACACACACTTTAAGCTGGGCTGATACTGTTAACTTTTTCCAAATGTTTTACTGAAAGTAACATCACTATTTGTGAACTGAAATAGAAATGAAATGTTTTCTCTGTTAAGGACAGTTTTTTTTTTCCTTATATAACCTTGTATTGCATGTTTCCACCAATTAGCACATCACTGTTTCATTTTGTCATTCCTCCTTCTTTTTTATCCTATATAAACAATAGAACGTGTCCAAAACTATGTTTAATAAATCAATCCTGGCTATGTTTTTAAAACAGCATAATTGAAAATTATCACCTCATGATGTTTATATTAGTTAGGAAACTGGGAAAAGATAAGAATTGATCAGATGGGTTACATTACTTTCTATTTCGTTGTTGCCAAAATGAAGCCTACATGTTGGTAACCTTCTTCAGATCATTTAGGATAGACAGTTTCTAAAAAAAGAACCTTACCTATGTATATTATTAATATAACACATAGTCATTATAGCATATTCTAAATGTTTATTAAAGTATAAAAACAACCCACAAAACCCAGTTGTCCACACTTCTGTTACTAAAATATATTTTTTAAATATTTAATTGATGCACAAGAACTATACACATTTGTGGAGTACAATGAATTTAATTACATTTATATAAAATGTGTAATAATCAGATCAGAGTAATTGGTATATCTATCACCTCAAGCCTTTATCATATTTTTTGTGTTAGGAACATTCAAAAACACTCTCTACTAGCTAGTTTGAAGTGCACAATTAACTGTTGCCAACCATAGTGACTCAGCTGTTGTACTGTAAACTTCTTTTGGTCAACTATTTTAGCTTCTACCTATGAGTGAGAATGTGTGATTATTGTCTTTCTGTGCTTGGCCTGTTTCATGCAACATTATGTCTTCTAGTTCTATCCATGCTGCTGCCAGTAACAGGATTCCTTTAATTTTAAATGATTGAGTAATAATCCTTTGTGTGCATATACTAGTTTTCTTTGTCCCTTCATCTTTCCATGGTGGTATCTGCACGTTTATGGGGATGAGAGACAGAACATTCCTGAAATGATGTCATCTGTCCTCTGCAGCTTGGAATAGTGTTCTGAGAAGGGCAGAATCTGCAGCAGAGCCCAGATGGAAAGCAAATAGTGACTGGCTAAGAAAGGTTAGTGTGGGCATTGCAGGGGGAATTTGTGAGCCATGTACTCGCTGTGCATTTTTTTTTAAGATTTATTTATTTGAAGGGCACAGTTACAGAGAGGCAGAGAGAGAAAGAGAGGTCTTCCATCTGCTGATTCACTCCCCAGATGGCCACAACTGCTGGAGCTGTGCCAATCTGAAGCCAGGAGCCAGGAGCTTCTTCCGGGTCTCCCACGTGGGTGCAGGGACCCAAGGACTTGGGTCATCTTCTACTGCTTTCCCAGATCATAGCAGAGAGCTGGATCAGTAGCGGAGCATCTGAGACTAGAACCAGCACCCATATGGGATGCCAGCACTGTAGGCAGTGGCTTTACCTGCTACGCCACAGTGCCGGCCCTGCATGATTTTAATATATGATATTCATCTGGTAAACTATATCTAGAATTTATTTTTTAGTATGAATGAGGCTGATTCTTGAGAAAATGGTGTCATGTTGATGTGCAAAAAACTTTGAAATCTGCCTGCTCATTGTGTATAACCCATGATGTTATTCCTTATAAAAGGAGGAGAATTAAGCCCATTTCAGCACATTTGTAGCCTTACCAATCATGCATTTTATTCAATATCTCCTCTGTCATGAGCATGGCCCTTTCAATCAAGTAAATTCTCTCTTGAAAAATACATATTTCCAGCTGCAGACTACCACGTATGGGGTACCTCCTTGGATTATCATCTTTCAAAACTTGCCTACTATTCTTTTCTTATCATTTTGTCCAGAAAAGAGCCAAACTTAAGGGAGGAATGTAGGAAGGGAAAATGAAAAAGGAAGAAGAGGGGAAAGAAAGGAGGAAAGACTAAGACAGCCAAGAATAAAAGTGGCAATTCTAAAAGGGAGAGGATATGTAGCCTTAGAGAGATTAATGGCAACAGCAAATCCCAGGGGAAAGGGAAAATGAGCCCTTAAAAGCCAAGTGGAAAAGTCTAACCCTTCTCAGCCAGTCCTCTCTGGGGATGCAGGCTAGACACCTGCCCTCCTGAAGTCAAGATGCTCATTTGCAGTTAAAAGGGAAGCTGATGGATAAGAGGAATCCCCCTCCTCCACCTACTCCCGGGATTGAAGCCCTGGGAGTTGCAGAGGAAGAAGCTGCAGATGGATAAATGCTGTCTGGGAGCTGAGATAGAGAAGGGAGCTGTAATAGGATGGAAAGGCCACAAGCTCAAGTGACTGTGGGTGTTGTGGGTGGGACCCTGGAAAGCTGAGTGTAAATGAACCAGCCTAGAGGTGAATCGGGCACTGGAAGAATGGCGAAGTGGGAACAGGGGAGTTTTGGGAACATGAGTCAGGGCACATGCTTGGTATCCTGTGGCCAGTGAGCAAGGGAGGGAGATGCAGGTCAGTGGCTTTCTCACTAATGTGTCCAGGAGAGCTGAGCATCCTACAGGTGGACAAGGGATTTGGTGATGACAAGAATAGGAAAAAAGGTGGCAAAGCATCTGTGCTAGATTTAGGCTAATATGTCAGCAGAAAAGTGGTGTTTAGGACCCATGGCTTCACTGGGCTATTACATGCACTCTGCCTCTTACTTCTGAGAGAAAAATGTTAGTTCTCACTAATATAGAAGAACCAGCACCTTCTGCTTCAGGACAAAGCGGTTCTTGGTCAAGTAGGATTGTGAAAAGAAGACTTCTGCTAGCCATGGGCACCAACATGAATGTGCAGAAGCAGTCATTCAAGAAGGATCAAGCTGAGATGCCAATACCAAGATTTAAGGGAGCTGACTGGGTTGAGAAGGTTGCCACCAAAGGGAACACTTTGAGGAAGTAATGATTAGAATGGATGAATTCCTATGTATTCTGACTTGTGCCTCCGGTCTTTTCATGGTAAATAATGAAAATACAAGTATATCTGTTAATCTCTTTTAGTATCAGCAGCATTTGGTGTGGTAGAAACAAGTCAAGGTGAGGTTAATGTTTGAATGTTTGCTCTCAGTTTTGCCAACTCTATTTCATACAGTTTTATGATTAAAGAGTACAGTATGTAAATTCTCTGGCACACGGAGGACTTATCGTAAATGTTAGCTCTCATCTTCTTCTATTTACTTTCAAAATTTAACCTTAAGTATATTGGGTGATATGTGCTAAGATAAATTTTCACCAGTTGACTTCTTTGGAAGTTCTATTAAACTGTTCTTTTACAATAATTTGTAATTCTAATGAGACACCCAACATGATGACTTTGTCTCCTTGATCTATAATAAAGTGAAATTAACAATAGTAGCATATACTGTGAGATTTTAATCGCCACACACTGTGAGTATTTTGTCCTCCAGAGTTGCATGTGTTAGAGGCTGGGTCCCTAGGTTGGTGGTGTTGGGAGGTGATGTGGACCTTTAAGAAGAGGGACCTGAATGGGCATTTGGTTTAGTGGTGAAGATACTGGTTAAGATACCCATTTGCCACACTGAAGTGCTTGGATTCAATTACTGGTTCTGGCTCCCTGACTCCAGTTTCCTGCCAATGCACACTCTAGGAGGCACTGATGATGTCTCAAGTAACTGGTTTTCTGCAAACACATGGTGCCTTGGACTGAACTCCTAGCTCCTGGCTTCAACCTTGCCAAGCCCCAGCCATTGTGGGCATTTGGCAAGTGAACCAGCAAATGGGAGCACCCCTTTTTGTCCCAGTCTCTCTATCTCCCTTCTTGTCTCAAATAAAATAAGTAAAAATTTTAAAATAACAATGAGAATAATAACACAATAAAAAAACAGAAGCTGCAGTCAAGCATAATCATCTGTGTCCTTGTATGGAAAAAAAACCACCCTGGTGTGCAGTAGTGGAGCAGGAAAAGAACTTCAAACATATACCCTGACCTCACTCTATTCTTGCCAGAGCCTGCCATGAGCTGAACCCAGTGAGACACCAGCTTGGTTCATTCAGAGAGCGAATCTGGAGTAGGAAACAACACTATCTAGTGTAGCTGCTTGTGTATGTGCATGTGTACCTACATAAATACACACACAGAGATAGCTGTATAAAAAATCAAAGTCATCAGAGGGTCAGTGTGATACCTTTGTCATGAGTTCCTCATCCCTTCCAGCACAGGGCTAAATGCCATAACCTGATTATTTAGGTTTGGAAGACAAATAACTTAGATAGTTAATTACAACAGGGTAGAAGGTCAGAGCAGTGATTCATCATATAATTTTCAACTTCTTTTTGTGCACTGATAGGATAATGGGGAAATTATTCAACTAGCCTGAAATTGAGTCTTGGCTCTTTGGAGGGGAGGAAGGAGGAAGGATGACTCCAAACTGAGATCAGATGTGAGTGTGTTAAAATTTCCATCTGCTTCTTGAGAATGGCTGAAATAAATTCCCCAGTGAGCGGGCCATCTATTATTTACCTGACCTGATCCAGGGCCCATAGCAGTAGAAGTTATCACCACAGGATTCCAGTTTGGCCTTTTGACTAATAAGTTTCTTGGAAGGAATCTGTTTTGCTGTTAGAGGAGGACTGGGTATTCCATCAGATGAAAGCTTTCAGATGTTAATGAAATTGAACTCATCCCTGACCTATTTCGTAGTCCTTGCTGTTTCACCTGAGGGTGAACTCAAGAGGTAACCCATTTGGAGGAAATATCATCAGCATGCTTTGAACATCTGGTTTACAGGAGTACTAATCAACTTGTGACTTCATATATAACAAAGATGGTAAGTGGTGGTTCATATTTTCAAAAATTTGAAAGCAAATATGTAGTCTGTAATTAGTGAGCTGACAACCTAGAAGTTTTCTTTTGTAGAGAGCTGTATTAACAGAGAAGTAACCTATGAGTTTAGCAAGGACTTGAGTCAATAATCTCAACCGAGGAAACATACTGTAGAGGTTGCCTTTCTCAGAATATTGTAGAGCTGTGGAAAAGGCAGCCCACAGACACTGTATGAATCCTGGGAACACAAGGAGTTTTCTGTATCATGTATATTAAAATGGTAAGCCATATGCTGTTTCTTTATAATTGAATTTCTCTTCAGACAACCTTGAAATAAGACTGTCCTTTATCTCAGATACTCCTTAGATATCTATGAATGCAATGTTGATACTATCAGCTATAAAATTCTAAGGGATTAAATGCCCACAAAAAGCAAAGAAAATGGTCTCCATCTAGGTGCTAATATAAAATGTTTTAGACCATGTTGATCCCATTAATAAGTAAGTATATTGTTGCTTAAAAATATTTCACTTCAAAATTTTCTCAAATATAGGGCAGGTGTTTGATGTAGTGGTTAAGACATTGCTTAAGATTCTTGTATCCCCTATCAGAGTGGCTGGTTTGAGTCCTGGATGCATTGCTGATGCATCCTGGGAGGCAACATATGATGTACCAAGGATCTGAGTTCCTGTCACACACACAGGGGCACACTGGAGGAGTTTCCTGACTCTTGGTTTCAGTCTGGCCCAGCTCTGGCTGTTGTGAGCATTTGGAGAATGAGCCACCAGGTGGAAGATCTGTTTTTCTCTTCATGTCTTTCCTGCTCCCTGTACTCTGCCTTTTAAATAAAATAAATACATCTTTAAAAAAAAAGATACCACTTGGATGGCTGTATCCCATGTTGGAGTACTTGGCTCCTTTGCTTCCAATGCACCATCCTATTACTGTACACCATGGGAGGCGGTAGCGATGTCTCAGGTACTTGAATCCCACCCATAGCTGGGACTCAGATTGAGTTCAGGCTTCTAGTTTAGGCTTGTCCCAGCCATGGCTGTTGTGGGCATTTGGAGAATGAACCAGAGGATGAGATTCTCTCTCTATCTCTATTTCTCTTTCAAATAAAATGAAAATTAAAACAATTTTCAAATGAAAATACAATCCTATTGTATACAATCCTATTGTATGCATTGTAGCAGTCATTTAAAAAGACAGGCATTCTTTTTATGTTTTGTATGAAGCCCTAAAAATGTTCCTCATATCAATTAAAATAAACCCTAAACCACACATTGAAGTGGGGATGGTTTTGCAAGTCTGGTTTCTGTCTGCCTTGCCTACCTCATTTGTCACTGTTTTCCCTCTCACCAGTCACCCCTTTATATTCTTAGGGGACTGGTTCCAGGATATCACCCACAGTCCCCATGGTCTCCAGAAACATATGTACATCCTCCCATGTACTTTAAGCCATCTCTATTTCACTTAAATGACACTGAATACAATGGAAATGCTACATAAGTAGTTGCCAAAAAAGAGGGTTGCCCATATTCAATACAGGTTCAATTATTTCTTCAGTATTTTAAAATTATTTTCTTTTTTTAAAGTTTTATTTATTTATCTGAAAGGCAGAGATACTGAGAGGAAAGAATAAGAGACAGACAGAGAGACAGAGAAAGATCTTCCATCTACTGGCTCACTCCACAAATGGCTGCAATGGTCAGAGCTAGGACAGGCTGCAGCCAGGAGCCAGGAACCAGGTCTGTAGGTGGCAGGGAGACAAGCACTTGGGCCATCTTCCGCTGCTTTCCCAGGTGCATTAGCAGGGAGCTGGATTGGAAGTGGAGCAGCTGGGACTTGAACTGGTAACCATATGGGATGACAACACTGCAGGCAGAGGTTTAACGTTCTTTGCCACAGCACTGTCCCCTTTTCATTATTCTTGGTGTGTGGCTGGTTGAATTCCAGAGACATATTGAATTCCTTGTTTCTCCTTGACCATACCACCAAAGCTCAAACAGTTCCATGAATTCTAGGGCAAAAAAAGTCCTGCTGTACCCATATAACCTGCAATATCCACGGTGGGCCAAGTTGAGCCAGGCAGAAGCTGGGAGCATGGAACATGATCCAGGTCTCCCACATGAGTGGCCTGAACCCCATTACTTAGGCCATCTTTGCTGCCTATCAGGGTCTGCATTGCTAGGTAGCTGGCATCAGGAGCTGGAGCTGCATATGGAACCTGGGTGTTCCAGTGTGGGATGCAGGCATCTTGACTGGAATCTTAAAGTCTAGGCTAAACATTCACCCAATGGGTTACATTTTATCTTCTTTAAACATCAGATTAATACATAGGAAATAATGTCAACTTTTTACTTTCTCTAAGAGTCACTCTGTCCTTGAGTGGCCTGATCATTCATGGAAACTGCTTTATATGTCAAAATCTTCTCTACAGCCATGCCATAGGAGAATAAATTATATTTATTAATTATTCTGCATATTTTAAAAGGCCTCCATCTCTCCAGATCCTTCAAGGCCACCTGCTGGGAAAACTGTCATCCTGACCTTACAGATCTACAGTAACTTGAAGGTGCATGACAACACCTGGGGATGATCCATGCACATCTTGATACCGAGAGGGAGTAACAGTTCCTAACAGACAATCAGGAACACTACAGGCATGTTAAACAGTATCTTCAGAAATTTACATTTACCCCAATGAAGAGGGGCCCTGGTATTTTATGAGTCTCTGAGACTGTAAGACATTCACGTAGAGCAGATACCGCTTAGAGTTAACAGGATGGCCTGGTGCTGAGTTCTGGTGAGAAACTCTCCCGTGAAGGGAAGGCCATGGTTCAGAGAGTGCTTATCAGGGTGATTTTAAAATGTTTCATGACCTGTATGGCATAAGAACGGACCATTCCTATGAATGTCAACCCTACCACGCTTGTTGCTGAACAGATGCATGTCTATGTGTATCAGTGTTTGGGTACCAGGATGCTAGGGACCAGTATGGGGACAGCAGTATTTGGGGAAAAAGGAATACACACACAAAAGAAGATATGCTATGAGAAAACACTTTCCTTTGGACTTTTGGATACATCTTGGCTCTGAGTTCAGTATTGAGAAATCTCAGCTTTGTTGTTAGCCAGTATCACTAATCCACGGTGTGTCACCAGGCAAATCAAGTATCTCCCTTTGAGCAAATTTGCTTAAATCTTTACAATTCGAACAATAGATTCTTCATTTGCCCTAAATTGCTTTAGTCATGGAAGTCCATCTTTGAAAACTAGTAAAACCTATTACCAACAGAAAGCGTTTCTTAAGATAATTCCATGGGAATTGATGGAATGTTTGATTCTTAGATTTAGCAAAATGTGAAATGTGTAACAAATACAACTATTTTCGTTATGTCACCATTTAGATGAAAATCAACCATTTAAAAGTTATTCTGGATTCAGAACAGAAACTATAGTCATACTTGTAAAGCATATTCTTAGCAAAATCTAGAAATTTTGTAGTGTTTGTGATAAGTCTCATGTCTTTTACTGCCATCATTTTCCTTTCACTTCAGTAGTGTGATTTGATAGAAAAAGCTTATAGCATGAAAAATATTGTCATTAGATACACATTTAGGTACCCAAAACCCAATTTAAAACTAATTTATATTCAGGATTATAAACTATAGTCATATTTATAAAACTTATGGAAATGAAAAAATCTTCTAATTGTTTAGTGACAAATCTCCTGACCTTTAGATTACCTATTGCATTCAATTTTATTTTTAGTGCTTTCAATTATCTTTCTGATACTCAGATATTTTACAGTGAATTAATTCTTATGTGGAAGAGTTTCATCTTCATCATGGGGGGTATGAGTCATTATTCCTTTCATCTTATGCACAGCATTTCCCTGTAGTCATTTGGGTAATAATGAACTATTTAAGCATTTCTGAATATAGAGTGTAGGCACCAGTTTGATGGTCATTTATTTGGAGTGAGGAAAATGATCTTATAATGTTAGTGATTATGTTAATTACTTCAAAGGGACAGATTCAGCATACAATAGAAGAAATGAAACACAAGAAACCAATTATCTTGCTAACACACACAAACAGGATGTAAAAATGTAGCAACTTTATGTAGCATTAGAAAAATCAGTTAATTAAAATTATGTAAGGTATTGTTAGATAAAAATTTGGGTACTTTTTTATATTATCTGTTATTATTTCCTAAGATTCTCTTTGTTTGAGTTTTGGCATCAATACCTATGTGCAATTTTGTTAGCTTTCTGCTTCAAAACTTAAATACATCATTGCCTTTAATATTGCCAACATGCGGCAGACATTTCCGTCCCTCAGAGAAACTGTGAGCGGCTGTGGGTCAGCTTGCTTTTATAATAGTTTTGGGAAGCCCAAAGGCTGCATATAAATAAGTGTATTTGAAAGGCAGTGGCATAGTAGTGCATAATGTGCAGGTAATGAATACGATGTGGTGGAATGAATTCTCAATTCAAACTGGGTAACAAACTGGAAACCAAACATAGCTAATTTAAATAAGGTCTAGTGGAGGAAGAAAGTCACTTACAACTTGTCTTCTTAAAATGGAGTTTGTGTGTTATTTAATTATTACTATCATTGCTCTGAACTATTTAAACAGCCACAACCTTGCTGGATGTCCTGAGACACAGAAATTTTGGTACAAGACCAGCTATGGGGGAAATAAACAAGTGATAGTTGATCTCCATGACAACAGGCCATTGGCCTGGAAAGGCAAAAGGAGGATTGGAGAGACTTGCCAGGGTTGATAATGGATCATGGAATACTGGCTTCTTTCCCCACCATATACATGAAATGAGCATGTGCATACATGGAGTCATTTGAGTAATGTATAACAAACTTTCATTTGTCTGTTTTTCCTTCTAGAAATATATATATTAAATGATTTATTTATTTATTTGAACAGCAGAATGACCCTAAATGGCTGGAATGGCCAGGAGCCAGGAATTTCATTTAGGTCTCCCAAATGGGTGGTAGGATCCTAAGTAATTGGGCTATCCACTGCTGCTTTCCCAGGTGCATTGCCAGGAGATGCATGGGAAGTGGAGCAGCCAGGACTCTAACTGACACAATGATATGGGATACTGTTGTACCATGTGGTGGCTTAACCCACTCTACTACAGCACCAGACCCTAAAGTTCTCAACGGTAGAAGTATTTTTAAATATTTATACAATGCAAAATATCATGAAGGAATAAAAAAATAGATGTTACTAATGGGAAGGAAAAAGAATATTTGTCAATGACATTCTTCTGTCAATGATTCTTAATGCAAATATTTATTAAAAGTATATAATATTGTCTTAGAAAAACTATGCTGATTCATTTAGGAATCCACCCAGTATTATCGTATAGATTTTAAAGAAATGTCATTTAAATTCATTGACTCACTTAGTAACTATAATTGATTATGTTAATTAGCCTGGTGATAGCAATTCCACAATGTGTATATGTATGAAAACATCATGTTACACACTATCAGTATGTACTGTATCACATGGCAACCAAGAGAAAGGAGATTGAACGCGAAAAGGCAGACACTGTAAGTTGTCTGCCAATTTTTTTTTGTCTTTGCTTAATTAATTGAATATCTGAGTTTCAATTGAATGCATGACTCCCTGGTCAGAGCTGTATCCCCTGGCTTCCCTCACAGCTCACAGCGCCATGTGACCAGAAGTGAGAGAGCTATGCTTCCTAATACAGCTCTACCATTCTCTTGCCCTGTTCCCATTTCTTCTGTGTAGGCAATCTCCCAACACTAAACCATTCACCTCTAGCCACGTCATCAGAGAGAAATAAGCTGCAATCTTACCAGTCCTTGCATTGGGGATCTCTTACTTATGTCAGCTTAGCCTGTTCATTAAATAATATAGCCTCTCTTGACAGGTATAACACTCAGAGTGAAATTGCGTATTTTAAAAATTTTATTGCCTTCATTTTTCTTATGGGAAAATATTAGTACATATGAATTTCTACCACATACACATATATCTGGCTAGTAAATTATTTTTAGCCTGACACTCAAAGCCAACCAACCTGATATTATTGCGATAGCAATGCACCTCAGCCTGTCACTGCCCAGACGACTTGCCCTCCTGTTTCCAGCAAAATCCTCTTCCCACAAACACCTGTGCTTTACAATCACAAGGCCTCACTCCTGGAATATCCATGCTGGCAAGAAGGGCATATTTGATCATGATAATGTTCCCACATCTCTAGTGGGGTAAGACAGGCAGATCATTGCAGTACACTAAAGACTAGCTTTTATTTGAACACTGAGAGCATGCTTTTGTAAAATGATGGCGAAATTTTTTCCTTCTTAAGAAATCTCCAGGGCCAGTGTTGTGGCTCACTTGGTTAATCCTCCACCTTAGGTGATGGCATCCCATGTAGGTGCTGGGTTCTGTCCAGGTTGCTCCTGTTCCAGTCCAGCTCTCTGCTGTGGCCTGGGAAGGCAGTGGAGGATGGCCCAGGTGCTTGGGCCCTGCACCTGCATGGGAGACCAGGAGGAGGCACCTGGCTCCTGGCTTCGGATCGGCACAGCATTGGCCATAGCGGCCATTTGGGGAATGAACCAATGGAAGGAAGACCTTTCTCTCTGTCTCTCTCTTTCACTGTCTAACTCTATCTGTCAAATAAAAAAATAAAAATAAAAATAAAAACAAAAAGAAATCTCTAGCATCTTCCAAGAATCATAAGCTCCCACAAATCTGTGAAACGTTTCTCCTAAATTGTCTTGTTCTATTGACAACCCATTTATCAGTACTCAGTCTCCCGAATAATAAAGGGAATGATCTAAAATTATTTACAGAAATAATGTATTTAAAATTACAATTGTACCATTACCCCCTACAAAGAGAAATTAGATCTCATTCATTCATTCACTGATTTCTGAACATGTAGGATTCAGACTGCTGTCTAAAGAGAAATCTTCAAGGGGGCTAGTGCTGTGGTGTAGTGGCACCAGTACATCACATGAGTGCCCGTTGTGTCCCAGCTGCTCCATTTCTGATTCAGTTCTCTGCTAATGGCCGGAGAAAAGCTGCAGACGATGGCCCAGGTGTTTGGGCCCCTGTCAACCATGAAGGAGATTGATAAGAGCATCCTAGCTCCTAGCTTCAGCCTGGCACAGCCCTGATTGTTGTAGGCGTTTGGGGAGTGAGCCAGCAAATAGAAGATCTTTCTCCCTCTCTCTCTATACTCTGTCTTTTAAATAAACAAATATTTTTTTAAAAAAAAGTCATTAGAATAGTAACTTAAAAGATAGAATAAAGGGAAATTTTTTTTTTGCAAAAAAAAAAAGTTTTTTTATTTATTTGAAAAAGCAAGAGTTGGAGGGAGAGAGAGACATCTTCCATCACTGGTTCACCCACAAATGCTCACAATGGCCAGAGATGGGCCAGGCTAAAACCAGGAGCCAAGAACTCCATCCAGGTCTACCACTTGAATGGAAGGCACTAGCCTCAACCATATGCTCCTATATGGGATGACAGCATCTAAGTGGTGGTTTAATCCTCTGCACCATAATTTGGGTCTGATGCTTTCTTTCTTTCTTTTTATTTTTTTTTTTGACAGGCAGAGTGGACAGTGAGAGAGAGAGACAGAGAGAAAGGTCTTCCTTTGTGCCTTTGGTTCACCCTCCAATGGCTGCCGCGGCCAGCGTGCTGTGGCCGGCGCACCGCACTGATCCAATGGCAAGAGCCAGGTGCTTCTCCTGGTCTCCCATGGGGTGCAGGACCCAAGCACTTGGGCCATCCTTCACTGCACTCCCTGGCCACAGCAGAGAGCGGTGGCTTAATCCACTGTGCCACAATGCCAACCCCTGTGAAGGATGTAGGGTAATGGTAAATTTCATCTTTTAAAAATATTCCTGATCAGCAAAAAACAAGAAGACCTAGAAGCAGTCGCTTACAGTTACAGAGCTGTTATTCCTAAAAGATCTCAAAGAGATCAGGAAAATTTTTCTGCACCTTTATTTTAGTGTGTAAAAATTTACTGTTTTTCCTGAGACCACTCCCATAAGGCAAAACAAAACTTAAAAGTTTAGCATGCATATCCCTTCTCTTGTTCAGAGAATAGGTTTCTAGAAATTGATTTTGGGTTTTGGCACACGTACTTTTGCACACACCCTCAATGCAGACAAATGTTCCTAAGATTGAGTGTATCCTGGTGAGACCTTTCTTTCTCTATCCCTGGAATGAAACATTGCCTCATAGGGCTTTCATATCTTTTGCTCCTGCTTTGCTATTTCAATGAAGAAACACAAATATGTTCCACTGAGATCATTTCTATTCTGAGTTGCTAAGTCTTCCACGTTGTACCTGCGGCTCCTGATCTCTTTACCATTTTGAAGATTTCAGGATCCAGTCTCAGAATCCCATGTTTCGTAAGAATTACACATACCACACACACAAATTGAGTTTATTTGCTAGGGCTTGAGTCTCCATGTCTTCCAGACCCAAATTTCTACCTCTTCTGAGAACTTCTCTGATTGTCTTCTTGCATCATGGTTAAAAAGATAATAAGTTCTCAACAGAGCTGGTACACTTAGGGAAATCTGCCACATCATGTCAGAACCAAACATCTGAGATCATTGCTGGGGAAAGAAAAGCTCACACTGAACCCTTTTCTTCTGTTCAACAGTAACAGCATGTTCTTAAAAAAAAAAAAAAACCCTAATAATTGCTTGCTGTCTTATTTAAGCAATAAGGTAATTGAGCGGTGACTTTTTGCAGTCTCTAGGGGAGAAAGCCAATCAGACAAGAGAGGAGTTTGAACAGTAGAGACCATTGCTCCATAACATTCAGGAGCTGAGGGGAAACAGATGTGACACTGCACAACTTCTAAGGGCCTTGTGCTGCAGTCACAGTAACACATGAAGTTCTTCCTTTACACCCCACTCCTGCCATCTTTGTGGAGGCTCAGTGGTGTCTCCCACCCTCTCAGTCCACAGTACAGTGTCCCTAGATGAAAGCATGAGTCGGATCCTAGGCCTGCCCTTGGTAGAGCGCTGGTTGTATAATTGTCAAATAGCTTATCCTTTCATTGCTTGTTTAAATCAAGGGAGTCAATTGGACAGATGTTCAGAATCAGCTGTAAAGTTCACTGATGTGGAATTTAGAATTTATTTGAAATGGGAAATACAATGTAGCTAGCCTATGTGGGGTTTAATACCCAGCAGAGACTGGTCTTGGAATTTGGTGTTTCTGCACTGAACGTAGTAGTGTTCCTCTCTCTACCTGTGGCTTCCATTGAGTCAAACTTTGAACTGGGGAATCACTTCCCTCTCTTTGGTTAGTACGTTTTGTTCTAATATATATAGAGATTAAAAGTTCACTAAAAACCAGTCTGAAACAATCAAATTTTGACACACACACACACAAAGTAAATTGGAAATATCGAACATATCCCCAAACCACAAATTGTGTTTTGATTTTCTAACACTTGTATGTATGATTGCCATTTCTTCCTCAGATAACTGATTACCATTCAGCATTTCTTTTTTTTTTTTTTTTTTTTTTTTTTTGGACAGGCAGAGTGGAGAGGGGGAGAGAGAGACAGACAGAAAGGTTTTCCTTTTGCCGTTGGTTCACCCTCCAATGGCCGCTGTGGCCAGCGCATCGCGCTGATCTGAAGCCAGGAGCCAGGTGCTTCTCCTGGTCTCCCATGCGGGTGCAGGGCCCAAGCACTTGGGCCATCCTCCACTGCACTTCCTGGCCACAGCAGAGAGCAGGCCTGGAAGAGGGGCAACCGGGACTGAATCTGGTGCCCCTACTGGGACTAGAACCTGGTGTGCCGGCACAGCAAGGCGGAGGATTAGCCTGTTGAGCCACAGCGCTGGCCTTTTTTTTTTTTTTTTTTCATTCAGCATTTCTAAACAGGCATCCACCCCAAGTCTCCCGGAACAGCCTGGTGATTATGGTGTTCAAGAGAACACTCGTGGTCACTGGGGACTTTCTAAGAACTATCACAAACACCACAGAGAGAAGCTTACAGCGATTTCTAGATATCATATATATTTCCATTTATTTATCATCACAGAGGGTATTTAAAAAGCTAGTTTTCTTATGAATTGAGAAGTACAACTTTTCAGAATAATGGGAAATACTATATCTGCACACATAGGCAGACTGTGTGAAGTATAGCCTTGAAGAGAACTCTGTAGCTTGGAACAACACTGACAAATCAGGAAATGAGGGAAAGCATCTTGGTTCAACAATTAGCTAGAGGATAGGTAGAAAAAACAATGTGTTGACTAAAAAACATATTTTATTTTATGTTTATTAAATAAAAATGAAGTACTTATAGTTATGCTTCAAATTCAATTAAACTAGGTCTCACTCAGCATTGAACTATTTAAAACATACCCACCAGTCTTTGAAAGAATTTGGATAGATCTGGACATATTTTCCTTGTGGCAAAATGTGGGTCACCAAACTAATAATCTTTCATTTTTAAAATAGACATATACTGATGCATAAATGTATTGCCTATAATACCTCAGCCTGCAGGATTGTATTTTTCTCATAATAGGAAATGGCAGAAGTTGGTAACTGTTTCCTAGTATGAAACGCAACCACTGAAAGATCTTTTGCAATTACAATGCATAGGCTATAGGGATCTTAGTGCAGGAAGCATAACAATTTGCATATTTTAATTTAGAGGTTGGAGACCCCTGTCAAAGTAACAGCTTGGACCAGGTCAGCAAGGAGAAATTGAGAAGAGAGAAATAATTGAAAAGGCAGTTCCCAACAAAATGAAATTTGTCTCGTTGTCACTTAAGGTTGTCTTCTTGTCTTTCTGAGGGAGTAAGGTCAGTTTAAGAATGAAGGGAGAGTCCAGCCTGGTAGATCGCTAAGGACCAAGGGATAATTTTTTAATAACAGTGGCAATTGCAATATATATTTATGAAGGGGACAGGAAAGGGATGCACAGACTTCCCAGTGAAGAGTCAGCAGGTGTCCTTTGGGGCGTATATTGTAGATTGTACTCGGCAGATCTGAAGTTTGTCCTCAAAGACAAGCAGGTTACAAAGGAGATGAAGTTCTTAATCAAATAATTTAGTGTGACATATTGATATGGAAGGCAGAAAAGGATTTGTGACAAAACTAAGGTGTGTCCCTCTACAAACGGGTCCCCCATTCCTTTCTGTGAGGGCTGATGGGAGGTTTTCACAAGGAAAGGATTCCATTTTGTGTCTCTCTCCAACAGTAACCCAAAACAGAGATTCCGGTGTGAAGTTCAACATTAGCAACCACATGAAAATCTCATTAGACTATAGTCCAGGGGAAAGTTGAGGTAGGAATGTTTCTTTGGCTGTGTTTTTGGAGGGATTTTAATCTCACCAGTGTTATATGTATTCAGTTGGAATGTACATTAGCTAGAAAAAAAAAAAAAAGAACAACTAGGGCGCTCTCAGTGAAGGAAGCTGGGCCTGGGGAATGTTAGTTTTAAATAGAGGCAACAGGGGATGGCTTGAGCTATTATCAGGGCATAAAAGCAGCAGCCAAACTTTAACTCTGATGAAGAATAAACATTGTCATGAGTCTCTGGGAATATTCAAAAGAGTTTGCTTGAGAAAATGAAGATAAGTATTTCATATTCATGATATAGTGTCATCATTTACATAAAAAGGAAGGAAAAACACCCACAGAAAACTATATTCTGTGGTTGGTAAGATCTTTTCTGTCCAAAGACGTCTCAAGGAAACCTACTTAGTCCTGATGGCTTCCCTATGTCCCAGATTCTCAGCAGATGGGAAATCCCATACCATAGCTGCAGAAAGACAGCTGGGGAGAATGTGCCGTGTGACTTCCTCTCCCTCCCAGGTTTAGGATCAAGCATATAGCATAAATCACCAGGTGGACAATCAAAATATTAGGGTTAGAGTACCAGCTCTGCAGCCTTGAACAAATCAATTAGGAACTCCACTTTTTAGTTTTCTTACCTTGAAACAATACATGGCTCCATGTACCTCACAGATGTTGTAAAACTACATACCTGAATGTGCTACTTTAAATGGTCAATTGTGGTACAGATTTAGGTCTTATTAATTGAAAGAGAAGAAGATAGCTACTTGGTCTCTAGAATCTTGCAAACCCATTCCCTTAGTCGTTTTCCCTGGAGCTCAGTCTCAAAGCCCGTATTCCTCCTCTTTGGTCCCAGTCCCATAAACAGTGATAGCACCTGCTTCCAGATACTCCCCTGTAGCAGGATTGGAGTCGTCCTCACAGATTTTCAGTAGGAAGAACAGTTAGAGTTCCAGAGCCAGTCCCCATATATCTATCACTTTTGTGGCTGCTAAATTTGCTGTGGTATTTCCCCTTTGAAAAATAATAAGGAAAATGTGTCACAAAAAATAGCTTATCATGATGTCACGTGATAACTGTAGTTTTTGGTAAAAAGGTGCAAAATGGCCATTTTGGAGAGAAAGTTTATAGAATATAGTTGGCAATATTGAGCTTTTCCATTAAAAAAAAAAAGACTACATAACACTTACTATGAAAAGATATTAACATTTTCCCCAGAGAAGTAACACCTCTTCCTCTGCCCTGGAGTTTCTCCAAAGACTTGAAAGCACTCTTACATGTTACTTTTACCTAAAGTTATTAAATCTCACAAAATATCCATGAAGTAATAAAATGGAAACTATTAGCATGCTAATCAAACATATATAGAAACAGTAGTCCTAAGAAAATATAACCCGTCTAAAACCTCCTAACCAAAAAAAAAAGAAAAAAAAAAATACGGATGGATCCTCAAATAGAATCTAAGCTGCTGACTCCAGACATTCCGAAACACTTCCTCTCTTCAGAATTATTGTTAAAAGCCTTCTACATAAACCGCCTCCTGCTCCTGGTGAGATCATGCTAACAAGTCATCCATTCTTTCATTAAGAAATACTGCAGTCATGACCAGTGAGCTCATTCAGAGGATGTTCACGCGCCGTGGTATGCATGCGCACACAGACACACACACACACACACACGCAATCTGATTCTATATTTATATTGCTTTGGTTTTCTTAAACTAATCTGTCATAGAGATTTGAATTTCTAACTCTGGTTCCCAAGTTTTGCCTCAATTTCACACTCTGTCCTTTCCTATTCTCACTTGTTCTTCCCTCTTTATATCAAATGATGAACAACCAGACCATGGTAGAATGAGTTTTTGACATATTTTATAATTTAGCTATTGTCACTTCTACAAAGGCCATTCATTAAACTAACATGTATTTCATGGACATGAAATAGAATTTGAGAGGTTGAAAGTCATTCAACCTTGACTATAAGAAAGAAATCTGATAATTTAAAGTTATCGAATCAGAATTCAACTTGGTCTTAAAGCTGTTGAAAAATGTGAATATTTTAAAGAAAGAATTCCTTGCAAATAGCATGTCGATATAATAGAGGCAAAGTGTGCACTCTCTATATATTTTTCCTGCCACAACCTTGTGAGAAAAGACAACGGAAAAGATAATGGTAGTAAACACGAATGGAGTCTTCGAAGACCAGCTGCGGGTGCACACTGGGTTTCAGGTCAGGCTGGCACACAAGGCAAACATCATCACCAGCTTCTCCTCTTTAATTATGGAAGACATATTCTGGCTGCAGGGTAGGCCCTCTGCTGTGCCCTATTCGTCCTCTGCAGCTTTTCCATTACAGTGCTGTGGAAAACAGGAAGAGATGCAGTTTCAGCAAGAGTGGAAACTAGAAATGTCGGTCAAATATGTGTCAGGCCAAAGCGGAGAGACAACTAAAGGATACAGCCTGAGGGTAAGTGAGGAAGCCACGCAGGCTGATGAGGGGCCGGGACTTCCATCCACACAGACTCAGCCTGGCACAGGCCACCGTTCTGTCTTGAGAAAGCTGCTCTCTGTGGACTCCATATGCACTGTGTGTCCTTTGGCCCAGTCTGGTCTTTACAGCGACGCTGAGCCCATATTCCTCAGAAATGAAACTCTAATGAGGCCAAAATGGATGTGGGTAACGTGGATCCAGATGTTGGAATATTTACTTCACAGTTTGGTTCTTTCCTTTTTTTTTTTTTTTCTTTTCTTTTTTTCCCCCCCTACAATGCAAGGAATACAGACTGTGTGGGATAAGATTCTTCCCTCATGACCAGATAATCAGGTCACAGGGAGAACCAGTAAGTTGATTGGGATTGTGGACATCCATACTCCTTGTATCTTAAGATCTGAAAGGGTGATACAAACTGGAACAGAATAGAACTGATTAAAATCCAAGCAGCGTTAATCCATTCTTTTCAAGGATGGTGGATCTCTTTTCCAAAACAGTGATTCTAAACAACAAACAAACAAACAGAGGGCAGATACTATAACACTAGAGAAAAAAATGAAAGATGTATTTTGAAAGTATTTCTAACAAAATAATTGTTATAATTGAGAATATTTAATGCTCCTACATTTTAAAGAAAATAAGAGAAAATAAGGTTTATAAACAACAAACAAAGAGTGGTGAGTTTATTTAAACAGCAAGCTTGCAGAAACCATGGACAGAGAGACAAAAATAGTGTTTTCTAGAGGTTGAGGGGAAGATAGAAAGGAGGGTTGTGCAGTGGGTGCAGAGTCCCAGTTTTGCAAGAGGAACAGTCCGGAGATTGGTTACATGATAATGTGTACTCAACATTACAGACCAGTACCCTTTAAAAGTTAACATGGTAAGTCTTATGTTTTATATATATATAATATATATAATATTATATATTATATATTAAATTAAATATTATATATAAATATTATATAATATAAATAATATATAGTATATATAATATATAATATATATAATGATTATAACATATATATATATATAATCACAGTTAAAGTTTTTTTTAGCTTATATACATAGCACAAACTGATAAGTCAGGCAACTAGTTTTCTTTTTTTGTTGTTTCCTTGTCTTTCTTTACATGTTAACTAAAAATTTGTAAAGAATAGCCTCATAGGATGCAGTAGGTTAATCCTCCCCCTAAGGCGCCAGCATCCCATTTGGGTGGCAGTTCTAGTCCTGGCTGCTCCTTTTCCAATCCAGCTCTCTGCTACGGCCTGGGGAAGCAGTAGAAGATGGCCCAGGTGCTTGGGCCCCTGCACTGGCGTGGGAGACCCGGAAGAAACTCCTGGCTCCTGGCTTTCAATTGGTGCAGCTCTGGCTGCTGAGGCCATCTTGGAGTGAACCAGCAGATGGACAACCTCTCTTCCTCTCTCTCTCTCTCTCTCTCTCTCTCTGTAACCACCTCTCAAATAAATAAATAACTCTTAAAAAAAGAGTAGCATGATAAAGTATTTTTAAATTTTTAGAATGAATATAATAATCAATGTAATAGAGAATTAATTGGATGAGAGGCAAATAAGTTAGACATAAAGAAAGCGTAGTGTGTAGCTCAGTGGATAAGAGGAAGGGCTTTGGACTATAAAATGCCTACCTACATGTTCTGGTACCACTATTTTCCAATTCTTTTGTTTTGGAAAAGTTACCTAATCTCAAAAAACGTAGTATCTTCTCTTTTAGAAAGGTAGTAATAGTACTTTCTTCATAGGATTTCTGGAAGAAATTGACTGAAATAAAGCATTCAAAATGTTTAAATGGTATTTGGCAGATAGTAAATGTTTAGTAGATATTAATTATTATCAATATATTCAAAACTAAAATATAGTTAAAATTGAAGTCATTATAGAAATAATAAAGAGCTATATATGCAATACAGCATCTTAAGGTATTAATAATGAATACAAACTTGAGTGATTCTCTTAGAACACAGAAGAAATAAATAAAAAATGGAAACTGAGAAAAGAGCATAGATAAGGAAGGCAGAGAAAATCTTAAAAATATTTATCTGGTAGCATAATAAAAAAATTAAAGTCATAAACCAATTATGAATAGAAGCCAAACTTCTTACTTTGTATGTTTTGATCTTTGAGACAAATTATATACCAGTTAAATAAATGGAGACAACCAGTGAAACATAGGTTCATAAAAATGTGTTTTCTTTTCCTTTGTAAAAATTGTAGTTTCAATTTTTAAGTAAACCTCCTTGGTTTCATCGAGGTAAAGCATTAACAAGAACAAAACAGTCACAACAACAAACCAAACAACAAAATCAGAATCATTTCATAAGTTTTTCTTGAATTCAGAAAATATTGATTAAGCAGCATCAGACTTCAGCCTCTCAGTTTCCATCAGAAGTCAAGCAGGTAATGCAAAAGGATGAAGCAGGGCAAGTATGTACTATGGTGAACTGGGACATGCAGGTTTAGATTAAAAGAAGTTATTTCTCAACCCTAGTTCTTGATTGCTATGTGAGAATGTTATTGTAGTGTTGCCAGCTGTTTAATCGTTTGAGCAAACCTAGAAATATGAAGTTTTATATAAAGTCTTCAGATTTTAAAAAACTCATCAGTGCATTCACATTTTCTGTTACTACTCTACAGACAAAGACACCTCAGCAGGCAGTACAGACACTAAGCAACCCCTAGTCCACAGTTTATATAAAATAGAGCAATAACCTAAATGAAAGAGTTCCCTTCTACCCAGGTTTTTATTTTTTTAAGGATTTTGTTTATTTATTTGAGATGTAGAGTTACATATAGAGAGGGAGAGACAGAAAGGTCTTCCATCTTCTAGTTCATTCCCCAGATGGCCGCAACAGTCAAAGCTGAGCTGATCCAAAGCCAGGAGCCAGGATCTTCTTCTGGGTCTCCCATGTGGGTGCAGGGGCCCAAAGACTTCAGCAAGCTTCTACTGCTTTTCCAGGCCATTAGCAGGGAGCTGGATCAGAAGAGGAGCAGCCAGGAATTGAACTGGTGCCCATATGGGATGCTGGTGCCACAGGCAGATGCTTAGCACACTATGCCACAGAGCCAGCCCCTCTAGCAAGGTTTTGATCATGTATAAAAGAAAAATATATTTCCATATATTTAAAGCTCAATATATATTTTCTACCTAAATTTATCCTTCACTTAAAAGCCACAAATACATCCTATAGTAGATAAGTGAATGAGCCACAATAAACAATTGATATTCAGGAAGCAATGAGATAAAGAACAGGTGAAAAAAAACAGAAACAATGGTAAAACTTCTAAAACATAGAAGGAAGGCAAATATACCAAACTCATTCTTCTGTTATCCATAAGTTAATCCTGTATACATTAAGGAAAAGACATGGAATCCCAATTTATATGAATTTAAACATTTGAGAAATTTGAAGGATTTTAGTTTTAAAATTGGTCCATCACCAAAGTAAATAAGAATGTATAATAGCCGATTTAATGACTCAATTACTGATAAAAGTAGACACTATCCATTAAAGGAAAAAGAAATGCAGCAAAAATCATGCAAAGTAGAAAACCTGAAAACATAGGCAATGTTAAAATGCAAAATCTCAAATTATGTTGAGAATATCAAGTTAGGTTGCATAAAAGAATATATCTCATGGCCAGTGCTGTGGTGTAATAGGTTAATCCTCTGCCTGCAGCACTGGCATTCCATGTGGGTGCTGGTTTGTGTCCCAGCGACTCCTCTTCTCGATCCAGCTCTCTGCTATAACCTGGAAAGCAGTGGAAGATGGTCCAAGTCCTTGGACCCCTGAACCCAAGTGGGAAGACCCAGAAGAAACTCCTGGCTCTTGGCTTCGGATCAGCTCAGCTCTGGCTGTTGCAGCCATTTGCAGAGTGAAACAGTGGGTGGAAGACCTGTCTCTCCCACTCTGTAACTCTACCTCTCAATTAAATAAATGAAATCTTTTTTAAAAAAAAGAATATATCTCAAAGTTTGGAAAAATATTATAGAGGTAAACTTGAGCTGAAGCTAAATTAGGAAATTAGCAATGATTTATTAGCAATGTATCTGCCTCACCTAGGAGAAAAGCTAATGTCCCACAAGAAAAGTCTGAGAACTACAGTTCTGAGTCAGCGACTACCACCCATAACCTGTTCTGTAAATACAGTTGTATTAGAACCCAGTCACACTCACTCCTTGACATACTGCCGATGGCAGAGTTGGACACTTAACACAGGGCACGTACGGCCCATAGTATTGAAAATATATACTCTCTGGCCTTTTACATAGGACATTTGCTGACCTCCAACTTCAGAATAAGCATTGTACAATCTGTCATGCCTCATCATTCTCCCTGTACCTGATGGCAGACCATTAGAGATGTGGATCTTTCAATTTGTTAAATCTGAAACTACTGCATTGGCATTCTGTAATTGGTAAATGAGGGAATGGCATTGTGGTGTAATGGGTTAAGCCACTACCTGCAGTGCCGGCATCCCATATGGGAATTGATTTGACTGCTCCACTTTCAATCCAGCTCCCTGCTAATGTACCTGGGAAAGCAGCAGAAATGGCCTAAGTCCTTGGGCACCTGCACCCATGCGGGAGACCCGAATAAAGTCCTGGGCTCCTGGTTATGGCTTTTGCTGCCATTTGGGGAATGGAATCAGCAGGTGGAAGTTCTCTCTATCTCTCCCTCTGTAACGCTGCCTTTCAGATAAATAATTATTTCCAGGACGAGCTATTTGGCATTGATTAAAAAAATTTCTGCAACTAGGAATTAATGTATTGGCAGCAAAGATCACAGTTTATGTGTTTTCTATTAGTCATGGTAAAATATTATATTATATAAAGGTTATAATGTCTATAATATATTTTTAAATTTTTAACATATTTTCTTTTTTTAACCTTCGGTTTAAAAGACAGAGGATGAGAGAAGTAGAAAGAGAGAAAAACCTTCTATCTACTGATTCATTTCTCAGTTGTCCAGAATAGTCTTGGCTAGGCCAGAAACTTGTGTCTCCCTCATGGGCAGCAGGGTACTTAAGCCATTATCTACTGGCTTCCAGGAAGTGCATTAGCAGGAAGCAAGATTGGAAGCAGAGCTGGACTTGGACTCAGACACTTCAAAATGGACTGTTGGTAACTGAAGTGGCATCTTAACTGCTGGGCCAATTGTCTTCCTCTGCAATGTATTCTGAGTGTGTTGCTTAGTTTTGTAATATTTTTGAATTTTACAAGTTACTTTCTTTGATATTTACAACTTCTTACCTTTCTTCTACTTCCAGAAATGATTGTAATGTATGGATAGTATATTAATGTTACACAAAGTAGATTTCAGAGCAAAGAATAGTTCCGGGAACAAAAAATCATCTGAAAATGATTAGGGGTCAGAAAATGATCCAGGTCATTTTGACCCACAAGTGAAGACTAGCTGGGAGGTGGTGTATATCCAGTATTGGAGAACCTGTGTTTGGGTCCCAGCTCTATTCCCAGTTACAGCAGCATGCTAATGTGCACTCTTGGATGAGGTGGTGAAGGTTCAAGTAGTTGTTTCCCTTCTATCCTTGTGGGAGACCTGGATTGAGTTATTATAGTCTATGTTCGAATGATAGCATACAAATTCATATATACTGAAAGAAAATTCTATGGTCAAATGATAGCATACAAATTCATATATACTGAAAGAAAATTCTATGGTCAAATGATAGCATACAAATTCATATATACTGAAAGAAAATTCAAACTAATTCTTGTGTACTGAAAGAAAATCCAAATTATGTGTTTGCATTTTTCCTTCTCAATCTTTGTGCTATCATAGTTACATATTTTGCTTTGACATCTATTATAAACTATAGTTATGAATTTTACCTTAAAGAGTGGATTAACTTTTTTTTTTTGACAGGCAGAGTGGACAGTGACAGAGAGAGACAGAGAGAAAGGTCTTCCTTTTCCGTTGGTTCACCCTCCAACGGCTGCTGTGGCTGGCATGCTGCAGCCAGCGCACCACACTGATCCAAAGCCAGGAGCCATGGTCTGCCATGTGGTGCAGGGCCCAAGAAGTTGGGCCACCCTCCACTTCACTCCCAGGCCATAGCAGAGAGAAGTGAGTTCTAACAATGCTTCATATATTCCTACATTATTATCTTTCCTAGTGATCTTCATTGCTTTCAGCTTCTTATGTTAGAAAAATCTTAAAATATATGTATTTGAAAGATATTGTCATTAGATAAATAATTTTAGAAGGACAATTCTTTTTTACTAATTCTAGTTTGCATTATTTTCAAGAACAACTCTTCCATTATATTTATCTTTGTTGTTTTATATATAATCTGCAAATTTGAATCCCTCAATCCTTGGCTACTATTAAAATTTCCTCTTTATTACCCATTTTAAGCAACTTGATTAGGATGTGGTAAAATATTTCTTTTCACCATATCACTTGCTCTTGAGGTTTGTTGAGTTTCCTTAATCTGCAGATCCTAGTTTCCTCTTCCTATTGGTAAAGATTCATTCATTTATTTTTGGAAAGTAAGAGCAACAAAGACAAAGAGGGAGAAATAGAGAAAAAGTTCTTCCATCTGATGATTCTTCTCCAGTTGGATAAAAAAGCTAGATCTGGACCAGGCTAAAGCCAGGAAGCAGGGACTCCCTACTTGTCTCACACAGAGGTAGCAGGAGCCCAAATACTTTGACTGGACAGGCTAGCTGGAAGCTGAATCAGAAGCAGAGCAGCCAGGACTGGAACCAGCACTCCAGTATGGGATGCGAGCATCCCAAGCAGCAGTTTAACCTGCTGTGCCATAAAAGCCCCTGCAGTTTTCAACAAAGTTGAAAAAACTATGCCATTATTTCTTCAAACATTTTATGGGACCTTAGTTTTCCAACTTTGACAGACTCCAAACACATGTATATTTGTTCCAGATCTCACTGATACTCTGCAGTGTTTTAAAATTTAGGCTTTACCTCTTTTATTTTAGATGGTTTCTTTTTTATTCTTTTTTAAATTTTTATATTTTTATTTTTTCAACTTTTATTTAATAAATATAAATTTCCAAAGTACAACTTCTGAATTATAGTGACTTTTCCCCCCATAACTTCCCTCCCACCTGCAACTATCCCATCTCCCACTCCCCTCCCATCACATTCTTCATAAAGATTCATTTTCAATTCTCTTTATATACAGAAGATCAACTTAGTATATACTAAGTAAAGACTTCAACAGACTGCACCCACAGACACACACAAAGTATAGAGTACTGTTTGAGTAGTAGTTTTACTGTTAATTCGCATAGTACAACACATTAAGGACAGAGATTCTACATGGAGAGTAGGTGCATAGTGACTCTGTTGTTGATTTAACAATTGACTCTCTTATTTATGCTGTCAGTAATCACCCAAGGTTCTTGTCATGAGTTGCCAAAGCTATGGAAGCCTCTTAAGTTTGCCAACTCCGATCTTATTTATAGACAAGGCCAGAGTGAAAGTGGAAGTTCTCTCCTCCCTTCAGAGAAAGGTACCTCCTTCTTTGATGTCCCGTTCTTTCCGCTGGGATCTCACTCACAGAGATCTTTCATTTAGGTCATTTTTTTTTTGCCACATTGTCTTGGTTTTCCATGCCTGAAAAACTCTCACGGGCTTTTTAGCCATATCCGAATGCCTTAAGGGCTGATTCTGAGGCCAGGGTGCTATTGAGGGCATTTGTCATTCTATGAGTCTGCTGTGTATCCTGCTTCCCATGTTGGATCATTCCCTCCTTTTTAATTCTATCAATTATTATTTGCAGACACTGGTCTTATTTATGTAATCCCTTTTACACTTAATCCTATCTTTTTGATCAATTATGAACTGAAACTGATCACTTTAACAAGTAAGATGGCATTGGTACATGCCACCTTGATGGGATTGAATTGGAATCCACTGGCCCATTTCTAGCTATACCATTAGGGATAAGTCTGAGTGAGCATGTGCCAAACTGTACATCTCCTCCCTCTATTTATTTATTTATTTATTTATTTATTATTTGACAGGTACAGTTACAGACAGTGAGAGGGAGAGACAGACAGAAAGGTCTTCCTTCCATTGATTCACTCTCCAAATGGCTGCTACAGCTGGCACTGCACCAATCCGAAGCCAGGAGCCAGGTGCTTCTTCTGCTCTCCCATGCAGGTACAGGAGCCCAAGGACTTGGGCCATCCTCCACTGCCCTCACGGGCCACAGCAGAGAGCTGGACTGGTACCACAACCGACACCCATATTGGATGCTGGTGCTGCAGGAGCTGGCTCCTCCCCCCTCTCTTATTCCCACTCTTATATTTAACAGGGATCACTTTTCAGTTAATTTTAAATGCCCAAGAATAATTGTGTGTTAATTAAAGAGTTCAACCAAAGTTTTTAAATAGAACAACAACAACAAAAAAAAAACACTGAAAGGAATAAAATAGTAAGTTGTTCCTTGACAGAACAAGGGCTGATCAAGACATATTTTAGATGGTTTCTATTATTATGTCTTCAATTTCACTAATTTCGTCACCAACAGTGTTTAATTATGTGTGAACTCTGTTTACCCCATTCAGGAAATTTCTAATCTCAGATATTGTGATTTTTTAATGATACACATTTAAGTTGACCTTTTAAACATCTTCTGTGTATTTGCTTAACATAGTCAATCTTTTATCTAGCTTCTTCAACACATGGTATACACATAATAGTAGCTATTTTAGTATCCTTGTTTACTGATTCAATTGTGTCATTCTGGCTCTTTCCATATATTTTGCTCTATTCTCCCATTCTCCTAAGACTCAGTTGTACTTATATTTTTCTTAAAGGGTCAGATAGTAAATACTGTAGGGTTTGAAAGTCATTTCATGTGTTACAGGTATTCAGCTCTGCTATGGTAGTGGGAAATTGGCCATAGATAATATGTAAGTTAGGCTTGATGAATGATAAATACATCTCCTTATCCTAGCATTTCTTTTACTGGGAGATAATGTCCTTCTTGGCATTAAAGTATATTTTCATACAATAAAATTACTCTGTCACATTTTTTGTTCATAAATGCCTGAGACACTTTAACTTTTTTCTTTCAGAAAACACATTGTTTTATCTTTTCTTTAAAAATGCCTTATTAAAGCCTCTCCCATTTAAAAAGCATGTTTAAGCCACTTCCTTTTATAGTTGACTGTTGTTCTACTGGGACTTGCTTTCCCTGTAAACTTTACATGTTTGTTTAGCAGTGTTCAGAATTTCCTCTTTATCTTTGATTTTTTTTAATTTAATTACATTCTAGGAGTATTGACAACTAAATGGCCCTACGAAATGCAAAAGCTTTCATCTCTCCTGAATTCTGAGAAATATATCTCATTTAAAAAAGTTTTTGTTTGTTTGTTTGTGTTTTTAATTTGCAAGGCAGTGAGACTGTCCTGCAGATGGTTACTCCCACCTGCTGGTCCATTACTCAAATACTGCAACCTCTGAGGGTGCTGAAGGGAGGAGCCTGGAACTCAGCCATGTCTCCTGCATGGGTAACAGGGACCCGACTGCTTAGGGATTGTTTCTGCCTTCTACAACCTGCACTGGAAGCTGGAGTCAGTAGCTGGAGCTGGGAATCTAACCCATGTGTGCTAGACCAAATGCCCACCCCAACTTAATTTGTATGCATTATATTCTCATGTGGAACCTTTTTGTGGTTCATTGTTCTTTCATTTATGTAACATTTTTTCAATTTCTTCATGATTATATTTAAAAATGTGCTCTACAGGGATAAAGAAATGGAGAAGTTACTGGAACATTTTGTACTTACCTTAGAGAACAACTCCCTAGCTAAGACCAGTCAAGACTGCAGAACAACCAAAGGCAGTACATGTGTTGCTGACCACGGGTTATTTTATGACATTTTTGGCCAAAATCTCCTGAAAAACCCGAGGAACCCCTACTTCGGTGTCTTGGTGTGCTTAGTAACAAGTGTGGTTAGGAGCTAACTGCAGATTTTTGCTTCTGTACCCGATCGCTTTGCTTGCTAATACTTGATCTTGTGAAATGCCCCCCTCCCCCCCAGGTTAGCCAATACTCTATAAATTTTGATTTCCTGAGAGTGTCGGTTCTCCGAAAGTTCAGGTTTCCCCAGAAAAGAAACTGATTGTAACTCCTGCTTGGGGCTCCCGCCCGGGACAGCCACTCCCCATCTAAAGGATCCAGTGAGTACTCATGGTAACTTTCAAACTAGCCAATCAAGCCAAAGCCCGCGAAATATGCTAATCTTGTGGTTTTTGCCTTTAAAAGTTGCTTGTAACTGCTGCTCGGGTCCTCTCTTCACCTTTGCTGGCAGGGAGCCCGTCTGCGCAAATGCCTAATAAAATCCTCTTGCTGTTGTATCTACCGGTCTGGAGTTTGGGTCTTTGGGTGCCTACCTGAGTGCCTTGGATTCCCAATTTTGGGGTCCTTCACTCCACCCTCCAACAATTCTAATACTGTATTCTTTTTAACATGCCACATATGAAGAGACATGTAGACGACCTGTGCCTGTACAGAAAGACCAAGACTTTCCCTTTTGGGCAATCAATCAACTCCCTAGTCTAATCTTCCTTTACCCTTTCTAAAAAATGTCACTTGTGAAAGTTGGTCAGGGACTCAAATTTGAGCATTGCTGTTGGCTACCTGGCAATAAACTTTCTGCTGACAAAGAACCAGACCTTTGGTGTCTGCTTCTCATGCATGGACAAGCAAAATCACATTGGTTCAGTAACACATTTATCACACTATTTTTAATTCTTTATCTGTCACTTCCAATTTTCTGCTTAAGATTGTTTGTGTTGTCCAGGTTGGACTTTTCTTTCAGGTAATTGTAAGCTTTGGCATCTAGTTATTTTGGTAAGTGAATTTTTGCTTCCCTGTTGCAACAATTACTCTGTTTCATCAAGATCTCTGAACAGAAAAGATGATCTGAATTTCTGGAAATGTGTTTTGGGTAAGGGCCAAAGGTCAGGCTGCAGTCTATGTGAATTCTGGTGAGTTTAAAAATAGAGGCAAGGATAAAGTCCCTGGACAATCAGACAGTGCCAGGCACCGAGAGCCTCTGTGGATTCCAGGCTATTAACTGTCACTCCCCCAAGACTTTGCTCTGACCAGTGACTCCTGTCTCATTTTTAATAGTGACACAACCCTGGCAGGAGGCAGAGCCCTTCGTTGTTGTTCACCAGGAATGGGTATCTGGCAGGGGAGGAGGTAGAAGAGTGAAGGCCCAAGTACAGCCGGCCAGTCCATTTGTTCCAAAGTTTTTTTTTTTTTTTTTTTTTTTAATTATGAAGGTTTTAAATGTAGTTATTTGAGAAGGAGAGAGGGGGGGGAGAAAGAGAGAGAGAGAGAGAGAAAGAGAAAGAGAAAGAGAATAGATCACTCACCTCAGGTTCACTTCCTACGTGCCCACAATAGCTGGAGTGGACTTGGCCAGGCCTGGCCCAGAGCCAGGACCTCAGTTCACATTACCACGGGAGTGGCAAGGACCCAGTTGCTTGAGGTATCACAGTGGTTCCCCAGAATCTGCAGTGGCGGCAAGCTGGGGTCAGGAGCTGGAGTTGAGAGGTAAACCCAGGAGCACAGGTCCCTATGCTTCCCACACAGCCTCCTCAGTCCCTTTTATTGATTGTTCTCCTTAGATTCTCACAAACATTGTCTTGCAGTGACAATACTATAAGGAGAATTTTCAGATGGATTTGAAGAAACTGAGTCAGCAGAACAAGTTCACCATCCTGTCGGGAACTGGAACCCTCCAATTGTTTGGTTAATTTTACAACTAATTTCCTTTTGCTTTATTTTATTAGATTTTATTTCATTTTCGTATACACCCATTATCCCTAACCCCAAAATTCAAATTTCTAAAATGCTACAGATGCAAACGTTTTCGACCATCAATATGATACCACACTTAACCTCCTGGGATGGGTCACAGTTAACACACAGGGACACTAAAAATGCTATATAAAATTACCTCAGGCTACGTATGTGAGGTATTTATGAAACACAGAGAAATATTGTGTTTAGGCTTGGCTCACATCCCCAAGATTTTTCATTACAAACATGAAAATATTCCAAAATCCAAAATCTGAAACATTTTTTGCCCCATGTGTTTTTTATAGAAAATACTCTCCTTCTAGTATGAAACCCTTCTATACAAACCCGAGTCTGTTAGCAAACCGGTATTATGTCTGAGACACCTCACTGGTGATCTGAGCTGTTACAGCAGATTTTTGGGTGTGTGAACAGAGAAGAGATTAGTTTTATGATTATCACTCTGTGCACAATCCATTATGCCTTTGAAAGCTCCATACCAAAAAGTGGTGTACATTTCGATAAGAACTACACATTTTAAATTGTCTGTTAAGGGACAGTAAGAAAGCTGTGCACAGATGGTTTCCTACTCCTGAATCTAATTCAGTGTAGTGCTATCCTGATACTGGTTCAAGCAGACAAAACAATAGACTAGTGTGAAGGATGCTGAATTATATTTTTGCTCCCCCACCTTCAATACAGGGGCATTTTCAAATTTAGGCATAAAAATGCAAAAACATCATAAAACAAATTAAAATGCAGAAAAGACTACTTGTGTGAAGTCTGTGTAATTTTATTTCTAAACATTTCTAAAAACTCTTCTAAAATGACTTTTTTGTGTGTGAAGGGAGGTGGAATGGATAATTTGAATTACAAAAAAGCCTTGATAACCCCCCACACATCAATTTACCTGTGAACAAAAAGATTCACACTGAGAAAATGGGACTTGGGACTATTTGATAAATTACTATAGACTACTTGAATATTCCATTAGCAAAATAATAGCTCATTATGGAACCTCAGAAGAATGTGGTATAATTACAATAGTACTATCCTCCCTTGGGGGTTGGGAGGAATGCAAATGTTAAAAATGATAGCTATTTAACCAATGTTAGGGAAAAATGCCTCAAAACAAACTGGGAGGTTATGTGATTTCTGGAATTCTGTGAGATTTTGTAGTGGTTCCAATCTTTAATTGTTTGAATGTATTTCTACCAAGTGAAGGCTATTCATATTCTTGGACCAACGTGGACATACACACTGTCTTCATACAATCGTGGTGATGGACCTGCTTCAGCCTCCGTTAGAATTTCCTGTGAATTACCCTTGGACATAGTTGAGAAATGGTGATGTCCTCACGTTGTCAGTTCATGATCGAAACACATTGAGCAGCTGATGAGTGACCAGAGGCACTACAGTGGATCAGCAGAGGGGTAACGTGGGTGGAAGCAGAGGACTGGGGACACGAGGGAGGAGAGAAGGAAATCAGAATAATGAAAAGAAGCATAGTATCTTCTTCTACGTCCTCTTCTTTTTCTTCTTCTTATTTTTCTTAAATAATTATATTATTAAACATAGTATTTATTTTTTTAAAGATTTATTTATTTATTTGAAAGACAGAGTTAGAGAGAAGCAGAGGCAGAGAGAGAGAGAGAGGTCTTCCGTCCCCTGCTTCACTCCCCAGATGGCTACAATGGCCGGAGCTGCACCGATCCGAAGCCAGGAGCCGGGAGCTTCCTCAGGGTGTCCCATGGGGGTACAGGGGCCCAAGGACTTGGGCCATCCTCCACTGCTTTCCCAGGCCACAGCAGAGAGCGGAATCAGAAGTGGAGCAGCCAGGACTGGAACCTGCGCCCATATGGGATGCATTCACTGCAGGTGGCAACTTTACCTTGCTATGCCATGGTACCAACCCCTAAACATATTAAATACAACATTATAAAAAGTGGTGACTTCTGGCATAGGGCTGAAGTACAAAACAGCAGTTTCACAAAGTTCAAGTTCTTAAACTAGTGTATGTGCTATATTATTGCTCTTTTCTTGACACTAGGGCAAAATGATATATAAATGAATAAACAAAATTAATTTTTCTATAACACATCAGCTTCACTCTTCAGGCATTTCAGTGTTAATTGTGACATACCAGTAAACTACGTGATAAAAGGTAAAGAGCTTATCAAACAATTTAATCTCTTATAGTTGAAAAGTTGCTTTAAGAAAATAAAGCTGTTTCACTTGATTCAATGTGTGGGTCTTACCCCTTTTATAAAGGTGATATATTTGCCCAAAGTTAGAAAATTTTTTACATATATCTAAGCAAGAATTTTAAAATGAGTGTTAGGCTCAATGAGCAGGATTATTCATATTTTAATCATATTGCTATATTTAGTGTCAAATAGTTGAACATGAAGATTGCAGTGAACCCTAAGTTTCTCATGTGACATATGTCTTTATTTCATCTTCATGCTTTAACAAACTTCACCAGAGGCAAAATCAACTCAGAGGAAGCAGCTGGACATTCAAAACAACAGCCTCCTACATTTGCCCTAACTAAACTGGGAGGAAGAACACAGGACTTCCCACAGTTTATTCACTGCCACCCTGTCAATCCTGGAACTTGGCAAGCAGATAACAGATCTGCTGAATGAACTTAATAAATATTAATTAAAATAACACCTACAGTATAACTATGTATGTTTTCATTGGATAGCCACCTTCTCATTATTTGTTGGATACTCTAGCATCATGACTTCATTTGTAAAGACTATATATGTAAGGACAAATGCTTTAACTCTTTAAATAATGAATCTCTTAGACAGAATTAAAATATCATTGTAGTTCCTCCACACACATAGTGCCTTGAAAAAGAGTGACTAGGGATATAATTAAAGGGATAGGATTCCTTTACATAACCTATAAACCAAAAACCAAAACTGACTTATTGGTTGTTTGTGATAATAATATGGTAAGATTCAGGAAGCCACTCTTGTAATATTTAGTATTTTTTCTAGAACATACAATTTGCTAGCCCCTGTTTGCTTAAAAATCATTCAAAAAGGGTCACGTTTTTCTGGGTAACATGGAGTAACCATTTCTTGTCTCTCCAATCTAAAGCAACTATAAAACCTTTGCAGAATGTGTGTAGCACCTCTGTGTGGACGCCAAAAAAAAATAGCAAAAAATAGCAAGAGGATTGGAGGTGAAGATCAGAATTTGTAAACTTACAAACCTGGAGGAAAGTACTGTGGTGTGGAGACAGAGAAAACACCAGGAGAAGCCTGCTTTGAGGAGCCAAAAGAGGAAGTTTTCATCCTCCAAAAATGAGAAGTCCAGCCCCATACCCCCCTTTTTCCCTGGGTCCAGCCCTTGGTTAGTTGGTGGCTATGGCAGCTACAAGCTCAGAAACTCACAAGAGACAAATGAATTCTGAGTGAGAAGAGCCATTCTCTGCATTCCCAGCAGCTGAAATCCCAAGAGGGCAGGGCTAACTGCCATTGTTTATTTTTTTCTTTCTCTCTGTCTGTGTGGCCAGGATGCACAGAGAATGTTCTATAGAAAATCTTTAACCAAATTTGGAGAGTTTGAAGCTATGGTTCCTTCAAATATTTTTCAACTCTACATCTTTTTTTCCCTTCTTCTTTTAGCATTGTATTAGTACAGATGTTAGTCCTTTTTGGTATTGTCTGCAGGTTTCTGATGCTAAGTTGTTTTCTCTTGGTTGTACAGTTGAACCATACCTTCTTTCTGAGCTTCTTGTTTATGGATTCATTTCTTTACCTCTCCCATTGTAATTAATATCATCATATGGGTTTCATTTCATTTATTGTATTTTTCAGTTCTAAAATTTTTACTTAGTTCTTTATATCTTACTTCTTTGCAGAGACTTTCTATCTTTTCATCTGTGTCCACAGTGTTTCTGTCATCCTTTCTCGGGGAGAAGTCTTAGAACTGCTCTACAGTCTCTGTCAAGTAATCCTGGCATCTGTGTCATCTCAGTGCTGGCAACTACTTGTCTTTTCCTGTGCAAGTTCTATTTCCCAGGTTCTATGTATGCTGAGTAACTTTAAGAGACGGGGTGGGCATTTCGAGTGTTATACTGAATCTCTGAGTATCCTAAGGAGAATGCTGACAGTCTTGCTTTCATGGCAATCAGTCTAATTGGATTCAAATCACAACCTTTGATCAGACTTCTTTGGTTAACTTGATTCACAAGTCCTTAGCAATGTGGACAGTGAGAGAGAGACAGAGACAGACAGAGTAAAAAGTCTTCCTTTTCCGTTGGTTTACCCCTGCAAGTGGCTGCTGCAGCCGGTGCGCTGCGTGCGGCTGGCGCACCGTGTTGATCCAAAGCCAGGAGCCAGATGCTTCTTCCTGGTCTCCCATGCAGGTGCAGGGCCCAAGCACCTGGGCCATCATCCACTACCTTCCCGTGCCACAGCAGAGAGCTGGACTGCAAGAGGTGCAACCGGGACAGAATCTGGCGCCCCAACCAGGACTAGAACCCGGTGTGCCGGTGCTGCAGGTGGAGGATTAGCCTAGTGAGCTGTAGTGCTGGCCTAGCAATGTGATTGATTCCTATCTGACCTACAAGTCCCACACATAGCCAGTCTGGAACTTGGGCGGTGATCTGTCCCACAATTTAGTTCTCAGAATCTATACACACTGTTTGGGCTCAGGCCCATTTATACACAGATCAGGGTGAGTGGGAGAGTTCAGACAATCTCTCCAGTATTTTCTGGTTGAAATGAGCTCCTTTAGTTCAGGCTTTTGGCCAGAAATTAGAAATTAATATGCTTTGTTTTGCTTCACAAATCCACGTCAGGGAAAAGGTAGAATGGTAAAATGGGAGATAAACAGGGGAAGTGGCACTTCTGATGTAGGAATAAATCTATGGGGGCTGGAGAATGGAATAAATTTTAAAAATGCCATAATTTTCCTGAGCATTAGAAGACTACCTCAGTACTCCTCGAGCCAGAAAAACAGTGCTCTGGATTTCTGTCTAAGCCAATGATCCCTTCCAGTTCTCAAACCATTTTTTAAGCTGTATTAATTTATTCAAAAGGTACAGTGACAATGACAGAAAGAGAAGGAGAGGCAGAGATCTTCCATCTACTTGTTCACTCTCCAAAAGGCTACAATGGCTAGGACTGGTTCAGGCTAAAGCTGGGAGCCTGGAACTCCATGCCGGTTTCACAAATGGGTGGCAGGGGTCCAAGTACTTGGGCCATGAATTGCTGCTTTCTCAGGTGTAACAACAGAGAGATGGATAGAAAGTGGAGGAGCTAGAACTCAAATTGGATCTCAAATTATGGGATGCTAATGTGGCAGGCACCAGCTTAACTCTGTGCCACAATCTTAGTCCTTTAGAGCTCTTTGATTTCAGACAATGAATTCCAGAGGGGAAATAATTTGGTGAACTGATGAACTGACTGCTGATTTGGAGAGAGTTTGAATCCTGGTCCTTTTTGTTTGTTTGTTTGTTTTAAAATTTTATTTAAGGTATACAAAATTCATGTATTTCAGATACACAGATTTAGTGACACTCCCCACCCTAATTTCCCTCCTGCCCATGCTCCCACACTCCTCCCTCCTTCCTCTCCTAGTCCCACTCTTAATTGTTTCAAAGATCCACTTTCAGTGTACTTTATGCTGGTAAGATTTAACCTACACTAATACAGCGTTCAACAAGTAGTATGAACAGAAAACGTTGTTCTTCAGCAGTGAAGCCAAGGGCTGTAAACAATCATCAGATGTCAAAATGTCAAGTTCAGTCCTACACATTACCTTTTAGGTTCTCTTAGTTACCACAGATCAGGGAAAATGTAACAATATCTGTCTTTTGGGGAAGGGCTTATTTTGCTAAGTATAATGGTTTCCAGTTGCATCCTTGTTGTTGCAAAGGACAGGATTTCTTTTTTTCCCTTGGAGGAGTGTTCTGTAGTGTATATATGCCATAACTTCTTTACCCAGTCTTTAACTGATGGACATTTGGTTGATTTCACATCTTGGCTATTGTGAACTGACCTGCAATGAACATGGTGGTACAGACTCTTTCATATGCTAATTTCATTTACTTTGGGTAAATTCCCAGGAGTGGTTTTGCTATGTCATATGGTATTTTCAAATTTCTTTTTTAAAAGGATTTATTTATCTATTTGAGAGTTAGAGTTACACAGAGGAGAGGCAGAGAGAGAGAGAGAGGTCTTCCATCCGATGGTTCACTCCCCAATTGGCCACAATGGCCAGAGCTGCGCTGATCTGAAGCCAGGAACCAGGAGCTTCTTCCAGGTCTCCCATGTAGGTGCAGGGGCCCAAGGACTTGGGCCATCTTCTACTACTTTCCGAGGCCATAGCAGAGAGCTGGATGGGAAGTGGAGCAGCCGGGTCTTGAACTGGCGCCCATATGGGATGGTGGCGCTTTAGGCCCGGTCATTAACCCACTGTGCCACAACACTAGTCCCTATTTTCAATTTCTGAGGGATCTCCATACTGTCTTCCACAATGGCTACAGAGATTATGTCCTCACCAACAATGGGTTAGGGTACCGTTTTCCCCACATCCTCACCAACATTTATTGTATATTGATTTCTTTATTAGAGCCATTCTAACTGGGGTGAAACCTTATTGTGCATTTATTTGGAATTCTCTGATAGCTAGTGATCCTGAACATTTTTTGTATGTGCCTGTGGGCTATTTGAATTTTCTCTCTTGTAAAATGCCTGTTCAAGTCCTTTGCCCATTTCTTAACTGGATCATTTTTTTCTATTGCTGCTGAAAACTTTCAGTTCATTACAGATTCTGTATATTAATCCTTTATCAGTTGCATAGTTTGCAGGTATTTTCTTGCATTCTGTCAATTGATCTTCACTTTGCTGAATGATGCTTTTCCAGTGCAGAGGCTTCTCAGCTTGATGCAATCCTATTTGTCAGTTTTGGCCATGATTGCCTGTGCTTCTGGGCTCTTTTCCAAGATGCCTTTGCCTATACCAATGTCTTGCAGAGTTTCTCCAATGTTCTCTAGTAATTTGATGGTATTGGGTTGTAGATTTAGGTCTTTGATCCATTTTGAGTGGACTTTTGTGTGAAGTGTGACCTGGGATCTTATTTCATATTTCTGCATGTGGATATCCAGTTTTCCCAGCACCATTTGTTGAAGAAACTTGCTTTAAGGATTGATTTTAGCTCCTTTGTCAAAGATATGTTGGTTGTAGATTTGTGGATTGATTTCTGCAATTTCTATTCTGTTCTACTGGGCTACACATCTATTTTTTGTTTGTTTGCTAATACAGGGTGTTTTAATTATAACTGCCCTGTAGTATGTCTTGAAATCTGGTATTGTAATGATTCCAGCTTTGTTTTTGTTGTTTAATATTGCTTTAGTTATTAGGGATTTCTTGCATTTCTATATGAATTTTGACATCATTTTTTTTTTCTAGGTCTCAGAAGAATATCACTGGTATTTTGATTGGGATTGCATTAAGTCTATAAATTGCTTTCAGTAGTATGGAATTTTTTTTTTAAAAAAATTTTAAGTTCTACAAATTTCATGTATTTCATAAATACAGATTTAGGAACATAGTGATACTGCCACTCTACCATCCCTCCCATTCAGCCTCCAACCCTTATTCTTCTTCCCTCTCCCATTCCCACTTTTAAATCTTACAAAGATCTACTTTCCATTTACTTAATGATTAACCCTACCCTCAGTAAAAAGCATTTTACGTACTTAATTAGTTACCCCAGATCAGGGAAAACACATGATATCTATCTTTTTTGGATTGACTTATTTCACTAAACATAACGATTTCTAATTGCATCTATTTTGTTGTTGCAAAAATATAATTTCATCTTATTTTATGGCTGAGTAGTACTCCATAGTGCATATATGCCATAATTTCTTTATCCCGTCTTCAGTTGATGGACATCTGCATTAATTCCGTATCTTAGCTATTGTGAATTGAGCTGCAATGAACATGGCTGTACAGTTGACTCTTTCATATATTCATTTCTTTTCATTTGGGTAAATTCCCACTAGTGGGATGGATGGATGATATGGTAGGTCCATATTCAGATTTCTGAAGTATCCCCAAAATTGCTGCACCACTTTATATTCCCACCAATAGTGGATCAGTATACCTTTTTTCCCCCTACATCCTCACCACCATTTGATGTTTGTTGATTTCTGTATGAAAACCATTCTAATTGGGGTGAGGTGAAACCAAATTGTGGTTTTAATTTGCATTTCCCCAATTGCTAGTGATCCTGAGCATCTCTTCAAGTGCCTGTTGGTCATTTGAATTTCTCTCTTGAAAAATGCCTATTCAAGACTTTTACCCATTTTTAGCTGGATTGTTTTGTTGTTACTGAATTCCTTGAGCTCTTTATGGATTTTGGATATTAACCCTTTATCAGTTGCATAGTTTGCAAATATTTTCTTCCATTTTGTCAGTTGCCTCTTCATTTTGCTGAGTGTTTCTTTTGCAGTGCAGAAGCTTCTCAGCTTGATGTACTTCCATTTGTCAATTTTGGATTGGATTGCCTGTGCTTCTGAGGTCTTTTCCAAGAAGTTGTTACCTATGTCAGTCTTGCAGAGTTTTCCCAGTGTTCTCTAACAATTTGATGGTGGTATCAGGTCATAGATGCAAGTCTTTGATCCATTTTGAGTGGATTTTTGTGTAAAATGTATGGTAGGGGTATTGTTTCATATTTCTGCATGTGGAGATCCAGTTTTCCCAGTCCCATTTGTTGAAGAGATTGTCCTTGATCCAGGGATTGATTTTAGCTCCTTTGTCAAAAATAAATTGGTTGTAGATGTGTGGATTGATTTTGGGAATTTCTGTTCTGTTCCAATAGTCTACATGTGTATTTTTGTGCCAGTATCATACTATTTTGATTATAACAACCTGTGGTATGTCTTTTTTTTTAAATATTTATTTATTTGAAAGGCAGAGTTACAGATAGCTAGAGGTAGAGGCAGAGACACAGAGAGAGGGAGATCTTCCATTTGCTCATTCACTATCCAAATGCTGCAATGGCTAGAGCTGGACCCATCTGAAGCCAGGAACCAGGGGCTTCTTGCATGTCTCCCATGTGGGTGCAAGGGCCCAAGCATCTGCTTTCTCAGGCCAATGCATATATGGATCAGAAGTAGAGCAGTCAGGTTTCTAACTGGCACCAGTATGGGATGCAGCACTATAGATAGTGGCTTCACCCATTGTGCCACAGCACCAGCCAGCCTTTGTAGTATGTCTTGAAATCTGGTATTGTGATGCCTGCAGCTTAGTTTTTTGTTTGTTTGTTTGTTTAAGATTACTTTAGCTTATGGGGTCTCTTGTGTTTCCATATGAATTGTAGCATCATTTTTTCTATATCACAGAATGTCTTTTGTATTTTGATTGGGATCACATTGAATCTATAAATTACTTTTGGTAGTATGGACATTTTGATGATATTAATTATTCTAATCAATGAACATGGAAGATTGTTCCTTTTTTGTGTCTTCTTCTATTTCTTTCTTTAGTATTTTGTCATTTTATCATAGAGTTGTTGGACAGCCTTGGCGAAATTTATCCCAAGGTATTTAATTCTTTTTGTAGCTATTGTGAATTGGATTGATCTTAAAAGTTCTTTCTCAGCCATTGTATTGTCTCTGTATACAAAGGCTATTGATTTTTTGTGTTTCCTTTGTATTCTGCCACTTTATGAAGTTCTTTTATGAGTTCTAGTAGTCCCTCAGTGGAGTCTTTTGGATCCCCTATGTAGAGAATTATGTCATCTGCAAATGGGGATACTTTGACTTCCATCTCTCTAATTTGTTTCCCCTTGATTTCTTTTCTTGCCTAACGGCTCCAGTAAAGCTTCCAGGACCATACTGAATAGCAGTTGTGAGAGTGAGCATCTTTATCTGGTTCTGGATCTTAGGGAGAATGTTTCCAACTTCTCCCCATTGAATAGATGCTGGCCATGTGTTGGTCAAAAATTGCCCTGATTGTGTTGAGGAATGTTCCTTCTATACCCAATTAGCTTAAACTTCTTGTCATGAAAGAATATATTTTATCAAATGCTTTCTCTGTATCATTTGAGATAATTATGTGGTTTTTGTTCTTAATTTGTTAATAGGATAGTTCACATTTATTGATTTATGAATGTTGAACCATCCCTGCATTCAAGGGATTAATTCTACTTCATCTGTGTGAATAATCTGTCTGATATGTTGTTGGATTGGATTAAATAATGTATTGTTGAAGATTGTTCCATCTATGTTACTAAGGGATGTTGGTCTAAGTTTTCTTTCTCTGTTGTATCTTTTTGTGATTTAGGATTTAAGGTGATACTGGATTCATAGAAGGAGATTGGAAGCATTCCCGCCCTTTCAGGTTTTTTTATTTTGTTTTGTTTTGTTTTGTTTTTGACAAGCAGAGTTAGACAGTGAGAGAAAGAGAGACAGAGAGACAGGTCTTCCTTCCATTGGTTTACCCCCCAAATGGCCACTACGGCCGGCACACCATGGCCAACACACTGCACTGATCCGAAGCCAGGAGCCAGGTGCTTCCTCTTGGTCTCCCATGCAGTTGCAGGGGCCCAAGCAATTAGGCCATCCTCCACTGCCTTCCTGGGCCACAGCAGAGAGCTGGACTGGAAGAGGAGCAGCCGGGACAGAACTGGCATCCCAACCGGGACTAGAACCAGGGGTGGCAGTGCTGCAGGTTGAGGATTAGCCTAGTGAGCTGTGGCACCGGCCACTTTTGTTTATTTCTTCTCTAATTTTATTTATTTCTTTATTCCTACTAATTCTGGGTTTGGTTTGTTGTTTTTCTAGGTCCTTGAGATTCATTGATAGCTCATTTATTTTCTACCTTTCCATTTTTTTCATCTAGGCACCAATTGCTATAAACTTACCTCTTAACACTGTTTTTACTGTATCCCAAAAGTTTTGATATGATATATTGTCATCTTTATTCATTTCCAGAAATTTTTTGATTTCTCTTTTGATTTCTTCTGTGACCCACTGTTCATTCAGAAACATGTTTGGTTTCCATGTGTTTGCCTGTGATCTAGAGATTCTTGAGTTGTGTGTATTTTCAGCTTCATTCTGTAGTGGTCAGAGAAGATGCATGGTATAATTTTGATTTTCTTTTTAATTTGCTGAGACTTGCTTTATGGCCAAGCATACGATCTGTTGTAGAGAAAGCTCCATACATTGATAAGAAGAATGTGTATTCTGCAACTGTGGGGTGAAAAATTTTGTAGATAAAAGTTAGGTGCATTTCATCTATAGTGTTGATTAGTTCTATTGCTTCCTTATTGACTTTCTGTCTAGTTGATCTGTCCATTGATGAAAACGGGATGTTTAATTTCTCTGTTACTATTTTATTGGACTCCATGTCTTCCTTTAGATCCGTTAACATTTCTTTTAAATAGCCAGGTTCCCTGTAATTGGGTGCTTATACATTTATTATGGTCACATTTTTCTTTTGAATTGATCCCTTAATCATTGATTAGTGCCCTTCAACATCTCTTTTAACAGTTTTTGTGTTAAAGTCTATTTTGTCTAATGTTAGTATGGCTACACCTGGACTTTTTTGCTTTCTATTAGCATGGAATATTTTTTCATCCTTCCACTTTCAGTCTGTATGTATCTTTGTTGGTGGGGTGTGTTTTTTGTAGGTAGCAAATAGATGAGTCTTGTTTTTTGATCCATTCAGCCAGTCTATATCTTTCAACCAGAGTTTTTAGGCTATTTACATTCAAAGTTACTAATGATTTGGCCCTGGCATTTTTCCATAAATATTCCTATTGTTTACTTTAGATTTCTTTTATACTTTTATTGGGGGATTTTCTGCCTTCACTTGCTTTCATAATGATGGCTATCCTGGGTTTCTGTGTGTAGCACATCCTTAAGCATCTTTTGTAAGGCTGGATGAGTAGTAATGAATTCTTTCAATTTATGTTTGTTACAAAGGTCTTTATTTCACCTTCATTCATGAATGAGAGCTTTGCAGGGTACAGTATTCTAGGTGACAGTTTATTTTTTCTTTTAAGACTTGAACTGTGTCTCTCCATTGTTTGTTAACCTGCAGAGTTTCTGATGAGAAGTCAGCTGTGAGTCTAATTTGAGAGCCTCTGAAAGTCCTCTGGCATTTCTCTTGTGCACAGATTAAAATTTTCTCTTTATTTTACTGTTGAAAGTTTGTTATAATGTATTGTGGTGAATATCTTTTTTGGTCATTTCTATTCGGAATTCTGTGTGCATCCTGTACTTGGATGTCCCTTTCTTTCTCCAAATTAGGGAAGTTTTCTGTAATTATTTCACTAAATAGGTCTTCTAGTCCATTCTCTGTTTCTAAACCTTCATGACTCCTAAGACCTGCATGTTTAGTTGTTTGAAAGTATCCCAGAAATCTCAATACTTTTTAATTTTTTAAGATTCTCATCATGAAAGGATGTTGTATTTTATCAAATGCTGTTCTTCTTCTGTTGAGATAATCATGTGTTGTTTATTCTTCAGTGTGTTAATATGATGTTTAACATTTATTGATTTGCAAATGTTGAACCATCCTTGCATACAAGGGATAAATTTCACTTGGTCCAGGTGAATGGTCTTTCTGAAGTGTTGTTGGATTCAATTAGCTAATATATTATTGAGGACTTCTGTATCTATGTTGTTAAGGGATATTGGACTATAGTTTTTCTCTATTGTTTCTTTTTCTGGTTTAGGAATTGAGGTAGTGCTGGCTTCATAGAAGGAGTTTGGGAGAATTGCCTTCTTTCAATTGTTTTTGATAGCTTGAGAGGAATTGGAATTAGTACTTCTTTAAATGCTTGCTAGAATTCAGCAGTGAAGCCATCTGATCCTGGGCTTTTCTTTGTGTGTGGGGGAGTCTTTGTTACTGAGATGAAGAGCTGTTTTTTGGGAAAAAAATAAGCAGAATTGATACAATATTGGCCCAATAAACCAAAAGAGACGGAGAGAGATACAGATCAGTAAAATCAGAGATAAAAGAAGAAATGTAACAACAGATACCACATCATAAAAAGAATCATCAGGAATTACTACAAAGAGGTATATGCCAACAAGTTGGAAAATCTGGAAGACATGGATAGATTCCTGAACAGATACAATCCAACAAAATTGAGTCATGAAAACATAGAAAACCTAAACAGACTAAATCCTTCTCTTTTTTTATTGACTCCACATGCCATTATTTTCTTTTCAGAGTCTTCAAATAGCTGCTCCCTGCACATTTCAGTTGCATTCTTTCATAGTTTTATTAAGTGAAAGAGATGTAGTGGATTGTGTTTCATTCATCTTAACCATTTTTCCTTCTCTGTTACTTATCTCTCATTTTTTCTATTAGCTATGCATCAATCATCTGTCCTTGTGTGAGATTAGCTTAGATACAATTTTTAAATCTATAAATTATTGATCAAAATTTTATTTTGGATAAAATTTTCCCCAATTGTTAGAAAGCAGAGAGATAGTGACAGACAGACACAATGAGATCTTACATCTGCTGACTTATTTCCCAAATGCCTTCCAGAGCAAGAGTTGGGCTAGAATGAAACCAGTAGCCAAAAATTCCATCTGTGTCTCCCACATGGGTGACAGGGACCCAAGTACTTGAGCTATCATCTGCTGTTCCCTAGGGTGTACATTAGTAGGAAGCAGAGCCTTGACTCAAATCCATGCACTCCAATATGGGATGTGGGCGTCCTAAGTAGAGGCTTAAACTGCTTAGTCCTAATGTTGTCTTTGTGTAGTGTAGGATATTAAAGGGGTAAGGAATTGAGTTAATTAAATATGATATATAAGTGTACAATATTTTTTTATCTTACTGTAGACACAAAGATTTAGGCCCATAATAAGGTCCATGATAATGAATGAATCTGTGTTTTAAATGGCATTGGAAACAGAATCCTCTAACAACTACTTGCTTGAATCCTCTGTGCTACATGGTAATCATTCTAGAATAAATCTAGAAATACTGCTTTTTAAGGCAGTCCAATCAATTGCTATGAAATTCTTCTCTAAATTGAGGCCAAATTCATTTTTTCCCCTGAATTTTTGGTTCATTTTCCCTTTTTCAACTCTCTGGGCTTTAAAGAAAAGGGCTTTTAAAAATCTATTTTTTTTTTTTCATCAAACAGGAAAGCCTTTCAAATATTTGAAGACAGCTTCGCTTTCTCCACCTAAGCATTCCTGGTTCCTCTGAAAGCTTTTCTTATAACAGTCTATGGCTATTTTCCTCTGGGTGGTCTGCAGGCCTGCTGCTGCAGGATATTCTGAGGTTCTTACCAGAACTTTAAGTTTCACCTCTCATGTGCTGAGTCGGAACAGCAGGCTGGAGAGTCCTCCTTCTGTGTTGTTGGAGTTAGGCCCCTGCTGGGCTCTGTGTCAGCCTGCTCAGTGCTCCTTTTAACTGATTTTTTTCCTGCCCATCAATTGAACACCAGTGGAGAACTCACCCTTACAATCTCGAAAGTGCTTTAAAAAATGTTTCCAGAAATTGGCGAGGCCATATGTCTTGGGATTTCTGTACTCTCTGATGGATAACACAATTTATAGCAAGCGACATAGTGAGAGCCAAGATCTTTTAGAGTCTAAGGTGCTGAAGTGAAAGTAGAAGGGACCATTTCTAGGTCAAAAAAGCTAATTCGGGAGAAGGAGAGCTAGAGATGTGAGACTTGGTAATTGATGTTAGCGGCTGTTGCAGCCATTCTCACATTCCATCTGGGCTGCTAAACTAAATTGCTGGAGTCCATTCCCCTGAAGGAAAGAGTAAGGAACATTTTAGCTTGAATTCTTCATTTGTCACCTGGTTGAAATCCTTTTGTGCCAGTTTTGATCCTCAAGTACAAGGAAGCGGCAGGTCCCTGGGAGAAAAAGGTTTTCAGCCCAATTTCCAAGTATATGCAATTGAGAGTTAAAAATAAAATATCGGTGGTTCTCCATGTCTAGAGACTCTGACTCAGTAGCTCTGGAGTAAGGCCCACAAATGCATTTTATTTAGGCTTTCCAGGTGATTTGCGTATGAGTGAGTGTACGGTTCATAGCTGCTCTCATAAATAATTAACACAGGCCTTCCTTTTGATGTGGGCACTTCCTTGATAGTAGAATTATAACAAACCTAACTATTAAGTATCTGGGAATATAACTTCTGTCTTGGAGCTGGTGTTTTAACGCTGAGGTGTAAGCTGCATTGCGTGTGGATGCTGATTTGAGTCCTGGCTGCTCCACTTCTGATCCAGTTCCCTGCTATTGTCCTGGGAAAGTAGTAGAAGATGGCCCAAATGCTTGGGGCCCTGCATCTGCATGGGAGACCCAGATGAAGCTTCTGGCTCCTTGCTTTTGCCTGGCCCTGCCCAGGCCAATGTGGCCATTTGGAAAATGAACCAGATAGGAGATTCTCTCTCTCTCTCTCTCTCTCTCTCTCTCTCTCTCTCTCTCTTTCTCTCTGCCTTTCAAATAAATAAATCTTTCAAAGCAAAACAAAACTCCTCTTTCATAACCACTGCTTTAAAAAAAAAAAGCAGCATTTTCTGGTTTGAATTTCTAGAGAGGAGAGAAAGATGTTTAAATTAATTGGGGGAAAACCTCTTTGCAGCCAGGGAATAAATAAAAGCAAATAAGTTAAGTCCAGAGAAGGAATTTCTTCACTTTGCCTCGGAATCAGCAGGATACAATGGAAATGAACCACTTATTTTTAAATCTTATTTTGCCTCACTAACCTGTTTGCCAATAGAGGTCTCCTCCCAGTTATTTGGGTTTTGAGAACTAAGAAAATTAAAAGAAGTGAATGTCTTTAGAGATATAACCTAAAATGGATGCTAGATCATTTGAAAGACAAATAGTTTGTATTCATTCTGCCCCTAGAATTGTATCAGTAATTGGGATTGTGGACCTAATCTCTTTAGCTTGAAATACAACCTAGCATGTTTTTTTTTCCCTTTTAAATCACACTCTGCCTATTCACCTATAGTGGTTTTTTTTTGCCTCTTCTGAAAACAATACACTTCAGCAAAACCACATTATAACCAGTCTTGACTTTGTTCTTTTATTTCTCACCCACCCCACCCCACCCCCCTGCAAGATTTGACTTCCACAGCTGTTGTGAGATGTGGGCCAAATCAAAGCTGAGCGAAGCTTTGTAGTTTCTGAACTTTTCCTTTCTTTCCAGAAAGTAGCAAGAAGTCTTGAAATGACTGAGCCACCGTCAGCTAGTGACAGATCTTGCAAGCCACACCTCCACCTCCCCTCTCATCTGGCAGGACCTCAGCTAATTGAAGAAAGCTACCTATTCATAGGCCAGAAAACTTCCCTGTAATCAAGATACAACCACAGACGGCAGAAGAACCTTCTTCCTTGTTGGTTCCATTGAGTGCCGTAGGAACTCTTGATGCAACCAGACGTGAGCAAACCTCAGGAACAATTCCTGCCATGAGTAGAGCAGAGGCACGTGCATGGCCAGCTCTCATTTTCCTGTTTATATTCCTGCCTGCAACCCTACTGATACTTGAGTTACCACTGAATGCTACGTAGCTATGTAAAGAAAGAGTGTTTTCTCCCCCTTTGGAGTGTCAGCATTTTGTTGCTAAGGAAATCTTTTAAAGGAAGATGTTTGGTTAGTAACGGTGACTTGTAGAATGAGTTTGTGTGAGGGGCTATCAGGCTCGACAAAGAGGATGACCTAGCCTTGGCCAATTAAATGTTTCAGCCTCTGAATTGTCATCTGATCCAGGGATGCTGAGAGAGGGAGAGAGATCCAAGATGCTTTCATAACTCCCCAGGTGCTCAGTACCAGTACTGTGTCCATCAGCTTCCGTGTTCTGCAGCAGTAGAAACAACCTCCCAGCTTGACATTCTACTAAAATGCAGTTGTTTTGTTTCCTTTATCTTGCCTTCCTGTACCTGCTTCTCCATCCTCCTGTAGACTCTGAGAGTCCTGCTGTCTTTCCAGTGTGTGCTTTCCTATTTCAATGAGGAAGAATCATTGCTGTTGCTTGCAACCAAGGATCCTACCTGATGCACATTTCCCTTACCTTGGGGTAACTTATGCAATTTTCCAATGTATGAGAAATTCTAATCTGGGCATAAATGCAAGATTGGAGGTAAATACTAGAAAATTCAACTGTGTAGTACTGTAAAAAGTTGATAGGTGCTACTGAATTTTGAGAGTCAATATACTTTTCTGGAGTGTGCTGAAATTAAATAGTGCTCAATTTCTCTAAAATAAGGTGCATTTATTTCTGCATTCCCGCTTTAGGGAAGGGCTTCTGTCTGCAACCTTCATATATAGAGGCTCTCAGCAGCAAAGTTTAATGTGAGAAGTATGGCCATTGCTCTGTGTTTTCATATTGCATTGGAAATATGGTTCTCTTCTGATTGTTTGAATATGGGTCAGGTATTCCTCACTATTGTAAGATTGAGGGAAACAAACAGTAGGCACTCCATCTTTGGAACATTCTGGTCCCTTTATCGATCTCTTAGGTGACCTAGTTACAAAGGACTTCTCCCTGGGACACATAGACTTTGAGGAACCCCAGAGGAGAGGAAACAAAAGCATCTAGGCAGGCTTTCGTGTTGTGCATTGGGAGTCTTAGGCAGTGGTGTGCTGGGACAGAGCTGGTTCAGCAAGAAGCGCCGGAGAAGCCCCTGGGAGCAAAACCTTCTCTCTCTAGTTTTCCTTTGTAAAGGATGAAGATAGGGCTGAGTGAACACAGAAGCCTTTTCCTGCTGGGAGGGAATTAGAACCAAGACTTCCTTTAAAGAGAGCATGCTTAGGACTGTCTAGTGACAGATGAGTCTCCAAGGACACAGGCGTGATGAAGCCCCGACGACATGTATGTTCTTGGTGGGAGCACAAAGCGACTTCTCTAAACTTTGCTCTGCTTGTCCTTTGTCCCTCTGCCACCTCATTTCCTGTGTGTGGTTCTGCTTTCCTCATTCTATTCCCATCTGGTCTTCTCCCTACAAGTAGTCTTACAAAAAACAATCAAGTTTTCCCCTTCTGAAAAGAAATATTAGTACAAGTTGTTGAACAACCAGCATTTCACAACAGAATACAAAAAGTTCTTCCTTTGCGTTAGAATGCTCTGATTTAATTTCTCTGAGATGCTAATATTTATATATATTATAGGAATTCCTGGATGAATAAATAATAAGGATTAGTAAAACTCTTGAAACATCTGTTGCTCCCCAAATGATAAAAATCGATAGAAATTGTGCTGCAGGCTCTAAGGAAAGACACTCTTCACTTCTCTGCACTCCTTCCATTAATTCCAGCTGACCCTCTGCACCTGGCCTGGTAGTTCCACGCAGTGATGAGCATCACCATCTATATCTCGACATGTTCTGTATCTTGAGTGATTTTGTGGACTTCTTGTTATGACCTGTGTTTGAGATGAAATTAAACTATAAGCAAATAAATTTTTGGTATTTTATATATTTTCTTCTAATACACTACTCTGAAGTTCTATATACATGTAAGAGGCTGGATAAATATACATGGGAAATTTATTGAAAAGGAATGGTAGACTAAGATATAGAAATTCCATAAGACCAGTGTACTTATATAGCCCTCATTTTTAGCACTTTGATTCTATGTTTCTATTATTATTCATTTTTCTCTTTAAGGAATGTCTCCCAAATATCCAGGAAAGTGAAAAATGAGAAATATGCTCCTATTACATGCCTTCTGGGAGGCTCTCTGGGTTTGCCCATTTCTGCACTGCACAAATTTATAGGGAGCCATTCTCATTCTATTTAATCTATATGGATGCCATGATGCATGCCATTTATGTACATTTCCTTCCCTTTTTAAAGGCAGTACTTGTGCAATTATTTTGTCAACTGAAAATTCTTTGATAATTTTACATATATATTATAAATTTATGTGACAATACTTGCTTCACAACATAAATGACTGATATAACCAAAATATCGCTAAGTCCCATAAAACAATTTCAACTGTACAAATTATTCCATGATTTTTAAGGTGTTGGCTCCTATCTATTTCTGGTCTCATAGCCCAGTAGTTTTACTTCATTGATTTATTTGAAAGATTTATTTATTTATTTGTTAGAGTTGAGAAAGAGAGACAGAGAGAGAGAGAGAGAGAGAGAGAGAGAGAGAGAGAGATTGATCTTATCTTCTATATGCTGGTTCGCTTTACTCCCCAAATGGCCATAACACCTGTAGCTGGGTCAGTCCAGAGCCAGGAACTTCTTCCTGGTCTCCCATATAAGTCTCAGGGGCCCGAGGACTTGAGCCATCTTCCACTGTTTTCCTAGGCACACTAGCAGGAAGCTGAATGAGAAGTGGAGCAGCCTGGACTCTAACTGGAATCCCTATCGGATGCTGGCGATGCAGGCTTCAGGTTTACTTCCGATGCTACAATGCTGACCTGCCGTTCATTCATTTATAATGAACGTATTAGTTGAATTCATATTGTATTCCAGGTAGTTACTTATGTAATAGTTACATGATATCCTCTATCCTCCACTCATGCCTGGAAAACCTTAATTTTCTAAATTATTCCATTTCTGGGTCTTTGCACATAATGTGTTTTTGCCTTTTTACAGAATGATTTGTTTCTGATGAATAATTATTATACATGTATATGGCTGCAATGTGACATTTCAATATATGCATACAGTGTGTATTGATCAAATCAAAGTAATTAACACATCCTCTTCTTTCTCTTTATCTTATGACTAGAGCTTTGGAACACCTTTAGTTTTTGTTATTGCTGTTGTTGTTTATTTTGTGTATGTGTGTTCTTAGAAATACATTATAGGCTATGTCAACTACACTCACCTCCTTGTAGTGCTGTGAAACTCTAGAAACATTGCTTCTATCTAATTTTAATTTGCTACACGCTATCCCCCTCCATCCTTCCTGCCTCTCCCAGTCTCAAGTATATTCTATTCTGTGTTCAGTTTGAGAAATTTTAGCTTCCATAGATGAGGGGGGACATGAAAGGTGTACTTTCCATATAAGGAAGTTCCTCTATGTTAGAGTGCAGTTTTGTGAATTTTCACAATCAAGACACAGACCTGTCCCATCACCTCCCGCCCCTGATTTTTTTTTGTGTGTGTGCTCATCAGGCGTGGATGCCCACTCCCACCCATGGAACCTACTGACTTGTTTTCCCTCCCCTGCTTTGGCCTTTCCAGTATGCATCAATGTGCAATCATTACAGCTTTCACTTCTTTCACCCGGAATAGTACTTTTGAGATTCACTCATGTTGTGTGTATCAATATTTTATTCCTTTTTATTGCTGAATTATATTCCCTTGTGAAGATGGACCACCACCATTCACCCACTATGGGATAAACAAGTTGTTTCTGGGTTTTTGGAGGTTATGAATAAGCTTGATACAAAAGTTTGTGAAAAGGATTTTGTATAATCATAGCTTTTCATTTCACTGGTGAAAATACCTAGGCATGGGATTGTGTCATTTGCTAAGAAGATATTTACAAGGAACTAATAGGCTGTTTTTCAAAGTAACTATCATTTTGCATTTCTACCAGTAATGTTTGAGAAATCTAGTTGCTCCATATTCTTGATAGTACTTAAATTTTAGTGTTTTTTTATAGTTTTATTTAAGTCATTCCAGCAGTTATGTAGTGGTATCTGGTTGGAGTTTTAGTATTGGTTACCTAGTTTTATTAACTGATTTGTCTGTGTCCTTCTCTGATTTTATTATTAATGTATCTTTCCTTGTAGATTTTGGCAACAGAGCAAAAGTCACTTTCTGTGGAGGACCAACTCCGACTTTTGCAGCCAGAGATAAGTTTTTTCTCTTTGGTGTCTCAGTATCAGTAGCCACTTGCCTATCTTGGTGTATTTCTGCCTTGACTGCCTGTTTCTCTAAAGATGGTGAATTCCTGGTGGATAGGCATCCTGTTTTGTTTACGCCTCTATCTTGAGAGTCTGTTTCAGAGCCTGGCTTGTAACGTACCAATTTTTTATTAAATGTATGAATTCTATGTTAGTTGAGTCCCCTCATGTGTCCAATAATATAATTAGACAGCATATAATTATAGTGATCCTGCCTGCCCAGATATTATATGTTTCTATCATTTAATCTGGCCACGGGGAGCAAGGTCTACTAAGTGTGTGCTGAGGGTACAAGCTGGGGGCAACTACACATATGCATGGCAGCTGGTGCCATAATAATCAATTATAATAATTGTAATGATACGTCTTGATGGCATAATAGATTGAAGGAACAGTGCTAAGCCAATGATTTAATACAGTGTTTAATTTGTTCCTTATAACAATATTATGAAGTAGATGCTAATATCCTCACTTTGCAAATCAGAAAATGGAAAATAAGTTGTCCAAAGCACTCCAGCTTTTCATTGCAAGGCTGGGATGTGAACTCAGGTCTTGTTCTTCTCTGAGCCCTGTGCAGTTCTGTGCTCAGCAGCAAAGAAGAGAGAATCTCACGCTTTGAACTGTCCCAGATCCCTGTCTACCTGTTCCAGCCATCATAGCTGAAAGTCCTAGGAAATAAGGGGCTTGCCTGCCTTTGAATAAAAAGTTAGTATTTTATAAATAATCCCTTGGGACAGAAACCTAACGGGTCATGGGAATAATAGGTGAGTTTTAATGGGCCTTTTGGATGTGTGAGGAACTTTATCACAGTTGAAAATACTGTGTCTTCCTTTGAGAAATCAAAATGCTGTCCTCTTGGAGGATGAATGAGGGGTTGAGGGTCCTGCTGCTCGGAGTTCAGCAGCTGCTCGGTGCCAGCAGTGTGCCTACACTATTTTAGGAGTGTGGAGTTTCTATTTCAGCCATGGCTCCTGTTCAGCCCAAGATCCTGTTGGTTCCCTTGATTGCTTCTGCTTTCTTTGGTAGTACCTGGCAGTTTATTAAGGCAGAGAGGAGCTGTGGTGATTTATCATTAAACTTCCACTGTAATTACATTTCCACACACACAGGCTCCTGTCAGTCATACAGCTCAGCTCAATATCACACACATTCATGTTATTGGGATATGAACAACTGTTAGAGCCAGACAGAGCAATCCGGTTTTCTATTTTTTTTCCTTAGGCAATAAATAGCATTTAGGAATGTATTATGGAGGATATTGACAAGTGAGCCAAGCCCTGGGCATGCAAAGAGGTGCCATGTTAAAGCTGAATATGCTGGGGCTAGCGCTGTGGCTCACTTGGTTGATCCTCTGCATGTGGCACTGGCATCCCGGGTTTTAGTCCCGGTTGCTCCTCTTCCAGTCCAGCTCTCTGCTGTGGCCCGGGAGCGCAGTGGAGGATGGCCCAAGTGCTTGGGCACCTGCACCCGCGTGGGAGACCAGGAGGAAGCACCTGGCTCCTGGCTTTGGATCGGTGTAACTCTGGCTGTAGCGGCCGTTTGGGGGTGAACCAACAGAGGGAGGACCTTTCTCCCTGTCTCTCTCTCTCACTGTCTAACTCTATCTGTCAAACAATAATAAAAAAAAATACCTGAATGCTGTTTCAGCACCACTCAGCTACAGGAAAGGCCATCAGTCACCCCAGCTTCCTGGAAACGTTGGTCATGACAAGGTCTTGGAGGTTTAGAGTCAGGATGGAAACAGTTTCATGCATTGAAAAAAGTTAAACAGCCTCAACATAGTATCCTTTATACCAGATGCTCCATGGTTAAGAGGAGAGCTTTTCTGTCCTCCTGAGATGCAGGTAGACAGCAAGCTTGCTACCTGGCCTCGAGGCCATACCTTTCCATCCAACTCTAAAAAGTTCACCAGCAATGACTGACACCACTATATTTTGCTGAGTCAGCACTCAGAGTTTACCCATACCGAGATGTAATTTGCCCAGATTTAAAGTCCTGTCTTACTCAGGGAACTATGTGGTGATGAACATGCTGGCAGCACTTTCTTTCAATTCACAGATGGTGGATAGAAAGGATGAGATGGCTAGTGAGAGGACAGCAAATATTTGCATGAAATTCTTACGAGCCAAGTGGAGTACTCCTGTTAAGTATTCAGAAAGGAAGGGTGCTGGTGAATCATTTGATCTTTTGAATGAAACTATTCTGCTTTTTGAGATTAGTTTTAGTATTCACTATATTATAACCCACAGGACACAATAGGTCTATAAAAATGGAAATACTGTATAAGACTATTCAAAAGAAAATGTGAAATACATTTCTAGAAAGAAACAAGGCAAAATGAATCCATGAGAAATCATATATAAGTTGTGCAAAGTCTTACAATTTGTTGAGATGGCTCCAGAAGCAATTATGTTAGTTACTGCTTGAGCATTACAATATCTACTTTATAACTAGGCTTCTTTCAGGATGTATTGGTGAGCTATTGGGTCTGGATAGCCTTATACATTTCTCCCAGATTGGCAGTGTCTATTAATTATTTATAGTACTTTTAAATAGTTTTTTCAATTTATTATGATAAAAAGGTCAAAGATATGTCTTTGAGTGCGCATTTGACACAGTAGTGAAGCTTGCCAGCTAGGAGTCCCTGGATTCAAGTCCTGGATCTGCTCCTGATTCAAGTTTCCTGCTCCTGTGCACCATGAGATTGAGTAGGCTATGGCTTAAATAGTTGGATCCCTACTACACACATGGGGGATATGGATTGAATTCCTGACTCCTGGCTTTTGCTGGGCCCAGCCCTGGTCAGTGTGCTCATTTGGGCAATGAACTGGGGAACAAGTGTTCTCTTTTTCTTGCTCAAATCAAATAAATAATTTAAAAAAAAAGTTGGCAAGAGCCAGTATTGTGGTATAGTGGGTTAAGCTACCACCTGCAACACTGGTGTTGCACATGGGTGCCTATTCGTGGCCTGGCTGCTCCACTTCAGATCCAGCTCCCTGCTAATGTGCCTGCAGAGGGTGGCTATGTTTGAGCCCCTGCACTCATGTGGAGGACCTGAAGAAAGCTCCCAGTTCCTGGTTCTGGCCTGGTCCAGTCGTTTTGGAAGTGAGCTAGAGGATAGATGATCTCTCTCTCTTGTTCCTCCCTCCTCCCCTCTGTAATTCTCCCTTTCAGATAAATAAATAAATATTTTTTAAAAAATTAGAAAGAAAAATAAGCTAGCACCCTTAAACACAAGCAAAATTAGTGATGAGGGGAAATCACTTAATTGACAGACTTTTCTCTCCTTTCCATGTCCCCTTCCCAATCTCAAGGTATAGTTGCTATTTTGATATATCTGAATCTTTACTTAGAAATTATTTTTTGAAAAGCAAATGGTTGCTGAAATTTTTCTCAGCATACTTTCTAAGATATGGGACATAACTGAATTTGACTTTGAGGAGTTCTGTCTTTCTTATTGACCATTCCTTATTGTCCTCACGCTTCTGCTCACTCACCACTCCCAGGGAACTGCTAATTAGATCAGATTTCAAAACAGGAATTCAGCCCATTGTTTTCTGAGGGGATGAATCTATCTTGATGTGATATACCAGTACACACCCCTATCATTTTTGCTTCTTTTCCACATGGTGGGATGACATGTCCACTCTCATTTTTTTCTCTGAATCTCTTATTTATTTTGGACAAAAATGAAGCAAAGTTGACCTGACTCTTTGGAGAATGATGAACTCTATTATTTTTTTAATAATATTTATTTATTTATTTGGAGGGGAGAGAGAGAGAGAGAGAGAGAGAGAGAGAGAGAGAGAGAGTTCCACCTACTGGTTCACTCCCCAAATGGCCACAATGGCCAGGATGGGACCAGGCCAAACTCAGGAGCCAGGAGCTTCTTCTGGATCTCCCTTGTGGATGCAGTGACCCAAGCAATTGGACTGTCTTCAGCTGTTTTCTAAGGCATGTTAACAGGAAGCTGGATGGGAAGTGGAACAGCTGGGACTGCAGTTGGCATCATGGACAGCGCTTTACCCACAATGCAACAATGCTGATGCCTGATGGACTCTCTTGGTCTCCCATGATTGCTTTCATGCAAGGCACATCTCATTAATTTGGATGTACAGTAGCTTGCCAGAGGTTAAATGAGAACTAAAATTTTTGGACATAGAAGACACTTTATATTTTCCATAAGTTAAGCATTGCATCTCAGGTTTATTATAGGGTTTAACTAGGAATTATGGGTGACTGACTAATCATAAGAATGTGGTAACTGAACTTTCTGACTCCCTTGTGTATACAGCTCCCTCTGCAATCTGATGAGATAAGAGCGATGAAACCATTGCCAGATTGCAGCCATCCTCAGTCTCATGGCTATGACCCAGTATAATAAAGAACCTCCACTGGATACCTACTATTTTGATTACTATCTGTTTTTCAGAGAATAAAGTTTAATTATTCACTTTCTGACCTCTATAAAGATAATAGCAATATACAACCCTTTCTCAGATTTGATCACTAATGAACTATATATAAGAAGAGCCACTTTTGTGATTTATATTTCTATTTGAAGTATAAATACATATACTTGTATTTCTCCAACTACATTGTAAGCACCTTGAAGAGAACATTAACATGTTATTAATTTTTGTTGGGTTGTAACACAATGTATGCCGCATAATTAGTATATTTGATGACTGTGTGTTAATTCAGCAGTCACAAGGGCTAATTACTACCTATAATTTTGTTATAGTTCTCTGCACTTTAAACAATTTATGAAAAAAGTATTAGGAGTAACATGCTGGTCTTACTTTGACCTTTCCGTATAAATTAAAAATAACTATAGATCATTGGTGTATTGGATTTTGAAATTATAATTACATTGTAGTTGGTAGAAAGGTTGGAAATAGCAAAATAGGTCTTAGAGGTTATTCTCTATTCTATAATATCAGTTCCATTATTGAATTAAAATATAAAATTAAATTTGTTGAGCTAAAGAGTTATGTAACAGTTTTATCTCATTCACAGTTTTAGAGTGGCTCAATTTACTTAACACTACCTGTAGGAAATCATATTGGGTGTTTTATTTAAAGACTGTAAGGGAGGAGGCTATTATCATCTTTCTCATTTCTGTATACATTATGTCTTTTTTTTCTTTGACAGGCAGAGTTAGACAGTGAGAGAGAGAGAGAGAGACAGAGAGAAAGGTCTTCCTTTCGTTGGTTCACCCCCCAAATGGCCACTATGGCCAGCACTGCACCGATCCGAAGCCAGGAGCCAGGTACTTCCTCCTGGTCTCCTATGCGAGTGCAGAGCCCAAGCACTTGGGCCATCCTCCACTGCCCTCCTGGGCCTCAGCAGAGAGCTGGACTGGAAGAGGAGCAAGTACTAGTACCAGGACTAGTACCCAGTGCCCATATGGGATGACAGCACTGCAGGCGGAGGATTAACTAAGTGAGCCACAGCACTGGCTCCCATATTCTGTCTTTTTAAAAAGATATTTACTTATTTGAAAGGGTAGAGTTTTGGGGGGAGAGAGAGATCAATCTTCTATTTGCTGGTTCAATCCTTAAATGGCCATAGAGCTGGGACTTCACCAGGCTGAAGCCAGGAGTCAGGAATTCCATTCCAGGTCTCCCATGTGGGTGACAGGGGCTCAAGTACTGAAGCCATCATATACGCCTCCCAGGTTCACTAGCAGGAAGCTGGATTGGAAGCAGAGTAGCCAGGTTTCAAAAACCACTTTCATATGGGATGCAGGCATCCCAAGTGGTAGCTTAACCTGCTGTCCCACAATGCCTGCCCCTTTCAGTCCTTTGTGTCTATAATTCTCCATTGTTGCTATACAGTAGAAAGCAAGATTTTGTTGTTGTTTTATTCTTGTGTGCTGAAGCATGAGCAAAAGAAATATATCCTTAAAGTGCGGTTACCCCAAATATTAAAATTTTATAAAGACTTTGCATCTGTGATGTTTTTTAAAGATTTATTTATTTATTTGAATGTCAGAGTTACAGAGAGGCAGAGGCAGATAGAGAAAGGTCTTCTATCCACTGGCTCTCTCCCCAGATCTGTCCTGATTCGAAGCCAGGAGCCAGGAGATTTTTCCAGGTCTCCCATGTTGGTACAAGGGCCCAAGGACTTGGGCCATTTTCCACTGCTTTCCCAGGCTGTAGCAGAGAGCCTCTGTGATATTTTATATTGGAAATGCCTATAGTAATAAAAATAGTTCTGTTCCAGGCCATAAATGGTCTGTTCATCAAAAAGATGAGGCACAATTGAATACCATTTTATTAGTCAAATTGCACGTTTAGATTTCTTTCACTACGAATATCCTGTAGGTAAAGTCTGTCATTTGAATATTGAAAATTTTGTCTTTTTGTGACATTTCTTCAGTTCATAGAGCATAACTACTCACTAATCCAAAACAGAGGTGGGCAAGATCATCTCAGTAGCAAACCTCAGGAAGTGATGTGGCTCTTTGCAGAATTATGGAAGATATATGTGGTTGTAATTTCCTGAGCCATACATGAGAGCACTTCAAAAGTTAGTGAAAAATGGAATGGAAAGGTAAGTTTATTTTCATATTTTGATGAACACAATTGTCAAATTCATTCATACAAAGGATCTTCAAAAATTTTGTGGAAAATGAACATTATGGAAAAACTCTGCATAGATTTCAAAAAAAAAATTTTCTGTGCCAGACATTTAATGCTGTTTTTGAAGTAATCTTGTACAGTCACACCCATAAATATGTAGGGACGGAGCAGTTGAGGTTCCAGTAAACTATAAGCCGTATTTTGATAAGTACTGCATTGTGAGTACATTGTGGCCCTTAAATCCGGACTCAGAAATATGTTCCAGTTCCAAGTTCACCCCTTTCTAGACAGAAATAGCGAACTGTTCATCAAAGATCTGTATTCCTATCTATGGTGTGGAGATAATGCTGAGCAGAGCCCTCCAGGTCATGGGGTCAGTCCCCCAATCCTCCTTGCACTTATATAAAGCCCTATGACCGGTTCTCACTAACGAAAAGTGAGGACAGGTTGTTTCTAGGCACTTCTTTCTTTTCCACAGTGACCTTGGAAGTCAGATGTTGAAGATAGTGGAGCTACAGAAATAAAGAATTTGAGTCCAGGGGCCGGTGCTGTGGTACAGTAGGTTAACCCTCTGCCTGTGATGCTGGCATCCCATGTGGGCACTGGTTCAAGACTCGGCTGCTCCACTTCCAATCCAGCTCCCTGCTAATGTGCTGAGAAAGCAACGAAGAGGGTCCAAGTGCTTGGGCCTTTGCATCCATGTGAGAGTCCCAGATGAAGCTCCTGGCTCGTGCATTTTGTCTGGCCCAGCCCTTGTTGCCATTTAAGGAGTAAACAAGTGGATGGAAGATGCTCTGTCTTTCTCCATCCTAATGATCTACTCAGCATTCCCATTGACTATTGTGTGTAAGAGAAAGTATGTTCCTACTGTTTTAGCCAAGATTTCAGAGTTTATCTGTTATGGCAGCTAGTACTGCCTTAATTACTTAGTCACTAAACTTCAATCTTTGTCACTGAGAAAATGAAGATAAATGTATTTAAACTTCATACATGAGAGGGGAGTTCAAAAACTCATAGAAACTAGAAATAAAAGATAATTTTATTTTGGAGCAAAAAAAAAATGGAAATCCAAGCACAGTTTCTTCAAAATACAAGTTTTCAACTAATGTTTTGAAGATTCCTTGTATCAGCTGGTTATCAGGGTTCTGTATGAGGTAATGTGTGTGGAGCAGGAAACACAGAGAAACTCCCCAAAATTTCCAGGTAGCAATGTCAAGTGGTTCTTTGTTTTTACTTTTGCATTATTTCTGTATGTTTTGCTAACCCAGTATTTCTTAAAAGACAACCAATAGCAGGGACCAAGGGATTAAGGCTTAATAAATGTGGAAAATGAACGAACACTGGGAGCATAATAAATGATGCCATTCTTTTCCCTGAGGGCTGGGAAAGGCTTCTGTGGTTTGAGCTTTTTGAGTGCAGTACTTTGTGGGGAACATTACCTTGAAATTAGGTTGGGAAACCTGTGTAGCTTTGCTTGCTCCATAAAAACACAGCTCAGAGCACTTTGCATCCATCAGTGCGTCATTTCATCATTGTTACTGCGCTTGCTATAAAAGATTCTTTTATAAGCACCTATTATCTCTGGGTACCGCACTGGTTGAGCTGACTTACTCTTACCGGGCAGGAAAGATGACGTAGGGAAATTCATTGGCCAAATCCCCTAGGGACCATTGACGCTCAATCAGTCATGAGCTTCAGCCTCAGATTCTGAGAAGCGGATGGCAGAAGGCTGATCAGGAAGGAAGACAAGGAAACCACAATGATGACAGAGGTACGATTGACGAGACAGTCACATGAGGGGTATCCAGGCCAAGAGAGCACCATTCTCAACATTGCGCAGAACTCCACCCATGCCAGCTTGTCCTTGTGCCACAGTCTCAAAGACTTCTGAATTTCACTACTGAAGCAATGTTTGGTATTTAGTTTCTTTACTGAGACATTTTTTTATTACTTAAACTATTTATTTATTTAGATTTTAGTTTTTAACAGATTTAGTGTGCTCTGTAGGTACAGTTCTAAGAACAAAATGATATTGCCTTCCTCCCTCCCTCTCCTTCTTCCCCCTCCCACATTCCTTAATTCTCCCTTTCATATTTTTTTTTTTAGTTTTTGAGATAACATTTTAAATTTACATTACAGTAAAAAGGCTTAATACTTCACCGAAAAAGATGTTTAACAAGTAAAAAGCAAAAAGACCCTAGTTTAGTGGGAATATTGACAATGCTTATAAACAATAATTGAATGGAAAAATGACCAACTCACCCATACATAGTAAAATTTAAGGGAATCACAGATCATTAAAACTATAATGGTATAACATTCTTAACCGTTGGTTTCACAAAAGTGTAAAACAAAGTGTTTACAACACTATGTTTGCAGCAATACTGATACACACAGACATGTCCGTCTTCTTTTTTTAAATTTTAGCTCCCATACATAAGAGAGAACACGCGATATCTGTGTTTATGGGTCTGGTTTATTTCACTCAACATGATATCCTCCAGTTGCAGTCATTTTGCTACAAATGGTACAATTTCATTTTTATTATAGTTGAATGATATTCCAATATGTATATAGACCACATTTTTTTTTAATCCATTCATCTGATGATGGACACATTGGTTGATTCCAATTTTGGCTGTTGTGAACAGTGCTGCTGTGAACATGGTAGGGCAGATATCTCTTTCATACATTGTGTTCAATTCCTTTGGGTATATACAAAGTAGGGGGATTGCTGGGTCACATGGCAAGACTGTTTCTATATTTTAAGAAATTCTCACACTGTTTCTACAGTGGATGTACTAATTTACAATCCCACCAGTTGTGTGTAAGTGTTCCCCTTTGTTCACGTCCTCGTCAGCATTTGTTTCTCTCTGTGTTTTGGATTTTAGAAATTCTGACAGGAGTGAGATAATATCTTATTGCAGTTTTGATTTGTATTTTCCTGATGGCTAGTAATGTTGAGCATTTGTTCATATATGTGCTGGCCATTTATATTTTCTTTTGAGAATTGTCTGTTGAAGTTCTTTGCACATTTCCAAACTGGATTGGTGTTTTTGTTTGTTTTTGTTTTTGAGTTTTTTAAGTTGCTGGTATATTTGGAATATTAATCCCTTATCAGATAGGTGGTTTGCAAATTTATTCCCCCATCCCATTCTGTTGGATGTCTCTTCACTCAATTGATCATTTTCTTTGCTTTGCAAAAGCGTCTGGGTTTGATATAGTCCTATTTATTTAGTTTTGCTTTTTCTAACCTGTACTTTGGGGGTATTGTCCAAGAAATTGTCCCCTACACCAATGTCTTGGAGTGTTTCCCCTACATTTTTTCCAGCAACTTCATAGTCTCAAATCTTAAATTTAGTTCTTTGATCTATCTGGAGTTGATTTTTTATATGGTAGGAGGTGTAGACCTAATTTCAATCTTCTGCATTTATAAATCCAATTTTGCTAGCACCATTTGTTGAATAGACTGTCTTTACTAAACTATATGGCATGAACACTTTTGTCAAAAATCAATTGGCTGTGTGTATGTGAATTAATTTCTGGGTTGTCTATTCTGTTCCATATATATATATATATATATATATATATCAGTACCATGCTGTTTTAATTACTACAGCTTTGTAGTATGCTTTGAAGTGGTATTGATGTGATGTCCCCATCTTGAGCTTTCCTGTTTAGGATTGCTGTATTCTGAGTCTTTTGTGATTCCATATGAATTTTAGAATTCTAGTTCTGCAAACAATGACATTGGCATTTTGGTAGGAATTGCATTGAATCTATGGATTGCTTTTGGTAGTATAGACATTTTAATGATATTGATTCTTCTGATCCATGAGCAAGGAATATCTCTACTTTTTGTGTCTTTGCTGCTTTATTTAATCAATGTTTGATAATTTTCATTGTAGAGATTTTTCACTTCTTTGGTTAAGCTTATTCCTAAATATTTGATTTTTTTGGTGGTTATTGTGAACAATATTTCTTTCTTGATTTCTTTCTGTGAATTCATCAGTGATGTACAAAAAGCTATTTTTATATGTTTATTGTGTAACGTGAAACTCTTAATGACTAAGACCTGTCATTTGTTAATTGGATAATGACTTGACCTGCTCTGTCAGTGAATGTGTGACATGTGTCTCATATTTACTTAATGCAGGACACCCTTAGAATTCCTTGTAAGGCTGGTCTGCTGGTGGTGAATTCTCTCAGTTTTTGCTTATGTGGAAAATACTTTATTTCTCCTTCATTTTTAAAGGACAGCTTCATTGAATGTAATATTCTTGGTTGGAAGTTTCTTTCTTTCTTTCTTTCTTCTTTTTTTTTTTTTTTTTGACAGGCAGAATGGACAGTGAGAGAGAGAGACAGGGAGAAAGGTCTTTCTTTTGCCGTTGGTTCACCCTCTAATGGCCGCAGCGGCTGGCACGCTGCGGCTGGCGCATCTCACTGATCCGAAGCCAGGAGCCAGGTGACAGGTGCTTATCCTGGTCTCCCATGGGGTGTAGGTAGGACCCAAGCACTTGGGCCATCCTCCACTGCACTCCCGGGCCACAGCAGAGAGCTGGCCTGGAAGAGGGGCAACCGGGACAGAATCCGGTGCCCAGACCAGGACTAGAACCCTGTGTGCTGGCGCCGCAGGCAGAGGATTAGCCTATTGAGCTGTGGGGAAGTTTTCTTTCTTTTAAGACCTTTGAATATATCATTCAGTTGTCTTCTGGCCTGTAGAGTTTCCACTGAGAAGTCTGATATTAATCTAATTGGTTTTCCTTTATATGTAACTTGACGCTTTTCTCTTACTGTCTTTAGGATTCTTCCCTTGTCTTTAACTTTTGACAATTTGACTACAATGTGCATTGGAAAAAACCCTTTTTGGTTGAGTCTATTTGGAGTTCTTTGAGTTTCTTTTGTCTGGATGTCTAAGTCTCTTTCAAGATCTGGGACGTTTACAACTATTGTTTCATGTAGCAGGTTGTCAATGCCTTTTCCCTTTTCTTGCATTCTTCAGGAATATCTATCTATAATACAAATATTTGGCCATTTAATGGTATTCCACATTTTGTGTAGACTTTATTCATTCTTTTTTTTTTCACTTTATTCCTGTCTGATGGAGTTATTTCAAAATTTTTGGCCTTCAGGTCAGAAATTCCTTCTTTACTTGTTCTATTCCATTATTAAAGCTGTCAATCATATTTTTTATTTCACTGATTGAGAATTTCATCTCCATAATTTCTATTTGATTCTTATTAATGAGTTCTATCTCCTTAGTAATATCTTCATTCATGTGACTCAGTGAGTTTCTCATTTCTTTAATCTATCTGAATTCTCTTGTATCTCATTGAGTTTTCTTACAATAATGATTTTGAATTCTATAGCTGTTATTTCACAAATTTCCTTCAGTTCAGGATCAAGTTCTGGAAGAATATTGCGTTCTTTTGGAGACCTTATACTACCTTGCTTCTTCATGTCTCCAGTGTCCCTACATTGACCTCTGCCCATCTGCTGTACTTGGCCCTTCTTCTTTATAGAGTAGGTTTTATTGGAAAAGAACTTATGATTTAACTTCGATGCAGGATATCACTTGGCTTGTTTCTTTGGCTTTGGTGCTAAGTGAGCCCAAGAGTGTGGGTGGTCCCTGAGTGATTTTCTTTGTCTTAATCAATATCAGCTGTATCTATAGGTGACCTGGTAGTCTAGACTGCTGCATTTTTTAGCGATAGAAATGTGGCTTTGAGGTGAATAAGGGTTTTTTTGGGTGTTTACCTTTGACCCAAAGAGAGTTTGGTTTCAGTCACCCTGGTGAATATGATAACTTGTCCTTATTCTTGATGCTGAGGGAGACAAGTATGGCTGCCCCTGTCCTACTGGCAAGCCTGAGTGATGCTGTGGCTTGTGGCACCAATTGCTGTGGCTCCATTGAGGCATTCCTGATTCCTTGAAGAAAAAAGATGATTTTCCCTCACAAAAACCATACTAATAGTCAAAAGGTACTTCTGTCTTCAAACTCCTTTCCACAAAGTATAATAACCCTTTAGTTTATAAAGTACATCTCTGTTAAAACCTTCATTAAGTTTGTGAATATTTTGGTTGCTGGACCACTTTTTTACTAGACCATTTTTACTTAGCATGGGGAGATGTGATATTAAGTTTATGTATACTAAAGAATTGGAGTGATGACTCTGATATAAACAAATATAGCTGGAATCTAATTTAGATATGCCCCTCACATTTTCACTACCTTCTTGTTTGTTCATATCTTTGGAAAAAAATGACAAAAGATAATATATCCATTCCAAAGAGCAACAAAATACACATGGTCTCATTGGGCGGGTCCTCTGATTGTCTTACATCCAGAACTAAGTCATTATTAAATAATTTAGGGATATCATAGTGTGGTGTTAATGTATACAACAAAATCCTGCCTGATCTTTATCTTCAGGGTTCAAATAGTTTTTTGCAGTGTGAGATGATTGTATTTGGGTCACTAAAACCGTGTGGATGCATCACTGCCAGGCTCCCAGTTTGGTGACAGAGATCTTGTGGCCTGAGCGGTTCCAAGGTCTAAGAACACACAGGAGCTGCTCAGACTCTGTCTCTCAAGTTTGGGTGAAGAACCAGAGGCCTTAGGCTGTGCTAAAGGGCCCTTAATCCAACTGGTCATTAACGGACAAACATACCTGATCTGGGTAACAGGAAAATCTGTGATAATGAGGTTCCCTTTCATTTAAAAGCTTCAATTTAGGGGCCCACACCGTGGTGTAGTGGGTAAAGCAGCTGCCTTCAGTGCCGGCATCCCATATGGACACCAGTTCAAGTCCCACTTGCTCCACTTATGATCCAGCTCTCTGCTATGACCTGGGAAAGTAGTGGAAGATGGCCCAAGTGCTTGGGCCCCTTCATCCACGTGGGAGACCCCAAAGAAGATCTAGCTCTTGGCTTTGGCTCAGCCCAGCTCCTGGTGTTGTGGCCATCTGGGAAGTGAACCAGAGGATGGGAGAACTCTCACTTTCTCTCTGCCTCTGCCTTTCAAATAATAAGTAAATCTTTAAAAATAATAAAGGTTCAATTTATTTTCATAATTTTGCCTTCTAGTTTTATTCTTACATTAGCAGGTGACCAATAGGAAATAACACATGACTTTATATACTAGATTATGCATTTAATATTAATATGTTACATATAAAATATAAGTGTTCATTTAATTTTCAAAAATGTATTCAAGATTTTATACATATGTACATACACACAGATACATGACAGTATTTCAACAAAAATTCATAGAGAATGGAATTAAAGGATAAGTTTATCTTAATGCAAAAAGTTTCAAAATTCAAACATACAAGGGGTATTAAAAAATTGCTGGCGTACAGTGTTGGGGCAAAGTAGGTAAAGCCACCGCCTGTGATGCCAGGATTCCATATGAGGATGGGTTCATCTCCTGGCTGCTCCACTTCCCATCCAGCTCCCTGATAATGTCCTGGAAAAAACAACAGAAGATGGCCCAAGTACTTGGGACCCTGCCACCCATGTGGGAGATCTAGATGAAGCTCTTTGATCCCAGCTTTGAATTGGTCCAACCATAGCCATTGTGGCCACATGAGGAGTGAACCAGCAGATGGAAGTTTCTCCCTCCCTCCCTCCCTTCCTCTATCCCTCTCTCTCTCTCCCCCACTTCTTTCTATAACTCTGACTTCACAATAAATTAATAAATAAATCCTTTAAAAAATTCATATTCTAACGTAAGGACAGTCCATCCATTCTGCATTTTGTCCACAGTTCTGGGATCTGGAGTCTGGCAGGTACAAAGAGGACTTTTATTTCTTTTTTTTAATCATGATTTTTTTTATGATTAATTTCTGCCCCCTGAAACCTTTCTTTTAAGGTATAAAACTTCATGTGTTTCTTTCCTTTTTTTCTTAAAGACTTTTTAAATTTATTATTTATTTATTTGAGAGGTAGAGTTACAGGCATTGAGAGGGAGAGAGACAGAGAGAAAGGTCTTCCTTCCATTGGTTCACCCCCCAAATGGCCGCCATGGCTGGAGCTATGCCGATCTGAAGCCAGGAGCCAGGTGCTTCTTCCTTGTCTCCCACATGGGTGAGGGGCCCAAGGACTTGAGCCATCTTCTACTGCTTTCCCAGGCCATAGCAGAGAGCTGGATCAGAAGAGGAGCAGCCAGGTCTAGAAGGATTATCCTATGGCGCCATAGTGCTGGCCCCATGCATTTCATAAGTGCAACCTTAAGAACATAGTGATAGTGATTCTTCCCACGATACCCATGCTGCTACCACAACTCTCACCCTTCTTCTACTAAGATCTATTTTCAATTAACTTTATACACAGATGATTAACTTTACACTAAGTAAAGAGTTCAACAAATAGTATAAAAAAAAAAAAACACCTGTTCAACAGTTTTTTGATTTCTGTTATTTCATTGGAACACACATGTTACAAACCCGACCCAATGTAACTATAGAAGCAAAACTGATGGAAAAGTATTCTAAAAATTTTTGCTTTTTCGCTTGTAGCTAGACTACAATACATGATTCCATGTGATATTTTAAGACACTTTCTAAAGAATAGCTCTTTTACCTAGTGATTTTTATATTGCATTCACTATATAGCAAATTTAGTTATAAGATTTTATGTGGTAACTTATTTAATATGCATGACAATAAAATTTGAATGTTTTATTTCTATTCTAATTTGCAACTGAAAAATTTAGGTGCAAAGAGGTTAAAAAATTTAGGTGCAAAGAGGTTAAAGGTGTCACAGAGCCACAAGTATTAGAGGGAAGAATTGAACCCAGTCAATGTGGCTCTGGAAGACACACACCTGTATTTGAATAATTCAGTCAAACTTTAGTGTAGAGGAAGCTTTAATTCAAGTCAGCAAGCATTTTTTTAATGCATGAAGAGTGCCAAGCAGTATGAGGGTGCTTCAAAAGTAGTAAAAAAATTGCATTAAAAGATAAGTTTATTATAATTTTTGAAATTCATGCATTTATGCCTCCCAATAGATTATGATTGAATGAAAAATCAGATCCCCATGAGAAGTGACTCTGTGAATGGAGTAAATGGAATGAATCATATTAAACATTGTATTTAACATAATTTTGTGGCTATGTGTTTTCTAAAGATTATTTATTTGAAGTTAAGAATTACAGTAACAGAGGGAAATACAGAGAGAAAGAGAGAGAGAGAGAAAGAGAGAGAGAGCAGTCTTCTATGCACTGGTTCACTCCCCAAGTGGCCACAGGAGCCAGGACCATGCCAGGCCTAAGCTAAGAATCAGGAGCATCTTCCAGTCTTCCATATGCCTGGCAGGGGCTCAAACAGGGACCATCTTCCACTGCTTTTCCAGGACATTAGCAGGGAGCTGGATCAGAAGTAGAGCAGCTGGGACACAAACTGGCACCCATAGGAAATGTCGGCATCACTGGCTGTGGCTTTACCATCTATGCCACAGTGCTGGCCCCATTGTTGCCTAGGTTTTGTTGATTAACAATCAGTACAAGAAATACTTAAAGGATATAATCTTTCCAAATACTAATGTTGGGGACTTATTTTAATATTTTATTTATTTATTTTAGAGGTAGAGTTAGAAACAGTGAGAGGGAGAGATTGAGAGAAAGGTCTTCCTTTTGTTGGTCCACTCCTCAGATGGCTGCCAATGGCTGGAGCTGCACCCATCCGAAGCCAGGAGCCAGGTGCCTCTTCCCAGTCTCCCATGTGGGCTCAGGGGCCAAAGGACCTGGGCCATCCTCCACTGCCTTCCTAGGCCACAGAATAAAGCTGGATCAGAAGAGGAGCTGTAGGACCAGAACTACCACCCATATGGGATGCCTGTAGGTGGAGGATTAATCTACTGCACCATAGCACCAGCCTCAGGGACTTATTTTGACAAGTGCTACCCTAATTTTGATTTTGGCAGCACTGAGATTTTACCAGTGCTGTGGCGTAGTGGGTAAAGCCACCGCCTGCAGTGCCAGCATCCCATACATGGGCACCAGTTTGAGTCCTGGGTGCTCTATTTCCCATTCAGCTCTCTGCTATGGCCTGGGGAAGCAGTAGAAGATGACCCAAGACCTTGGGCCCCTGCACCCATGTGGGAGACCCGGAAGTTGCTCCTAGCTCCTGGCTTCAGATTGGCACACTTCTGGTCACCGTGTCCATTTGGGGGAATGAACCAGTAGATGGAAGACTCTCTCTCTCTCTCTCTCTCTCTCTCTCTCTCTCTCTCTCTCTCTCTCTCTCTCTCTTCCTCTGGTAACTTTGCCTTTCACATAAATTAAATAAATCTTTAAAAAAAATCGAGATTCTCATGCTGTAAAATAACATTCTCAAATGTTTTGGTCTAAGGACAGTTTTATATGCCTGAAAAATTTTGAAGATCTTCAATGACATTTTGTTAATGTGAGTTATAGCTTTCAATATTTATATTAGAAATTAAAGACGCCACAGCTCACTAGGCTAATCCTCTGCCTGCGGCACCAGTACCCTGGGCTCTAGTCCCTGTTGGGGCACCGGATTCTGTCCCAGTTGCCACTCTTCCATTCCAGCTCTTTGCTGTGGCCGGGGAAAGCAGGGGAGGATTGCCCAAGTCCTTGGGCCCTGCACCTGCATGGGAGACCAAGAGAAGTACCTGGCTCCTGGCTTCGGATCGGTGGGGTGTGTTGTCTCTCTCTCTCTCACTGTCTAACTCTGCCTGTCAAAAAAAAAAAAAAAAGAAATTAAAGAGACAAATTTAAAAATAGGTAATTACTAATTCATTTAAAAATAGTGGTCATATTATATATTGACACAAACAGTATACATTTATGGAAAATAAGTATTTTCTAAGACAAATATATTTGAGTGGCATTGTTTTATATTTTTACAAATTTCATTATTGTCCGTTTTAATTGAACATATAGCTGCATTCTTAGACTTGCTTCTCTATCCAATCTGCTACAGTCTCACATATTATACCTGTCCTGGAAACTTCTATTAGACACCTGTGGGGGAATGACAGTGAACCGTGGAGATCAACATCTTGGTTTATCATGAAAATAGCTTTGATTTCATGGATGACTTAAGACCCTTCAGAACCCCAGGCATTTTCTGACCACACTTTGAGAACCATTGCTATAAAATAAATCCACTCTCAATTAATTTTTGTTTTGTGTAGCCCCTTTTCAATGAATAGTAACTGAATTTGAACTTTAAGGATTCACCACCACACTTACCTATGATTTAAAAGAACCAGGTGGCTCTATTATAGCACTGGCATATTTTGTACCTTTTAAGCATCCATGAATAAAAAATAAATTTAAAATATGAAGACAAATGACAGTTTCAAGTACTCTAACCCGCAGGAAGCTCTGATATCATTACTGTACACACAAGGTGAATTGAGCACTAGATTAGACAGACTGATGGGTAGAAAGAAAGAATTAGATGTACAGATAGGTAACTTGTTAAGCACCTATGTTTGGCTTAGTAAAAGCACACAGTATTTCTAATCTAATGTTTTGTAATACAAATTACTAGTCTAATAATATTCTATTCGCCTTATGCATGTGAACTTTTTTCTTAATAATAATGGAGATATTATGGACATGCTGATTAGATTGATTGGGGTAGTGCCACTCTCACAGAATTAAAACATTGTCTATGTTGCAATGACCAGTGAAACATCAGATATTTCTAATTCTTGCAATTTTTTTCAGTGTGTTGACTGTTAGTACTCATTTGGCTGATTTACTGTATGTGTTTGAAATGCAGGCCCACAGGTGGCATGAGTATTTCTAAAGCACTTAGGATTTCTAAGTTCTTTTATGGGGTGTGAAAGTTCTTTAGTTTTCCTAAGGTCTGAGAGCCAAGAGGGCTTTTAATTTTACATGGGATGCTTACCATTTGCTCCTATTTCCAATAGCTTTCGAACTAATTCTTTTCCTTTTTAAAGTGCAAATCTGTCAAGCACAGAGTCTTTTTAGTAAATATTGTGATTTGCTTTAAAAAGACTAATTATTTCAGAAGAGTAAGGGGAGATTTTCAAATTGACATTTTGAAGGAAAGCACAAACAGATTTTTCTTTTAATTTTAGTTTAAGAACAAGGAAGAGAAAGTTTTTGCCAACAAGATTGTAAACGTTTTGGCAAGGAACAAAAGAAAATAGAAAGTATGAGTTTGTGGGTGCCCTACCGTTTTCAGGAAGAGCTGACATGGAAATGGCACTTCAGACTTTTCTTTTCTGCCAGAGTGAAACAGTTTCTAGCTAAAATTTTAATTATTATCCAACTAGGTCAGGGAGGTGAAGGCTGGGTTCTTCCTTGTGTTGGCAAGTGCTTTTAGGAGGCTGTGTTAGAGAATCTCAAAAAAAATGATTCTAATGATGGAAAGAGCTAGAGAATGACTTGAAATGCTTATGTTTGCATAGATTGAATCATAACCAAATAGAGCATATAAAAGCATTTTAAATCAAAATTAGTGTGACTTTTATGTTTTTTCTTCCCTTCTTTCTCCCCTGTTGGATGCGTTTATTCCATGTTTGTAGACACTGATTTGAACATTGTGTGGTCTGAAGTTTGGAGTTTTTCTTTAAGGTTAGTGATAGGTAAGAAACTGTTTGATTTCCGATTACATAGGTAAGGCAAGTTGTGCTCCTATGTAGGTGTTAACTATGCGATGCTGATGAGATGAAACACAAGGTGAATTTGTTTCCATTCATTTTGGCCAATAAATAGCAATCACTTGTAGAAACCAAATCAGCAGCACAGTAAACCACACCTGTGGTTAAGATGGTCAAGATGAAGAAAGATGGGATAATGGGGTTTCTTCTACATCTATAGACAAAGGCAAAACTAATAAAGAACTTCACAATGAATGGGGGCACAATGTTGAAAAAACTGTCCTGACTTGAGTTCTGGGGTAAGACTCATAGAGAAACCTTCTCTGTTCGGACAGGGTAGCAACTTTGAAACTTCAAGGAGCTTCTTGGAGAGCCCCTGAACTAGAGACCTGCCAAAGCAAAACACTTACTTTTGCTTAATCTGAAACTTCATTATGAAATAATGGCATTTCATAATGTAACTTCTCAGTTAAGCATGCATGTATTTATTACACTCTTATCAAATAATACACTGAGTAGCAGGTAAAGCCACCACCTGCCATGCTTGTATCCCATGTAGGAGGCAGTTCATGCTCTGGCTGTTCCACTTACTACCCATCTCCCTGCTAATGGCCTGGGAAAGCAGAGGAAGATGCCCAAGTGTTTGGGCCTTTGCTACCCCACATGGGAGACCTGGATGAAGCTCCTGGCTCCTGGCTTTGGGATGACCTAGCCCAGCTGCTGTGTCCATATGGGGAGTGGATGGGAAATCTCTTTCTCTGTCTCTCCCTCTCTCTGTGTAATTCTGACTTTCAATCAAATAAATAAGTCTTAAAAATTGCTTTTGATGCAAAAAAATTATGAAAGCCTTGCATATGTGTGATCTTCAAACAGTTCATGGAAAATGGGTACTATGAGAAATGGATTTGAAATTTCTTTTTTGTATCAAAATAAGCTTATCTTTTATTTTCAAAAGTTTTTATTACTTACCGGAAAGGCAAGCACACACATACACACACACACATACACATGCACACACCTCCCATCCTCTGGATCACTCTGTGTACCAGGCTGAAGCTAAGAGCCGGGAATTCAAAACTCAGTTTTCATCTCCCATGTGGGTTGCAAGGACCCAAGTGCTTGATCCATCATGTGCTAGCTCTCAGGGTGCACACTAGTGTCTAGTGCAATCTAGACACAGCCAGGACTCAAATCCGAGGCCCTCTGGTAGGAGATGTGGGCTTCCCAACTTTCCAAGTGGCGACTTTACTGCTATACCAAATGCCGGCCCCTGAACTTATTTTTATTTTCCATGATTTTTTTAAATAACCCCCATATATCAGAGAAGCCAAAAGGAATTTAAAATTAAGATGGTTATCAGTGTTCATAATTAAGTACAAATACACCTTTTAGATTTTCTAACTTTTCAACAATAGAAGCCAATTTCTGCCTTTAAGATCATGGTTTGCACCAAATTGTGTGTCTCTCAACCTGTAATCTACTATAAACAAGACAAACTACAGTCTAAGACAAAAGAGAAATTCTTGGAACTAGCATTTAATCAAAAAGATCATTGGATTTTGCCTCTTTGGAAACATAGAGCATGCTTAAATGAATTTTTCAATATGTAAATAAATATTTTATTATTAGAGTTCCTTAAAGGAAGTAAAAATTGGCAACTCATTAAGAGTGTACACAGCTACTATAAACAGGCAACAAAGTACCTCTGGCATATTTCATGGTTCAGACATCAAAAGAAAAAGCCATAAAACCCACTAGCAGTAAAACCAAGTCATTTTTTAGGGCATGCCTGGTATCCATTAGCTACCTCATATGTGGAGAAAAATGTTACTAGTTCTTTATCAGATATATTTGAGAAGTTTGTGAATAAATATGAAGTAGTGAAGAATGGACATGTTTTGTGCTTGTTAATTTTCTACACTAAACTAGTGAGAAGGACTTGATCATATGTGAAGTTCACTCCCTTTTTTTCTAATAATGCTTCCAGTCTGTTTTGTGTGGTGGTTTTGTTAACAGTCTACAGAGAGTCAGTGACTCAGTTATTTAGTTCTTTGGTTTAAGGCATGATCAGGATTGTGTTTTTATTTTCCCTATTTTGTGCTTAAAAATTAGGATGTTAAAAGAACTCACAAAAGTGTGTCTAAATATGCAAATGCAGAATTTTCTGGGCTTCGGTATTATGAACACTGCACACGGAGGAAGCCAATGCATCACACAGGGATGTTAAAGGCATTGGGTACAGAGCCACAGAGAAAGGCAGAGGTCTGCTCGGGTGCACCTGGAGTAGATTACGTATGTGGGGTTTATCTCTTCCTTGAAGCCAGAAAGTGCTGGTAATGCACTGCTCACTGTACGTGATAGAATCGGGGAACACGGGAAATCAATCACCGAGGACTACCAAGGAGTTCATTAAATGCAACTGACAGCCTCCTCTCTGTATTTTGAGATGGCTGAGAGTCAAGTAGTTGCACATCAAAATGTGATTTTTTTCTCCCTGTTTTTGGCATGGGACTTCTATCTGTCATCATTTCAGGTCCTCAAAGCCCCGAGAGAGGCTGCCATCCTTGAGCAACAAAGGATGCCATGCAAAGCAGCTCAGAACTTGAGTTGTTTCAACAGATGCTGTTTTATGTTTTGCCAAAGAATGGCCCCTTTTATTTCTGTCCTGAATGCAGCCTTTCTTCCAGTTTCTAAATGTTTTCCAGTGTTAACCCTAATCCCTATCTGTCATTCTTTTGGGGTGATGGGCTGCCCTTTGCCTTTGGAACCAGTGTAGCCTTCACCGTGGAAATATGGATTTGCAAAAGAGAAAAAAAGGAAAAATGCATGTGCTTCACTTCACAGCTCTAGCTGATTTTTTTAAGATGCTGGGGGTTAAGGGAGGGAGGACCACCCTTCAAGGTCAAAGTAGCTGAGCCAAGTTATCCAAAATGTAAACAAACAAACAACTTCTGAGATTGAAATGAACAATTTCACTCTGAAAAGATTCTCTTGCCCAGGGGAATAGTAAGATTAGGAAAGGAAACTGGTTGAGGAAAGAACTAGAATAAACAAAACAAGCTCAGGACATCTTAGTTCTATGTTTGCTTATTGAAACACAACCAGGAAGGACTGATGAAGATCTGACTTGATGTAACTTGCAGGAAGGGAGGCTCTTCCACACGGCAATGAGATGATCTCTTCCCAGAGACATAATCAGGAATGGCCCTACAGAAACCCAAGGTGTGCTGGGCAAAGATTATAGAGCAAGTCTTCATATCGTCTGTTGTTTTTGCCTCAGAGAGAGCACCCAAAAAAAAGGAATTCAGAATTATGAGTGGGCATTACTTTGATGAAATTCTGAGGGTAGTTCTATTTCTTGTAACAAGTTGAGTTGCTCAAAAGCATAGCCTTATTGTTGGAATTTCCATTATGTGCTAGCAATTTGTTACTTTGGGGCAGGAAAAGGACCAGTTAAATTTCAAAACTGTGGCTGAGTAGTTCATTTCTTCCTCTGGTCTGTTTGTCCAGTGGCTGCTAAAGTTCAACAAGTCTGTTTTGTCTTCTAAGTGAAAAGCCACTATACTGGTGATAGAGGGGGATAAAACCAACGTCTTCAAAAAGTTTGCGGAAAATGTGTATTATGAAAACTATGCATGGATTTGGAAGCTTTTTTTTAATCAAAATGCACTTTTTAAAAATTCCATTTTCCCACAGACTTTTTAAAAAAATATCTAGTTCATTCCCCAAATGGCTGCAACAGCTGGAGCTGAGCCGATCCCAAGCCAGGAGCCAGGAGCCTCTCTGTGTCTCCCACGTCAGAGCAGGGGCCCAAGGACTTGGGCCATCTTTTACTGCTTCTCCAGGCCAGAGCAGAGAGCTGGATAAGAAGTGGAGCAGCTGGGACTCGAACTGACATACATATGGGGTACTGACATTGCAGGCAGTAGATTTACCTGCTACGCCACAGCACCGGGCTGTCTATCTCTTCTTCCCTCTTTCTCCTCGTCCCTCTCTCTTTTCACCACGGTCTCTCTATCCCTCTCTGAGTGCTAGGTAAATTTCACAGTGAACTATGGGTAATAATAAGTTTTATGAAAAGGTCTGAGAAACATGGCCAAATTGAAAACAAGGAAAAGAAAGGCCTATATCAGTTTAGTTCTAGGCAAAAAATAGATTCAGAATATGACATGTCTGTCTAGCTCGAACAGAACAGACTTGCTATCTGGTCCTTTATTTTTCCACAACAAATTGTTAACAGGGTCGAGGGACTCAAACTTGTGCCCGTATGGGATGCCAGTATGGCAGGCTGAGGCTTTAATCCACAGTACCATACCACTGGCCCCTCCACAAACTTTTTGAAGTATTTCATTTAAAGGGGGAAAGCAGCTTGCTCAAGGAAGCTCACGGACAGAATGGATTTTCTGAAGCAATAGCAGTGAGGAGAGGGATGTAGTTGATGATGGGAGAGTTATAGAGATTTCCACTGCTTTAGAACATCATTGCCCAGTCCCGAGCTTCCCTCTTTCTGTCACTAGTGGCAGTTATTAGATCAGCTACCACCATCGTGCACATTCTGCACAGTGGAGGACTCCTTGATGAAAGCTGGAAGCCAGGAGCATGTATGTATGGTTGCTACACTTTAGAATCATGTTCAGTAACTGTTTTTTATCAAGGGCCTAGAAATAGCCATCTGGGTAATCAGACCTTTGCATTAACATGCAATGTTGGCTGAATTCACAGGCAGCTGGCTGAATCCTATTTAAACTGGGTGCTGAGATAGGAGCAGCCCTGACAGGCAGTAGTTAAGGGACACTCTGCTATTCTACCCATGTCAACAGTAATGATACTGTAATTCTCCCCCAAATGTGGTCCTTTTGCTATGTTTTGACAGACTGGTAGTTATTCTAACAGTCTGTATTATTGGCAATACATAGACCAGACACCAATATCCGTTTATGCATATACATGTATTTATATGCATATATGGGAGAATTCATAACCATCAATCATCCATAGTTATTAGCTGTGTACACTAAGGAAAGTACTTACTGTGTGATATAGGCAAAATACGAGGAAAATTACAAGACCGTTAAGTTCAAGAGACCTTATTTTCTAGAACATTGCTTTGTATGATTTTTAGAGACCAGAAACTATCCAACATTGCTTCTAAATCTTTACCCATGATTCCCTCATTTGAAATAGAACATAAGGATACTGTGCAGACACATGGACTGGATTAGCAGTTGCAAGAATATGCTCTGGTGTCGGATTCACTTTGAATACCACTGCAGTTTCTGCCATGTAAAAGTTCTGTGACCCTGTGGAATGTATTAAATCTCTTTAGGTTTCAGTATCCCCAGCTGGGAAACAGGAAATCCTAGTACCCATCATTGGGTTGCTGTGAGGATTGAATGTGTTAAGGAATTTTGCAGAAATCATGGTGAAGAACAGTTATTACAAAAATATTAGTGGCCTTATGGAGTTAGTTTATGGTAGTAGCGTGGACTGGGAAAAGTAAATCAGCAAGACTGAGCATGCTTGGTTCTTCTGTACTGCCCATTTGTTGACTAAGAAAGGTTTTCCCTCTCCTGGGGAGAAATGAACTTCTGCATCTTTTAGTGCAGTTTAGAAGTTAATGAGATCTTCTGTAAAAAAACATTGAATTTGTGTTAGTCCTAACCATTACCACAAACGAATGTAGTTGTTAAGAGAAATAAACACATGCAATTATTGAGTCTGCTCATCAGCAGTGGACATATATGGCACACACGTGCACACACACACACACATAATCATTTTGATATTTGCATATCTACAGGAAAGAGCCAGTAACTGTACATTGGTAATTAGGAGACTTGGATTCAAGTACAAGTTCTTTTTTATTAAGATTTATTTTATTTATTTGAAAGGCAGAGTTATATATAGAGATAAATAGAGACAGAAATGTTCCATTTGCTGGTTTACTCCCCAAATGGCCACAACAGTTGGGGCTGGGCCAGGTCGAAGCCAGGAGCCAGGGGCTTCATCCAGGTCTCCCACATGGATGCAGGGGATCAAGCACAAGGACTATCTCTCATTGATTCTCCCAGGTGCATTAGCAGGGAGATGGAAAGGAAGTGGAGCATCAGGGACATGAATGGATGCCCATAGGAGATGCCAGTGCTGCAGGTGGCAACTTAACCTGTCTGTTATGCCACAACGTTGGCCCCCAAGTATAAGTTCTAATACTGACTTGCAGTGTCATTTTAGATAAGTTACATTGTGTTCTATTCTTAATTTACTTCATTGTTTAATTAAGACTTTATCAAGTTGTTTCAACTCCAATACCATTTTGAAATTCTGTGACTCTTTGCCAAAACATTTCGATGAATGATAACCTGGGATAAATAGAATGAACATCATTCCTGTCTACTCTAGTGCTTCTTAAATTACAGTTGGCAGTCCTGACAGTTGAGACAAGGTCAATGCAATCAGCAATGTCGTGACCTTCTAGCTCAAGGTTGTCCTGTTCAAATGTCTCTGCCTTCTTCACCTTCCTGCAGCCAAAATCTAATCTAATGTTCACTGGGAGCTTTCATAATGTCTCCAGCACCACCTTTGATGTTGGGAAACAGATGGAGATTGCATTTTCCTGTGAGGAAGACACATACTCCTTACATTGTTTCAAATGCTCAACAAGCACATGAAAAACTATCAAGTTCTCCTGGTAAAGTCTAGTAAATTTACAGACAGATGTCTTTGGAACTGTCTTCCAAATGATATGAAAATTGATCTGATGAGGTGACAAAGGATAGTGACCTTCTTTCTCAAGTAAAAGGAAACAATGTTTGTAAAGATACAAAGATGTGAGAAATTCAAATGTACTCAGAGATCAGAAGTGACTTCACTACTGTGGAAGTGAAAGGGCACACATTATTTAATAGGATATAGTTTTGGAGTAAGCAGTATTTCTCTGAGTAATAAACAGAGAGGGTTAATGAGCCAACAGAGAGGAGACAACGGAGAGGTTGATAGGAAACCTGATTATAATGGGACACAATCTTGTGTCTTGACCAGTTTGGTCTCTCACATGTTGTTGATGGGAGTTTGTGCTTCTTGTCCCTATTCATAACTCTGTAACAGGTAAATTATGAAAGGGACAAATTGGAGAGAGTTTTTTCATGAAAACACATATGGAGGAATATTCCAGTGTTCTGCCTTGGGTAACTTGGGTGAATTGTGGCCATTAGCACGTGAAGTAGCATTGAGGAGGAGTTAGGAGCCATCAAGAATGTGAGGCATTCTGTTTTGTTAAGTTAAAAGTATACATTGAGCATCAGCTGGGAGCAATCGATGAATGCTTGGCTATGGAGCAGTGTCTCAGAAGAAAGTATAGAGCAGTCCAGTAGGAACCTAATGTGAACCTCAAATGCAAATTATCTAGTCACCATGGACCCACAAAAGTAGAAACAGGTGACATTAATCTTAGTTATGTGTTTGTCCAGGACCATCTATCTGCAGTGATCTCTCATACAATTTATTAATAAGACAATTTCTCTATATCATTTCCTTGCTAAGTCTTAGACTCAGTGTGCACTTTATACTTAACATATCTGAAGCCATCTTTCCAGTGCCCAGTGCCTTATGTGTGTTAGGGGTTGCCAGACAGCATAGTACAGTTCTGAGGAGGATTTATGCATTTATATGCTCTATCATTTATAGCAGTTATTAATGGAGAGGTATCAGGGAATGTGCTGGGAGGCACGGAGTTAGTGATGACTGTGATAGACGCAGTTGGTTCTTCATTAGGTTTACACATTATTAGGAAACAGGGCTTCTGCTAGCTTTGATTATTTCTCTGTGCAAATGAGACATGAACAAAACCTCTGGCCCGAGCTGCCCTATGCCAGGTATCACTGAGGGAAGGTGAGATTTCCAGCCCTATTCAGCCTCTCTGCCCTGAACCTTTGTATAGTAAACACTATAATATATCATATTTATAAATGCTGAAGAGAACATGGATTGAATATTACAATGGAAGAAGTTTATACTGGGGCACTTGAATGTTTAGAGATTGAGAAAATCTCTGAACTGATCATGTGTACCTGGGACCTGAAGGACAACCAGGAATCAGACCAAGGTAAGATGGGAAGGTATCCTTGGCAGAGAACAGGACACATTTAAATGCCATGGGCTCTGGGCAAGTCAGGATTTAAGAAAAGATTCAGACTATAGAGGAAGGGAGCCAGGGCATGGAGTAGGAGTCTGGGGGGCTCATCTGCACAAAAGGTGGGGGGAGAAAGGACCAGCAGAGTCCTGGATATGATAATGCCAGTGCTGGCTTGGGAAGAAGCAGTCAGAAACACAGATAAAAACCAGAAACAAAGGGTGCCATGACAGACAATCAGTGCCACAAAATTCACTTTGCAAAAGAGGCTAGACATGCAGCAAATACAGCAAGAGAGTCAGGACTGAAAAGTGACTGTGGAATCGCTGGATGAAGACCGTGGTGAGCGCAGCCGTGAGAAGATGTAGAGACAGATTTACCTAATCTCTAGTGGGAGGACAAGTGCAGAAAGCAGAGAAGGTGCGTTAAAGAAAGGGGATAGTCCGGAAGTGAATGCAGAAGGTGGCGTTCTACCAGGGGTGCGCAACGTCCTGCCCATGGATGCCTAAGACTCAGAAAATCATTTGGTATGGCTTTGCCAAGGCAACTGCAGGCAGGATTCAAAATTCAATACATCTACCGGAGGCTAATTTTTAAGTTGATAATTATGTGTGGCTCAGGAGTGATGTTATAAATTTCCAAATGGCTCTCAGCAGAAAAAAGCTTCCCCACCCAGGAAAGTTTTGTTTTTGTGTTTTGTAATCCATGCATATCTACAAAATTTGCATTCCTACCATTCCTGTCCTAACAGTGTTGCACCAAAGTGGTGCAATAACCTAAGGAAAGCAGATGCTCTTGGTACTCTTTGAACAAAAAGTGCTCCTGGACCCTTTTCCTGACTTAATACACAATTTGGGGCCTTTCATTCAAATAAGTGTTGATTCTAGATACACAGATCAAGTCATCAAGGGATCAGCAGAAGAAAGGCCTAGCAGCTACTCTCCCTTCTCTCTTATCTCCTGCCAGTGGTGTCCCAGGTGTGAAGGGAGTCACTAACTTCCTGTTGAGCACCTGCGTCCTGCAGGACCTAAGCATCAGCTGTGGCAGCAATGGATTTCTTGATCATTTACTATGTACAGACACACTTTTCACTCTTGCACAGGTATTGTCTCATTTAATCTTTTCCAGATCTTCACTGGATATATCCTATTATTTCCCTCACTGACCAATAAGAAAAGCGGAGAGTTTAAGTGTGCTACCTAGAGTTACATAGCTATGTGAATCAGGCATCCTGGCTCCACAGCAGGCTCATCACTTTTGTGCTACTGGTCTGCACAATTCTGTGTTCCTGCACACATAAGCCAGAGGATAACCCTTACTCCATTAGCACTTTCGTGTTGGAACCTTAATCAAAAATCTTCTTTCAAAATTCTTCCCAGACTGAGGCCAAACATCCCAGGCCCCTGAGTTTATCTTGCCATCATGCTTCCTTTGAGCCATTTGTATAGTTTTAATTAGATACCACAATATCAATCCTACAATGCAGAGTGTCTAGTCCACTCTCACGTGGACATTCTACTAAATGCTTATTACTTTTGGTTTAGTGCCTAGCATCTTAAGGTCCTTTCCGAATCTAAAGGTTTCTAACAGGCTATATGCCTCTTTGCCAATTTAATGGGAGGATCACATGAAATCAGCTTTTCTACTTGTATGGGTGTGGCCTCCTAATCCCATCTGGGAGGAACACATTCTCTCTTGCACCTTTCTCTTGTCTTTTTTTTTCATTTAGTTCAGAGAATGTTGATTAAATGACCAAAGGGGCCTGGCCCTTTGCCAAGTGTTATAGACAACACGGAGAAGGTATCACTACATTTTTTTATTGACATCTATGTTCTAAAGGATGTCACTGGAGCATAAGAGCCCTTCCAGATAATTAGTAATTCGTCCTCACAGCACCTCTGGGAAGTACCTGGGTATGCAGCAAGGATACAGAGTATAAATCAGCTGTTCTGGTGTGCAAGACAATTTCCTCCTCAGTAATGCGAACAATTGCAGTGATCCACCTTACAGGGGTGTCAATTATTCACAGTCTAAAAGCCTTGGGAATTACAAACCACACTAGGACTATGTACACACATCATACTTGTATTGCGCTTAATTGGCATTCTCCTTTCCCTTGCCTTGCTACCTGGAAATCACACCATCATGACACCTGTGGGTTCACCTTTGGTCTTGGTTTTTAACACAGAGCCCGCCTCCCTACACCAAAGATCTACCTGGATCACACTTGAGTATAGAAGAACAATCCTGCCAGGTGTTGATGGGCCCATACCAAGAAACCTATATGGAATTCCAATGGGTCTTCACAGAGCCTTCTATATCAACATAATTAATCATCACAGACTATACATGCAGTAAACTAGGAGTAAACAGAAGGCAAAGTATGATGTTAAAGGGATTAATAACAAATTGATCTAGTGCAATGATAGGGATTGTAAAAATGCATCTGAATGGTGTAGGACACATGGGAAATACTCTGAGTAAGTTGTTAAAAACTGCCTCGAATGTTCCATCCTTCATTGGACCCTACTTACCTGGGCCTTTTGTATCTATCTCTTCTCTCTCTCTCCCATTCCTTACATTCTATCTGATTTTCATCTTTTTATTTGTAACTTATTTCTGTGATGAATTGAAATTGTGAGCTTCAGGCTAGGAATATATTTCATGTGTTGTTGTGATTCAATTAAAGATGAAACACAGACACGGAAAACAGATTCGCCGTTCTGATTCGCCACTCTCACCTGTGGAGTTGCTTCTGCATTTCATTACTGGTACACTCACCACTCGATTCTTCCCATTTTCTTTGTCACATTCTCTACTCTGCTCTTCATTTCAGGCAACAGCTATGATTGAACTTGTTCTTGCTCAGACTGGGAAATTGTTTCAGAGGCAGTTGCAGGAGTAATGCTAACAAAATCAATAACATTTCTGGATAGAAGAGCTCTTTTATATTCTGTTCTGACTGTACCTGAATCCTGAGTCCCCTAAAGATTCTTGGACAGGTGTGTATCGAGGGGGAACTGAAGATAAAGGAATATTAGATAAAACTGAACGCTCATCAGATGTAGAGTTAGGAACAAAATGAAAATCAATAAACTAATCACTGAAATACCTTTCAAAATGTAACTCTAGATAATTTTTTAGAAACAAAGGCTCTTACTACAAACACCACTATCTAACACTTTTTTATTCCCAAATGTGTACAGTGACATAGTCTGAACCTGCGACCCTTTGAGGGAAGAGTAATTCTAATGCTATCCCTTCTATAATTTCCAGATGGGATGAAATGAATTCAACAGATCATCTTTGCTCATAGTAAAAGAGGCAGGAAGAAAGAGGTAAATTAGAGCTGATAGATCTTGGGACAATTGCACAAACTCTTCAAACCTAAGTGACTAGAAAGGTTCCATGTTTTTCATTAGTCAAACGCTTGCCACATGATCAAAACCCTGACCCCTGGTTTATTGCCTGCATAAAGGAGAAATTGGTTCAACTACCAAGATGGAAGTTGTTATATTTGCCTTAGGAAAATGAGGAGTGAGCTCACACATTTTAATTCTAAAGCTGCACTGAATAAAAATCCCTGAAAATACAAACCAAGTTATAAGTACAGCAAGAAATGATTTCCAGGCCTCTCTTCCAAACAGAATGCATTACACAGGCTGGAAAATCATCCATTGTAAGCTAAACAGAGATGCTTCATCCCTCACTCTTTCCTATTAAGAGAGAAAATGAAGGCTTCAACCACAGAAATCAATAATCACTGCCCTCCACAAGCTTAAGGAAAATTTTCACCAGCTCAGGACACTGGTATCAAAGAAGAGGACATTTTGAGAATTCCACCCAGAGCTCACAGTGGTGTCCACAGTGTGTGTGTGGAACAGACAGCAGCGCTCAAGAGAAGTCGGTCTCAGAATAAGACTGTCATAGCCAGTTTGAAAATACTCTTTCAGGCTGTTAGGAAATACATTATGAGAAGGAACTCTGCTTTGGGGCGGTTGGCATAACCAATGTGTTACCTTTACGAATTAATGCTTACCTGCTAATAGAAGTACACTACTTTATAGGTTGGGTATGATAGAAGCCAAGGAATATATTAACATAGAACATAGAAGCCAAGAAATATATTAACTCATGCCATGCTAATACATAAAACATAAGTTGAAAATAATAAGCACAAAGCTACAATGTATTCTCATGCCTGAATTATCCAATTTGCATATTTACATATATTGAAGTTACTGTCAGTCCTCCATATCACTTCCGTGCTATATAAATCTGGTGAAAGAGTGACCCAGTTCATAAATATATTATTTATTCATCGATTTGCAAGATTTACCTAGCACACAGTCTCCAAACAGTCGACAGCATTGTGTCCGGTACTCTACACTTGCAGCATTTGGCATTTAGTCTTAGAAAGAAGTGAGTAAGTAGGGGGTTATTTTGACATTTTAGGGTCCTGTGGCTTCGTGCAGGAGCAGGATAACATGGGTTTCACTGAATGACTTTCAATTAGAAAGTGAAAGATTAAAGGATAACATACTTCAAACATTTCCGATTCATATTCTGAATAACGGTAATTCTGTGTTCCTACAGAAACTAAAGTGGTATAAATATTGGATATAACTACTCATTAAGACACTGTGCTTAGCTAGAATTGACGGTGATCATATTTCAAGGTGGTTTGTAATTTGGTAATAAAATGTTTGTAGGCCTAAACACAGCAACAGCTGAACAATTATGATGGCTTCTTCTAATTTCTGCCTTTTTAAATAGCCTCCCAGAGCTCATCATTGGTCCTGTGACAGCTTCTATTTGTGTCTCACAAGAGCTATACTAACCTGTTCTTTCTGTTGCTTCTCTGAATACTTTTAGGTAAAACCCCAAACTTAGTCACAATGCTGTAGTTCCAACACTGTAGTGCTATTGAATGTTACATGTGGGTTAAAAGGTAAGATTTTTGAGATCCAAGGTGTCACATAGGCAGTTAGCTAGTGAGTAGAGGAACCTCAGAGGCCATCATGGACAAAACACAGGATGGGTCTCAGGTACACTGGTTTTAGCACCCCATAATTGGTACGTGGGAACTTTGTGCATGTCTCATGGTGCTGTTGGGGTTAGGATATTTCTGTTAGGTGCAGGAAGCCCTATAACCCACTTAAGTCTTTCTTACAAAATGGATGGTGAACGGAGGTTTGTTTGTTTTTCTCCAAGTAAACAGGAAAAGAAATTCATTTTTTCACATTGAGAAGAAAATCACTGTTCCCAGGTATTTCCTGCCAAGGGATGCCCATGTTGACTGAACCACTGGATTGTGGTACTGTGTCCAAGAGAGCTGGGAGTTTTGGTCTTATCCTCACAGAATAAGTAAACATACTTGAGACTCTGCACTAGGCAACCTCACAGGCCTTTCCATCCGTACCTCTGTGGAAATAGCTCTTCAGAAACTGCCAACACCTCAGAAAGTCTTCAGACCACATCTTTTCAACAGCAGCCTGAACTGATATGGCCTCTCTGTGACAGCGGCCAAGTGATCTGGGCCAGAGTTTCGTTCTGTGCCTGAATTCATTCTTTGTTGATAAATCCAAACCTGTGTTGATTGCCTTTTAGCTCCCCTGTTCATTCCATAGCAGATGCCCCAAGTTTAGTATGGCTGTCACTCAGGACTACTCTCTTCCAACGTGCTACGCACAATACTGGCTGCTGCCACCAGAGCTGGTGCATCTGTCCCTCTTCTTCCCTAAAAATTGCTCCTCCAACTAATTTAGTATAGTATCTAGTAGAGTTCTGAGGTTAAATGTACTCACACCTGAAAGAGATGTTTTCTCTGTATATTTAGTGAAAGGTTTTGCATCAAAAGACTTGTTATTAGGAGGTGTTTTCCTGTTAACCCCGCCTCCCTCCTAATACCTTTATTAAGAAACTTGTACTCACTCTGATGTAGTAGGACACTACCTGTGAAATTACCTGTTTTCATTGAGGCAGATACTTAACATCTCTGATCTTTTTTAAAGATTTATTTATTTGAAAGACAGAGTTACAGCGAGAGAGAGAGAGAGATGAGACAGACAGAGGGAGAGGTCTTCCATCTGGTGATTCACTCCCAAAATGGCCAAAATGGCCAGAGCCAGGCCAGGCCAAAATCAGGAGCCAGGAGGTTCTTCTGGGTCTCTCTCTCCTGGGTGCAGAGGCCCAAGCAATTGGGCTATCCTCTTCTGCCTTCCCATGTGTATTATTAAGAAGCTGAATTGGAAATGGAGCAGTTGGGACTCAAGCCAGCACCCAAATGGGATACCGGCATTGCAGCTCTATCTGATACACCACAATGTCAGCCCGTAAACTCTCCTTGAACTGCCGATTCCTCATATCAAACTTAAGAAAGTATCTTGTGTACCATGTGGCCAACATACACAGGAGAGTCTGAAGCCACTTTACATGGTTCATCAGGGTTAGCACAGAGTAGATTTTGATATAGGGTCATGTATGACAGTTACTGAACCGTGTCTTGCATTTTGTCTTTCCTTTCTCCTCCCTTTTTTTGCTTCTTTCAACTTGTCCATTTCTTCAACTTACTTGATTTAGTGACCTTCAACTGTGTAGCAAGTATATGGTAAAGTCCTCAGGATTTGAGGATTCACAGCACAGTCTGTATACTTAAGAAACTTATGAGCGCATAGAGCACCAAACCGGTGATTACTCTATGAAAGCCTGGATCCCGTAGGAGACACCTGGCAGCCAAGTGACTGTCCAGTGAAAGCCCCAGTAAGGCATCTACCTGGGCTTTTAGCGTGAGAGAGAACTGCTGGATGGTGTGATGCTTCACATGAAATTTGAAGGAAAGGATGCAGGAGATGACCAGTGGAGATTAAGGAAGGCTGTTGAGAATAGCACATACAAATGCTTGTGCATAAAGTAGTGTTATGGATTTAAGAAATCAAGTTAGCTTGTGGTAGATACAAGGGGTGAACTTTGGAGAGAGGGATGAAAATGAGGGTAGCTTAGTGGTTGGGGCCCTTTAAAGTCATCTTCGAAAGCTTGGTCTTTATCCATGTTTTGAGCAAACAATGAGTTATTGTTCTGTGAGGAGAGGTTACGTCTGTGGGATAGGTTTGTGCATGGGGTGCATGGTGGTATGATCATTTTTTACATAATAATGTCCATTTTGAGATCAATCCTAATTGTGCTCCCCACAATATATAAATTAACTGGTTATATGAGTCCTTCCAGATGATTCAAATTATAATCCGTCATAAAATGGTAATAATTGGAGTTGCTAAAAATTTTTAGGTATTCAGTAGCATGGCTTGAACAAGTTGATTTTATTTAAATCCAAATGTAAGGAAAGAAAATTTCACATCCTAAAACAAGCAGCACTATTGGGCACTGAACTTGACTTGTTAGGGCAGTTGCAGCCATCATGTCATGGACAAACTATGGTGTGACTAACTTATATCATCAGTCATTGCAGAGTCATGTGCCATATAATGGCATTTTAGTAAACGACGTACCATATATGTGGGTGATAAGATGAAAAGAGTTGAATAAATCCTATTGCCCTGATGTAGCTCTAGAGATATTGTAGTGCTACTAATTACACATGTGTCTGGTGATGTTGGTGTCTGGTGATCATATGCAAGTATAGTATATACAATTACTGACAGCATATAATGCTTGAGAGTGACAATAACCAAATTTGTTACAGGTTTATTGTTTTTTTTTTTTTTGGTTATTTTAGAGTACTTTGTACAAAAACACCTGTTAATTCTAAAACAGTCTGCTGTGTTACACTGGCAGCAGCCTCATATGCCCTGTTTACCATGTTTCTTCTTAGATCAGGAGGCCACTTGGTGTGATTGACCTATGCCATCTATGTTTACTTAAATGTACTCTACTCCCTAGCATTCACATAACCAAGAAATCACTGACAGACACATTTTTCAGAATGTCTATTCATTGTTAAGGGCACATGACTGTATTTATTTTAAAAGAACTGTATTTGAGGCCGGCGCCGTGGCTCAACAGGCTAATCCTCCGCCTTGCGGCGCCGGCACACCGGGTTCTAGTCCCGGTCGGGGCACCGATTCTGTCCCGGTTGCCCCTCTTCCAGGCCAGCCCTCTGCTGTGGCCTGGGAGTGCAGTGGAGGATGGCCCAGGTGCTTGGGCCCTGCACCCCATGGGGAGACCAGGAAAAGCACCTGGCTCCTGGCTCCTGCCATTGGATGAGCGCGGTGCGCCGGCCGCAGCGCGCCGTCTGCGGCAGTCATTGGAGGGTGAACCAACGGCAACGGAAGACCTTTCTCTCTGTCTCTCTCTCACTCACTGTCCACTCTGCCTGTGAAAAAAAAAATAAATAAAAAAAATAAATAAAAGAACTGTATTTGATAAACATTTTTAAAAGCAGTTATAATAACCCAGTCATCAGTAATATCATTAAATTTCACTTTATAAGATATTTTAGTCCCTTAACTAACTTCAAAACACAATGTGGCCCCTGTGGGGAATACTGAACCTCCAAAAGGTGATTCGTATGATGATTGGCTGTCAGTCATGATGAAGATTATGAACAGTAATTTCTTCACTGACGTGTTGACTCTGCGTTGTGTATGTCTACATTCTGCATATTTCTTAGATCTTCTAATAGTAAGTTATGCAAATTACTTTATGTTTGTACGTAAAAGTAAGCCAATTAACAATAGGAGGTTTTCACGGCAGCATGGAGTCAATTATTGCTTTATTGTTGTTAAAAGCTTGTGATTTTCACCAAATTTTTCCAGGCCCTCTTTCTGTAAGTTACTGGTGGTATTGGGAGAATTTTATTAACTCCACAATAGAGACTTGTCATATGCTCTGTATTCATAAACATTGGCTTTTCTTTCTCCTCTTCCTTTTCTGTTCACTACAAGTAATACATATATTTTTCTTTTCCTATGCAATCTTTGGCACTGATTTTTGTCAAGACTTCAGGAATCATTTCAAAGTCCCTCTTTGCTTGTTTTTGGATACAGAGTTACACTCCAAGGGAATTAATTTCCTGACCTCTCCTGACTCTTAATAACTAACACACCAACTCTAACCAACATATATCCAATTACCAATTATTCACAATCTTTGGAAATTAGTTGAAATTACTTAATATCTGTCTTCTATTTACATAGGAATGACAAACTAGCTTTATTTCCTGTTTCAGATTGAACTGAACAGATTCTGTGCCTTCTACTCCAGATCTGCTATAGATAATTTCTTTGCTAACCAGACACCTACATGAAGGTACATAAGCATTACTCATTTGAGATCAGTACACATATGGCTACAAGACTCTTACTTCTTAAGAAAGCAGCTAGTAGTAAAATTAAATTCAAAGGTATTTTTATATTTTTTAATAACAAGCATTTTTACCATGACTTTTCTGGTTGAAATGAAGCTCAGTGCTCTGAAATTTATGATTTAACCTCTATAATGTTAGCAAGATATTAATATATGCATGAAGAGTTGCAGTGAATGTAATTACTGTGGCAAAGTGATAAACACATAGCTATTTTTCCTGGTAATATTATGTATTTAAAGGGTTTATTTGTTCAACAGTTCTAACTTTAATTATATTTTGCCATTTGGGATTTTTAGACATATAACAATCATAGCTTTTCTCTGCTATTAGTCTAAGAAGATTGTATTCATTATAAAAATAATCTACATTTTTATTTATTTAATTTTTTTCTTTAATGCCTTACAAGTGAGCTAAGATGTGATAACTTTCTTTGCTGCTGGTATTCCATGACTCATCTGCATGCTAAACGAATCAGTTCCCATTTTTATATGTGGCAGTGAAAGATACTAAACAGTGCTTTGGCCCTAGGCCTTCCCAGTCGCTGGCACTGTGCTGAATGCTCTCACATAAACTTGGAGCTCTTCCTCAAAACCTCAGTTCCTATTGCTCTGAGAATCTCAAGTGCGTTGGAAAACAAACTTACAGAAAATAAACAAGCAATGTGTCCTGAAGCTAAGAAATGGTTGCAGAGGGTCAGTCTTCCTAATAGCCAGGCTAGTCCTTTTGTGTGTTCAAATGTTTCCCTACCATCATGGAGTAAGAGAGGATTTGGGGTAAACCTTAAGGAGTTAGGTTTGTCAACATGGGTGAACTCATGTTACACGAGTGAAGATTCTAGAAAATGCGCTGACTGCACTCCTGATGGTGCGTCCTTGATTTTGGTGCTAATGCAGGGGGCAATTAAAGCTTCGGCACCAAAAGCCTTTCTCTGTGTCCCATCCCCAGACACTTATTCAAGACTACAATGCTCTTTCAGCTAAGTCAGATTATTTCTGCAGTAAATTTTCCTGATGAAAGCAGAGTTTTTCTCACTACCTAGCCTAAAGCTACATTTTATTTGGCTTCTGTGGTGGTGTTGTTGGAGATATAACTTACACGCAGTCAAGTGCACTAATCTTAAGTGTTTAACCTGATGCACGTTGCTTATATGTATACATATATGAGGACCTCTCAGAGCAGAAAGTTCATTTCCGATTCCCCAGAGGCTCCTGTGTCTCCTGTCAGCACTCCCCACTTTCTACACAGTAACTTGTCTAGAGTCTTGGTTTTGCTTGTCGTTTGTTTCATAAAACACACAAAAATTGTAAGGTTAAAAACGTGAGGACGTTCTGATAAGAAAGCATCAGATTGCTTAAGTAGAATTGTTTATCTTGATGAAAAGAACTGCAAAGCACATTTAAATAAAGGCAGCAGCAGTTTTTCTTCATTCATGTCTTGAACATTCATTGTAAAACACAAAATGCGTGAAATTCTGGAACTGTGGATATCAAAAAGCAAGCACCACACCACAAGACCCTGCCCTGAAGGGTCTTGGAATCATCTCCTTTGGACTATCATTTTAAATGTGGATGCAAATATGTACATACACATATTTGTGTACACCTATGTATGTGTTATTTCACTCCTTTTTTTCCCTCTATGTGGAACTAAAAAAGGATCAGATGATATGGTCATCATGCTGGATGATGCAGATCAGTGGCTACCATAGCTTCACCTCTATTCAGGCATGAAGTTAGAAGGAACCTATAAAAGCCATCAGGTTACCAAGCATGTTCTGAACCTGATGCCCTCTGCTGTCTTGTCATGGACTTTTGGTTTTGTGCCTATCTTTGTAGACTGGTCCTCCATTAAGACCGTCTGCTCAGTTCTTGATAACGTCTTTTCCTTGAATGTTGTGTTTTCCTTCTCTCTTGCTTTTACACTAAAGCCAATGAGCTATCTTCTCAGATACACTGTATGCTGTCACACTTGAGCCACTAATTAAACAAAAGGACAGTTCTGATGACTAGCCTGTGCTGTTAGGAACAAGATTCTCTTGGCATAGATATTTGCACTTACAATCAATTTTCAAGGTCCCATGATCCCACCAGAAAATATCACGTTTTCTTTGGAAATTTGCTTGGAATTCTCTTGTAAAATTTCTTTCTGACTTAACAGATGGGCAAGTCAATGGTTTTTTTTCCCCTTCTTGAATAGATTTTCTTCAAACCCTGAAAGCAGGTGCTTTGTGGAACTCCTATTGTAGAACATGGATTTCTAAAGCAATCCAAAATTCCTAGCTACTGAAACGCACACACTCCTGTATCCATAGACTCATAACACCTTTACATTTTTTTGTAGCCATTGTTTACTGGTGAGTTCTTCTCACAGTGTATAACTGGATACAGTAACGTGGATACAGTAACGGACCATGAACTTGTCAATTTTTCCTCTTCATGGGTTCTGCTTCAGTTAGAAAGAAATGCAATTTATACAGTAATTGCTGTGTATTACAAATTATAGGTATCCAGCATGCATTACAAGGAAAGAACACAGTAAAAAAAGATCACAGAATTCATCGACAGGGGCGGGTGCAGTGGCTCACTTGGTTAATCCTCCATCTGTGGCGCTGGCATCCCATGTGGGTGCCGGTTCTAGTCCCGGTTGCTCCTCTTCCAGTCCAGCTCTCTGCTGTGACTCAGGAGGGCAGTGGAGGATGGCCCAAGTGCTTGGGCACCTGTACCTGCATGGGAGACCAGGAGGAAGCACCAAGCTCCTGGCTTCGGATTGGCACAGCATTGGCCATAGCGGCCATTTGGGGAATGAACCAATGGAAGGAAGACCTTTCTCTCTGTCTCTGTCTCTCTCTCTCTCACTGTCTATAACTCTACCTGTCAAAAAAAAAAAAAAGCATTCATTGACAGATAAATAGGTAGATAGATCTTACATATGAAAGAGGTCTTCAAAAAGTTTTCAGAAAATGAATGTTATTTAAAAATGCCTCAATGTTAAACTATTTGCTACCTAACTGAACTTATATTAATTCAATATTTCCATGAACTTTCTGAAACATTTTCATTTATACTCTGACAGAAAATTTAAAACACCACTCTGGAGTGAATCTTTGTTATTGTCTTTCTTATGTGTGCCAGTTTGAAATACTTGGACCTGTGTTTTTGGCTGTCTGCAATCAGTAGTGTTTTTATTTACAGAACATAGGGAACTGAAGCTTTCTTCATACATGTACAAGAGTACTCTGCTGTTCACTCATGCAGAATTAGACGAAGTTATCTCAGAAACATGATTTTTCCCCTTGTTCTTACAGACTTTCTGAAGTTTTTATATAGTATACCTGTTTACTGTGACACAAATTTTGGATCTTTTGACATTCTGGAGGAGATACCACAGTGATGCGTGCAAGCACAGTGGTCGTTTGGGTGGGAATCCTGTCTTGGTCAGAGTATGTTCTTACTCCATCCTGACAGTTCCATGATATGTGGGCTGCATCTTGTATGTAGAAAATACTATATAGTATATAGAAAATACTATAATAATACTGTCATATAAACAAGCACATTGACCAGTGGAACAGGACTGAGGATCCAGAAATAAACCCACGAATTTTTGAACAATCAGTTTTTTTCACAAAGGTACTGAGAACACACAATGGAGAAATGACAGAGATAGCTTCAATAATTGGTACTAGGAAAACTGATATTCACAGGTAGAACGAAATTGAACCCTACCTCACACCACTTAAAGAAATCAATTCAAAGCAGAGTAAAAATTCAAATTTAAGATAGAAACTATAAAACCACTAAAAGACAACATTGGGCTAAAGCTGTATAACATTGTCCTGGTAAAATATATTTTTGGATATTACCTTAAAAGCTCAGAAAACAAAAGTAAAAATAAATAAGTGACATTGCACTAAACTAAAAGGCTTCTGCAGGTAAGAAAATGAATAACAAAGTGAAGAGACATGCATGGATTTGGGGAAGATATTGGCAGATCATACATCTGATAAAGTTCTTAAATTTATAAAAGCTCAAACAATTCTAGCAAGACAAAATGCGAATGAAAAAAGGGAAAATGACCTAAATAGACATTTCTGAAAAGAAAACAACCAAATGTCTGAGAAACATAGGAAAAAAGTGCTCATCATCACAAATCATCAGGGAAATACACATTTAAAAGGAAGCAACATCTACTTATCACATACCTGTTAGAATGCTATTCTGAAAAAAATTAAAGATTATAAGTAGGGGTAGGATGTGGAGAAAAGGGAGCCCTTGTGCAATATTGTTTGAAATATAAATTAAAGCAGCTGTTATGGGAAACTATATGGGGTTTGATTTTCATCAGACAATCAAGGCTGGCGCCACAGCTCACTAAGGCTAATCCTCTGCCTGCAGCTCCAGCACATGGGGTTCTAGTCCCGGTTGGGGTGCTGGATTCTGTCCCAGTTGCTCCTCTTCCAGGCCAGCTCTCTGCTGTGGCCTGGGAAGCCAGTGGAGGATGGCCCAAGTGCTTGGGCCCTGCACCCGCATGGGAGACCAGGAGGAGGTGCCTGGTTCCTGGCTTTGGATCCGGGCAGCACGCCTGCTATAGTGATCATTTGGGTGGGTGGGGGGTGAACCAATGGAAGGAAGACCTTTCTCTCTGTCTCTCTCTCTCTCTCTCTCACTGTCTAACTCTGCCTGTCATAAAAAGAAAAGAAAAAATAAAATTACTCTCTATTCCAGTAATCCTACTTCTGAGCATGTATCCAAAGGAATTGAAATTAGTATGCTGAACAGATAGCCCATGTTTATTGCAGAACTACTCAAAAAGCCTCAGATATGGAAGTGACACAAATGTTCATTCCCAGATGAATGGATAAAGACAATGTGGTTTATATACACAATGAAATACTATTTAATCTAAAAAGAGAGGAGATTCTATCTCTTGTGACAACATGGATTACCTGGAGGACATTAAGCAAAGTGAAATGAGACAGGTGTAGAAACTCAAATATTGCATGAAATAACTTAAATGTGAAATTTAAAAAAATTGAAATTATAAAGAGTAGAGTAGTGGTTGTCAGAGGCTGGGGCACAAGGCTGGCTGAGGAAATGGAAGATATTGATCAAAGGATCCAGAGATTATGCTTTAATGATCAACTGCATGGAAGGGTGACTGTAATAAGTAATGTTGCACTGTATATTTAAAATTAGCAGGAAGAGTAGATTTTAAATGCTTTCACCTGGGCCAGTGCTGTGGTACAGTAGGTGAAGTCTCCACTTGTGGCTCCAGCATTCCTTATAGGCACTGGTTTGTGTTTTGGCTACTCCGTTTCCTATCTAGCTCCCTGCTGATGGCCTGGGAAAGCAGTGGAAGATGGCTCAAGTGCTTGGGTCCCTGCACCCATGTGGGAGACCCAGAAGAAGCTCCTGGCTCGTGGCTTCGGATCAGCCCAGCTCCTGTCATTGTGGCCATTTGGGGACTGAACCAGTGGATGGAAGACCTCTCTCTCTTTGTCTCTTCCTCTGTTTGTAACTCTGCCTCTTGAATATATAAATTAAACTTTAGAAAGATGTTTTCACTACAAAAACTGTGAGGTGATAGATTTGCTCATCAGCCCCATTTAGCCGTTTCATATTCTAAACATGATTATACCAAAGCACCACATCATATTCCATAAACATACGCAATTTAAAAACAGCAAAACAGAAACTATCATGTTAATCTCTTATCCATTTCACCATTAAGCATTTTTTGAAAGTAGTTATTCTATGATGAATAGAGAAAATTTAAAATGTTAGTGAAATAATTCAAAATGATTCTTCAGGAAACAAATTTTGTTGAAAAGCCAATTGTTGCTTAATTTTGTAAAGTATGTAGTCTGCATCTTTAAAAAAATCTTTTGAAAGACAAATATTTTCCTTATAGACATGTATTTTGAGTCTAATTATTTTAAACTGCTGTTTGATATGATTAATAAACTTTTGGCCTTTAACATTCTCTGCTATGTAATTTGGTTGAGAATGAGTTATTTATTTTGTTTTGCAAATTTGTAATTTCTTTATATTATACGTTGTCTTTCAAGACTTCAGTGTACAGACCTTATTAAATGAGAATAAGTTGATATTTTCTATTGACATTTAACAGAATAAATTAAGAGTGAACTGTTCCTAGTGTTTCCATTTTGATAGTTGTATGTGCTTCCATATTTTTTTGTAAACTGAACCTATTTCCATAAAAAATTTTAACCAGATCATCTTTTTTTTTTATAACGCTTTTATTTAAAGAATATGAATTTCCAAAATACAGCTTATAGATTACAATGGCTTCCCCCCCATAACTTCCCCCCCACCCGCAACCCTCCCCTTTCCCACTCCCTCTCCCCTTGCTTCACATCAAGATTCATTTTCAATTCTCTTTATATACAACCAGATCATCTTTTAAGCATTCTTGACATATTAATGTATGAGAATACCAGGGATCTTCTAAAAGAACATGGAAAATGTGTGCTATGCAAAAAACTATGCATGGATTTCAAAACTTTTTTACACCAAAATAAGCTTATCTTTTTAAAGGATTTATTTGAAAGGCAGAGTGGCAGAGAGTCAGGGAGAGACAGAAAGAGGGAGAGAAAGAGAGATCCTTTATCTGTTGGTTGGCTGCCCACATGCCTGCAACAGTTGAGTCTGGGACAAGCTGAAGCCAGGAGCCGGGATCCATTTAGGTCTCCTACCTCGGTGGCAGGAACCCACGTACTTGGGCCGTTATCTGCTGCCTCCCGGGACATTTGCTGGAGGCTGCAAAGCACTACTCGTGTATGCGATACAGGCCTTCTCACCAGCAACACCTACCCAAACTTATCTTCTAATTGCATTTTCCATGAACAGTTTGAAACCCTTTGCACTGTTAGTTTAAAACATTTTTTAAAGTCATATGTGACAGCTTAAAATAATAACCATATATGTAAATTAACATTTTCCTCAAAAAGAAAATCACTAAGAATGCACATGAACAACAATGGAAAGAAGAACAAAGGTACAATAATTTCTCTCTAAATTATTCTTTTATGTTATTGAAGCTTTTTTTAATTTAAAGCCAGTTTATTTTGGCTATTATAATTTGAACTTCCCTGAAGATGGCATCCAGCCCTCTGATTAGATACAGGGAGAAAGTTCTGAGCAACTCAACTGTCCCTGGCCACAGAACACAGAAGTAAAAATAGGTTAAAGGGAAGCAACGAAGAGGTGGGGCCTCTGATTTTATACCCTCTAAGATTGCTCTTAGGACTTTGGAAGAAAAATGCCCATATATACACGGTGTGTTAGTAGTGAAACATAAAAACACACAATAGAGGAAGGAGCCTTGTAAGAAACAGAGGAGTGTCATCATTTTTCTATTTTGCATGGGCCAACATTTCTCACAAGCATATTTCTGGGTAAAGCAAGCATGAAGAAAGACTGCAGCATGAATTCCATAAAAGGCTGCAGAGTATAAGAAATGCACAGCAATATATCAAGCAAATGAAAATCTTTAGTGTTGTGCCCAGATAATTTTTAGCATTTTAACTAAATACAGCTTAACTTGCATGAAGTGATTCTGCATGCCCGTTTAAAAATTAGAAATAGTACAAAAACTCATTGAGTTAGTTCCTACAAGATAGGATAAAAATAAGTCCCTCTCATCAATTACTAATTGATATGGTAAGCACAAGCCATGTATTTTTACTATCAGAATTGCAAGTACTGGCCAATGAATATTTTGCTATATGATAGTTGACTTGTCAGCTAACTTCAAAATTTGGCCCTAAAGGACAAAGTTATTTGGTCTGAGGAGAAGAAAGTTTGTTTCATCAGAACAAATAGCGCAAGTCATGCCTGTGAATAAAATAAAGTTTATCTGTTGGCTCATTTTTGTCAAGAGCATACATGAGTTGATAATGACAAACTGGCTGTAGCCTGCATCCAGCAGATCTTAATTACAAGATTATTATTAATTAGTTGATAAATGTTATAAATTCACTCACATTTATTATCCTAAGCACAACAATCAGTTTCATTATTCTTAGATAAAGCTGTTGATTCATTGTTTGGATTTGGGGAAAGCAATATGGCACCATCCAGAACTAAAAAAGCATTTTGAAAATCATAAGCAGATTACACCAGAAGTCATCCCTGTTAACAAATGCAAAGGCACAGACACAGTTCATGAATTATTCTATGTTCTTAAGGGCAAAGGACAAACTTATGTGGTAGATTTACCATACATTTTCACTGCACACATTGCTTAAAATAATATGAGGGGTACGTTTAAAGTAACATGTGCTCATGTGCTAATATTTTTAAAAAATAGTCACTGACCAACTTGTGTCCAGCCATTCCTGTGGATACTTGGAAATTAACCCGTATTAATTTTCACATTATCACTTGATGTTTAGGCATCATATTACTGGGATAATTATGTGAAAAGCATATACAATGGGAGTCTTGAGAAAAGTAATAAAGGATGTATCTAAGAGGTAAAAGACATGTATGGCCTCCTGGAATCTCCAAACAATCTCAGCTCTCTCCTGTCTTGTCTGTTGGCACCTTCACTCCTTCTACTCACTAAAACAGGGACAATAACAGTTTTGACTGTTAGGTTTGTTGTAAGAATGAAATGAAGCTATGTGTATAAAAATGTTTAGCTCACTGTTTTTTTTGTAAAGTAAGGACTCAAGAAATTGAAGCTGTTATGTCATAGTTCTCCATTGTGTTTTCTCCGTAGAATATGTGAGGAATCTAAATGCTTATTCAGAGGACATGATTTTCTGTGATTATCAGATGCCAATATATTTACTGTGAGGGGATCAAACAACAAATAATACCCAGCTGACCTTCAGAAAAAATTGTGAAAATCACATGTGACTGAAATTTAGGGAAACATGCTCAACAACACACAAACCGTTATCTATAAAATAATGTCATTAGGTAGTCATTAAGAAGGAATGCCACTGGTGTTATATAACACTAAAGGTCTCTTCATAGGTGTGTGACCAAGTGATTGATGATGATGCACAATTTGAGCAAGACATTCTGGAGTGTGGTGTGATGATCAATACAACCCAGGGGAAGAAAGAGTCAGAAACTCAAGTTGTGTGATAAAAGTCCATAAAGGCAATATGGATTCATTTGCTAGTACCAGCACAATGCTTTCCTTTATGCTGGGTGGTGTGATGATCAGTACAACCCAGGGGAAGAAAGAGTCAGAAACGCAAGTTGTGTGATAAAAGTCCATAAAGGCAATATGGATTCATTTGCTAGTACCAGCACAATGCTTTTCTTTATGCTGGGTCAATCTAGGTACTTACTGATATTGATTGCTATAGAGAAGGCCCCTCTTTGGACACCGTGTGTTTATAAAGTGAATCCCATGGAGTCTTTCTGCACATGAAGTGGGACCACAAAGAAAGGGACAAACTACAACAGTGTTCTAATTTTCTTTCATATTTATAATGCACTGAACATTTTTTAAGTATATGTAAATTTTGCCAATTTGATACTTTGGCATTAAAATACCTATGTAGATTTACAAAGCAAATCCTTGCAAAACCAATTGTTGCACGGTTTCTTTAAGCCTAACCCTGTTCACTTTGGCCATACAGACTATGTTGGGCAAAACAGACCATACCTATATTTACAATCCACAATGCAAGTTTCTTGGAATTTCAATTTGAGTTTGATTTACCTGTTTGTTTCTCAGAACTGCTTATTGAAGCAGTTCCTGACTATGGCCAATATTGAAAACATGTAAGTATTCAAGCAGGACCGCATGCTATTTTCACCCAACTTAGAGCAGGAAATGTTGGCAAGAGTGGAAGGCTCCTCTTGGATGGTTTCCCACTGCCTTCCAAAAAGACTGGGTAAGCAATGTATGAATACCCAAACATTTGGATTTTTATCTTCACTAAATCCTTATACAAACTTTAAAAATCCTGTCCACCACTCATTTATCTACACAATATATTTGGAAACAATAAAGGAAAATCAATGAGGCATTGAGTTGGCAGGAGAGTGGAACCTGAATTCAATGGTTGGCTTTGAAAAAGCATGACTGTAGCTGTGCTGCAGATGCAGTCCACTGGGAATGGAAATCTGATGGTATTCCAGGAGAACGCTCTGCATTTTGTGTCTGTGGAAATGGTAGGACTAAAGTCTGTGGATGAGAATCCCCAGAAGCACACCATCATTCATCTTTAACTCTCTCATCTGAGCTGAAAAAATGGATGGTGCAGAAGCCTGAAGTATGCTTCAGTGCGAGATGCATGCAGGGAGCTCCGTGGCACACAAGAGCCTGTCAACACTACCTTGGGTGATTAGGAAGCCTATAGTTGCAAGCAGTTGTAAATAAAATGAAAGGATAAAGGCTTCATTGATTTATTTAATTCACACACACACACACAAATGCAGGAACGTTTGCGTTGGATTCAAGCGCAAGAGGTTAATCTATCTTCTGTTCATTAAGTTAAGTACAAATTATTTAAGTGCCAAAATATTTCTCAAAATACTAAAAAGAAGAAATTCTGTACCTTTAGGCTGTGCTTCACTCAAAGGCAGTAGACTAGACTACTAGTTTTAGAATAAATGGACTAGAATTTTTTTCAAATCCTACAATTCTGTCTACAAACCCATCAAAAATATCTGACTACTCTTTCCTTTTTTTAAAAAAGATTTATTTATTTATTTGAAAGTCAGAATTACAGAGAGAGAGAGAGGCAAAGAGAGAGAGAGGTCTTCCATCCGATAGTTCACTCCCCAGTTGGCCCCATCGGCTGGAGCTGCGCTGATCTGAAGCCAGGAGCCTGGAGTTTTCTCGGGGTCTCCCATGTAGATGCAAGGGCTCAAGGACTTGGGCCATCTTGTACTGCTTTCCCAGGCCATAGCAGAGAACTGGATCAGAAGAGGAGCATCTGGGACTTGAACTGGCGCCCATATGGGATGCCAGTGCTTCAGGTCAGGGCATTAACCTGCTGTGCCACAGCGCCGGGCCCCTGACTACTTCTTTCTTTTTTTTTATATAAAGCTTTTATTTAAAGAATATAAATTTCCAAAGAACAGCTTATGGATTACAATGGCGACTACTTCTTTCTTAAATTGGACATATAATGATCTCTTGAATAATAAGGCTTAAAGTTGATTACTGTCAATATATTGGAAGATTAATACCTAGGTCCTATGCCCTGCCTTCATTTTGTTTTGTTAAAAATGCATGTGAGAGGGCTGGTGTTGTGGCACAGTGTGGTAAACCACCACCTGCAATACCAGCATCTCATATGAACAACAGTTTGATTCCTGGCTGCTACATTTCCCCACCTCACATCCAGTTCCCTACTAATGCATCTGTGGAAGTAGTGGAAGTTGGCCTAAGTTGGGACTGTGTCACCCATGTGGGTGGATTCCGCCTGGCCCAGCCCTGGCTGTTGTGGTCATTTGTGCAGTGAAAAAGTGGATGGAACAATTCTTTGTCTTTGCCTGTCTTTCTCTCTTTGTAGCTCTGCCTTTCAAATAAAATAAATAAAATCTTTTTAAAAATAAAAATTCAGTGGTAATATTGCATTAGGAATTTTCTTATTTTTAAAATTTTACTTAAGATAAATAAATTTCATATATTTCCTATATACAGATTCAGGAAACATAGTGATAATTTCTACCCTACCTCCCTCCCACCCTTGCTCTCATTCTTCTTCTTCCCTCCCCTATTTCCAGTCTTAATTTTTCTTAAGATTTTATATTTATTTGAGAGGTAGAGTTCCAGAGAGAGGGAGAGACAGTGAAAAAGGTCTTCCTTCTGATGATTCATTCCCCAAATGGCTGCAACGGCTGGACATGGGCTGATCTGAAGCCAGGAGCCAGGAGCTTTTCTAAGTCTCCCATGTGGTTGTAGGAGCCCAAGCACTGGGGCCATCCCCCGCTGCTTTCCTAGGTGAATTAGCAGGGAGCTGAATCAGAAGAGGGGATGCCGAGACATGAATCGGTGCCCATATGGAATACTGGAACCATGGGTGTAGGCTTAGCCTACTATACCACAGCCCCAGCCACCCCATATCTAATTTTACAAAGATCTATTTTCAGTTCACTTTATACTCATAAGATTAATCCTATGCTAAGTAAAGAGTTCAACAAATAGTATGATGAAAAAAATATTGTTCTTCAACAGCTGAGCCAAAGGCTATAAACAATCATCAAATCTCAAAATGTCAATTTCAATTTCCTATACATTACCTTTAAAATACTTTACCGATTACCACAGATTAGCAAAAGCATGATATTTGTCTTTTTGGGACTGGCTCATTTCACTAAGTATAATGGTTTCCAGTTGCAACAATTTTGTTGCAAAAGACAGCATTTCATTTATTTACTTTTTACCTCTGAGTAGTATTCCATAGTGTGTGTGTGTGTGTGTGTGTGTACCTTCAGTTGTCCAGTCTTCAGTGTTCAGTGTGTCCAGTCTTCAGTTGATGGACAACTGGGTTGATTCTATATTTTAGCTAGTGTTATTTGAACTGCAATAAAAATGGAGGTACAGATTACTCTTTCATACGCTGATACTTTTCCTTTGGGTAAATTCCCAGGAGTGGGATTGCTGGTTCATATGGTAGGTCTACATTGAGATTCTGAGGTATCTCCTCTCCACACTGTCTCACACAATGGCTGTACCAGTTTACATTCCCACCAACAGTGGGTTAGAGCACCTTTTCCCCCACATTCTCACCAGCATTTGCTGTTTGATTTCTGCATGAGAGTCATTCTAACTGGAGTAAGATGAAAAACCTCATTTTGGTTTTCATTTGCATTTCCCTGATGGCTGGTGGTGACCTTGAGCATTTTTTTCTTGTGTCTGTAGTCCATTTGAATTTCTTCTCTTGAAACATGCCTGTTCAAGTCTTTACCCCCTTTTTAACTGGACTATTTTATTGTTGAGTTTCTTGAGCTCTTTACAGTTTCTAGATATTAACCCTTTATACATTGCATAGTTTGCAAATATTTTCTCCCATTCTGTGTCCTCTTCACTTGGCAGAGAGTTTCCTCTGCAGTGCAGAATCTTCTCAGCTTGATTTAATGCCATTTGTCAATTTTGGCTTTGATTGCCTATACTTCTGGGGTCTTTTCCAATAAATTTTTGCCTATACCAATGTCTGACAGAGTTTCCCCAAGGTTCTCTAGTAATTTGATGATATTTGTTCATAGGTTTAGGTATTTTATCCGTTTTGAGTGGATTTTTGTGTAAGATATATCAGAGGGGTATTGTTTCATACTTCTGCATGCAGAAATCCAGTTTTCCCAGTACTATTTGTAGAAGAGACTATCCTTGCACCAAGGGTTGATTTCAGCTCTTTTGTTAAAGAAAAATTGGTTATAGATGTGTGGATTGATTTCTGGAGTTTCTATTCTGTTCCATTAGTCTGCATGACTATATTTTTGCCAATACCGGGCTGTTTTGATTATAACTGCCCTGTAGTTTGATTTGAAATCTGATATTGTGATATCTCTGGCTTTGTTTTTGTTGTATAAGATTGCTTTAGCTATTTGGGGTCGCCTGTTTTTCCATATGAATTTGGCATCCTTTTTCTTACATCTGAGAAGAATGTCATTTGCATTTTTATTGGGATGGCATTGCATCTGTATACTGCTTTTGGTAGTATGGACATTCTGAAGATGTTGATTTTTCCAATCCATGAACATGGAGAATTTTCCATTTTTTTGTGTTTTTTATTTGTTTTATTACTGTTTTGCAATTTTCATCATTGAGATCTTTGACATCCTTTTAAAAAATTATTGCAAAGTATTTTGGGTAGCTGTTGTGAATTTGATTGGTATTAGAAGTTCTTTCTTAGCCGTGGCATTGTCTGGGTATACAGATGCTATTGTTTTTTGTATTAATTTTATATCCTGCCACTCTACTAAAGTCTTTTGTGAGCTCCAATAGTGTCTTAGTGGAGTCTTTTGGATCACCTATATATAGAATCATGCCGTCTGCAAACAGGGATAGTTTGACTTCCTCATTTCCTATTTGTATCATTTTGATTTCTTTTTCTTGCCTAATAGCTCTGGCTAAAACTTCCAGGACTATATTGAATAGCAACGATGAGAGCTGAGCATCCTCGTCTGGTTTGGTTCCTAATGGGAATGCTCCCAACTTTTCTCCATTCAATAATAGGCTGACTGTGAGTTAGTCATAGATTGCCTCAGTTGTGTTGAAGAATGCTTCTTCTGTACCCAATTTGTTTAAGGTTTTCATTACAAAAGGTTGTTGTATTTTATTAAGTGCTTTTTCTGTATCTACTGAGATAATCATGTGGTTTTGATTTTGGTTCTTCAGTATGTTAACGTTATAATCACATTGATTGATTTGCAAATGTTGAGCCATCGTGCATACAAGAGATAAATCCCACTTGGTCCTGGTGAATGATCTTTCTGATATGTTACTGGGTTTCATTAGCTAATACTTTTTTGGAGGCTTTTTTGCATCTGTATTCATCAGAGATGTTGGTCTATTCTTTAGGTTTTACTGTTGATAGTTTGACCACAATGTGTCATGAAGATTTTTTTCTGATAATGTCTGTTAGGAGTTCTATGTGCTTCTTGAACTTGGATGTCCCTTTCTTTTTCTAAATTGGGGAAATTTTCTATAATTATTTCACCTAATAGGCCTTGTAATCCATTATTTCTTTCTTTTAGAAACTCCTAAGACCCATGTGTTTGCTTGATAGTATCTCATAGATTCCCAACACTATTTTTAATTTTTCTAATTTCTTCTTCTTCTCTTTTTTTGTCTGACTATAAAATTTCCAAAGATCTTCTAGCTCAGATATTCTTTCTTCTGCCTCACCACATCTGTAGTTAAGGCTTTCTACCACATTTTTATTTGACCTATTGCATTCTTCATTTCTAATGTTTCATTTTTATTTTTCCTTACAATTTCAATTTCTTGGAAAAATTTTTCATTTGTGTGACATATGGATTTCTTTAATTCATGGGTTTGTTTCTCATTTCTTCTGAGTAATCCTGTGATTAGTCTTTTGAATTCCATTTCAGGTATTTCATCAATCATTTCATCTTCACATCTAATATTGAGGTGGTGTTGGGTTCGTTTGTTCGGGGTGGGGGGAGTCATGTTGCCTTTCTTAACCTTGTTTTTTGAATTTCTGCATTTATTCTTAGGCACTTGTGGATATACTTATTGGGTTTCTCCTCTGATGGCTTTTTATCTTTGAACTATGCCTCTGTGGCTTAGTGAAATGTCTGCTTTTTCAGTGAATGCCTAGAGGTGTGTGCTGTGTGTAGCCAGGGAGCTCTGGTCAGTGTTCCAGGTTGGAGTGAGTACCCAGGCTGACACCCAAGTTGGGCATGGTAGATTTTTTGTTAACAGAAGGGCAGGGTCTATGCATAATCACACCCTTACTTCCTCTCTTCCAAGGTGACCAATGCCCAGGTGTTAGCCCTCCATGGGTACAATACTCACTTGTACATCTGCATGAACTTCACAAAGGATCTTTACAGTCTTCAGTATGAGCACGAATCCCACTGCAATGACCCACCCCAGGCAAGCAGGGATCACTGAGTATGTGGGGCCACTCATAGTGATTGCCCAGAGACCCCGCTACACCCTGTGCCCTCTCATGCAGTCACAGAGTTTCCACAGTCTTAGCACTCAGGGCTCCCACAGTCATTGGGTACAGAGATCCACTTTGCTCTGCAAGCCGGGTTGGTCCACAGCGGGTCTGGGAGAGCTAGCTGCCTTGTGAGTGCTCTACCTAGGTGGGTTGAATCCTAAAGCCCCAGAGCCTGTGAATTTTCGAGAGGCTGGGGGCACCTCAGGAGAGATAGACATGCCCCTGTTCTCCTTCTCTGGGTGAGCAGCCACCCAGTTCCCCTCCAGGCTCTGGACCAGTCCAGCTCACAGTGTAGTCCACTAGACTCTCCCTCCAGCTATATCACAAGTGGCATGGGCTGCTGCAGTTTGATCTCAGCTTGTTCTGCAAAGCTGGTGCTTTGTCTGTCTCGGTGCTGCTGGGATCATTTGTTGTGTCTGTGTTTGTTGCTGCGTGTCTGGATCTTCCACACAGATCCATGGCATCTCTCTTCCTTCTGCAGAATCTCCATTGCAGTTCTCCCTCCCAACTTTTCCCTGAGAATGCGCTTCCTCCTTTTTTTTTTTTTAACTGTTTTCTCCTAACGTAGAGCTGACTGCTATATCCCTATTCTACCACTTGGAATCAAGAATTATAATATTACTACTTTTTACAAATTTTGGATTCGTACAATAGACATTAACATACTTTATTTTTCGCTATTAGCATAATCATTAAAGAAAAAAATCTTGTCCATTTGTTTCACATTATTTTAAACCTTGTAATAGTTATACTATATAGTGTACTATAACCATTTTGGAATCAGTTGTCTGAATGTGTGTCAATTTTCTGTCATCAAGTGTACATATTAGAAACAGAGGACATTAAAGCCTCTCTTTGAGTGGTAGTGGATTAGAAGGACATAATAAAATGGAAAACCTATTTTTAAAAATACAAATAAATAAATATACCACTCATATCATTGAAGTGGGGATACCTATAATTATATTGTGGCTTTAAGCTTTCTTATAAACCTATAAAAATGGAATATTGCTGCTTTTCTGGAGAGAAGAATTTTTAATATATGCTCTATTGTCTAACATTTATTTAATAAGAAAATACAAGTGCCAGCAAATAAAACAGAAAACACCAATGCTCTCACAGAGCTTATGTCCCTGTGGAAAAGGAAGAAAATAAATATATCCACAGATCTAATCACTTCATATCCAGGTGATTCTATAAAGAAAATAGAATAGGGTAATGTTTTATAGGTTGACTGGGTGGTAGGGAAAACTTTTTGGGAAAGCTAATGTGGGAGAAGGCGTTTCTGATTTTATGCCATTTAAGCTGAAACTTGAACAATGAGGATAAGCCAACATCTGAAAATATGGAGAATGACCAAATGTAGAATTTGCAACACAGATGTAAAATGTGGGAGCATTTTAATAAAACACCTCTTATAGAGCTCAAGTTGTCCTAGGTATCACATGGACACTTCCCCTACACTTCCTTGATTGAATTCTGACTCTGGAGTTCTAGAGAAAGGGTTTGTGTTGCTGCCAAACATTCATTCTAAATTCCAGATAAGCCACCCCGTCGGATAGGTTCTTCTCTATTCTGTGAGCTTACTATGACAGAGACTATGAGAGTAATAAAACCTCTCACTCTACTTCCTGAATGCATAATACATCACATTTATCAGCTTTCTCTGCACTAAGTTTCTGCACCACCACTAATTTATAGGTAAGAGGATGTGAATGGAAGTAATGAGGGTACACACACATTCTTCCTTCCTCTCTCCTCATCCATTGGCAGAAGTCAGATAGCTTAAAGAAGAGAGTCCCCAGATAGCCATGTGCAAGGTGATCTGCCATTCAGGAATGTGTATTTGGTTAAGTCTCCAAGATTTGGGGGCTTATCTATTAAAGCACCTAGCATTTCACTAAGGTAATATTCCTACCAGGTGTTGCTCTTTTGCTTCATACCAATCCAATACATTTGTGAGTGTCTTCTCACTCCCTATGCCAACTAAACATTTCACAGTAAGACTCTGAAAGTACCTTCTGCCCAAATGTCTCTGCATCTCTTTAATTCAGATAGTAGCAGGCATCAGAGAGGCAGACAATCTAACCCCAGAGGCTCTTGTCAAGTGTCCTTAGTCTCAGGACATGAGAAAATGGTAGGAGGAGAGAATCCATACGCTGTGGCACTTTTTTTTTTTTTTGCATGGTTTAAAGTTCTTTGGGTCAACACTACCAAAGCTTCCAGAAGCATAAGTGCCAGTGTCATTTCTAGTTGAAAGATTTAAGTTATATTTGACTCAACATTTTGAGAATGAGAGAAAATTCAAGTCAGGCCTTGCTCCATTTGAAATATTTTTGATAAAAATATAAATTATTTTTAATTCAAAGTTATTGTAATTGCCCTCTCCTTCCTTGAGCATACAGCTCTCTCTCCCTTTCACACAGGGCTCTTTTCTTGATTTCCAAGTATCCATCCATTAGCAAAATGTAAACTACAACCACAATAAGAGAACTCAATGAGGTATCAGCATAACTAACATTCTTAAAAGTTGTGAAAATAGCAAATACTGTGATAATGTGGAGAAGCTTAATCTCTTATCCATCTATTGCTAGTGGAAATATAAAATGGTCTTGTCTCTCTGAAAGAGTATGGAACTTTCTTGTATTACCATAGATGTACTATCACATGATCCAGCAATGGTTCTCCTGGGTATTTCTCCCAGAGAAATGGAAGTTTATATTCACACAAAAACCTGAATGCAACAAGTCAAAGTGACTCTATTTGTAAAAATTCCAAAATGGAGTTATTACGCGTATCCTGCAGTGAATGAGTAGTTAAGTAACTGCTGGATTATTACTCAGCAATATAAAGGAGTAAACTACTGATACACACAATAATTGGTGGTCATATAGTCAGTGGATCATGACAAAGTTCATGGGAAATGCATAGGAAAAAGCCATACATGGATTTCAAAATTTTTGCACTCAATTAAGCTTATCTTTTAATTCTGTTTTCCATGAACTCTTTGAAGTTCCTTCACACATAAAATGATTGTATGCTTATGTTAAAGTCAAAGTGGAGGAATTATAAAGACAGAGAACAAAATGTAGTGTTAGTCATTGGAGATGGGGTTGGGGAACATTTTGTCACCAATAGAAGATAGCAGAGAGATCTTTGTTGCGTTGTAAACAGGACTGTATCTTGCTTGTGGTACAGTTACATGAATCTACATCTGATAAAATCGTCCAGATCTACACATACACACAAATGTGTACATGTCAAATAGGTGAAATCTTAATATGGTCTGCAGATTGAACCTGCCAATTCACTGGCTTTGACATTGTAAGACAGTTAAGGAAGGTATCACTACACTGGGGGCAACTGGGTGGTGGGCACACAGGAAATCTGTACTATTTTTACAACTTTCTTTGAATCCGTAATTACTCAAACTAAATAGACAAAATGTTATTTTAAATAGAAAAAAATAAGCATATAAAAATAAACACAACAACAGATGTGTAGATTCATTAAAATATTATGACACTTTATTGATAGTGAAAAGAGAAAGGGATAGTTTAGCTTCCTCCTTCCCAATTTGTATCCCTTTGATTTCTTTTTCTTGCCTAATGGCTCCCACAAAAATATTTTAATAAATTTTTAATTATTCGTTCATCTGATATTGTGGCACAACTGATTAAGTTGCCACTTGCAATGCCGGCATCCCATATGAACCCCAGTTTGAATACCAGCTGCTCCACTTCCAATCCAGTTTCTTGCTAATGTTCCTGGGAAGGCAGTGGAAAATGGCCCAAGTGCTTGGGCCCATGCAAACCATATGGGAGACTTGGATGGAGTTTCTGTTTTCTGACTTTGGCTTGGCCCAGCCCTGGCTGTTATTACCATTTGGAGAATGAACCAAAGGATGGAATATGTTGCTTTCTCCTTCCCTTTCTCTATATCTCTGACTTTCAAATTAAATAAATAAATCTTTTAAAAAAAAAAAAAGCCTCTCCTGATTTTTCTGCGCTATGGATATCAGCCAATTTCTTGCAATAAATCTCTTAATATATATCTCTTTTATGTTTCTCTGATTGAACTCTTGACACACATATATAGAACTCTAAAATAAACCACTGTTTTAGGCTAAAGGTTTGCCTCTGTTGACAAAAAAGCAGGACTGAAGCTTGCTTAGAAATGTGAAGAAATAGGCCGGCGCCGTGGCTCAACAGGCTAATCCTCTGCCTTGTGGCGCCGGCACACCGGGTTCTAGTCCTGGTTAGGCCGCCGGATTCTGTCCCTCTTGCCCCTCTTCCAGGCCAGCTCTCTGCTGTGGCCCGGGAGTGCAGTGGAGGATGGCCCAAGTGCTTGGGCCCTGCACCCCATGGGAGACCAGGAAAAGCACCTGGCACCTGGCTCCTGCCATTGGATGAGCGCGGTGCGCCGGCCGGCCGCAGCGCTCCGACTGCGGTGGCCATTGGAGGGTGAACCAACGGCAAAGGAAGACCTTTCTCCCTGTCTCTCTCTCTCACTGTCCACTCTGCCTGTCAAAAAAAAGTGAAGAAATAGCAAAAGATATATAGCAAAAATATATAGCAAAATATAGCAAAAATATATAATATAAATATTAATATATATGTAATATATATTATATATATTCCCAGGTGCTGAGAATAGCTAATGAGGAGTTTCCTAAATTCTTATTGCACCACAAGGTCCAGGATAAGTCACTTGCCACCTCCAATCAGTCCTGACTTCCCCAAGGCTCATCCCTGTGTAACGTGTCAAATTTACCAGTGTTTACAGAGCTCACAAATGATGATGCTGGAATCTGAATCCAAGTACACTGGTTTGAGAACAGAGCTATCGTTACTACACTTTACCACAGTAAGTATAAATATCATGAGCATTTCCTCTATGCATGGAGAACACTCAATCCTGCTGTAGAAAGAAGGAAAAGCAGACAGGGCAGATAGATAAAACTCAGTAAAGGAGAGAGTAGCTCGGGGGATATGCTGGACATAGATAAAGTAAGTAGAGCTGATGTGTACTGAAGATGGATGGCATGAGATGGAGGGGCCAAATAGGCAATAAATATTCATGAGGCCTTAAATCAGCCACCAATGGGTGACACCCATTCTATCCCATGTGTCCTCTGAGAAATGAAGGTAAAATTGTAGTTGCTTATCAGGCTAACAAGTAACAAACAACTATTGGCCAGAAAGGCTTACCCTGTGTCTCCAATAGAGCCCAAGGCTGTGTTGGCTCCAAGTGTCTTCTACCTGATGAGCCCCCTGGTTCACATCTCTGCTCCGGTCCTTGCAACTGTGCCATCCACAGGGAAGGCTGATATGGTAGAGACAGGACATACGGACATTGCACACCACAGCACCACAGTTCAGGTAAGATTCACTTGCACACCACTATGAGATTGTTAACACTCTTTCTTTCCCTTGAGCTTACTGCATGTTTTTAGTTGACTTAATAAACTGCATGGAAATTTGCTCTGTAAGTCTCTTTGTTCTGGGACTTCTGGGATAGCATGCAAATTAGTATCCTTGGAAGTTAATTTTCCACAGGACACCCCCAAACTTCATTAAAGTCAGTAATTTCAATTCTTTCACCAAGCCACTACCATGTTACTAATAAATAATGAGAACTGTATTTAATCTTTTTATAACCTTCTTTAGTCACTTGCTAAAAATGGAAAAAGACTATAATGATAATGATGACTATGAAGCTGGTGTGATGTCTTTTTATACTTACTGCTTAGAGGATATTCTAAGACCCTGCTGAGCTGTTTACCAGAGCCATCTCATGCAGTTTTTGCAAAAGTGCTCTTAGCTGGTTATCATCTTTATTTTGATTATGAAGTTGGAGAATGTCATAATAGTTAAGTAATCAGCTCAATGACACATAGGCACTCAGTGGCTATCTGGGGATTCAAACCCAGGTCAGACTCCAGGAAAACCCATTTGCCATGGTTGAATGGTACTACTAGATCCTAGTTCCTCAAATCATATGCACATTTAAAGAAAAAGGTCAATTATGTAAAGACTAGCTGGCCCTGCAAATGGGAACAACAGCTTTGAGTACTTGAGAACACAGAGTTGACAATATATATGTACATATTCAGACACTTGCAAAATATTGAGAGTCTAGGAAGAAAATAAATTTTAAAGAAAACTTGGAAAGCTATTGCTTTCCAAATACTGAGAGCAAGAGCAACAACCTACAAGAGGACTTGAGGGGCAGCAAAGAAGCCCATTCTACCTTTATTTGCACAATTCTCTATCATTAAAATTTTATGCAAGCATATAGAATTTGATGTCATTTTTAAAGCAATATACACTTACGTCTCCAAACACAATGTTGATGACCAGAGCAGATTTCATGTGACAATAATGAAGCTTCACAAAGCCTTCTTACGAACTGTATTTAATTTCAGATTTTTTATTTTGTGTAAACTTTGGGCCATGTAAAATGTGGAATTTCCTTAAGCAAACATACATGGTAACAGAGAAATACCAAGTTATTAAAAAAAGTATCATGCTTAGTCAACCACCTTCAAACTGTGCTATGAAACACAATGTCAACACATTTTAAATTATTTTAAATAGAATTTAAAATAGTTTTACAAATTATTTTAAAACATTCAATAACCCAAGATCAAATTTAAAAGATAGTACATTTGCAGTCCTCTGTTTCCTTTCTCTGCGCCTTTTTATTTCCTTTTGCCTTAAAATGCATCTGCAGTTTCATGGGAGACTGGAAAGATGGCAAGGCCATCCCAGCAGGGAGTTTTATGCAGATGCAGTATTTATGATGGTAGTCTGGTGGAGAGTCTGTGATTAATGATCACATATAACCTGGTTCAATATATATTTTTTAAAGTAGGCTTCCTTATTGGCAGCAATATTCTACAAAGGGGGAATATCCATCGAAAGATCTCTTAATCCGAGGACACAGACCAATGGGTCAGTTGGGTATTGTTTATAACCTTTGAGATCAATGGCTCTGAAGGTCAGGTGTGGCACACATTTATTTAGCCTGCCAGTAGCAAGTCTGTTTCCTAGATATGAGGACAGAATTGCTAACGTTAACTGTTTTCTTTACTTGGCTTTGTATGTTACTCATTTTTTCCATACAACTATTATAAGACACACACCCATTAGATGTGTAGTGATGTTCAACCGTAATATTCCTCTGGCTTTCACCTCCTTTTTAGAAATCAGGTGGATACCATGTAATTGATGGAGCGATTAGGGACCAGAAGCAGCAACAGGAAAAGCTGCAATAAGCGAAATTCCAAAGTGAGGTTGTTAGAGAAGTCTGTTGGAATCCTCTGAACATCATCGCTTACTTGCTTTTTTTTTTTTTTATTTCCCAGATTTTCTTCCACTGCAGTAGTTTTTTTTTTTCTGTCTTGGAGAGGCCCCAGCTAAGTGGTTATAAACCTGGGCTACAATTTTCTAAATACATACGGGAGCTTTTGAAAAATGCCATGCCAGAATCTTGGCTCTAAAAACTTTATTCAGTGGGTAGAAACATGATTACCAATTGACTAATACTGATGATACAAACAAATAATAATAATGGAAATACCAGCACTCTCTTTGAAGAGTGAGAATTTATCAGATAATAATAATAGGTGACCAACTATCCCGATTTGTCTGGCCCTAGCGTTGAAGATTAGAGAAGATGCTGGTATATGAAACTTTCACATCTAAGACCAGGTAATCCTTGGCCAAATTCTGTCTGGGAGGCTGAGACGAGGTTATGACAGTGTTTTATTTTGTTTTCTTCATACTATTTGTTGAACTCTTAGTGTGGGGTTAATCTTATGAGTATGAAAAAATAATCTTTAAAAAAATAAGAATGGGAATAGGAGAGAGAGGAGGAAGAAGTATAGGAGTGTAGGCAGAAAGTATCTTTATGTTCCTGAATTGGTGTATATGAAATACATGAACTTTGTATACTTTAAGTAAAATTAAAAAAAAAATTTCAACTTAAAAAGGGAAGAATCTACACATGCATTGCACTTGGTTTAAAATATGAATAGTTGTTTGCTTTACACATTATAATGAAAGAATTTAAGGTCTTAAACATACCTGTAAAAAAACATTTAAAAAAATACCCACAGAGAAACACAAGTGTTGAGAGGATTCAGGTTATCTTAGTTCAGTTTACCCCAGTTGAGAAGTCTTACTGTTTCTCAGTCTCTGTTGTATTATTGAATCCTTTTTTTTCACCCAACACTTCTCAATATCTTCTAGACCAACAATCTTGGGAAAATATTGGGCTCAGCCACAGGTGTGGTGAGAGGCTGTTCATGGAGGAGAGCATGGAAAGAGGACTTGGGATAAACTGGGAAGAGGGTTTGGGAGAATAAATTAAGAAGTTTTCTTATGGGAGGTAGGGAATGTATGAATGATTCTGAATAAGAAAATAACTTCTGAGGTTTTAAGATTTATTTTATTGACTTGGAAGGTAAAGTGAGAGAGAGGAAGAGTCACAGAAACAATGAGAGAGATCGTCCAGCCTCTGGTTCACTCCCCAGATGGCTGCAAAGCCAGGTCTGAAGCCAGCAATCAGGAATGCTGTTCTAGTCCCCTGCATGCATGTCAGGGCCCATGTACTTGGGCCGTCTTTTGCTGCTTTCCCATGTACTTTTAGCAGGGAAGCAAAGCAGCTGTGACTTGAACTGGCTCTGGGATATGGGACACCAGTGTTGCAAGAGATGGTTTAACCTGCTACACCACAGTGCCAGTCCCAAGACCTTATGGCTTCTGCCCAGCTCCTCTGGGACCTGTGGCTGAACTACCAAGAATGCCTGGTATGAAAATGGATAGGCCTATGCCTGGGAACTTTGTGGCCAGGAGACCTAGAGCTGAGACGATCAGAACTTTTCCAGGGGCTGCTCAGGGCATGTTGCCTTTTGTTTTTGGAGGATTAATAAATGACAACATCTGCCTATTATGAGAGTGTGTTTGGAGAAAGTTAGCCAAAGCTTTAGCCGAAAAACATCTGGGAAAACTTCACCAGGGTGCTTCTCTACCACAACAATGCTCCTCCTCTTTTCATCAAGCCAGAGTTTCAATGGGAGGTCAAGAAATCACCTTACAGTCCTGACTTGGCTCTTTGTTATTTTCTAGGCTTAAACAGTATTTAAAGGGAATCCATTTTTCTTAATTATATATATTAAAAAATGAAAGCCTGTATTAACATGGTTGAGTTGCCGGGACTCTTGGCTCTTTTTTTTTTCCTTAAAGATTTATTTTATTTATTTGAAAGGATTACAGAGAGAGGTAGAAACAGAGAGACAGGTCTTCCATCCACTGGTTCACTCCCCAGATGGCCGCAATGGCCGGAGCTGCACCAATCTGAAGCCAGGAGCCAGGAGCTTCTTCTGGGTCTCCCACATGGGTGCAGGGGCCCAAGGACTCGGGGCATCTTCTACTGCTTTCCCAGGCGATAGCAGAGAGCTGGATTGGAAATGGAGCAGCCAGAACTAGAACTGGTGCCCGTATGGGATGCCAGTGCTTCAGGCCAGGCTTTAGCCCACTTCGCCACAGAAACTTGGCTCTTTAGGAATGGACTAAGTGATTGATATTATCAATTCCAAAAGTGTCTCAAACTTGATGGGACTTATATTGGAAAAGAAAATGTATGTATTTTATTTTTTTCTCTTAATTCCATTTTCTACAAACCTTCGGAAGTCACCCTGTATGTTAAAGTAAGTGTTAAAAATACCTAATAGGATCTCTGTCCTTAATGTGTTGTATTATGCGAATTAAAGTTATAACTAGTACTCAGACAGTACTTTATACTTTGTGTTTCTGTGTGGGTGCAAACTGTTGAAATCTTTACTTTGTATATACTAAATTTATCTTCTGTATATAAAGATAATTGAAAGTGAGTCTTGATGTGAATGGGAGGGGAGAGGGAGCGGGAGATGGGATGGTTGTAGATGTGAGGGAGGTTATGGGGGAAAAGCTGCTGTAATCCAAAAGTTGTACTTTGGAAATTTATATTTATTAAATAAAAGTTAAAATGCCTAGTAAATATCATTTTCATATATTTTTCAAAGAAGTCTTTTCTCTAGGACAGCATAAATTATTTATAAAATTAAAAGGGAAAACAAATCAAATGAAAGAACAACAAAATAAAAAGTAAGCTATTCTAAAGTTAAGCCTTCACCCTCATGAGGGAATTTTACCATCATGTACTGGAAATCGGAAGCCATGAGAAGTGAGTCCATGGGTCCGTGGATTGAAAGTCTCAGCTAACTGTTAGAGAAAGAGTGGGCTGAGTGACCCTGACTGAGCCCAGCTGCTAAAGGGCCAAGCAGATGAGTGAGAAAGTCCAGGCAAGAAGAAGCAGTGAGCCAGTACACAGAACTGAGGGAACTAATAATGTATTATTAGAAATATGAGGCAGAGGCCAGTGTTGTGGCACAGCTGGTTAATCGGATACACGTGACATGGCCATCCCATATCAGAGAGCCCTTTGGAGCCCTGGCTACTCTGCTTCTAATCCAGTTTCCTGCTATTGTGCCTAGAAAGGCAGTGGATGATTTGCCCAACTACTTGAGCCACTGCCACTCATATGGGAGACATAGAAGTAGTTCCAGGCTCCTGGCTTTGGCCTGGGACAGCTCTGCGCATTGTAACCACTTGGAGACTGAACTAGTAGATGGAAGATTCATTCTCTCTCTTTGCCTTTCAAATAAATAATGTTAAAAAAGAAATCTCAGATGGCATCATTTCCGCTTATAGACTTGGAAGGGGGAGATTCAGGATAAACAACTCACCCACATAACACAGTCATGTCAGGGAGTCACTGTGCTTTTAAACAAAATCGCCATAATTCTTTCCCCTTTTTGCCAATTTTTGGGAACTTGCAGAGAATCTTCAGGAAATTGAGAACTGTAATTGGATCTGGATTGCCCTTTGGTCTACAGATTTTATTTCTAGATTCTCTGACACTTGCAAAGCAGTAGAAATTAAATGTAATTTTTTATTTGGCACTGAGTGCAGGGGTGAATAAATGTCAAATGAACTAAATAAGGTGATGTGAAGAAATATTTAACACAATGTCTTGTACTAACATAAATATTGTTTCACTTCCTGGCTACATGCAAGTAGATCTGACCAAACACTGGAAATAGTTATATTCGGTGAAACCTATATTATCATGTATATCTGGTTTATAAAATTTATATCCAAGAAATAATTAATCAAATGAATCAAATTAATAGACTTATTTGTTGAGCTCATGAGTATTTCTATTGGACTTTTTAATCACATGTTTTGTCTGAAAACCAGTGTAGATCATCTGCTTTTAAATGGCTTAGCTTTCTGGAATTGTGTGAAGGTTCCTCTTAGGTAGTAAAATGGGTGAATGAGGACCCTGGATTAATTACTGTACACACTAGAGGGTTTATAAACTACTGGCCATCCATGCATCCAATAAAGCATATTCCTATTGTGGATATTTTACCCAGGAACACATTGATAATATTGTCCATCCATTTCCAATAAAAGTAAGGAGGGAAACCTACTTTTTATTGTATAATCTTTGGTTGTTCACGTATTTTGTAAGTCTCTATATTGATTGTTTTTATACAATTATCTGTACCTGTGCTCTATATATTTAGCAAAACATGTGTGTATCTTTTAATCATTATTGTATAAACCTTTATTTATATTATTTAACATACTTTCGTTTTTGTCTTAGTTTGAACAGGCTCCCATAATATAACAGCACAGCCTGGGAGGTATAAATAATAGAAATTTATTTCTTCAGTTCTGGAGGCCAGAAGTCTATGATAAATGTGTTTGGCTGCTTCTGGGGCCTTTCTCCTTGGCTTACAGATAGCTGCCTTCTCCTCATGTCCTTGTGTATTCTGTGCCCTGTACAAGCATCTCTCTTATGTCTCTCTGTGTGTCCAGATTATCTCTTTTTATAAGGACACCTACCTGTCGGATTGGATTAAAGTCCACCCTAATGACATCAATGCCATCATTATCACCTCTTTTTTTTTTTTTTTTTTTAAGGTGGAGTGGATAGTGAGAGAGAGGGAGACAGAAAGATCTTCCTTTTGCCGTTGCTTCACCCTCCAGTGGCCGCCGCGGCCAGCGCACTGTGGCCAGCGCACCGTGCTCATCTGAAGGCGGGAGCCAGGTGCTTCTCCTGGTCTCCCATGGGGTGCAGGGCCCAAGCACTTGGGCCATCCTCCACTGCACTCCCTGGCCACAGCAGAGAGCTGGCCTGGAAGAGGGGCAACCAGGACAGAATCCGACGCCCCGACCGGGACTAGAACCCAGTGTGCCGTCACCACAAGGTGGAGGATTAGCCTGTTGAGCCGCGGCGCCGGCCATTATCACCTCTTTAAAGTCCCTGCCTCCAAATATAGTCACACTTCGAGATCTTCACCAAGTGAAGTTGGGGTGAGGAGCAGGTGGGCGTCACAGTTCAATGCATATCAATTTTCATTCCCTTTTTCATAACAGAATGGGTAACTCCCTCCATGCTATCATGAAAGGACACTTGGTGTGTTTCTGTCTACATTCTCCCAACATTGTACACTTCTCTATTTGATGACAACAGTAATTAGTGTTTGATTTTTACTGAGGGATTCTCATCTTTCAGGTGTGGCTCTGCTTATTTTATAGGAATTAGGGTAGATAAGGATCCCAGCAACCATAGAGTTCCCTACTGCTATTTTTTTTTTTTTTTTTTTTGGTCTGGAGAGAAAACTGAGATTGAGAATTGTTTACTGACTTGTAAAGTTACATGGCTGCTCAGTGGAGGAGAGCAGAGTGTAGTAAGGCCCTTTGCCATCACAACAGCCCTGAGAAAATTGGTATTGTGGGCAATGTGCAATTTGTTGGGAGTGGAGAGGACTGAATCATTCCCTTATATTTTGGCCATCTATTCATTTTTGTATTCCTAGTGCTTTATAAAGCACCATGCCTGGCAAAGTGTTGGTACTCAATACGCTATAGAATTGATGCCTGTACATGTCAATTATTACAATTTTTTTTAAAAAGTAGTAGTCACTGGATAAGTAACTTGGTGATGTAGGCAACCTAGCATCCCATAGTATCTTAATTTTATGAAAATAGAGCATATAGCTCATGAGTAAATATTTTGTTGAACTTAAAAAGAGTGCTTCATACAGGCTTGAATCAAATCAAATTAAGAGAATGAATCATTTGCCTAAGGCCTTCCAGTTAATTGGTGACAGATGAAATAAAATTAGGACTTGATTCCATTTCTGGTCCAGTTATTTCACCTTCACATCCAACCGCTGCATTTCCTGGTGAAATGCCCTGCTCAGGTCTATGGGAAAGACAGAGAAACACATATCGCATGTTACGTTGAAAACGCTCGCGAGGGCTTCCTCCAAAACGGAACCACAACTCACAGCTTTTTTTCGCACGGCAATCGGATTTGTCTTTAGTAACACAGGGCCAGCTTGAGATTCAGGGCACTTCGTGCTTTTTTCAGAAAGGCCACAACAGTATTTTTTTTTAATTTATAAGGAAAAAAAATCATCACCCCTATTGGGCAAGCAATTAATGTGAGATCTGCCTGCACGCTGTAACATCGCAAAGGCACCTGCGCTGCTGGCTTGCCTGGAACACGCTCCCATTGTGCTTGGGCATCTCGTCCAGTCTCAGCTTCAGCTCTGAATAGAAAGCCCTGGGGTCTTGGTGTGCTTTCTATTAGACGCCAATTCGTCTTTGTTCCCCTCCTTCAGCCATCTGGATGCTACTGTGAGTAGTGAGAATCGCGGACACTTTATCAAGGCACAGAATGATGAAATCCCGTGCACCCCAAATGGGTCCTAGTTTTTCCACTTAGAAGGAAAATGCAATCCCGTCATTCTTTGTGACCCTCTTTGTGGTAGCTATGTCATGTGTTATCTTAACTGATCTTCTTTGAGTTTCCATCTGTAAAAATAGGATAGTGGCTTTCTGGTGATTTCTTAAACACTGCCCTTTCTCAGATTGCTACAGAGATGTTACACTTAATTCTAAATAGAGAATTTCAGTGCCCATATAAATGTATGATGCACACATTTATGTCTGTTTCTTAATTTTTATGCTATATGCAAAAATGATTCTGCCACTTATTCTGTACATCATTGTAAAGAAAAATGTTTTTTTTCCTTTGCCATTTAATTTGCTGATCAGCAGTGTGGGGGCAAGAAATCTGTCTAAATTATTTCAATGGTAACCTGGGAAAACAAATTATTCTGTAGAGAAGTTTGAATTTTCCTGCTGAAAGACTTTATAATTGATATTATTTTTGTTTCCATTCAACAGAATGCCAAAAGTAATGAGAAAAAAAAATTAATGAACAAGGTCCAAGCCTCCCACTGATCTCTTCATGTGTAATTCTGCTTCAACAAACCTGTCTCAAGTTCAATTCTGAATGTGATTGGACCCACAAAAGACAGAGATTCCACAAACTCATTACAATCAAATGGGACTTGAATTCTCTTGTCTAATGTCATAATAAGCAATTATGAGCTTCTTCTCAGCATTCCAATCGGGTAATGGTGAAACCCTAGAGAGACATTATATGTTGGCAGACTCGGGCTGATGGAACATGCATATGCTCAATGGATCCCTAAAGACAGCATGGGTAGCTAGATGCCAGGGCAGATTGCCCTCAGTATTGGGGGCAGTCTACCTTCAATTATGCCTTGTGTTTTACAATCTGAGTCGTTATAATAATATGTGTGCTCATAATATGTAGAGAACTCACTATGGCAACAGAATGCACAGCCCTTTCCATCTAGTTCCCATGTGCATGAAAGAATAGCAAATGAAACTCGTGTTTCAACTTGATAGTTCTCTGAAGTCTGGGAAAATACTATACTTCTATATGTTACCATTTCCTGATAGGGTAAATCTCCTAATCTCCTTTTGTCCATGCTGGGAAAGGTAGCAAAATTTGTATTATCAGTGGGATGCTTTGTAGAGATAATTAGATAAATAAACACTTGCCACCCTAAAGCAAGGCATTGAGTATTGCCTCTTAAGTATCGGAAAATATTCCTTCAAACAGTTAGTTACCAAATTGCAGTACTCTTTTCAGCTGAGCCCTTGAAACAAAATGAGATGTCTTCTGTCTGTCTTTTTTCCACTAAACTGTATTACTGTTATAGACATTCCTGTTTAAAATTGTATGATTCTGTGAAATAAGGATCAAGCAACATTTTACATGTGATAGAATGCTTTACATTGGAGATCTCAAGAAAAAGCACTTTTTGTAAGAAACAGCTTAAATGGGCCAGCGCCGAGGCTCACTAGGCTAATCCTCCGCCTACGGTGCTGGCACCGCAGGTTCTAGTCTTGGTTGGGGCACTGGATTCTCTCCTGGTTGCTCCTCTTCCAGTCTAGCTCTCTGCTGTGGCCTGGGAAGGCTGTGGAGGATGCCCCAAGTGCTTGTGCCCTGCACCCGCATGGGAGACCAGGAGTAAGCACTTGGCTCCTCGCTTCGAATCGGCACAGTGTGCCAGCCGCAGCACACCAACCATAGCAGCCAATTGGGTGGTGAACCAATGGAAGGAAGACTTTTCTCTCTTTCTCTCTCTCTCACTGTCTAACTCTGCCTGTCCAAAAACAAACAAACAAACAAACAAAAAAAAAAACCAAAAAAAAAACCAGCTTAAACAGCTTAAATGGTACTAGTAAAATAAAAAAGTTGGACTACATTCATCAGTTGTGAAAAAAAATCTATATTAAAATGTTTTAACTGTAAAAGAAAATATAGAGAAATTGGGATGTCTGGCAGGAATTATTGATATTCTTTTCATATATCCATAATTTGTACCTTCTCTACTTCTAAAACCTATTTGAAGGCATAAAATGCACATTGAAAATTCAACCATTATAGACTCCATGTGTGGAAGCCATATAGCTTCAGTAGCTGAAGATATGACATCTGTGTTGTTGCTTACTTTCCCCCTGGCAGAATCAATGTAGATATTGTGTTTTCTTTTAACAAAATCACCCCGCTCCACGGTTGATCTGGTCTGTGATGGCAGCATCAGTTATTGGAATAGTCAACATCCTGATGTGGTCATTCCATGCAGATGTGGTGATATCGCCCTGTGCACAAAACCTCAACTGCATCCCAAAGAGAGTGTCTTTGATGCATACAACTCAGCAATCTCTTCTTACTGTTTAGCCCATCAAAGTGAGTTATTTTAAGACTTTTACTTTAAAATGACTATTTTCTGAGCTTACAGATAACCTTTTTCCAGGTACTATAGTTTCTGTAGGTTTACAAAGACATTTGCCAATAAAAGAACTAGGAACCAACTACTTTTAGCAAATAGCAGCATTTTAAAATGTTATAAAATCAGATGTAAAACTTTTTATAGCATGAACAAAGAAGTATGAATGCCAATGTATAGGCATCCTCATACACATTGCAGTGAAATTGGTTTTAAAATACCAAAAAAGGGGGTAGACACACTTCAAAATTGACGGATAATCCACAGTAAAAATTCATCTCTTTACACTACAAGTCCTAAGGATCGGGTGTAGGGCTTAAAAATAGGCTAATTAATAGCAACCAATCAAGTAATGGGAGATTCCGCCCACTGGAAGACTTGGCAAGTTCAAAAGGCTTCTTTACATGTCAGTTTTCAGAATTCTATTCCTTCTGTGCGGACTCTGACCATCTCTTTCTGTCTGATACCAAACACTAGGAACACCGAAGAAGAAGCAGAAAACAATGCTCCAAAGTGCAACAAAGTGAGTTTTTTCATGCTTTTAGCAATGTGACCTTAGGTATTGATTTATAGCTTGCTGCAGCACCCCAGAGCAAAAGGGAACACTAGTAATTAAGTCAGTATCTGCACTTTCTAAAATAGTGCTGACTTGCAACAAAAAGAGCCCCTTTATTTCTCCTCTCTGTCTCCCAGTGAATGCAGATGCAGGCGCTGACCTCTGACCTCTCTCCAAATTCTCTGGCTGCAGCTGTTATTTTTCTTTCTCTGAGCCCTCAGCTTCTGATAGACCGGTAAGATTCATTAAATTGTGTGTGCAACTTTCTTTTAAGCAAACATGAAGCAATTTTTAGAAGCCTTACTTATAAAAAAATACCTTTACTGAGGTCAGAATGAAGAAATGCTTTCGTTGGAGCACCTATTAGGGATTTGCCAGATAAGCACCTAGGCCAATCGACCACAATAAAAGGCACAATTTTTTGAATAATTTTATATTTAAGCATAAAAATTTTCCATTGTAAAACTCCCAAGACTGTAAAGTCAATTGAGTCAGAAATGTCTTCTTTGTATTCCATTAGAGTCATTACTGCAATAGGGCCACAAAAGGTAATAGCAATAAAATCAAATACCTTGAGGTGTGTATGCAAATTATATGCTAATATATGGTAATCTGAGTACTTTGTTCAGTGGCCATAAAAAATACTAACTACAGCTAATTAAAGGTGGATACGTTATTGTGTTTTATACTTCACAGCAATATGAGAGAAGTAGTATATTATGATAATTATAGCATTGCTTGCCTAGGGGAGTACATCCAACATTTAAACAGAATTTCTCATTCTGGAGTATTTGTCCATTGCGCTTATTGTAATCACTTTTCCCTTCTCTACCCCAGGACCTAGATCCATGAAGTTAGTGAAAAACTAAATAACCAATTAAGTCTTTAGCTTCAAGGAAAACACTTTCCTTCTTAGAAACTTCTAGAAGTGTCATGCCCACTCAAATCTCATCTTCCACTGAGTGTGCCCCACTGGGGTAATGCGTTCAGCAGTCAGCCACCTTAAAACCTTCGGTGAGTGGAGTCAGAGTCTCAGCACACTTGGGAAATGCAAATACCTCCATCCTCCAGAAACACACTCCATTGCAGAGTGCCTTCCTATTGTGAACTAAAATCAGGGAAGAGATAGCTTCTTTTTAAAATTCCTAATAAATCCTAAGGAAATGAAAAAAAAATTGCAACAAAGTTTCTAAAGTGATATAAAGTTATTGTAAACATTATCTGTGCCCCCTCCCCAAATACCTGATTTTCCTGACTGCATTGTGGCACGGCAGGGTAAACCGCCATTTGGAACCCACACATCTGTATTGTAGTCCCGGTTTGAGGCTTGACTACTCCGCTTCTAGTCCAGTTTTCTTCTAATAATCACCCTTATTGGCAGCAGAGAATTTCTCAAGTACTGGGGCTCCCTGTCACCCAGTGGGAGACTTGAATGTAATAGTGAGCTCCTGGCTTCAGCCTGGCCCAGACCTGGAAATAAATCAATGGATGAAAGATATCTCTCTGATTCTCTCTCTCTTTCCCTCTCTCCTTTTCTTTCTCTCCCTTTCAAACAGATTGTGTGTATGTTAACTTTTTTTTGACAGGCAGGGAGGACAGTGAGAGAGAGAGACAGAGAGAAAGGTCTTCCTTTGCCATTGGTTCACCCTCCAATGGCTGCCGTGGCCAGCGCACTATGGCTGGCGCACTGCGCTGATCCAAAGCCGGGAGCCAGGTGCTTTTCTTGGTCTCCCATGTAGGTGCTGGGCCCACGGACTTTGACCATCCTCCACTGCACTCCCTGGCCACAGCAGAGAGCTGGCCTGGAAGAGGAGCAACTGGGACAGAATCCGGCACCCCGACTGGGACTAGAAGCTGGTGTGCCGGCTCTGAAGGTGAGGATTAGCCTAGTGAACCGCAGCACCAGCTGTGTATGTTAACTTTTGTCCCTACCATCTCTTTGCCCTGTTACACTAAATATTTATTTGTTATACCATTAACTATACTTTTCAAGCCTGAAAACTACCTAAGATAGGCACATATACACATCCACCTCCAGTTCACAAGTTGCTTGTGAAATTTGTTGAGGTAGTTTCCTATGGCTGCTCTAGATCACTACTACAAACTTAGTAATTAAGACAAATGGATTTCTGGTTTCATCGTCCTGAATATCAGTCTCACTAGCAGAAATCACGATGCAAGGAGAACGCTTCCTCTCCGGAGGCTCTGGAGGAGATGTGTCTTGCATTTTGCAGGTTCTGTAATCCACCTATCACTCTTCCTTCAGCTTCCAAGCCAGTAAGAGCCAGCAGAGTCCTTCTCTGTTGCATCACTTTGGCCATCTCTTCTGTCTCTATTTTCCACCTTTATGACTCACTGTGGTTGCACAGGATCCAATAGATCCTTAAACACTGGTAATAGCCAGCCTTAATTTCATTTGCAATATTGATTCCACTTATCCACAAAGCACAGCATATTCACTGGTGTAGGGATTAGGGTGTAGACATCTTTCTTGAGGGTGATAGTGTGGGAGGAGTATATTTCTACCTGCCACACTGGTATATGTATTTGAAGAGTATATTCAGACATAAGCAAGCTATGATCCTGACATCAATAATATCATAGCCTTTTCCAGACCATGAATTTGCAAATGCTTGTCATATAGTTTATCCTTTTTAAAATTTATTTGTGTAATTTAAAGTCAGAGTTACACAGAGAGAGAAGGAGAGGCAGAGAGAGAGAGAGAGAAGGAGAGAGAGAGAGAGAGGTCTTCCATCCGCTGGTTCACTCCCCAATTGGCTGCAATGACTGGAGCTGCACTGATCTGAAGCCAAAAGCCAGAAGCTTCTTCTGGGTCTCCCATGTGGTGCAGGGGCCCAAGGACTTGGGCTATCTTCTACTGCTTTCCCAAACCATAACAGAGAGCTAGATAGGAAGTGGAACAGCCAGGACTCGAACCAGCTCCCGTACTGGATGCTGGAGCTGCAGGTATCAGCTTTACCCACTACACCACAGTGCAAGCCCTGTCATATAGTTTATACATGGTATAAGAGAGGCATCTGTTTGGTCACCGTGGTCCAAAGGAGGGGGTACCAGGTTCAACTTCACTGAATCATAACATCTTTAAATGAAAACTAGAAAATTTACTAAGATTTTGAAGAATGAGAAGAAAATTTCTGCAGGGCTGTCAGGTGTATGCGGATTTAAAACAAAGATAAAAGCGAGGGGTACAACCTAAGCATATTGAGAATGCTAAGGTTGGAAAGTTGAGCAGAAGCAAGGCTCAACAGGCCCTGCTAAAAACTTGGGTTTCATCTTTTTTAAAAATTTTATTTAATATATACAAATTCATGTATTTCATATATACAATTTAGGAATATAGTGATACTTCCTACCTTGCCTTCAATCCAGCCCACGCTTCCGGTCTTTTTCTTTCCTCCCTCTCCTATTCCCATTCTTAATTTTTACAAAGATCTATTTTCAGTTTACTTTACACTTGTAAGCTTAACCCTAAACTAAGTAAAGAGTTGAACAGGTAGTATAAAGAAAAAAACACTGTTCCTCACCAGTTGAGCCAAACAATCATTGGATCTGAAAATGTCAATTTCACTCCAATATCTCTCTTTTTAGGTACTTTGTTAGTGATCACAGACCAGGGAAAACATACAGTATTTCTTTTTAGGACTGGCTTATTTCACTAAGTAAAATGGTTTCCAGTTGCATCCATTCTGTTGTAAAAGAGACGATTCCATTTAATTTTTTTTTTTAACCTCTTAATAGTATTCCATAGTGCGTATATACCATAATTTCTTTATCCAGTCATCATTTGATGAGTTGCTGGACATCTGGGTTGATTCCATAGCTTATCTATTGTAAACTGAGCTGCAATAAACATGGGCTAAGGATCACTCTTTCATATGCTGGTTTCATTTTGTTTGGGTAAATTTCCAAGAGTGGGACGGGTGTGTGTAATATCATAGGTCTATATTCAGATTTCTGAATATCTCCACAAAGTCCTACGCAGTGGTTTACATTCCCATCAACAGTGGATTAGGGTATCTTTTCCCCAACATCCTTGCCAGTATTTGTCGTTTGTTGATTTCTGTATGAGAGCCATTCTAAATGGGGTGAGGTGAAATCTCATTGTGGTTTTGATTTTCATTTCCTTGATGGCTGGTGATCCTGAACATTTTTTCATGTGTCTGTTGGCAATTTGAATTTTCTGTTTTGAAAAATTCCTTTGCTCATTTCTTAACTGGATGATTTGTTTTCTTGTTGAGTTTATTGAGCTCTTTATATATTCTGGATATTAATCCTTTATCTGTTTCATAATTTGCAAACATTTTCTCCCATTCTGTCAGTTGCCTCTTCATTTTGCTAAGTGTTTCCTTTGCAGAAGCTTCTCAGCTTGTTGTAATCCCATTTCTAAATTTTGGCTTTGATTGCCTACACTTTCCAAGGCGTCTTCGTCTACGCCAATGTCTTGCAGAGTATCCCCAATGTTCTCTGGAACTTGATGGTATTGGGTCATAGATTTAGCTCCTTGATGCATTTTGAATGGATTTTTGTGTAAGGTATGATGTGGGGTATTATTTCATACTCTGCACTTGGAGATCCAGTTTTTCTGGCACCATTTGTTGAAGAGACTGTCCTTGCTCTAGGGATTGGTTTTGTCAAACATAAGTTGGTTGCAGATTCATGGATTGATTTCTGGAGTTTCTACTCTGTCCCATTTTTCTGCTTTTTTTTTTTTTTTTTGGCCAGTACTAGGCAATAAAGCTATCTGGTCCTGAGCTTTTCTTTTATTTTTGGGAAGGTCTTTATTACTGATTCAATATCCATCTGGTTTATTGGTCTGTTTAGTTTTTCTATGTCTTCATGACTCAATTTTTGTATGTGTTGAAGAATCTGTCCATTTTTCCAAGATTTTCCAATTTATTGGCATTCATCTCTTTGTAATAATTCCTTATGATTCTTTTATTTCTGTGGTATTTATTGTTACATTTCCTTTTTTTAATCTCTGGTTTCATTGATTTGGATCTTTTTGTTGTTGTTGTTATTTGGGTCACTGGTTTTCTGTTTGTTTTTTCAAAAAACTGGCTCTTCATTTCACTGATCCTTTATATTTTTTGCTTCAATTTTGTTTATTTATTCCTTAATTTTAATTATTTCTTTCCTTCTACTAATTTTTGGTTCTGTTTGTTACTTTTTTTGATACTTAAGATGCATTGAAAGCTCATTTCCTTGCTAGTTTTCTAATTTCCCGATGTAGCTACCATTTGCTGTAAGCTTCCCTGATAGCACTGCTTTTGCTGTATCCCATAAGATTTGATATGTTGTAATATAAACTTCATTCATTTCTAGATTTTTAAAATTTCTCTTTTGATTTCTTCTGTGGTCCACTGTTCATTCAGAAGCATGTTGTTCAGTCTCCATGTGTTTGCATATGTTCTATGCATTATGGGGTTGTTAATTTTCAGCTTCATTCCATGTTGGTCAGAAAAGACACATGGTGTAATTTTGATTTTTTTGAACTTTCTAATACTTGCTTTATGGCCTAGCATATGATCTATTCTAGAGAAAGCTCCATGAACTGATGAAAAGAATATGTATTCTGCAACTATGGGATGTAAGGTTCCATAGATATCAGTTAGGTCTATTTGGTCAAGAGTGTAGATTAGCTCTCATCCAACCTTATAAAATATGTTTAAGGATGTGCTATACACAGAAACATAGATAGACATCATTACAAAAGAATGTGAAGGCAGAGAATCTCCCAGGAAAAGCACAGATAAATCCAAAGCAAAAAAAAAAAAAAAAGTAAAATGGTAGGGCCAAATCATTATGTATCAATAGTAACCTTCAATGTAAATGGCCTAAATTCCTAAATTAAAAGATACAGACTGGCTGAAAGGATTGAAAAACAAGACCCATCTGTTTTCTGCCTACAAGAAACACACCTCTCCAACAAAGGTACTGAAAGTGAAAGGATGGAAAATGATATTCCATGCTAGTGGAAACCAGGAAAGAGCAGATGTAGCCATCCTAATATCAGACAAAGTAGACTTTAACACAAAAACTATTGAAAGAGATGAAGAAGGGATCAATTTAACAGGAAAATGTGATGATAATAAATTTTTATATCCCCAATGCCAGGGTGCCTGGATATTCAAAACAAATGTTAATGGATCTAAAGGGAGACATAGACTCTAGTACAATAGTAATGTGGGACTTTAACACCTCACTTTCATCAGTGGACAGATCAACCAGACAAGAAAATCAACAAAGAAACAATAGAACTAATCTACACAATGGGTTTCATCTTGCATTCAATGCAAATCTATTTATGGATGCTTGAGCACTTTAGTTATCATATGCAATAGGTATATTAGGAAGAGTATTTTATTCACAACATTGGAGAGATTTTTTTAGAGACATTCATGTATGATTGGGTACATCACCAAGGATATTACTGCAACACTCTAGGATGAAGAAAGGGACAAGCCTATACTAATCTAATGATGCTGAGATTGGAGGGGGAAGAGATGGATTTGAAAGAAATGCTAAGGAGTAACTGGAACAATTACTGAATGACTGGATGTAGAGCTTCAGGGAGCAAATGAATCAAGGATCACTCCTGGTTCCTGCCTTGATAACTGGTTAAATTTTAGTGCTGTTAGCCAGGATCAGAGCTGTAGAAGATGAGGAGTGAAACATAAAAAAATATGGCTTCTATTTTTAATGTGTTGACATAAAGTGCTTGTGTAAGAGTGTTGAGGATCCCATTATGTTCTATCATCCTATATATAGGACATCTACAAAAATTTAATTGAGCAATAGATGTACAAGTTACAGTAACTTTGTATCTTTGTCAATTTTGTTTAGTATTTGCAGAATTAAAAACTTGAAACTTAATTGATTGAGCTTAAACTAAATCCCAAACCTTCAATCTTAATTGTTTTGAAGAAAGCAGTTTTTTTCAAAGTGGGATATCTACAGAAGGGATCCAACCTCAGGAGTGATAAGGAGACAGCATGGAACAGCACAACTAATGTTAAGAGGACAAACCCAAGAAGTGCACAAGAAAGTTAGGAACAACTTACAGCACTTGATAATATGTGCTTCAAACAAAGAGGAGACAGGCAAAGGCTATGCTATGTAATATTAACCAATAACGATTAAAAGTCAGAGGTTGCAGTGATTTTTCTTTTGTCTTTACAAGAAACTGACCATCAGATGTAAAATGGATAAGCAAACATGGTAAGACAGAAATGGACTGGAAGATGGATGAGAGATATTTAAATAACATCTATTTGCTTTAAATGTGTTCTTGTCTTCAGACTTAGTATTGCAGGATGCTGAAATATTTTCCAGATGTTATCATAGAGCAGTTACTCATCATGTCTGAAGAGTGATGACAAATAGGCAAAGGGCCATAAGACTGGCATCTAAATGGGAAGAATCAAAGTCAGGAGATTATGGGTATGTGATATCCTCTTTGATTCCTGACAAATTCTAAAATAGATTAATCAATTTCTGAGTGCTGAGAATAGCCATTAGCATGGGTTGTATTTTTAGCTATTAAAGATTAATTTTTTTAAAAGGTAGAGCAACAAAGAAGGCAGAGAAGAGGGAGCAAGAAAGAAAGAAAGAGACTAAGAGAGACAGAGGTCTTCTATTTGCTGGTTCACTCCCTAAGTGGTTGCAACAGCTGGTCAGGGCCAGGCTGAAGCCAGGAGACAATAATTTAATCCCAATCACATGGCTGTCAGGGGCTTGGTACTTGGGCCTTCTTCCAGTGCCTTCCCAGATCCATCAGCAGGAAGCTGAAATGGAAGTGGAACAACAGGGAGGTAGACAGGCACTAGGGTATCGGATACAAGCATTGCAAATAGCAACTTGTTCCACTGTGCCACAACACCAAATTCTATATTTTTTTAGCTGAGATACCAAAATGATTAGAGAAAGCTAATAATTTGAAACAATAAAAATAGAGTGAATATTTCAGTTTTTAAATGAAGATGAAATATACAGGGATAGTACAAAGTCCTGTGTTTAGGTATAAAGAACCCATGCAAGTGGGTGGATGTTGAAATTCAGGTTTTTAACAGTTTCAATGAAAAGTTCTTGGATATTTAAATGATTTTAAATTTTAAGAAAATATATCAAATGATAACTTAATTTGCCTTAACAGAGATGGGTAACCTTGAACCAGGACAATAACTATTATACCTGTTTTATCTGTTGCTTTTTTTTTTAAGAGAGAAAAACTCACATTTTGAGAATTGAGTGCTCTTTTTGGTATTATATTTAAAAAGGGCAAAAATCAAAAGTGGGTTGGCATTTTTTCAACTTTTATTAAGTAAATATAAATTTCCAAAGTACAGCTTATGGATTACAATGGCTTCCTCCCTCCCCCCATAATTTTCCTCCCACTCCCACCCCTCCCGTCTCCCACTCCCTCTCCCATTCCATTCACATCAAGATTCATTTTCAATTATCTTTATATACAGAAGATCGATTTAGTATATATTAAGTAAGGATTTCAACAGTTTGCACCCACACAGAAACACAAAGTGTAAAATACTGTTTCAGTACTAGTTATAGCATTACTTCATATTGGACAACACATTAAGGACAGATCCCACATGAGAAGTAAGTACACAGTGACTCCTGATATTGACTTAACAATTTGACACTCTTGTTTATGGCATCAGTAATCTCCCTAGGCTCTAGTCTTGAGTTGCCAAGGCTATGGAAGCCTTTTGAGTTCGCCAACTTCAATCTTATTCAGACAGGGTCATAGTCAAAGTCTCTCCTCCCTTCAGAGAAAGGTACCTCCTTCTTTGATGGCCCCATTCTTTCCACTGGGATCTCACTCACGGAGATCTTTCATTTAGGTCTTCTTTTTTCCCAGAGTGTCTTGGCTTTCCATGCCTAAAATACTCTCCTGGGCTCTTGAGCCAGATCCGAATGCCTTAAGGGCTGATTCTGAGGCCAGAGTGCTGTTTAGGACATCTGCCATTCTATGAGTCTGCTGTGTATCCTGCTTCCCATGTTGGATTGTTCTCTCCCTTTTTGATTCTATCAGTTAGTATTAGCAGACACTAGTCTTGTTTGTGTGATCCCTTTGACTCTTAGACCTATCAGTGTGATCAACTGTGAACTGAAGATGATCACTTTGTCTAGTGAGATGGCATTGGCACATGCCACCTTGATGGGATTGTATTGGAATCCCCTGGCATGTTTCTAACTCCACCATTTGGGGCAAGTCCAATTGAGCATGTCTCAAATTGTACATCTCCTCCCTCTCTTATTCCCACTCTTATATTTAACAGGGATCACTTTTCAGTTAAAATTTAAATACCTAAGAATAATTGTGTGTTAATTACAGAATTTAACCAATAGTACTAGAACAAAAAAAAAATACTAAAAGGGATGAAGCATTACATTGTACATCAACAGTCAGGAGAAGGGCTGATCAAGTCACTGTTTCTCATAGTGTCCAGTCACAAAGGGACAAATATCATATGTTCCAGACAAATATCATATGTTCTCCCTGATCGGCGACTACTAACTGAGCACCAAAGGGGAAACCTGTTGAAGTGAAGTGGGTTGGCATTTGGTGTAGTGGTTAAGATGCTGCTTGAATAACTGGCCCCTGCACTGGAGTGTCTGGGTTCCAGTCCTGGCTCCATTCCCAGCTTCAGCCTCCTGCTAATGTGCAACTTGGGAGGCAAAAGTGAGATCTCAATCAGCTAGGTCCCTGCCACCGTGCGGGAGACTCAGACTGAGTTCCCACTCCTGGCTTTGGCCTGACCTAGCCATGGCTGTTGTAGGCATTTGAGGAGTAAAGTAAAGGATGAAATATTTTCTTTCTCTGTCATATAAATAAGAAAAAAATTAAATCTAAAATAAACAATTCTCAGTGTCTGGAAATCATGTCAAATTATTAAAAGTTGAAAGAGCTCATTAGAATGTTTAGGCCAAAAACCACATTATGTCTTCAAATATTTGGAGAAATGATATGAATTGAGCTCTTAATTATCTTTAGCTTCACAGCTGAAATTAGATTATAAAGGAGGAAGCTTAACTTTTTCTTATCAGTCCTAGGTTCATGATTGAGGTCTGTAAAACAAAAGACATTAACAAGAGGAAAGCATACAAACATGCACTTAATATAGACTTTCTTTGCCATAGAAACCTTCATAACCAATGAAAACCAAAGATGTAGTTAAAACTGAGAAGAGTAGGTTTGATGAAGAGTATATGATTGTGGGGAAATAGGATAGGGCAAAGGGATGTGATCTAATGGTAGTGATCCGTAAGTACTTGGCCAGTTCATATGGTTCAAGTTATTTATTTATGTATTTATTTATTTATTATTTTTTGACAGAGTGGATAGTGAGAGAGAGACAGAGAGAAAGGTCTTCCTTTGCCGTTGGTTCACCCTCCAATGGCCTCCACGGCTGGCGCACTGCAGCCAGCGCTACGCCAATCCGAAGCCAGGAGCCAGGTGCTTCTCCTGGTCTCCCATGGGGTGCAGGGCCCAAGCACTTGGACCATCCTCCACTGCACTTCCTGGCCATAGCAGAGAGCTGGACTGGAAGGGGGCAACCAGGACAGAATCTAGAGCCCCGACCGGTACTAGAACCTGGTGTGCCGGCGCCAGGCAGAAGATTAGCCTAGTGAGCCATGGCGCCAGCCTCAAGTTATTTCTCTGGGTCTGGAGTCACTTTTCACCTGAGGGACTTTTGACTTGTTTCACGGAAAGATCAGAAATTCTCTCCTAGCTTCTTTTTTTTTTTTAAAGATTTATTTTATTAGAAAGATGTAGTTACAGAGAGAGAGAGAGAGAGAGAGAGAGAGAGAGAGACAGACAGACAGAGAGAGAGACAGAGACAGAGAGAGAGGTCTTCCATCTGCTGGTTCACTCCCCAAATGGCTGCAACAGCCAGAACTTGACCAGGCTGAAGTCAGGAGTCAGGAGTTTCATCTGAGTCTCCCACAGGAAATGCAGGGAGCTGGATCAGAAGTGGAGTAGCTGGGACATGAAATGGTGCCCTATTGGATGCTGGCACTGCAGGCAGAGGCTTTATCCACTGTGCCACAATGTCCACACATACAGGAACTTTCAAAAGTTAGATCTGCAAAAACAGCATGAATGAGCTGCCTGAGTAGATATAACAGGAAATCTTCAAAAAGTTCATGGCAAATGCAGATGCTGAAAATACTACACATGAATTTCAAAATCTTTTTTACACTAAAATGAACTTATCTTTTAATTCTGCTTTACAAAAACTTTTTGAAATGTCCTTGTGTTGATCTCAGTAGCAACCCTCAAGCACAAACTACTTATTACGAATATTAGAAAAGTATTGGGTTTGAATTTGAAACACATCAATTTTTCCTAACTTTTAAATGTTAAAGATTGCTTTAATTTACAAAAACTCAATAACTTCCCATTTAATAATACTAGTGTACCCACTAAAGGAGAAAATACTTATAGTAATAGTGAAACCATTTTATTTGTATCCAGAAACATTGTTGTGCAAGTATGCATTTAAATGTTTCAAAAGTTTATTTATGCTTTTCCAAAAAAAAACAAATTCTCAAGAAATACTTAATCTATAGGAAATGGTTGCAGTTTTTAGATTCCCAATTCCTATCAGTAAATTCAGAAAACTCATATTTCTAAGCCCTGGATTAAGAATCAAGTGTGATATTAAAATTATGATTCAATAGGGCTGGGGCAGGCCCTAGATTTTGCATTAATTTTTTATTGATAAGTCAGATAGATAAAGACAAACAGAGATTCACAACTGTTGGTTCACTCCTCAAATGCCTGCAGCAGGTGGGGCTAGACCATTCTGAAGTTAGGAGCCAGAATCCCTTTTCAGATGTCCCATGTTGGTGGCAGGGACCCAAGCACTTGAATCATACCCTTCTACCTCCCTGGGTGTGCTTTGCAGGAAGCTGGACTCAAGAGCGGGAGCCAGGGCTCAAACCCATGTCCTTCCTTATGGGAGGCTGTGTATCCCAAGTGTCTCTTAACTGCCACGCCCAAAGGCCTCCACAAGGGAATCTGCATTTTCTCCGCCTCTGAGGTAATGCTGATGCTGCAGGTTTGCGGATGGCATCTATGTTCCAGGTCAACAACTCTTCCACATAAGAAACGTTAAAGTTGATGCTGTTTCTACAGGATACTTCATAGTGCAGTCCCATGAATACTCCTAATTCTGGCTTTACCATGGACGCAGTTGAGAAATGTTGAAAAAATTCCTTAAGATTTCGGATTCCTTCCTGAGGTTGATATAAACGTATTAACTATGACTATTCATGCAAAATGCTTAGCATGTTGCTTGGTATACAACATTCACTCAAAATTTATCACAATCCATTATTTTAATGACACTGTGGTTGTGACAAGAAATTAAGTGGAATGAGAATTCAGACATTTCTTCCATTATGCAATGTGTTTCCTGGAAAATTGTACATTAAAAATAATAGAGTTTGATGAACCAGACTACTCCAATGCATCATTGTAATCAAAGCACTAAAAAAAAAATATGATGTGTACCTGGGGAGTTAATTTAGATGGCCCAGGCCGACAGCTCAGCACTACTGAAAACTGCCACCACGAATATTAAAATAAACAAGAGAGAACTCAGTAGAAACATTGACAACACCCAACGAGAGAAGCGTTGTTGGCTGTGGAATGGTCTGCTGTAGTAGGGACACCATGAAGATGTACAAAAGGGTACTGATGCCTTTTCTTTTTGCTTCAAAGATTGTAATTCTTCTGCTACTTTGCATCCTTCTTTGCCTACGGATGATCACGGCAGGAATTGCAGATCAAGGAAGGTGACTCCTGCATCTCACTGACATCATCCCCCTTATAAAACCGGATTGCCAACTCTCTTGCTAATACGAGTTACCGAAACCTGCCCTGTGGCAGAAGAGAATGTGTTGAGTGTTATGGTCCCGGTCTCATTCGGAAAGTCCTGAGAAAGGGTACTTCCTGTAACCTTCTAGGATGCTCTAAGTAGTCCGATGACTTAGACAATTATCCAGGTTGCTGTGATGGAGAAAATGTTTGCAAACCATGACAAACAAAAAGCGGAAGGGTGGAACAGCCAGCGGCAGAAGCGCTTGGTGAAATATGACCTTGACATCTTCTGCTTTATGGAGTGCCCTCCAGAGGTGAAGAGAAAACCCAGCCTGCAGCATTTTCGTCCCCCTGAGGGTCTTTCCCAAGCCACCCCTCTGCATCCCAGGCTGCTTCCCTGTACAGCCTCCGTAGATGAGGACGGCGACATGAACTGGCAAGCAGGCATCTTCAAGGAGAGCTGAGAGGAAAAGGTGTAACCTCTTGGTTGGCGACCTCATTCCTTTTGGGAAGGAAAGGATAACAACATATTCCAAGAGAGGCCACAGTTCCTTGGCCGAGTATCCAGGCTAACTGGAGGCTTCACAGCTTTGCCTTGATGTGTGTTTAAGCGGCAGCCTGCAGTCTGGCACAAGGCGGATTTTTCCTCCACTTGTTTTATTCTAAATAGTTTTCAAAAGCTCCTGTGGCACACAGACTATGGCTTTGATCCGGGGAACTTATTCAGTACTGACATTCCCATGAAAAACTTCAGCACGGTACAGCTTCAGCCACGTTTTAAAAAATCTCATTTAAATTCAAATTCCCCATAATCTTAACAGGCACACGAGAGAGACCAAGAGCAAGAAAACGAGATGCCTCCATGTGTCCACACAGCCCTGAGATCAAACACACCCATCTAGGCAGTGAGAAAGGAATTGAAATCCCAGAAGAAAACTGCAAAATCCTTGATGTGCACTGTATGCCTCCCAGACCAGCGTTTCCGACTGACGCTTGTTCAGACCGACCTGCAACATGTTTATGAAGTTCTCTGATAAACCCTGCAAATCAGATTTTTAAAAAAAATAGGTATGAATATTTAAATATCTGGCAGCCTTGCAAGTTTGCTGAAAAAAAATTTAGGCCTTTTTCAAAATTAAAAACTCAAAATAAAAGGCTTAATGAGATGAGCAGTGTTTGACGAGGACGTGGTGTTTGCTTGTATTCACTTTATGGACAATCCTAAAATATGTTGCTAGATTTTTCTTCCCCACCTCTATCCCCACAACCTCCAACAGACTCACTCTCAAAAGCCTCTTTTGTCTCTGCTAAGTTGAGGCATTTAATCAACATCAGACATACAGGAAGATATTTGGAGTTTATGTGAAAGGACAGGAGAGTCACGATTTTTCAAGGAAGTTGTACAGGAAGTAGGACGCCCCTGTCCTGCTTTCACCTCTGACCCCAAGGACGTTTGGCTTCATCTCCCATTTGCCCTCCTGACTACGCAACCTGACTATTGCTAGTTTTACCCTGAGCTGTCCGCACTCCCGCCTTCCCCAGCCCTCTCCACTGTGGCTTTGCTGACTGGAGGTCATTCTGTTTGCATTAGAAGGCTGCCCAGCTGGCCTCTGCAGCCCAATGACCTTGATCTATTCTGGGGCTCAGTGGACTCTCTTCTTGGTTTAGGCTCCCTGGTCTCTCCACTGCTTGGGGGGGAAACCCCTCTCCAGTCTCCCCTGCTTATCCTCAGAGACATGTTCCGTGCCACCAGCAGATGCCTGAAATCTCAGATACAACTGAGCCCTACGTATACTGCTTTTTCCTAGACATACGTACCTATGATAAAGTTTAATTGATAAATTAGGCACAGTAAGCGATTAGCAACAACTAATAATAAAAGTACACAATTTTGTTTTTTTCTAAATTTTCCATTTAATATTTTCAGACCACCATTGACCACTGCAGAAAGTATGGGTAAGAAAGAATGACTGGACTTCATTCTTTAGTTTTAGGAGGGATGATGTGGGATAACGTCTCTTGACCACAAATCAAGTCTCTCTAGGAGAAAAGTTGAGAAAGCACAATTCATGACAGACATGTTATCATTGATCCTCAGGATGTACTGGGGACACATGATGCTGTAAGTTGCAGTTCATTTCATCCAAGATTCACATCTGAAGAAGTATCCATGATCCAGAGACATTGGGTAAAGGTAATTCTACCACCTCTTATTTCCTGAAATTCTTCTTTCCTTCCTGAATCTGCATCCCTTCTGCCTTAGCCGAGGGCCTTATTCTTGATCAGAGGATTATGTCAAAAATGTCAAGATACAAGACTGATAAGGTCTCTCTTGCTCCACTGTTGAAAGCCACCCATTGCCTATCCAGCATTTACGCCCCCCTTTCCTAAGGAATGGAAAGCCAGACAGAAACTTCAGCAAATAAAGGGTCCGGTATATTTTGGAAAATTGGCAGACTGAACGCCCCACTTGCACACTCAAAAAGAATTCATTTGGAGCAGTAAATGGCTCTGGAGAGTCCATAGTAAAGAAACTGACTCAACTCACAACTTTCTTAAAGCATTTGGTCATGGGCTTCCTTTTCCAAGTTTTACAATGTTAAATATCTAGTGTGCTGGTATCTACCAGGACATTTTGGACCATGTTTTCTAGGACAGAAATCAAACTTTGCTTATCCTGACTGTAGCTCGGGGCACATCATGACATTTTCTGTCTTCCTACCCAGCCTTATTTCCACCCTAGATGTCTTTCTCTTTCCATTCCACCTGTCTTTGTAAGTGACCTTCCCTGTGCCCCTTCTCTGTGTGCTAAGCTATTTCTCTACATCTTACCAAACTCAGAAGAGATGCCTCCCCCGAAGTGGATTCTCCTCTAGCTCGTGTTCACTGCAGGCAGTGCCCTCCTCCATTCTACCCTGTGCATTATTCTTCCAGTTCACATATGGGGTAGCTCCTCACTCTGGTTTGTAAGTGAGTTTGTGGGTCTAATGCATTCAGAGGTGATTTGATGGAGAGGATTGGCCATGTATGTTTAGTTTTTTGGATAATGCCTGAGATATGGTGGAAACTTATAGTAGTACTTATAGAACAAGTGAATGATGCCATTCAGCATGGTGGTGACATCATTCTGGTTTCAAACTTATGTTGGCTTAGATATCTTAAATAACATATATACATCAAGAAAAAAGGAAAAAAATAGTCTCAAAGGAAAATGAATTGTGTGAGGGCACTTTAGAAAGTTCATGGGAAATGGAATGATTAGGTAAGCTTCTACTGGTACAAAAAATTGAAACCCATGCACGATAGTGTTCTTCAAAAAGTTCATGGAAAAATGTGTATTATGAAAACAACTATGCATATTTAAATTTTTTTCACCAAAATAAATGTATCTTTTAATTCTATTTTCCAGGAACTTTTTGATGTACTCTCATATGAGATACGTGAACACACACACACACACACACTTCTGTCTATATGTCTGTAACACATATGCCTGTGTTTCTATATAAATATATAGCACACACACATATAACTTGTATGAATGAAAGGGATACTCACAAACACACACACACACACACACACACACACTCCCTCCCAGAAATCATTTTCCCAAGCCTGGCTACAGAGCTATTTAATCAAGGATTATCAGGAAATACAGAGAGAGAAACTTCACCAAGGGCAGCGAAACACATCGGTGGTCTTAGAAAGAACACCTTGGGAGTTTAATCTTTACAAATAACCTCAGCTTCTGAGGTCTCATCCAAACAACAGACCCACAGCATCCTACACGACTTCCATTTATCTACTTGGGCTGAGCTGACCCCACTGGAAATCGAACGTTGTTCCAGATATTGATCCAGGCGCATGGACACTGGCAGGGCTCCCTTTGAGTGGAATCTACAGAGCAGCCTGTTAGTGCAGGCTGTGGCAAACAAAGGCATCCGTGGGGCTGCAGCTTCCCTCCCAGGGCTGATAGAAAGCAACCTTCTGTGGGCTCTATGCAGCTGGGGAGCAGCCCCACTGTGGCCCCTCACCAAGCGCTGTGCTGGGCAGGCTGGGCTCCCCGGCTGGCTTTCCTCTCTCCTTCCTCTCCAGGCTGCACCGCGTCTTGCTTTGACCCTTGATGTAATGTGACCAGTGAGTCATGACCTCCACAGGCTGCATTGGTGCCCTGTGCCTCCTTTGCTCCGTCTTTCTGGCCTTAAGCTATAGTGAACTCACTAAGCACGAGACTCCCTTTCAAAAACTCCAACTGAAAGGAGTGTTGTTTGCTTTCTGGCCCTCAAACACCAGGGCACTGTTGTGCTCCTTAAAATTGTAAATTATGTCTGTTTAAGAAAATGTCAGTGTTTTTTAAAACAGAATAACAGTGCTGGAAAAGACTTCGCTGTGCTATTTGTTACCAAAGTTTCGTGCAAGAAAAATGATGCATTCATCATTAGAAGCACAGTCAAGGGTTCTAATGACTTGGGCACAATGCCTCTTCAGTTCTTTTAAGTAACATGATGGATTTTTTTTTCTCCTCCGCAAGTTATCTGAGTAATGTAAGAGCTCATAAACTGGGATCTAGGGGGACTCAGTCAATAATGCACTATACTTAACAACAATTAAAACGTAAAACACATCTAGTATAATTAAATTGATTTTTTTTTTCCTGCCAGAAACAAGACTTTTTTCAGGTAATGATTGCTTTGGTTGTCTAAAGTTGTATTTATGGTGGGAGGTGGGGGCAGAAGGAGTTCTGTTGTTATATTCAGACACTATTTCTCGTGTCTTCAAAATTCAGTTCTTAAATAGGCCAATAGGATGCTATTGGAGTAGAGAAGGGAAAATAGCTATGGATGGTGTGTGCAATCGATGGAGAATCACTGTGCTGGTAAACATGTTATTTAGACGTACAGTATTTCAGCTCTGCAAGTGGACACATAGGTTTCAGATCAAGGATAAGATGTTAGCAAAGGGCCTCCTAATGTTAGTACAGGCCTTCTAATCTTACGGGTTATCTGGCCAGTCGGGACCCTGAGCAAAACCCTGGATTTAGCCATGCATTCTGTTGTACCATGCAAGCATACACATATTTTTGTGTCTAAAATACATCAAGCGCTATAAAGCATGATACATATTTTTATATATATATTAAAAATGGCCTTCTAAGAATGAATGTGACACTCAACACTCCACCCCCTGTTGCCCCAAAGCACACAGTGTCTTTTTGACCCTGAGTAACTATACTTAATTGGAATATTTACCTGAATTTCTTTCCTTGGACTCCATTCATGTTAAACAGCTGTTGGAATGAATACAAAGGAACCTGCTTGACTTTCTAGTAATAACCTTGATTTTTTTTTCCGTGGCGGCTTGAATTTATTTAGTGAATTGAGTTTTACCTTTTCCAGCCATGGGAGTGGCTGTTTTTCCATTAAACATTACTGGGTTTAATGGAGCTAGAGATATTAAGCGAAACCCTAGCGGTATGGAAATTTCAAAAGAAGAAGGGGTGCAAAAAGAAAAGCAAGAAGGCAAGTGGATGTTTGCTTTTATTTTGATTTAAAGCTTTCAAAGAACAGAGCAGATCAGGGATTCGGTGTCAGTGGGCGGAACATATTTGCTGCAAACTCTGATGGAATGTTTACCAAGCTATTTCCCACAAAAATCAAAGGGTTCCTGCCCTCATATCCAGTTTCCCAGCAGTGGCCTTTTTCAAGCTGTCCCCTCCATGCTTGGTGGGAGCCTCCTCATGTTGTTCCCTTGGAAGTAAAGACCCCAGACTGCTCAGCAAGGCTCACACTGTTGGAGAAAGGCTCTGGGAGGTCTGCTCCCTTTCTGAGCACGTGGCAGCCAAGTTCCATCTCTTCCTGGTAGTTACTGCAGAAGTAGCTAGTGGATGGGGTAGACAATCTATCTTACTAGATCATGTCCTTGCTGTCCAGGATGGCATGTGTCACTGTGCGTACCTCCAGGCCTTGATCCCACACCTGTGCTGTCACTTAGCCCTGAGAGTGTGGATAGAAACCGGACTGTGAAAGACCAAGAAGGAAAGTGTGCACTTGAGCAAGTTTCTTATCTCATTGAGGCTCTCTTCCCTAAGATGAAGGCAAAGGCATGACCTAATTGTGTAGGACAACTAATTGTAATAAATATTTGCATAGGGAAAGAGGTGAGATACAGCGCAGCTACATCATAGCTGTCACTGTTAGGTTGGTGAGATTTTTGGTCAATCTCTTCTTCTCTCTCTTTGGATTTTCTGTAATTTCCTCTATAAACACATAAGCAGGCATGCACACACTGGTGACAACCACCACCAAAGGCCCTGGGCAAGTCTTTCACAATGGATAATTCAGCCTTTGGTTTTTGTCTTTATATCAATAAATAACCTTTCATTAAAAAAAAAAACCAAAATACATACAAAGTTTGGGAGTATCCCCAAGTTCGGAATAATTGAATTAAAGGCAAAAATTAAACCCGTGCATAGTTTTTTTCATAATGTGCATCTTCTATGAACTTATTGAAGGATACACACACACACACACACACACACACACACTGCTTCATACTCCTTCACGGATTCTTTTGAAATTCAATTAAATGATTGAGTGAAAATACTTAGTATCTATATTGCAGCCTGATTTTTTTTTAGGAGTAACTTGTTACTCTGGAAATAAATTCTTTTTAAATAGTGATGATGAATAATCACTTTTTTTATTTTATCAAGAATGAACTTCATACCACTGTAGTTACTCTATGAGTTAGTTTGTAGTGTCCCTGTTACACAAGGAAATAAAGTGAAAGTTAGAGAATTCAGCAACTGGTCCAGAAACACATAGTGATAAAGCTAAGATCCAAACCAGACTTTTCGACTCCTGAGCCCAAGAACTTAGGCTCCTTACTTACTAACTCACTCAGTCCAAGAACTGGGGTTTTTCTCAATTTGACACTTGCTTAACAATTATATTGCCTCCTGAGGGACATAGTTTATCACAAATATGTATATGTGTGTGTGTCTCTCTAACCTTTTGGACAAAGTAAATTTTCTGTTTATTGAACTATTGAATTCAAATACCTATTAACATTGTTATATTACAGTAAAATCCATCATTTCATATGCCAAACCAACATGACCAACTTCCTGATTCTGGTAACATAACAAAGCCCAGGCATTAGCTATATGTAGCAGTAATTTAAAGTAACAATGTGCTTTGGTTTAACTTGTTTTTCAAAAAGTCCAGTAACTAAACATTATTTTATGTATCGAATTTGAATTCATTAAGGAGAAAGGCTGTTTACTTTGGAAATGTGAAGATAAACTTTAACGAGGTCTCTTTTAATAATTAAATTTAGCAAGAACAAAAAAGACAGAATTTTATGTAGTTTAATTACTACTTTAATTTAAAAAATCTATGTTTTTCAATCTTATCACTATTTTCTTTCCTTAAAATTCACTTTAAAAGCCTCATGCCATTTTTGTTTCTTTCATTGACAGTGAATCCTACATTAGAAAACAAGCAACTTATTGTAGCTTTTAATTAATCATGAAAAGATAACTTTGTCAGTATTGACTTCAGTCTTGTAAAGTGAAACCAAGCACCAAATATTTTTAGTAAATTGCTTTTATAGGACTTTTCACTTTAGAATTGACTGTGACTCTAAAGCTTGTTGGGGTTTATTAAAGCACATGTATTTGGACTTTTGGCCAAATCAATCAAACATGTGAATTTCTTTCTTCGTTTGATGAAATGTTTGTTAGTAATAGTATAAATTAGACTCTCTGGATATTAATAAAGACTAATAAAGGTACAAAATGTGGAAGTATACTACTATATCTTTTTGATTTCAGAACTAGAAAGTATCTAAACTGACCAAGATCCAACAAGTAAAGAAAAGAAAAGAAAGACAATGAAAATAGCTAAATCCAGAGGCCTGTAAATGAACAGTATAATGTACCAGAAAGAGCACTAGGTCAAAGTTAGGGTTTATAAATTTCTCAGCCAGATTTGATAATTCCTGTGTGGACTTACATATGCTACCCCAGGATCTTCATATATTTTATTCATAAATGTAGTTGACTGGGCCAGATAATGCATGGCTTTTAAACAGTTCTAGGGTTGTACTAATTGAAAGGAGTTTGTGTCCCCCCATATACATTTCTTTAAAAAAAAACACTTTATTTTGTTTAAACTCTATTGTATTTGTTCTTTATATTACTGTTCCTTGCCTAGTTTAGTTTAGGGTGGAGGGAATATTCTCTATTTAACAACTAGATAAATTGGCTTATTCTAATGTTCTATGATTTATGAATGTGGGGAAATTCACATGTCTGGAACAATTTGCTTAGTTAGAATAGCGACGATGACAATGATTCATGAATGTAACAACATGTGTGAGTATCCACTGCATGACAGACAACTGAAGTGTTAAGAAATAGAATCCTGGGGGTAAACATTTGGTATGATAGTTAAGCACTACTTCAGACATCCACATTCCATATCAGGGTGCCTTGAGTTAGAGTACAGGCTAATTAGCTTCCTGTTGATACACACCCTGCAGGCAACAGGTGATAGATCAAGTTCTTGGTACCTGCCAGACATGTGGAAGACCTGGTTGGACTTCTGGGTTGCCAGCCCTAGTTGTTTGTGAACATTTAGGGACTGAGCCAGATGATGGGGGCTCACTTTCCACCTCTCTCTCTCTCTGTCTTTCTCACTCTGCATCTCTCTTTGTCTCTCTGCATTTTAATAAAATGAAAATGAATAAGCAAAAAGTAAACAAACAAATAAACAAAAAGAACTAGTATTTTGAAGCACTGTTCTAGATTGGCATGTGTAGAACTACAGTTCAGTTGGGTATAATTGTACCTCCCCTGACATCTCAGCCTCACCTATCTAGAGTTAGCTGATATGTAATCTCACTTTCTGAAGACACACTTGGTTAAATGTCCCGATGGCTTCTAACTGCTAATCCAGCCCTTCCTACCCTAGACCCCTTAAACATACTCAGAATGACTTCTTGTCACATAATCCTGAAATTGCCATTTGCCTATGTTGGATTTCATTGCTCAAGGATTTTAGATTTTGGTTTTCTGAGAATTCTTTTCCAGAATATTTTCTTCTCCAGTTTTGCTGAATCACTCTATCATTAAAGCATCATCATCATCATTATTATTATGAGAAACTCCCAGCTCTTTTAAAATTCAACTTAGGCAGGCAAATGCTGGCATTCACTAGAGTGTACATTCGCATGAATTACCTACCCAGGCGTGGGTCCTCAGCAAGAGGTACAAAGTGCATAACTACAAGGAGGACAGGGGAAAGGACAGACACTGACCCTGGAAGATTGAGAAAGGGAAGGCAGGAAACGTGCAAGCACGTGGACAACACAGGCCCGTGACCCTCGCCGAGGAATGGAAGTTCCTGCCATCAAGAAGTTCTAAAAATATCTTGGAGGGCAAAGCCTGGATAAAATGTCGCTCTTAATAGAGGTGTGTGACAGTCCTCCCTTGACACTGGTGGCAGATAAGGCAGCACAGGCCTTCAAAGCTTTGAAGTCATCTTTGCTTTAGGAATTGTGTATCCACGGACCCTAGGTCTATAAACCACGTGACCACACTGAGCTAGCATCCCTCTTTTGTCCTTATATTTCTACAGACTTCTAAATCTCTAACACATCTTCTGATTTATCAGAGTGGAATTACACCAGGAAGACAGCCATGTCCATGAATGTGTGGCAAGTTCAAGGTCTCTAGACAACAAGAAAAACCAGTTACTCACCTTAAGGCTGAGGAAGAGTTGAGCACCTGTCTGATGAGACTCAAGGCCTTCCCATTTCTGCAGCTTTTAAATTTTTAATAAAAATTATCAGTCCTCACGTGTTTACATTCAAGTGAGGATTCGTAAGTAAATAAATGCATCTATTCACACAGGCAAATAAAGTATTCCAATTTCCCCAGTGTGTGCACATGTGTTTGTGATATATATATATATATAGATATATATATATATAGATATATATATAGATATAGATATATATGCACTCTTTTTGAGAAATACATATGCTATAGCTTCACAGGTGGATAATGATAATGTTACATACTTCTAGAGTGAAGAAGTTTAATTGTAATCTTTTTACATGTTTTTGGAAAAAAATTTTAAGCCTTTCACATTAATATACGTTTAAAATAGGATATCTCAAAAAGGTAAATGTTTAAAAAATAAAATGAGAAAAAGACAAAATAAGCATAGAGAATAACTTGATGTCCTTTCATATAATATAAAATATCATGGGAGTTTATTGTCTTAAAATGAAGTTCATTAATTAGTGTCAAAAAAGAGGTATCCCTTAGCACATAGAAATAGAAATAAAACGTTGTGTTTCAATCTCTCTCTTCCAGTGTCTCCAAGCAGGGCTATACAGCCAGCACTCCTTTCTTTCCTTCCCTCCTCTTGGAGCTGTGCCCATTCTAAACACATCCCAGGAAACAGATATGCCAGTTATAACGTTTCAAATTCTCTTCTCTGCCTGCTAGCATAGATTTAAAACAGATTATGTTTTCCCTCTGTGTTTCAGTTTTCACAGTTAATAAGACATGCATTTCCATGGCTGACTTGCTGTTTTCATGGGTAGCAAATATTCTGATTAGTATTCCAGATACCAAGTTTGCCAAATTTGATCCAGAATAGAAAGTGCCATTGACGCGAAGGCTCTCCTTTTTGCTGGCTGTATTTCAAACTTAAAATACTAATCATAGGAGAGTGCTTCAAAAAGATTGTGGAAAATGGAATTGAATAATTGATTTTGGTGCAAAAAGTTTTTCAATTCATGCTTAGTTTTTTTTTTTCCTTTTCATAATCAGCATTTTCCATGACCTTTTGGTAAACCTCTTAAATAGTTAAACATGTTGTGATTGCTCTGGTAGCTTTGTTTCTGAAAGAAATGCCCTTTGAATTAATATATCTTTTTTTTAAATTTATTTTATTTATTTGAAAGACAGAATTACAGACAGAGGTAGAGGCAGAGAGAGAGGACTTCCATCCTCTGGTTCACTCCCCAGATGGCCACAATGGCCGGAGCTGTGCTGATCTGACAGGAGTCAGGAGCCTCTTCCGGGTCTCACATGTGGGTGCAGGGGCCCAAGGACTTGAGCCATCTTCTACTGATATCCCAGGCCATAGCAGAGAGCTGGATGGGAAGAGGAGCAGCCAGGACTAGAATTGGTGCCCATAGGAGATATGGACGTTTTAGGGTAGGGCTTTAACCCACTGTGCCACAGTGCTGGGCCCGAACTTATATATTTTGAAAGGTGTTCGTGCCGTGTAGAATCTGGTGAGGTTAAAAAATATATTAATAATATATTATATATACTATATATAATATACAATCATAATAAAATATATTAATAATAATATATTAATATATATCATATCTCATATTGTGGTACACCATTAAGCCCCTGCCTGCGCCATCGCAATGGGTGCCAGTTTGACGTATCAGCTGCTATACTTCCAATCCTGCTCTCCAGCTCCCTGCTAATGCACCTGGGAGAGTGGCAGAACAAGGCCCAAGTGCTTGGGGCCCTGTGCTCACATGGGAGATCCTGAAGACGCTTTTGGCTCCTGGCTTCGGTATGTCCCAGCCTGGGTCATTGTGGCCATTTGGGGAGTCAACCAGTGGATGAAATATTTCTCTCTCTCTCTTCCTCTCCCTCTCTCTCCAACTCATCTTTCAAATAAATAAGGTAAATCTTTTTTAAAAACCCTGTAAATGAAGCCTTGCTTTGGATGAGAGAGATGACAGCAGGAGATTCATAATACTGATTCTCCTGTTATTTCAGACCTTATGATCTGAAGCTTTCTGCTTTTCCATTGTATCCCACCAACCCTTTAAAGACCCTCCTAGTGGGAAATAGGTTAAGGCAATATTGTGTACATTGCTGGTTAGTTTCTCCCACTATTCTTATGAAATTAATAAACTAACTTGAAATTTAATATAGAACTTACTGTAAGTTACCAGAAAAACTGATTCAATATTTAAAAAAAAGAGCTCAGCTATTTCTACATCTTTTCCTCATTTTAATTCATTCTGAGTCTTAGTGCTATTAGGGATGACACCATAATGAATGGGGTAGGTAAAAGTCAGGAAGACAATGGAAGAAGAGTGGAGGAAAATGTAGAGGCCAAGCAGGAATGGCCATAGGAGATGATAATGCAATGTAACATGCAGATCACACTAATTTCTATCACAATTTCTAAATTTCAATCCCAATCTGTTAAATACATTTAAAAAAATTTAATGGTATGTTCTACATAAAATATTGGATAATTTCACTGTTATATGGGCTTACAACATAATAAGCAAAGCAGTTGCATTCTTAATTAGTTCAACATGAACATTTTGGGTCAGATGCTTATAAACCCCAGTTTGAGGGCATCTACAACCAGAAAAATAACTGGGAACTACACTGACACTGCATCTGCAAATTGAACTATTTTTCAGGTCTCAGGAATTTTTCCATCACTGCTGAGAATCTTCCAGAAAGGAATGTGTTGAACTCAGTCTGGCATACAATAACTAAGCCTATTCTTCCAACTACTCGCATTCAACAATAATTAACACAGGAGATATGAAAACACAAAGCTGATAGGGCAACTATACCTCCACCTGGTTCCTGTTTAACAGTGTGAGTGCTGGCTTTAGCAGGCTTTATGGGTAGCGTTCTGTGTGGATTCTTATCTCAGGCAGGTTTAGAGTTGGAAGGCTGTCTAAAACTTTGTCAGAATTACTTTATTCATGACCTTGGGTGGCTATGATGTTGGTTCAGCTTCAAAGCAGAGAATCAGCATGATGCTATCCGATGGTTTCCAGTTCAATCAATTAAATATAAAGTAAATTGCTATTAGGAAGGAAGCTCCCATGTTCAAAAAGTGCATGTCTGTTAGGATCCAGTGGCGCAGTGGGACTTAAAAATAAGGTACTGTGTTCTCATCTGTGGAGCAGGTGCACTACCCAAAAATCTGCCTTCTTCTACCACATTCAAAAGAAAAAAGAAAGGAAGGAAAGGGGAGGGCTGAGAGGGAAAGGAAAGAAAGAAGAGAAAGGGGAGAGGAAAAAAAGGCAGTACTTATGAATAAGCTACTTTCTGAAAGTTATCCAAGTAGATTAATTATAAAAGCAAAATGAAAGTCCAGATCTAGTCAGATTTACATAAATCAGCATGCAGTTCTTTGTCAGTTCATTTGTTAGTTCTGCCATTCGTTCATTGATTCTGCAGGGCATGTGCTAAAAGCTGGGAGAATGACAGAAAAGATCCTTGCCATAGAAGGCAATGATTTGAAACCACAGGTCAGACCCTCCCCCTTGAATCCTTGTGACCTCCACAAAATGGCATGCCCTTGCCATTATCCATAGAGCCCTCTTGATGTTTCCAGAAATTGATGGATGATGCCTTCTTCCTTTCATATTCATAAATTGGTTTAAATGTCTCGGGCTTTGGCCGAAGCCAGGCCTGATAGGGCAAAGCATGAAAGAGGGTAGTCAGATTCAGACAGAAGAGCCACGGGAGAAAGAGTCTCCACAGAGCTGCAGTTCTTTGCCATAAGCAACTGGCCTCTGAAACAACCAACATCGTCAGTCAGATGCTCAGCATGTGATGCGGAGCAGCCAAGGCTGGCTCCCTGCACCGAGGGCTGCTCAGCTCTGTGTGCAGGTGTTCCTGCTCCCAGAGGCCTGCCAGCCAGCAACCCCGCGCTCTGAAGGGATTACACACAGTCGCCTCTTGGTTAAAACAGGACACTTAGGCAGACACAGGACCCACTGTTGTTCAATTGACCTGCTCTTGTTACCTCCCATCCTCTGATTTGTAAACTAGAGAAGCAGATGCAGGCCGTGCAGGCTTTTTGAGTCTTGTTTAGCTCCTTGTGTAAATTGGCATCCACAGTTTCTACATAGACACCACACAGCTCTGAAATGATGCATGAAATGGGAAAAAAATGGAAACTTTTTTTTTTTTTGCCCTGAATGCCCAGGTCATAGACATTATGACAGGGATTCACACAACAAATGGTGTTAAGTCTCCACTCATCTTCAGCTGAGCACCACACTGACTGTGATCAGCCATCTCAATAAATAGCATTTAGTCAAAGTACAGGGACAGGGGTCTGCTCCTTCATTGACACTGTGTACAATAAGTCATCTCAAGCCCTACCCTTTCTTCCAATTCCATCAACCAGTTTTTACTGGCTTATTACTCACATCGCTTCCTGATTTTTGCCTTTCCTTTTGCGGCACGCACTCTCCAAATAGTCAGTCTGTTATTTGCATGCACTCTTTTCTTCCACGCTATCTTTTTACTCTACTGTTCCTTACACTTAGTAAGGTAGGATGATGAGTAAGGGCAGAAAGAGAATAGGGTCTTGGGATTCTTGTATTGATTGAAAATATGGAGCCAACAAGGACCACTTATCTTTATCTATAAGTCCACGCAAGCTAAAAACTATAATTATGGCTATCAACCAATGATCTACTGGAAAATACTTTTCCTAAGCATTGCAGGCTGGCCTCTGAGTACCCATAAAACAGATTCTAGGTTACTTCCCAGCTCTCTACCCCTAACTCCTTCCCTGTCTCCTCCACTCAGAGGAAGAGTTCAAAATACAAGAGTAAGATTTTGAAATGTATTTAAAGTAAAATAAAATCAAAATTCATATTGCCTTTTCAAGGTTATATTTCTCAGGAATTTTGTTGTTCACATGTATAAATGAGACTGAGGAATTTGATTAAAATCCTCAATGCTTCTCTACTTCTTTGTTCCCTGATCTTTGAAAATGTCTGGGATTTCCAAGAAAAATATGGTACCAGAACACTGGCATTACCATTCTGACATCTATGAACCCATCAACCAGCTAAGTGACTCAGTCTTTCTAAGCCTAAGGATGTTGTGATTTTGTTTTCATAGCGGTAAAATAGAACAAATTCCTTTGGAGAATCTTCTGAATCAAATGAGAGGGGATATATCTAAGACCAGTAAAAATTAAGCATATATCCATAGAGAAGATCATTATTAACTCTGTGATTTTAGCCATAACTTCAACTGTAGATGACTAAATCGTAGGAAGACTGTCTTAACGTCTTCATAATTCATCATATTGTTATATAACCAATTATTTTTCATGTGAGAACACGTAGAGTGAGTTTTGGCTTAGTGATTTAGACAATGGTTAAAACTCCTGTCCTATATCAGAGTGCCTGGGTTCAGTTCTGTGGCTCTTTTATTTTTTTCAATTGTATTTAAGGTATACAAGTTTCCTGTAGCTGATATATACAGATTCAGGAAGGCAGTATTACTTTTCACCCTAACCTTCCTCCCGTCCACCTTTTTTTCTCCTCCCTTTCCTATTCCCATTATTATTTTTTACAAAGATCAATTTAAGTTACTTTTATACTTGTAAGATTAATCCTACACTAAGGAAATAGTATGAAGAAAAAAAATTGTTCCTCAACCATCAAGACAAAGGCTATTCAAAGTCATCACATCTCAAAGTTAGTGTCTGTTCACTCCTATAGATTACCTTTGAAATACTCTATCAGTTGCACAAATCATGGAGAACATATGGTATTTGTGTTTTGAGGTCTGGCTTATTTCGCTAAATATAATGGTTTCCAGTTGCATTCATTTTGTTGCAAATGGGAGTGTTTCATTTTAATACTGTATAGTATTCCACAGTGTATGTTTAACATAGTTTCTTTGTCCAGTCTTCAGTTGATTCCAAAATCTTTGCTGTTCTTAATTGAGCTGCAATAAATATGGGCATAAGGAATACTCTTTCATGTGCTGTTTTTTCTTTTAGGTATATTCCTAGGGGTGGGATGGCTGGGTCATATGGTAGGTCTATATTTCAGATTTCTGAGATATCTCTACTGTCTTCCACAGTGACTGCACCAGTTTACATTCCCATCAACAGTAAATTAGGATACCTTTTGCTCTACATGCTCACCAACGTTTGTTTTCTTGATTTCTGTATGACAGCCATTCCAATTGTGGTGAAGTGAAAACTCATTATGTTTTTAATTTGCATTTCTCTGATGGCTAGTGATCTTGAGCATTTTTCATCTCTCTTTTGAAATGCTTGTTCAAGTCCTTTGTCCATTTCTTAACTGCATTGTTTGTTTTCTTGTTGTTGAATTTTTGAGCTCTTTATAGATTCTGAATATTAATCCTTTATCAGTTGCATAGTTTACAAGTATTTTCTCCCATTTTGTCAGTTACCTCTTCATTTTGCTGAGTGTTTCTTTGGCGGTACAGAGCTTCTCAGCTTGATGTAATCCCATTTGTCAATTTTGGGTTTGATTGCTTGTGCTTCTGAGGTCTTTTCCAAGAAGTCTGTGCCTATGTCAGTGTCTTACAGAGTTTTCCCAGTGTTTTCTAGTATTTTGATGGTATTGGACCATAGATCTAGGTCTTCGATCCATTTTGAGCAGATTTTTGTGTAAGGTATAAGGTAGGGGTCTTGTTTCATACTTCTGTATTTGGAGACAGGATTCCCAGCACCATTTGTACTTGTTCTGGGGATTGATTTTTAGCTCCATTGTCAAAGATATGTTGGCTGTAGATGTGTGGATTGATTGCTGGAGGTTTTATCCTGCTCCATTGGTCAACATGTCTGTGTTTGTGCCAGTACCAGGCCGGCGCACCACGCTCATCCGATGGCAGGAGCCAGGTGCTAGGTGCTTCTCCTGGTCTCCCATGGGGTGCAGAGCCCAAGGACTTGGGCCATCCTCCACTGCACTCCCTGGCCACAGCAGAGATCTGGCCTGGAACAGGGGCAACCAGGACAGAATCCAGTGCCCCAACAAGGACTAGAACTCGGTGTGCTGGTGCCACAAGGCAGAGGATTAGCCTAGTGAGCCATGGCGCCGGCCTACAAGTCAATAAATTTGATACATCACATTAACAAACTGAAGAACGAAAACCTTAATATTCTCTCAATAGATGCAGAGAAAGCATTTGGTAAAATACAACATCATTTCATGATGAAAATTTAAGCAAATTGGTTATACAAGAAACATTCCTCAATAAAACAGAGACAATTTATGACAAACCCATAGCCAGCATCTTATTGAATGGGGAAAACTTGGAAACATTCCCACTAAGATCCAGAACCAGACAAGGATGCCAACTCTCATGATTGCTATTCAGTATAGTCCTGGAAGTTTTAGTCAGAGCCATTAGGCAAGAAAAATGAAATCGAAGGGATAGAAATTGGAAAGTAGGAAGTCCCTGTTTGCAGATAACATTATTCTATGTATAGGGGATCCAAAAGACTCTACTCTAAGACTATTGGAATTCATAAAAGAGTATAGTAAAGTGGCAGAATATAAAATTTACACACAAAAAAAATCTATAGATTTTGTATACACAGGCAATGCCATGGCTGAGAAAGAACTTTTATGATCAGTCACACTCATGATACCTAAAAAAGAAATCAAATACCTTGGAATAAATTTAACCAAGAGGTCAAAGATCTGTATGATGAAAATTACAGGGGCCAGTCCTGTGGCACACTAGGTTAATCCTCTGTCTGTGGCACTGGCATCCCATATGGGCACCAGTTCTAATACTGGCTGCTCATCTTCCAATCCAGCTCTCTGCTACAGCCTGGGAAAGCAGTAGAAGATGACTCAAGTGCTTGGGACTCTGCACCTGTATGGGAGACCAGAAAGAAGCTCCTGACTCCTGGCTTTGGATCGGTGCAGCCATTTGGGGAGTGAGCCAATGGAAGGAAGACCTTTCTCTATCTCTTCTTTTCACTGTCTGTAACTACCTCTGAAATAAATAAACAAAATCTTTTAAAAAAATTAAATCACAAAGCATTAAAGAAAGAAATAGAAGAAGACAAAAAAATAGAAAGATAATCTTGCAGGTTCTTGGATTGGAAGATTCAATATCATCAAAATGTCCATACCACCAAAAGCAATTTACAGATTCATCATAGCTCTGGACTCTACCTTCCTGCTGATGCAGACCTTAGGAGACATCAGTGATTGCTCAAGCAATAGGGTTTTTCTTTCTTTCTTTTTTTTTTAACAGGCAGAGTGGACAGTGAGAGAGAGAGACAGAGAGAAAGGTCTTCCTTTTTGGTTCACCCTCCAATGGCCGCCATGGCCGGTGTGCTGCGGCCAGCGCACCGCACTGATTCGAAGGCAGGAGCCAGGTGCTTCTCCTGGTCTCCCATGGGGTGCAGGGCCCAAGGACCTGGGCCATCCTCCACTGCACTCCCTGACCACAGCAGAGAGCTGGCCTGGAAGAGGGGCAACCGGGACAGAATCCGGTGCCCTGACTGGGACTAGAACCCAGTATGCCGGCTCCATTAGGCGGAGGATTAGCCTATTGAGCCGTGGCGCTGGCCCACAATAGGGTATCTGTTACCCACACAGGAGACCTGAATTGAATTCCTGGCTCCCAGTTTCATTGCTGGTATTTGGGGAGTTAAAGTAGTGAATGAGAGTTCACTCTTCTTTTTCCTCTTTTTCTCTCTGCTTCTCTGTCTCTTATATAAATAAATATGTTTTAAAAAGAATTTATTTTAAAATACAATCAGTGTAAATGGTTCATTTCACCTTTTTGGTATGAGCATGAACTCTGCAATTCAGTCTTTCTGAGGTCAAATTCCACCTTTCATACACGGCTTACTTTCTTCTGTTATGAAATGTGAACCAGGATACTGTCTAAAGCATAAGACTGATGTAGAGATTCTTTGAGGTAGAGTGGTGCTTGGTGCGCGTAAAATACTCCATGGCATTTAAAGATCCATAAAAAAAATAAAATAAGATAAAATATTAGCTACTCAGGCTTTTATTTCTACAATTGAGCTCATTAGTATTCTAATCAAGTAGTTACGGTTACAAGTATCATTTGATCTTAGAACTTTTGGACAGAAATCAGTGTTGCAAGATTCTTATGTGTCTGATAAGATTTGGATTGCTTCTATTTTTACCTTCTCATCACTATCATACTCCTTACCATGATTCATTTTTATTGGCAATTAAACAAGTGCTACTCTAATGGCATATAGAATTTAATCAATTAATGGAGTCTAATTGGCCATTTGCAGCTGCAGGATTTGGAGAGGTTAATTTTGCAAACACCTGAATACTTTGGAAGATTATAGAGCAGCCTGAAATCATGGCACGTGATACATCCCTGTGGACTGAACAGAGATTGGTCAATACATAGGCAAAATCTTATCTTTACCAAATATATTTTGACAAGTTGTTAATTCTCTACGGACTTAGTACTTTTATTTTAAATTTACACCCTCAGATTGTTTCAAAAAACAACTTCTTTCCAGAAAAAATTGCTCGTGCCCTGGTGATATTTTTCATGCTTTCTTCTTTAACTCCCCTCCCTTTCACTTAAATCACTGGGCATAAACAACTGCCTATGACAACAATATTTTATCATTCAAACCTAGAATACTACTAAAGCAGTAACAAAAACAACAACAGTGACCTCAAGAGAGAAAAAAGAAACAGAAAAATGGCGTGTAAGTGTATGTGTGTGTGTTTGTGTAGAGAGAGATATGAAGGGGAATTGTTAATTAATTCTTAAATACTTTCATTTAGATATTTGGGTTGCTAATTAATTTGATAAAATCACTGTTTGCATATTATGGAAGGGGGCTTATGGTCATAGTCAGAACACTGTCAGCAAAACTGATCTTTCTATAACTTATATTAATTAGTTAAATCATACTAAGATGCAACTGGTTAGTTATGTTTTAATATTTTTCATATAAGACACATATTTAAAACAGGTTGTTTTTTTTTTTGCCCTTGAATGCTCACACGTTTGTTTGCATCAGAATCACCTGAAGACTTGGTAAACACAGAACTGTGGGCTGTGAGCACTAGGTCTGGGTTGCATATGGTTCTTTACCTATATGACAAAGATAAGAGGAACAAAACAAATTAAGAAGGAAATTTTGGTTTTCAAATAAGATCAAGGATCAATGTAACGAAGCTAGGATTTGCTTCATTCAGATATAAATCTGTTTCTTATTCTCTGGTTTTCCAATTGTCAAATAATTCTCAAAGTCCCAAATGGTATGAGGACAAAGATCAAATCAGGTTTCCAGTTGTCAGATGTGGCATCTGGGTTAAGGTCCGGTTTCAAATGCCTCAGTTAATTCCTTCAAAAGTCTCTAGGTGATACTTCCTAGATGTTCTCTGTTAGATAATACGGTTCCTGTGAATGTTAGTGGTATGTCCCATAGAGCTTTTTAGCTAGAACAAAAGTGACTTCTAAGAATGTGTTAGGACATTATCCCACAGCTGAGATCACAGAGGGGTTTTTATCAAAAAGATTTGTTGTTGACTTTTGTGTATTTTATTTTAATGCTATGAACTCCAAGAAATTTCACCTGAAGCTTACAAAGCTTTTCAGCTAGTTATATTAACAGGAACACTTCTGATTTGGATTAAAAGTGAAAAACACAGTTCAAAGCTAATAGAGGCCTTAAGATCTTCAACTTCCTATTGACAGGAAGGAGGTTCATCTGCAAAGATGAAGTACAACACAGAGAGAAAAAAGCACTCCCATGCAGCAGAATATAGACCTAATCAAGGATCTATTTCTGTGTGTCTTGATACATTGCAGAATTTCTTTGGACCCATGATACTGTGTGCCTCCTGTATTCTGTGGGCTAAGTAGGGATGCCCACTGTGATTTTCATGATTCTGGTTTGCCCTTGTAGTTTGGGAATATGAGGGATGGATAATTTGGATCTCTTGCTCACAGAACTCAGAGCTGTGCCTGATGAGCCTCATCTGTAGCTCAATCTTTATAGATGATGAAAATCTGGACTTTAAACCAAAAACTAAACTCTGAGATGAGATTTTATGGGTCTTGGGAGGGAGTAAATGTATTTTGCTTGTGGAGAGGACTCCCAATCCCCGAGGGCCATAGGATAGATGAGCTTGCCTTGAGGAAGAGGCCATGTGAGGAAACACCAAAGCATTTTCTGGCAGTCCCTGAACTCGCAGCTGACAGCCTGCATTAGCTAAATAGCCAAGTGAAGCAGCCAGTATGGATGTAGATTCTCCAGCCCAGCTGAGCCACCCCAACTGACACAAGATGACAAGTTCAGCTCAAATAGTATAATCAAGAATGCACAAGTCCATCTTTTACTGTCCATGTAGCAAATAATCTTGCTTCCTAAAATTTCCATTATATTTTACTCAATTACGAATTTTTCTAGACAATGAGGCTCCGATTTTGGTGCTGCGTTCATCTTTTCCTCTTTTTTTCTTGTATTCATCATGTTGATTAGAATTAGGGGGGCACATCTATAATTGTTAATTACTCTTTTCCTGCTTTGTGTGCATAATCAAACATCTGATTCTTACATCTTGTTCTCACAGAAGCCTTCAACATGGACCCTCCTGAGACGTATCAGAATCTGTCTGTTAGGTGTGAGGTTGGGGAAGCCTCTCAGCGTCTGGTTTCTTCCCTTGACCCACAGGGTGCACTGATGGTGCTGAGGGGTGATCCTGCAGGACCTAGAGGGTACAAGTACTTCTGGGATCGGTCTAACCACCTCCAGTCCCAGACAACTGGGAAGTTATTTTACTCTCATTACTTCATTTAAAACATGCTTAACTTCCAGTTCTCTTTTAAGAACAAGTGGTTGAGTCATTATTCTTTTTTTTGGGGGGGGGGGCTAAATTCAACACTGACACAGGGGTTTATTTTTAAGAAATTTTAAGTTTCTCAAGGGAGCAAGAGAAATTGTTCACCTTTGGAAAATTCCAAGATTAAGTTCGTACTTTGTCCTTCCAAACAGGGCTCAGTTTTATCTTCTAATGATGAATTTGAATAAATATTCAATATGAGATGTATTGTAGCATTGAAACTTCTATGCTGTATATAATTTGGCATCATTCATTCATTATTAAAATTCATGCACTTATATATGTGTCTGCCTGCTAATTGTTTGTGTTCATTCTTTCTAAGTTGCCCTAGATGAGCTATTGGAATAATCCTCCCAAATGGAGAATAATTTAAAAAGTATATGGTTGGCTTTAATGGATCCAGGAGTGTTAGATGATTCTTGAATGTAATCATTAGTCACTACTTACTAAAAGGTTTTAAAAAGAAACAGATAGAAAAATAGTATTTCAACACATTGTAGAGTTACTTGCTAGTTTGCTGAAAACCCAGTATATGAATAGATGAGATACACCCCAGGACTGGATGCTGAATCTAAACCCAAGAAGATTGAAGGATTCCAGGGAAATTCGTCTCTAGATGGTGATGTGTTGCTGAGTTCAGGTCCTATTTATTTCCTCTTAATTTCACTTAGGAAATGTTAGGATCTGTACTTTTTTTATTTGAGAGGTAGTGTTTCAGACAGAGAGAGGGAGAGACAGAGAGAAAGGTCTTCCATCCCCTGGTAAACGCCCTGAATGGCCACAACAGCCAGAACAGGGCCCATTCGAAGTCAGGAGCCAGGAGCTTCTTCCACGTCTCCCATGTGGATACATGGGCCCAAACATTTGGGCCATCTTCCACTGCTTTCCCAGTGAGCTGGATCGGAAGTGGAGCAGCTGGGACTTAATTGGTGCTCATATGGGATGCAGGCACTGCAGGTAGCAACTTTACCCACTACACCACATGGCCAGCCCGAATAAATAAATCCTTTTTTTAAATTAATCACCTTATTTTTTTAAGGGACGTGGTAGTACATTTCTTTTTATTCATTTATTTATTTTTCCCAGAAACCTTTATTTAAGGAATACAAACTTACTGTGTTTCACAAATACAACTTTAGGAACATAGTTATTCTTTCCACTGTACCCCTTTTCCCCTCCCTTCCTTCTCCCTCATCTATTCCCATTCATATTTTTTACCAAGATCTATTTTCAATTAACCTTATATGATTAACTCTATACTAAGTAAAGAGTTCAACAAACAGCATGAAAGAAAAACTTCTTCAAATAGTTGAGACAAAGGCTTTTCAAAGGCATTGCATCTCAAAGTGTCAATATCATCTCTATAGATGACCTTTTAGGTGCTCTATTAGTTATCACAGATCAGGGAGAGCATATGGTGTTTGTCCTTTTGGGACTGGCTTATTTTACTAAGTATGATGTTTTCCAGATTCATCCAGTTTGCTGTAAACGACCAGGAATAGAAATGGTATGGTCGTGCAGCTATGTAGTTAGCAACTTACTCGCAAACTTAATGGCTTGGGGAAAGGTGTTCGGTACAGCAGTTAAGATGACCTGTATCATCTGCATCCCTTATCAGATTTGCTGGGTTGGATCCTGGCTGCAGCTCTTGATTCCTTCTTCCTGGGAGGCAGCAAGTGATGGCTCATCCCTGGCACTCATGTGGGAGACTCAGATTGGGTCCCTAGCTTCTGGCTTTGGCTTGGTCCAGTCCTGGTTGTTGCAGACCTTTGAGGAGTGCACTAAGGATAAACAGTTTCCCTTTGTTTTTCTCTCTGTTTGCTTTCAAATAAAATGAAATCAATTAAATAGAAAGAAATTTCTTGCACAAAGCCTTTTCTTATAAATATCTTTTTAAGAAAGATTATTTATTTGAAAGGCAGAGTTACAGAGAGAGAGAAGGAAAGGCAGAGAGAGACGTCTTCCATCCACTGGTTCACTCCCCAATTGGCTGCAACAGCCAGAGCTGGGCCAATATGAGGCCAGGAGCTTCTTCCGTGTCTCCTACGTGGTTGCAGGGGCCCAAGGATTTAGGCCATTTTCTACTGCTTCCCCTAGGCCATAGCAGAGAGCCGGCTCAGAAGAGGACCAGCTGGGACAGGAACTGGCAACCAGATGAGATGCTGGCACTGTAGGCCATGGCTTAACCCGCTATACCACAGCAGTACCCTTAAAAATCTCTTAATGGCTTAATGGAACCAATTTTTTTTATCATTCATCTTGATGTCGTGGGGCGGGGGATGGTATATGGAGTGCCAGTATCCCAGTGGACTTCGCTCTCATTTCCCTCAGATGTGTATGAGGTTCAGAATGGCTCAGCTGGGGTTGCTGACCAGAATTTCCATGTTGTCTCTCAGTTGGCTTCATGGATTGTCCTCTAGATGCTGCAGAGCTTTGCTTCTCTATATGTGCATGTGGCCTCTCCACGTATTTCCTGCAGCAGGATAGCTGAGCATCTTACACAGGAGCTGGGGCTCCCAAGACACAAAGGCAGACCCTTCCAGGCTTCCTAAGCCTTCAACCTACACTTGGCACAGCAGTGTTTCTGTTGTTTTCTATTGATTAAAGCAAATTTCAGGTCTAGCACATTTTTCAAGGAAGTCACTACTCAAAGGTGTGAACGCCTGGTCCTCTGTGGCATCCCCATACAGCACAGTACCAAAACACCACGGAAGCTTCTCAATGGGAGCCCCGGTCTGAAAACAAAGCTGCAAAATACTCATTTGGCTCTTGGAAAATGTACTAGTGGCCAGAAGGGAAAATCGTTATAGAATGAGCGATGCTAGTCTCCCACAGATGGACCAAGTGGGAAAAATAATACTCTGGAGGAGGAAAGAGGATTTCAGTTGTCACCTTCAACATTAATCGTTTTGATGGAAATGATCCTACCCAATATTAGAGAATACATGAGTTTTACCATACCACAGTGAATTACACTCTAGAAGAATCAGACTGCGGATGCGGAAATGATCTCTGTTGCAGGAATGTGTGCCTTCGTGCAAAATTGTGTCCTTGGTGCTGACTGCTCATTAAAATCTTATACAATAAAAGGGAATAAATGGTGTGCCACCCAGAGTCTTACGTATTTTCATTCAGGGCTGCTGCCTTCCTGAGGCAGGCAAGGAACTAAAGCAACCTTGTACATCAGGATGCCTCCATGTATTTCTTTTGTTCTCCAGTTTTTGCGTGCATTGGGCAAGGTCCTGCCTAAAAGGAATTAAAGGGCAGCTGTCAAGAGGACTGCCCACATGTGATTCTTTCTTCAAGATTTCTGGATGGCTTTTTTTTTTTAAAGACATGGTTAATCACCTATTTCTCTGATTAATTCACATGATCTCATTGTATGGTAGTAAAAGGAAGCGGGACAATGTTATTTAACTTTTCCAATCTGTGACTCACCTCCCATCCAGTGGTGCTGTTTTATTATCCTGTCATTATCATACCAATTTCTATCATTCTATCACCTCAAACGCTGTCTCCTCACACATATTTTTATGCAGCTCTGCAGCAGTGCATGAGATGAAATATTTGAACAGCAACTGCTGTTGTATGTGCCTTTCACCCCAAGAGATTTCTTTCAAGAAGCAGCAGTGGTCAGGCTGTCTCTGAGTTTGTCTATCAGTATTCACACAGGTTTTCTTGCAGGTTCATTTCAACCTTCAGGTATAAGAATGAAGGCATAAACATGTATCCTTTGTTTACATTATGCAAAATGACCAAAGAAGAGAAAGCAGGAAAAGATTGTAGAAATAAGATTTTTAAAGCTGATTGCCTCCCTGGTATAAAGAAATTAGATGTAACACCATAGCCCCAAGTAGCATGCATGTGTGTGTGTGTGCAGCAACCTCTTTGTAGGAGGAATTGTAATCAACACCATTTGTCAGAAAAGCTTATAAACAAGAAACGTCCACTTGGCTTTGAGTCTCTAACTCAAATTAATTCTCTTTTGAATATGCAGTCTTGGCACGTGTTTGTCCACATGATCACTTTTTATTAAAGGAAACATATTTGGTTGTATTTCCTTTTTAATAAGTGGTTTCATTCCGTGCCTGAAAACTATAAGATAGGTCAAGACCACCTCTCTTCCCTCTCTTGCCACCAGTTATTTTTTTCTTTTTAGTTAGTCTGAATGATCTAAAGCCTTGTTCAGCTTGCAGCCAGATGTGAAGAATCACTGCTTGACACAGGGTACAAATAACACCTACTCCAGCCATTACTCTTAAATTGGAGCTGTGCCCTTGGTGGAGGCTGGATGTTGCTCTGCCTTGTGTATCTTGCACATGAACAGTAGTGTGCACAGGGCAAGAAGGAGCCCAGAGTGTTTAGGTGCAAGCTGGAGGCAGCTCTGGTCTTCCCACAAACCAAAGTGGCCTGTTGTAAAGTGGAGTGAGGTCACAGGTCACAGTTCACCCTGGAGGACGAAGTGGACTGACGTGTTTGGCAGTCACAGAGCAGTTAAACTAAACAAAGCCAAACAAAAAATAAAGCGAGGAAGGATACATGCCAAGTCTGAAACCTAAATGGCCATTTGCTTTCATTCCTCAAAACCTGCTGGAGTTTTCTAAGCATTCTAGGCTCAAACTGTTTATGGCCCATGGTGTTAAGAGAAGATGGAGTCGACATCTGGTACTGCGTGAACCTGAGCTGCGGAGTAGAACAAAAGGGTCTGGACGGCCGGAAAGCTGCTCCTCTCTCAAGCCCCTGTGCCTCACGGTCGTGGCCAGAGTTTACTGCAATCCTGAAATTGTGCTTTTAAAAAATTGAAGCGCACTCTCTTTAATTCCAAGTCATATTGATTGGCTTTGTTTCTGCTGTGAATCTTTAGAAAGAAAACATTTTTTTTTTTAAGTTTGGTCCCAATTGTTCCTTCCTCCTGGATGTCTAGTCCTTGTTGAGAGAAATAACAGCTTGTTCCATCTGCAGAGGAGGCCCCTGCTGAGTTAATGTTCAAGTCCAAGACATTGGAGTTATCAAAATCAGGAAAACAGGTAGCCTTCCACGATGCATTATTCCTTAATTATTTCTGTTTGATTTACTTTTGCATTTTTCTTGAATGTTGTTTTTGCCAAAAGAAGATGGACCTCTCTTTAAAATCTTGATGTTGAATTGATTCCTTCAGGGGAAAAAAAAAAAAGAAAACCATGAAATGATTGCATCTTACAAGGTAAAAAATAAACATGGTCCTGAGACATCTTCAATACTAGTGAGGTCTGTGGTTGTTCAAGGACTATAAATGAGAGCAAAAGAGGGCACAATATATTTTTTAAAGGAGACCTATATAGGAATGCTGTATATTCTTTTAACAAATTCATTTATTTTTTCATTTTTCTTGACAGACAGAGACAGAAAGAGATCTTCCATCTGCTGACTCACCCCAAAATGCCTATGACAGTTGGCACTGGACCAGTGCAATGCCAGTACCCCAATATACAATCTAGGTCTCTCACACAAGTGGCAGGGTTGCAAGTACTTGAACCAGCACCCACTGCCTCCCCTGATGCACTCAGCAGCAAGTAGAATCAAACGTGGAGCCAGGACCCTGCTATGGGATGGATGCAGGCTTCCCAAGCAGCAGGCTTCCCCCGAGTCAGCTCGTGCCCCGTCATGTGCGTGTTGCCATGATCCCGTCTCTCTCTGACCGTGTGACTCCTGTGAAACCTCAGCAGAAACTGCTCAGTGAGGGACTATGCATGGCTCCGAGAGCACTGAACAGACACCCTGTTTGTTTCGTTTCCAGGGAAAGTTTCCTGTGACAAGAGTGCCTTGTAAGAAGGACAGATAGACTTGTTTTTTTTAAACAAAAGTGGAGTTGGTGAACATAAAGCAAAGGATTGAAGAAATGCTGAATGTACATACATATCAAGAACACTGATACAAACAGATGTGCATGAATGTTGAAAGAACTAAAGAGAGTATTTATTTTGTTAGTTGATTCAGTTGATTTATATCTTACATGAGGTGCACACATCTTAAATGAGGAAACTGATGAATTTATACGTAGCCTATAAACATTTTAGCCATCACACAGATGAAGATATAAAACACTTCTAGTGCCTTAGAAAGCTTGTAAGCTACCTTCCAGTCAGGATGTAGCCCACAGGGACCATTACTCTGTTTTACCTGTTCTTCAAATTCACAAAAATGAAATATATGGAATACACATTTTTATATCTGACTTCTTCTAAGTATCATATCTGTAGAGTCACCTACATTGTCATACATATCAGTAGTTTATTCCATTTTATTGTTGTATAGGTTCCTATTACAATTATATACAACAATTTATTTACTCATTTTACCGTGGATAGACATTTGTGTTTTTTTTTTTTCCACTGTGGGACTGTTATAAATAAAGCTGCAATGAACCTTAGTGTAAATATTCTTTGGAGGATAAAGCACTCATTTTGGATGGGTATACAGCCACAGTGGAACGGCAGGTCATAGCGTATATAGATTTATTAGGTGTGACCAAATATTTTTCTAAAGTCGTTGCACCAATTAACATTCCCACCAGCAATTCAAGGGAGTTTTTGTTGCTCCACGTTCTCCCTATACTCCTATTCTTAACTTCAGTCATGCTGCTGGTTGTACTATTATCTTCTTAATTTGTATTTTCTAATAAATAATTATGTTGAGCACCTTCTCCTATGTCTATTGCCCTAATTGGTTTTTCAAATATAAGATTTGGAAATTCGCATTAAAAACTTATTCCAAGAGACTTGTAGTATAATGTCAGTTTCTTGGCGGTTGAAAGGAAGGTGAGAAAAGAGAATTAACATTTGCTTAGTGCCTATCATGTTGTGAGAAATTTACATATGCTATCTCAATTAATTCTTTTCACGGCCATATGTGGCAGATATTTTTAATGGATTTAAAATGTATATTCATGAATAGAGTTCATTCAATTTTCAATTCCTTTCCCCTTCCTATACCCTAATAAGCTTTGGTTTACCTTTACCTCCACATAAGTTAGCGATTAATGTGTTTCCTTATTTATGGAGAACAACGGTTATTATGATGGTTTCTTAATGATATTTCCTGAACCCATTAACAACCTAACATTACATGGGATAGTCTTTTGTGTGCCTTTTGGTTTTTGAATTTCTATAATAAATCTCCATTACCTTTATAATTGAAAAAACTGTGGAGTTATTTCCATTTTGAAAAAAAAAAATCTATCCCTTCCTCCTGGCTAAATGAAAAACCAGATCCATGCCTTCAGATTTTATTATGAGAGTAATCAATGACCTGTTTGCTTCATTACTTATTGTCAAAGATCTCTCAGCCTACAGCTTTAAATTAATAAATAGTCTTGTCCCACCTCCCAAGGAATCCAGTATTGACACTTTTCACTTCCGTTTCAGCAGTTCTCCCTTATCTAAGATTTTCCTTTTATGAAAATGTTCTCAGATTCATATTTAGTCTCACTGATATGATTAACCTATTTAAGAAAAAATATCCTGGATATAAAATAACCTGAGAGGAAAAAAAACAGTAATTTTCATTACTTCAGAAGTAAGTTTATATGATATCTTAGGAGAGAATAGCCACCTTTGTTGATGATATCACTGACTGTTATTGGATAAATAATAACTTTTCTCCTCTTTTTCTCTCTTACCTTTGTATACCAAACCAAGCCAAGCCAAACCAAACCAAAACAAAAATCTTCAAATAAACAAACAAAAAACAACAACTTTATTGAGGAAAAACATCAGTGCTTATCTGTTTTTAAAAAGGTTGAAGTATATGCTGATCACTCACCAAAGACCTTTTGATGTGTTTATCATGAATGAAGGTGAAGTTAGACCATCAAGGTAACCTCAATATATGGAATTTATACTTACAACATTTTGCACAATATTGGGTATATAACAGAGACTCATAAATTTGTGATTCCTCTTATTTTTCCTTGCCCATATACTTTTAAGTATAAGTGTTATCACAGCATTCTTGCATATCTATGTCTAAACAAAAAGCCTGCTGATTTTTGGTATTAATTTCTTTTACTACAAGACTGATAACATCTTCGCTGAACTACCATAATAAACCACTTCAACTTCTGCAATGCACCAGGTCCACATCATTTTTTTATGTCTTCATTAAGGCTGAATACATTATCTGTAAGTGTCAGCAGGAGCAAACGCGTTAACTTTGAGCTGTCTTGGATAATGTCTAATGACATGGCATAATTCCAATGTGTCCATATTATGCATTTTAGTTTCTGTATTTACCTGTCTACCTTTTCCTATGTGCTATAATGTTCAGTAGTTGGAAAGTATTCATATAATTTCAAATCCACTTTTTGCTATACATTTGAGTAGATGAACACAATTGAGTCAATTGAGAGAACACCCATGAATTTGATATAAATGTTTTATATTGTGTATGGCAATGGCAATTGTGTATTTGGATAGACAGGAGGACTGACAGCTTTCCATGGAAATAGCTGTGTCTGATGCTTCCCCTGCCAACTCAAGTCTGTTTATCTTGCCCATAAAATAGCTGTATTAAGTTAAATAGTCACGGATAAATCTCTAGTAGAATTCAAAAGGCTCATGTCCTTTTTTGGAGCAACGATGTTTGTCCGGTGGAGTTTGAAATAATTCAGCTCAGTTCCCTTCAATCCAATCGCATTTGAAGAAACAGAACTACATTTTCATCAAGGCAAAGTAGAGAACCATGGAAAGAAACAGAACAAAAGCCAGGGCTGGGGCGGGGGTTGTGTCAGGAAGAGTGTGGGGAGACCGTGCGTAGGTATTTGGTTGGAGCTGCTTGTCAGTTTGTGGAGAATGACATTTCTAGGTTGCTATTTTGGATGAAGATGAGTGGCTATTCTGAGATTTATGTATAGGCTGGGCAGGATATGGCAGGCTGTGTTGAAGATGTGGCTTCCCAGGAAAAGCAAGCAAACAAGAAAAGGTCATGCCAGAAAGTCATGACCTTCCTGGAGAGGATGGTTCCTGTATTCTTGGAGATGAGCCTCTACGGAGGTATGTGAGGGGAAGCAATGATCTTGAACTAGTACTTGTTGTTTTGAGGTTCATGTTACACAAAACCATGATATGGGATGAGCATTCCACTGAAGGTGTGTGTCTCTTGGCAGCTTACTCACAAGCTGCAGAAACCCACAGGCAAGAACGGAAGGTGAAGAAGCCAATCATAATGAGATGGTGTCTCACGTCTTTCTAGCTCTGTCATGGCCTGAGGTTTGTAACAGAATCATGAAGTCTGGAATATTGAAAATGAGAGCAAGCCACCTGGTAAATGATAAAAATAATAAATTTCCGTTCTCTCCAAATCCACAATGAAGTTTGATTTCAACTGTGAACCGTATTAGAATGAGTCCAGAGGTCCACGTGGAAATATTTTTCTCATCCTTACTCATTCATTTCGATAGGTATCATTTGAGAACTTGCTACAAGCCATCTGGGACACTTAATATGGAAAGGCAGAGATGAATAAGAGACAGGATAGTTGTTCCTGGGTAACCACGGGGGATTTGTTCCACGAGTCTCTTAGGATTCCCAAATCTGCAGATGATCAAGTCCCTCATTAAAAAATAATGTGATATTGGCATATAACCTTCATATGGTCTCCTAATTGCTGTGTCTATAAATTACTTAAAACAATTAATACAATGTAAATGCTCTGTGAATAGTTGTTACACTATATTGTTTAGAGAAGAGAAAAGCCTATATGTGTTCAATATAGACACATTAAAAAAATTTTCATTCTGTGGTTGGTTGAATCCATGGCTGCTGAATGTGTAGATATTGAGGGTGGTTATATACCGCATTCAGGTGCTCATATTCTGGGGGAGAGGGGAGGGAGACATAATGGAAGCCAGAGAAAAGGTTAATTTGTCAAGCACATAGGAAAAGAAGAGCAGTGTGACAGTTTTATGTCTCAGTAGGAATCGTGCCAGAGAGAGGACAAAGGAGTGAGAGAGCGTGCCAAGCAAAATGACTCAGTGAAAGAAGGCAAAGAGGATTTTTTTAAAAGAAGTTATTTATTTATTTGAAAGGCAGACCATGGAGTTGGGGGTTTGTGGAGAAACAGAGAGAGTGGGGTCTTCCAGTCACTGGTTCACTCTCTAAATGGCTGCTCTAGCTAGGGTTTGGTCAGATCACATCAAGAAGCTGGGAACTCCATCCTGGCCTCCCACATGGGTGGCAAGGGCCTAAACATCTGGGCCATCTTCTGCTGCTTTCCCAGGTGCATTAGCAAGGAGCTGGACTAGAAGCAGAACTGCTAGGACTCAATGGTACTCTAATATAGGATGCCCCAGTGGTTGCAAGCAGAGGCTTACCCTGCTATGCTAAATGCTGGCCCCAGGAGATAGATGGTTTTAAAGGCATGGCATAGAATGTGTTTCCTTTATTCCTTTTGAAATGTTCACATTTCACAATTTGTTCTGAATAATTAGGAGGGAAGATAGAACTAAATTGAAAAGACAAGCCAGGATCAAAAAATGAAAGGCCTGACTTTTCCTAAAACTTGGAATTTATCCTGTAGCAACCAAAGGATAGTATAGGAAGTGTTTTCATGGAAGGCCGTTAAGGAGGGAAATTGCCTATAAGTCTCACAAACAGTCAACATACATTTTGCTGCTTCTTGAAGTGACTGTTTTGCAGTAATGGTTCCTAATCTTATCCACATATTAAAATCACCTTGAGATCTTCTGAAAAATCCCAAACATAGGCCACATCCCAAACCAACTAAATCACCATCCCTTAGGATATATTTTGGGGATCCTGGCATTAAGGAGTAAAATAAAAAGTAAGTGTTTGGGATGAGATGAAATTGACTTGAAGGGTTGTGTCATTTTTTTTTTCACATTTGCATTTCTCAGAACTCTTTGTGCCCTCATTTTTTAAGTGATGGAGAATGATAATGTGAGACTTTGTCCGAATTTCTAGTCCACATAAAAATCTCTCAGCTTCATGAGCCATTAAGTTTTTTAAAAAAATATTTTCATTATATTTGTAAAGCAGAGAGATGGAGAGAAGAGAGAGAGAGAGAGAGAGAGAGAGAGAGAGAGAGAGAGGAGAGAGAGAGGCAAAGATCTTCTATCTGCAGAATTATTGCCCAAATACCCACAAGACCCAGGACTGGGCTAGGCCAAGGTCAAGGCTCCCACATGGGTAGCCAAGACTTAAGCGCTGCATCCCATGGTGTGCATCAGCTGGAAGCTGGATCAGAAGCAGAGGAACCAGGACTCGAAGCAGGCCCTCTGATATGGCATGAAGGCATTCCAGGTGGCCATTTTGCTGTACTGAATTCCCACCCCATGCACAGGTCATGTATGACCTACTAGTAGAAGGGGCGGAGGAAGAAAAGTGATTTTTCCAATGACTCCCATCTGGTTCCATAAAATCTCCTTCATTTCTTCTAAGGAGTCATGACCCTGTAGTACTATTTCAGTATAGCCCAATACATTTGCAACACTTCTTCTCAGAGAACAAGCAGCATTTCTTTTTACTATGATGTAATGGCATGTCTATGTAGGCATTATGTATCAAATCTATCGATTATAAGTGCAGTAGTTCCTTGCCGCTCAATTCAGAAAGGGACCACGTAACACATAAACCGGACTTTTCCCTTACGTACTGGGTCACAGCTCTTCCTACCCCTCTGGGCTCAACCCAGAGCTCTTTCTTTAGCTTTTGTTGGTGCTGGGGAAGCAGACCCCCACCCTGTTTTGTTTACAAAATGCTAATTTTAAGTTTACAAAAGGTGCAAGCTGTGCACTCTTACTGACATAGCTAGAGGTCTTACACTGCGAAAGCTCACCTGGGACACAGGATAAAGCCCCAGCTCTGTGTCCCACCTCCAGATTTGGTAAGTTTAGGGTGTGGCTTAGAAATCTGAATTTAAAACAAGGACTCTGAGATTTTGGTTTGCTGCCCACCTCCCTTTTCTGACATTTCTATTGGCACTAGCGATGCAAAGATAAACAAGGAAAATAAACTTGCCTTGGCAATGTTTTGAAGCAAAACAATTTTTGTGGCTTCCATATTTGTCATAGATGTTCTAAATTTGAATTATTTTTTACCCATCACTAATCCTAAAAAAATATCCAAGTTGATCCTGTGCCCACCTCTCAGGTAAGGTTTCTTTGTCTTTTCTCCAGTCTTTCATAGTGTTTGCTTTTCTCTCACACTCATACTCTATTTTATTTGTTTACTTTTATATTGGAGAGACTGAGAAAGAGAGGGGAAAACAAGAGGAGAGTGGGAGGGAGGGAAGAAAGAAGGAAAGAGAAAGAGAGAGAGAGTGTGTGTGTGTATGAAAGAGAGAGAGACAGAGAGACAAAGTCTCATATATTGCTTGATTCACCAAACGCTTGCATTGAAAAGACCAGTACTGAGCCAGTGAAATCAAGGAGCTAAAACCTCAATTCATTTCTCCCATATGTGTGACTCCATCTGTTGAGTCAAAACCTGCTGCCCCATTGGCAGGAAGCTGGAGTCAGGAGCCTGAGCTGGGAATGGAACCCAGGCATTCTATCCTGGTTGTGAACATCCCGACCAACAGCTTCCTGTTAGCACCTTCAGTCACGTATCCCACAGCCACAAATGCCTGCCCCTCCCATCCTGTGCTTTTTGGTGTTTTGAATTCTTGTCATTTCTTGACTTCATCCTGTCTTCAGTCCCATTTGCTGATTTTGCTTTTTCCTTTTGGTTTCTTTCTTCCCTCTCCTTCCTTCCCTCCCTCTCTCTGCCTTCCTTCTCTGGCCCATCGCCTCCTTAAGCTTCTTTGGTCATTCAGCGGTGACTTTGCTTCTAGGTGTCAGGGCGCAATGCTATGAGTGCAGGAATAGATCTTGTCTGTCTTTGACTTTTACCAACATGACGATGAGCTTTAACACATTCCTTTTCCAGTGTAGTGTTCTTTTTAGAGAGTTGGAAAAATACATATCAGCTCTTTCTGCCTAATGATTTTATTACATAATGAAGTGAAACTACTTTAATATTTTGCATGTCAAATAACTTGAAAATCTTGAAAGCCTCAAAAATGTCTGGCAATGATTTTGAAAGTTTAGGTTGCATCAGACCCATCTGGAGGACTTAACTCAAGCACAGCTTGCTGGACCTCAACCCAGATTCTCCTCCTCTTCCGAGGGTCTGGGGCAGAGTGTGGACATTCGTATTTCTCACAAGGGTCCCGGTGATGTTGGTGTTGCTGGTGGTAGGATCCTACTGAGAACACTGGACTAATGCACAGGGATGAAATGGCCCGGTCTCAATGTGCATATTCAGCCACATGCCACACAGCCTCCTTTTGGTGAATGACAGCACCGCCAGCATGCTTTGTGCCACAGAGCCTCGTGTGTAGCATCCAAGTTTGAGAAAGCGCACACTGATGCACTGCGCATGCGGCGATGCTGTTCCGTTTCACCCGTCAGGAAGAGCACAGGACGCCGCCAGCTTTGAAGCCAATTTGCTGTGCTATAAATGGCAATGTAGAGAGCAGAGCAGACAATTTCAGCTGGAAAGTTATGAAACGCTGCATCCTAGCTGTGAAACCCTTTGCTACCAAGCCAGTATCATTCTGGCTAGGGCTCTCAGAAAATGAGACTTAGGAAATAGACCTATTGTGATATAGCCTAACAAAAATGTGGTGGGTTGGACCACAGTTCAACCTTCCAAATGAAACTACGTCCAGCTGTAAGAGGAGCTGGTTGACTGGCAGAGAAACTCAGAATGCTGATAGATGTGCACATGAGCCTGACATACGTGTAGTATGTGTCCTTGACCAAGCGTCAGAACAATCAGACCTTGGAAGGAATAATAGGTCAGCCTAATTGGTGTTTTCTAAGGAGCCCTGCACACTGTTCAATTGGAAGGAAGAGATGGGTCAGCTTAAAGCCGTGCACACGACTTGCATTAGCTGTCAAGGCTCCACAAAGGCCCACACCAGGGAATCCTTACTCCCTCTTGCTTCAGGGTGCGAGTGTGGACCAGGCTGACAGCGTGGCTCTTGGTTGCCCTCTGCAGGGACAAATATCAGAAGCCTCGTCTGGAGAAAAGCCTCAAGAGAAATGCAGGCCTTGGAAAGACGTATAGGCTTGTGGCAGTAAATTTCCAGGCATGTCTGGCTCTTTAAGGGCCTATCCAGGGTGGGTGATTTAACAAGCAGGCAGTATTTTCAAGAACTGAGTTTAGTGCTTCAGATGTACAAGGGATTTGCTGACTTGAGGAAATGGAGTAATTCAGGCCTGGGACGGATAGAATGATGAGGATTATTTTTTTCCCTCCCCCCTTCGTTGGGAGGCTACAGCTTTGGGGGAAGGGGCAATCATCTGATAAAAAACAAAGCAGGGCAAAATAAACAATGCACACACAGCTCTTATTTTTTATATATTTACTACGGATGTCAGGTGAACTAATGAAAAACAGATTGGTCACTGCCACACAGAAAATGCATTCCCCAGCTCTTTCTTATTTGCGTTGGTGATAGTGCATGTGAGAGTCTCAAAGCGATTTTCAAATGAGTCATTCGTTAGAAAGGAAATGAAGACACTGAAGACTCTCGCTTTGGGTCATCCACAATAATAAAAAGTGACCTCCGTCTTCAAATGCATGCTTCCCAAGGCCTCGGTTTTGGGCTGATGTGGAAGATCTTTGTAATTCTCTTCCAGGAGGCTTTTTTTTTTCTGGTTATTGAAATCATCAACTGAAAAATGAGATATGGGTTGTTCTATGAGCCTGCATAAATGAATATTGATCAGTGCTTGGGATATTTTATGACTTCATGGTGACCTCATGGTTTGTCATAGCAGGAGTTGAAACTCATTAACCTGGCTCTCTAAGCAAGTACTCAAAGACAGACCAAAGAAAGTAGTCTAAGGAACAGTCAATGGATACAGATTTCTCCTAGGTGCACTTGCATCGACACGTCTTTGGGGAGATGTTTAGGGACTAGAGTGGAAATGATTTCTAAACAGAAATGTGCACATTTGCTATTTCTTTTTCTTGCAGGGAGAGAAAAGCATACTCAGTCACTTTCGGTAAAAATGTGGAACAAAGGTGACCTAAATGGATCTGTTGTCTCCCTCCTGGCAGGCACCAAGACACAAGTAAGATTTCAGAGGAATGAAGCCAAAGAGGGGAGAAGCAGCAAAGTGACCACTTTGGGCCTCACTCTTCTGGTGGACAGCAATAAAGTCGAGTGATGTTGACATTTTCAGAGTGTGTTCCGTGGGAGGGTGATTTCTCTTAGATGTAAGTGCGGACCTTCCCCGAATCAGTTGCCCCAGGAGACAGAGTGAAGATGTCGCCATGATGAATGTGGTGGTTTTACCCATGGCTACACTTTTCAGGCTTTCATTAATAAATGAGCATTTTGGGGTCGGGGCTGTGGTGTAGCAGGTTAAGCTTCAGCCTGCAACATCAGCATCCCGCATGGGGGCCGACGGGATTCCCAGCTGCTCCACTTCCATTCTAGCTTCCTGCTAATGCTCCTGGCGAAAGCAGCAGAGGATGGCCCAGTTTCATGGGCAGCTGCACCCATGCAGGAGACTCAGATGAAGAGTCTGGCTCTGGCCTTCGAAATCTCTCGTTCTCCCTTTCCACTCTCTCTCTCTCTTCCTCTCTTTCTCTCCCTCTCTCTTTTTGTAACTTTGCTTTCAAGTAAATAAAACAAATCTTAAAAAAAAAAAGAAATGAACATTATGAGTCTCTAAGAGGTGCTCCTAATATGCAAAGTTTCCAAACCTCCTGACCCTGGCTTAGAACTTTTCTCCTTCGCTGACTGTTAAAACACCCATTTTGATTATTGTTCATTTCTTTTCTGGTTCTAAGATTCTATGAACACATGCTGGGAAAATAACGTGTGAAGAGAGATAGTTTGAAATGGAAAATAGACCTAGTTCACCAGATAACTTGGACCCCAAAAGCTTTGCTTTGCGTTTCCACAACATTAAAACAAATTAGGATTTGCTTCTCTTGATTTTCTAGAGGTTGCCTTACTACGATAAAGGAACTTGATGGGAAGAAAAGTCAGCAGTAAGAAGAGAAATGACCAGATGCTTACGTGGCAATGAGAGAGAGCTCGGGCAATTAGCAGAGTGCCGGAGCCCCGCAAGCCACATTCCTATCTTCAAAGCAGCACCACATATGGCTGCAAAATGGAGGCTCTTCTGTGCTTTGACTTTCCGCCCTGGAGATTTTCAGAATATGCCAAGGCCAAGCAGGCCCTTAGCACTCTGTTTGAGGCCTTCAATTAGGTAAGAGGGAAAATGTGGGGTGATCATAGGTGAGCCACAGAGATTACTAACCAACTAGAAGACAATCCCAATCCCATAAGATTAAGGGAGATGGGATTCTTTGTTTATCCTGACAAAGAACAAGATGAGATGAGAGTTGATAATGATTTCTATTATGGGAAATGATATTAAACAGGCTATAACATGACATAGTCTCCACAAGCAATGAAGAAGGAGAAGGAGAAATGTCCTTATGCAATGATTGCAAGGACTTATTTAGATATTGGGGATGATGACAGTATTTTTTAGTACTTGACTAGATCAAAAAGTAATTTCTTAAAGGGCACGTTATCCAGGAATAACTAATAATATTAACACTTATTAAATTCTTTTTTAAAAATATTTATTTTATTTATTTGAAAGACAGAGCTACAGAGAGAAATAGAGACAGACAGAGGTCTTCCATCTGTTGGTTCACTCCCCAGATGGCCGCAACTGCTGGAGCTATACAGATTCAAAGCTAGAGCCAGAAGCTTCTTCCGGGTCTTCCAAGTGGGCACAGGGGCCCAAGGACTTGGGCCATCTTCCACTACTATCCCAGGCCATAACAGAGAGCTGGATGGGAAGAGGAGCAGCCAGGACCAGAACTGGTGCCCCTATGGGATTCCAGTGCTTCAGGCCAGGGCTTTAACCCACTGTGCCACAGTGCCAGCCCCAGCACTTAAATTCTTACTACTGGCCAGGTACCATGGTTAGCACTTCATATGCACTGTGCCATTTAATTTTCAAGTGAATTCTTTAGGAAGTGTATTTTACCCACATTTTGTAAATTTGAAAATGAACATCATAGATGTCAGCTGCTGTCAATATTTATCAGAGCCTTTTTCCAACCCAGAGCTGCCTGACTGCAAAAGCATCATTTGACCAGCACAGTGCACAGCTTCCCTACTCTTGCACCAGCTTAGAGTTGATCAGCTAATAGGTTTTTGAGTTTGTTCCCCAACAAGAATTCATAATGTGGATTTACTGCAGTAGAAAGACCAAGGGAAACAGAACAGACTTTGTGTCTTTCTTGACACATGGACACAACTGCAATCTTACTGGAAAAGGAAGAAGAGTCTACAGTGGCTGTGCCTTGTTGCCCTGGGGGGTGCAGTCTTTGTTTCCTGAGATCTCCACTCATGCCCTTGCCTGAACAGGAAGGGTGGATGGTGGAAATGCACTCTCAGAAGCACGTATCCTAAGGAAGAGTCTACAATGAAGGGCGCTTTGTGAAAGTATGTAAGAGTGAGAAGATGTTGCTCAGAAAAGTAGTACATTAGGTCCCTGAAACTCAATGTCAACTCCTGTCCAAGATCAAAGTAAATTACTAAAATCAAGCTGCACATGACTCCACTATGAACGTTTATGTGGATCTATGAGGAAAGCAGAAGAGAGAAGAGATATACAATCAGGATGCATTCTGTGTGTTCACTGCCTGTCCCTGATATATAGTGGGAAAATGATAACCATTTAAAGTACATGTATATATTATTGTGTATATAATGTAGGTAAAATGAAGTTTCTGACCCCATGTGCATTGAAATGGCTGCTTATATTTAACACTAATCCTGTATTTTTCTGATCCCTCTCCTGAATGGGTGCAGCAGGCCTAGCGGCAAGTGCCTTGAGCATCTGAGTTCAGTATCAGATAGAGCTCACTGTTCCCAGGGATGCTTCCTCATCCCAAGACTAAAGTTTTGTCTGGGGTTATGTTGCAGTATTTTCTAGAAATGCAAATCTGAGAATTAGCAAGTGATGAAAGCCTGATGTCAAACTGAATTCACAGTGTGAATTCAAGCAACCAGTGCCAAGCAATGTTGTATGAGGATATCTGAACATGTCTGGATAAAACCAAAAGAAAAGATTCCAGAAATGACCCAGAAACAGCTAGATTCTTTCTCTGTGCATTCTATATACCGTGGAGTTCCAGTCAAGTTCTCAGTGGTATTAACTCTTCATATATTTCATTTTTGTAGGCTTACATGTGAGTTTTAATTTTGCCTTGATCTGCCTCCTGACCCAGTTGAAAGAAAAATACACTGAAAAATAGGATCTACTACCCTACTGTTTATCATTGTCTTGCTCACTTGGCAATTAGTCTGCCAGGAACCTGAAGGCTGCTCTTGATCAGGATTGCAAGTGTGCAGATTGAGCACTCAAATGATTTCCAGGATCATTAGAGTGTTTACAGTTCTCAGCAGAATTACTAACTGTACTGGATAAGCTTCCTCTTTCATTGTCCTCAGTCACGACTGGAAAACAATTCTGATCATCTCCACCTTTGCCTGGGCTTCCCTCTCTCATTATATAACAGTACTGTGTATCATTTTATTTAAAAAATAAATACTCCCCAAGCCTGAACCCCTTGAACTATAAATCTGAACCCCTAAATCTGTAACTACAAAAGTCTTACCTCTTCGGTCTCCAAAGAGGACTGATCCCCATCCTCCCTATAGTGGATGCCCCAGTAGGGCATTGAGTCTACAATTGCCTTCCTACTCTGAGAACTTTCATTGTTTCTTGGCATATAAGCAGGGGCAATATTACTTATTTTTAAATTCTTAAAGATTCATTTATTTATTTTGAAAGAGTTACAGTGAGAGAGGAAGAAACAAACACACATACACACAGACCCAGATATATTCTTATTTTAAGATTTATTTATTTATTTGTAAGTCAGAGCTATAGAGAGAAAGAGGGAGGGAGGGAGGGAGGAAGGGAGAGAGGTAGGAAGAGAGACTCAGAGAGAGAGAGAAAGGTCTTCCATCTGATGGTTCACTCCCCAGTTGGCCACAACTATCAGAGCTGCGCCAATCAGAAGCCAGGAGCTTCTTCCAGGTCTCCCACACGGGCACAAGGGCCCAAGCACTTGGGCCATCTTTTACTGCTTTCCCAGGCCACAGCAGAGAGCTGGATCAGAAGTGGAGCAGCCAGGACTTGAACTAGCACTCATACAGGATGGCACTACAGGTGGTGGGTTTACCAGATGTATTCACATGCTAGTTCATTCCCCAGATGGACACAACAGCCAGTGCTGGGCCAGGCTGAAGCCAGGAGTTAGGAGCTTCATCCAGGTCTCCTCCATGGATGGCAGGAGCCCAAACAGTCGGACCATCTTCTGTGTTTTTCAGGCAGTTTGCAGGGAAATGGATGTTGGAGCAGACGGGACATGAAATGGTGCCCGTATGGAATGCCAGTATTGGAAGGCAGTGGCTTTACCTGCCACTCCACAGTGCCAGCATGGGAATTCAGTTTTTTTTTTAAGTATGACCATATCCTGCTCCTTTATATTTCTCCTTTAGCCAAGCTTCCTCAAGGTTTTTATTGCATTCAGTATCTTCTCTTTCTTTCACCTCAGCTCCGTCCATCACAATTGGTTTATCACCAATTACAGAAATTAACGTTTATAGTAATATCAGCATCTTCTAGGATGCTCACTCTAACAGCTACATTTAAACATCATCTGACGTGAACACTCTCTGGCATTTGCCATCACTTCCTTTGAGAAAAATAATTTCTCCGTTTCCTTTTTCTCATCTGTTCTCAGCATCCCTCCCTGTTGCCTACCATACTGCAAGTTCATGTTCTTCTCTGCTTTACCCTCGATTTGGGAGAATGTCAGAAGGTTTGGAGAAGGCCTCTGATTTCATTCACCCTCCTTTTGTTTTTCTTCTCATAGTGAGCTCAACCCTCTTTTCCTGCTCCTTGACCTCAGTAACTACGAAATGGCCAATGGCTCCTGAAATCCATCCTTACCTGTGTTCTCTCTTTTGAGCTCCAGAAAGGTATATCCGATTGGCTCATGCACATCACCATTTGGACATTTTACTGGCTCATTTCTGTAAGTATAATGGTTTCCCAGTTGCATCCTTTTTTTTCAAAAATCCAGGATTTTATTGTTTTTATAGCTGAGTAGTATTCTGTGGATTATCTATACCACAATTTCTTTATCTAGCCATCAGTTGATGGACATCTGGGTTAATTCAATATCTTAACTGTTATGAACTAAGCTGTGATAAACATGGGGGTACTGATGACACTCATATGCTGATTTCATCTGGGTAAATTCCCAGAAGTGCAATGGCTGGGTTATATGGGAAATCTGTTTTCAGATTTCTAAGATTTCTCTATAATGCTTGTACTAACAGTGCATTCCCACCTAAATCCTAACCAGCATTTATTTATTTATTTATTTATTTATTTTGATTTTTGGATGATAGCCATTCTAACAGGAATTAGGGTTTTTGTTTGCATTTCTGTGATGGCTAATGATCCTGGGAATTTTTTCATGTATCTGTTAGCTATTTGAATTTTATCCTTTGAGAAATACCTGTTCATGTCTTGTGCCCATTTCTTGACTAGATTGTTTTTGTTGTTGTTGTTCTTGAGTTTCTTGAGCTGTTTATAGATTCCAGATGATAATCCTTTATCGGTTGCATGATTTGCACATATTCTCTCCCATTCTGTTAGTTGCCTCTTCACTTGTTGAGTGTTGTCTTTGCAATACAGAAGCTTCTTAGCTTGATGTAATCTCATTTGTCTATTTTTGCTTGTACTGCCTGTGCTTCTGGGTCTTCCCCAAGAATCTTTGCTTGTGCCAAAGTCTTGGAGAGGTTCCCCAATGTTTTCCTCCAGTGAATTGATGATATCAGGCAGTAGATGTAGATCCTTGGACCATTTAGAGTTTATTTTGGTATAAGGTGTAAGGTAGGATTTTTTATAATTTACTGTGTGAAGATCCAATTTTCCCAGCCCCATTTCTCCAGGAATTGATTTTAGCTTATTTCTCAAAGATTAGTTGATTGTAGATGCAGAATAATTTTGGGGGTTTCTATTCAGTTCCATTGATCTACATGTCTTTTTTTTTCTTTTGGCAATATCAGAATGATTTGATTAAAACTGCCCTATAGTAGGTCTTGAAATCTGGTATTGTAATGCCTCTCTTTGATTTTGTTGTATGAGATTGCTTTAGCTACTCAGGGTCTCTTGTGTTTCCATATGAATTTCAGCACCGTTTTTTCTAGATTTGAGAAGAATGTCATTGGTATTTTGATTGAGATCACATTGAATCTGCAAATTGCTTTGGGTAGTATGGACATCACTTAAACTGATATTTTGAACTCCACATGTTTGATTTCTTTATGCCCATTTGTAAAATACTGGCAATGGAAAAAAGGAGTAGTATCTGTTTACTTTCAAAATATTAATGCATTAGTAATGTGAATTCCATCAGAAATCAAATATGGTAAAGATGGCTTTTAATTTGTAGCTTCAGGAGTTTCTCAAGATGAAATCCAGTTATACTTCTTATTCAATCATAAAAATAATATTTTCATTTTAATTTTCTAAAAGTAATAAACCTGTAAGTTCATCTGTATGGAATAGGTAGATACTGTATGTTCCATATATTTATTACATCATAACTACATGATACTTAAATGAAAAAATTCAAAGTATCTAGCATTGTCCATGTAGGGAGTAATTGTATAAATCCTTGAGGTATTTTGAAAACGAGTAATTTTTGTATAAATTAAAAATTAAAGTTTAAATGCCTCATTTTCACAGACTGGAAGACTCAATGTAGTTAATATGAAAATATTCTTTAAGAAATCTATAAATTCAATTTCAGTGATATACTTTGAAGAAATCGAAAAGCATTTCCTAGAATTAATACGGAATTTTGAGAGACCCCAGAAAACCTAAACAATCCTGAATAAAATTGGAGAACTTACAGTTTCCTATTTCAAAACTTCTTAGAAACAGCTATTGTAATTTAAAAAGATAGGATAATGACATAATGGTAGATATATAGCTCATTAGATTGAATTTGAGAATCCAGAAATAAGCACATTCATTATGACCAAGAGATGATGGACAAGCATTCCAAAGGCATTCAATGGGAAAAGAGCAGTGTTTTCAACAAATGGTGCTGGGACACCTGGGTATTTCTATGTAAAAGAATGCAGTGGAACCCTCTTACCATACAAAAAATTAACTCACAATGAATCTAAGAATTAAATGCAAAAGCAAACTCATAAAATTCTTATAAGTAAGCACAGGACGAAGTAATCATGATCTTATATTTAACAATTGTTTCTTACTGAGACATCAAAAGAAAAAAATAAATTGGAGTTAATCAAAAATTAAACTTTTGTGCATCAGTGGACATTATGAGGAAAGTGAAAATAACAGAAGAAAATAATTGCAAAGCATGTATCCAATAAGTGTCTAGTGTTCAGATTAAATAAAGAACTCTGACAATTCAACATAAAAAGAGAAACATCTCGGGGGAAAAGGTGGCAAAGGATTTGTATAGACATTTATACAAAGAAGATATTTACAAAACCACCAGGAAAATGAAAAGATATTCAACATCATTAATCATTAGGGAAGTGCAACTAAAAAACCGCATGACATACCAGTTTACACTGGGTGAGATGACTAGACTGAGAAATGGAAAATAGGTGGTATAGGTAAGAATGTGGAGAAATTGAATGCTCATCACTATATACCCCAAATAATTAAGTACCTATATTTAAGCAAGACTTCCACACATGTTTATAGCAGTACTACTTGTGCTAATCAAAAAGTGGAGAAACCCAAATGCGCAGCAGGGATCCATGGTTAAACAAAACTTGGCATTGCCATACAATGGAAGGTTAATCAGCCATTAAGGAATTAAGTTTGGGTCTATCTACAACATTAATGAACCTTGAAAACACCGTTACTAATTTAAGGAAGCCAGACACAAGAGATCTCACACTGCATGATGTCAATTTCATGAAATAACCAGAGTACCTCTATGGAGTGAGACAGGAAGCACGTTAGTGATTGCCAGGCCCTTGAGGAGTGCGGGGTAGGAGTAACTGCTCAGTGGAGAGAGGGTTGCCTTTCAGGATGCTGAAGATACTCTGAAACTCTGTAGGGGTGGAGGCACCACAATGTTGAATTCACTCTTTAAAATGGTACATCTCATGTCATGTAAGACACATTTTATTTATTTTATGACAATAAAAATATTCATATGAAAGGGACTAATGGGTCATAAAATCAGAAAGTGAGATACCTATTTTAGCTGGTTGAGAAAATATAATGAAAGGATGCCCAGCTGCAGTCAGGTAACACTGAACTCTTTATACTGCTGTTTCTCCTCCGTGCTACACAATATTAGATGTTTTACAAATAGCTTTGGAAACAGGGGTGTGGCTGCAATATAGAAGAAGAAAAATCTATTCAAGTTTCTCTCTTTCAATTGCAGAAGAAGACATTATGACATACAAAATATATGAATCATCAGACTGTCTTTGAAGTGTTCATGTTTGGTTAATGATTGTTTTAATATTCATGCTCTATTACTGAATTGAAAAATTTGGTGATTTCCCAGGACTGCGTATGTGTGTTTTGGTAGACGGACAGAATGGGAGTTATCTATATGATATGTACTGTATTTAAAATACACAGATTTATAAGCAAAAATACATTTTGTGTGTATCAAGTAATCCTTCTATGAAATGAATTTTCATTTTCTTATGAATGAAGACTAAAATGTTTCATTCCTTGTAAAATACATTGAAAAAAATACTTGTTTCTGACTATTGATTAATATCTGCATAATTGAAGGGAAAAACTTTATTAATGAACAAATTGAGTCTGTGTTAATTTTACTTCATCGGTTTTACTTACCCTCTTATCTAATTCTCTTTTAAATTCCAGTAACTTCAGTTTCTCAGTCACTACCTTCATCCTGTAAGTTCACAATCTGTCATGTTCTAGTTGCTGCTAAGAATGGAATTCTTAGGAAACATCTACTCTTACAGACAGCTCTCAATATTTTTATTTCTATTTAATGAGCATAAGGGCTTGTGTTTCCACATAGAATTAGGCTAGGTTTACCAGTTTAGATATCACTTTTGGAAGAGAAATGGGAAGTAAAGGCTGCTTATGATATTTGCTGATATGAGCTATCTTAATTGTCCTGTGCCTGATGCAGTTATTAAGATTTGACCACACATTATTGAGATGGATGATAGAATGAAATATGCTCTTAGAGTACACGGTATTGGGTACTTACATGTTAAATGTGGCATGTGTGGTTTTTAAAAATATATTTGTTTCATTTGTTTGAAAGAGAGAGAGAGAGACAGAGAGATCACTCTACTGGTTCACTCCCTAAATGCCTGTAACAGCCAGGATTAGGTTGGGTCACAGCCAGAAACTGGGAACTCATTTCAGGTCTTCTTTATGGGTGTCAGGGGTAAAACTACTTGAGATGAAAATCACCACTGCTTTCCAAGGAGCTCATTAGCAGGAAACTGGGATTGGGCACGAACCAGGCTCTCTGAAGTTTGGGATATGAGCATTCCAAGTGGTGGCATCTTCACCACTACACCAACACCTGGCATAGGTGTTTTATGAGGTAGGAAAAAAGATCAAGTTCCTTTGCACTTTCCAAAAACTGGGAGGATCTCCCTAGTGATGGCCATATTACTTGCTTGAATCAATAGAATTTGAATGAGTGCTTTAATAAATGAAATGAGTTGACCAAAACTAGAAACATTTGAGAAGCAGTTGACAATAAATTCTTGTCAGCCCTTCTACTATCACTGCAATCATACACATTTGAACTGATACAACCTCCACCATCACCAATTCTTAAGTGAGAAGAGCAAAGAATTAGTCTCCCTGCACTGAGGTGAACATGTTGCATAAGTGTGTTTGAAAGCAGGAAAACTCATGAATTATTTGTTACCCTAGTGCAGTCTATCTTACACTAATACAATATATTATAGACTTAGTTAAGCAGGATATTCAATGTGATATGTAATACATTCAGCTTGGATGTATTTATAAATGAACACCAAATATTATAATATGATATGCATACCTATTCATATCATATTGCTTCAATGAGAAATATATTCCTTCCAAGAAGTTAGTGCAACCCTACTCTAGACCTATGATAGTTCTATTTTAGTTCTCATTTAAATCCTCTTCTTTTATCATCAAGCTCAAGACAAACCATGGGTCTGTTTCTATATACCAGACTCTTCTATGCTGATCAACATTAGATATATCAAGTGTTGGTGTGGAAGCCAACATGGGAGTTACAGAGTGTTTTCATGCTCTGAGTGTGACATTTGTGAAATTTAAATCTATAAATTGCATCTGCACTATTCTGTCTGTATCATCCTAGCTGCTTTCTACTTCTAGTAACTGATTTTCCAGAAATTGAAAAACCATGGAAATATGACTCTGTGTTTCAAAAAGTTGGCAAAAGACTCATTTGAGTGGCCTTTCTGCTTCTCCTTAGGGGTTTGCTGTCTTACTGGGATTTTCACTGAAAGTTTCATTTTTATAGAACCCTGTCGTTTTCTTTCATAGAAACATCACAGTAGTAATTATATATTTATGCGCACAATAATTATTTGATGTCTGTTTTAAGAATTAGGTTTTCAGCTCCAGGAGTTTCTGTCTTGTTTACTTCTTCATCCCCCAATGTCTGCAGCCAGCCTGCCACATAGTAGGTTTTTAATAAATATTTATTGACAAATGAAAGAACCCTCTAGTGTTGATTTCTTCTCAGCTGGGTATTTTCTCTCCTTCTCCTAGGGCCGCTTTTGTTTACAGCAAGCTTTAGTGAAAATCTGCGGAAGAAAGCATTGTATGGTTGGTATAAGAGCTACATTTTTCCTCTCTCTATCCCTCGTGATTTCATCTCTTACATGATAGGAGCATAATTGAGATTTGCATGTGGTTCTGAATACAAAGTACGTGAAACCTTGTAAATCATGGGACTTTGTAACTCTTTTATGATTGTGATTTATAGCAGTGGTGGAAGGATTGGGTGTCAGGAGGGAGTGTTGCATTTGTGATTAGAAAGTGAAACAGATGTTGCAGCCTTCATTTTAAATGATGTTTCCATTATAATAGTCTTCATTGCTCCCTGATCATTTTCTGTTTCACCCACTGAATTTCTCCCTGAAAAGGCCCGAGTCTCCAGACCATGCTTCCCTGCTTAGAGGACCTAAAATGTGTGATTCATTATGCTTATGAAACAAGACCCCAAAAGATCCCATGTGCAAAGGCACAGGAAAATAATCAATTAAAAAATCTTCCTTTTTTCTTTTTGAAACCAAAACATTGAATGTATAATCATGCTTACACTCTGAATATTGAATGTTTTCTTGTTTGTTTTTATAGCATTTTCCTAGCTTGTTCTTTATCAAAATCCTCTTATTCCAGTTGATCACAGGAGACAAGATAGGAAACCTGCTCCTAAATCAACCTAATTCTGGTCAAAGGTAAACACTGCCAAAGCAAGGGGACATTAGCACAATGAATTCTGGAGAAAAAAACACTGTGCTCTCCCATGCATCCCAATCAGAGCAGGGTTTACCATGCTTACCTGCTGGCTGCTGGGAGGTGGTGGTCTGACACTGACATGTGGGCAGCAGAAAGGCTGTGATATGGTTAGTTTCATTTTACTTCATTTGTTTATTTTTAAAGATTCATTCATTTATTCATTTGAAAGGCAGAGTGACAAGGAGACAGGAAAAGAGATCTTCTATCCTCTAATTCACTTCCTAAATGGCTACAATAGCAAGGTCTGAGCCAGGTTGAAGCCAAGATCCACCAACCCTATCAGGATCTCTCACATTGGTAGCAGGGACTCAAGTACTTGAGTCATCCTCAATTGCTTCCCAGGTGCATTAGCAGGAAGCTAGATCAGAAGTAGGGCAATTTGAACTCCAAACATCATTGGCATATGGGATGCATGTACCCCAATTGGTGGCTTAACCTGTAGAGTTACAAGCCCACCCCACCCCCATTTTAGTTGCTTTAGGAATAATAAGACACTGGTGATATTTGAATAGGAATGGATATGAAAATAGGAGGTAATATCAGCAATAGATTTATGCTTACTGATTTCTCTCTTTGCTTCCATCGTGCTGTCTGCCTTCCCTTGCACCTTGGATGTGTGGAAGTGAAGGCAAGTCTGACTAAAATCTGAAAAACCTTGAGTCATCATCCAAAGTCTCTCTATTTGTGGCAGTGGTGGTGCTGAGATTAAAGAAGAAATGGAGATTGAATTAAGATGGCAGAGTAGGGAGGGAGCTTACCATTCTAGTCTAGGAGAAGATAGTTTAAAAAAAAAGTGGAGAGAGTGCAGTCTCAAGGAAGAATTAGGGGAAAATGGCAGAGAAAACTCCATGCAAATTAGAGGGACACCACAGACATACAATGAGGGTGTGGACATGCACAATTTAGGACTCCAGCAGCCAAGAGCCTCCTCACCAACTTTGGAGAGTGAGGTGAGACCAGATTGCAGGAGCCAAGCCAATGGTGATAAATCTACAGGAAGAGCATGAGGGAATCCAGTTTGGAGCCCTGCAGGGCATAGTGTACTTGCCAAACTAGAAGAAAAAAAGTGAGGGGAGGGGCATGCTTTTCTCTCCCCAGTCACCCTACAATGGTGTCCCATAATAAGCCCATAGGCAGTGGGTGCCATTTGGATATACATAACAACTATGTCAGCTGGTGTCCATGCCCAGCAACCAGCCAAGCAGAGACTCCTGAGTCTGGTGGAGAGAACCAATGAGACTTGTGTGCTAGGACTGTGAAAACACTGAGGCTGCATGGATTGGAAGAATCAATATCATCAAAACATCCTTACTTTCAAAAGCAATTTACAGATTCAATAACATACCAAGCAAAAAACCAAGGGCATTTTTCTCAGATCTAGAAAAAAAATGATGTTGAAATTTGTTTGGAAACACAGGAGACCCCAAATAGCTAAGGCAGTCTTATATAACAAAAACTAAGCCAGAGGCATCACAATACAAGATTTCAAGATATACTACAGAGCAGTTATAATCAAAGCAGCCTGGTACTGGTAAAAAACAGATTGGTAGACCAATAGAACAGAATAGAAATGCCATAAGTCAATTGAAGCATCTACAACCAACTTATATTTATTTATTTATTTTTTATAACACTTTTATTTAAAGAATATAAATTTCCAAAATACAGCTTATAGATTACAATGGCTTCCCCCCCCCATAACTTCCCCCCCACCCGCAACCCTCCCCTTTCCCACTCACTCTCCCCTTGCTTCACATCAAGGTTCATTTTCAATTCTCTTTATATACAGAAGATCAGTTTACTATATATTAAGTAAAGATTTCAACAGTTTGCCCTCACATAGCAACACAAAGTGAAAAATACTGTTGGAGTACTAGTTATAGTATTAATTCACAATGTATAGCACATTAAGGACAGAGATCCTACATGATATATTTTTTAAAAAATTGATTAATTTTCTAGGCAATTTCCGATTTAACACCAAGATTTTTTTTTCATTTTTAATTATCTATATACAGAAGATTGATTCAGTATATACTAAGTAAAGATTTCATCAGGTTGCACCCACACAGAAACACAAAGTGTAAAACACTGTTTCAGTGCTAGTTATAGCATTACTTCACATTGGACAACACATTAAGGACAGATCCCACATGAGACGTTAAGTACACAGTGACTCCTGAAGTTGATTTAACAATTTGACACTCTTGTTTATGGCATCAGGAATCTCCCTAGGCTCTAGTCATGAGTTTCCAAGGCTATGGAAGCCTTTAGGGTTCGCTGACTTCAATCTTATTCCGACAGGGTCATAGTCAAAGTGGAGGTTCTCTCCTCCCTTCAGAGAAAGGTACCTCCTTCTTTGATGGCCCCATTCGTTCCACTGGGATCTCACTCACAGAGATCTTTCATTTAGGTCTTCTGTTTTTTCCAGAGTGTCTTGGCTTTCCATGCCTAGAATATTCTCATGGGCTCTTGAGCCAGATCTGAATGCCTTAAGGGCTGATTCTGAGGCCAGAGTGCTATTTAGGACATCTGCCATTCTATGAGTCTGCTGTGTATCTCGCTTCCCATGTTGGATCATTCTCTCCCTTTTTGATTCTATCAGTTAGTATTAGCAGACACTAGTCTTGTTTGTGTGATCCCTTTGACTCTTAGACCTATCAGTGTGATCAATTGTGAACTGAAATTGATCACTTGGACTAGTGAGATGGCCTTGGTACATGCCACCTTGATGGGATTGTATTGGAATTCCCTGGCACAATTCTAACTCCATCATTTGGGGCAGTTCCGACTGAGCATGTCCCAAATTGTACATCTCCTCCCTCTCTTATTCCCACTCTTATATTTCACAGGGATCACTTTTCAGTTAAAATTTAAACACCTAAGAATAATTGTTTGTTAATTACAGAGTTCAACCAATAGTACTAGAATAAAATAATTACTAAAATGGATAAAGTATTACATTGTACAACAACAGTCAGCACAAGAGCTGATCAAGTTACTGTTTCTCATAGTGTCCATTTCACTTCAATAGGTTTCCCCTTTGGTGCTCAATTAGTTGTCACCGATCAGGGAGAACATATGATATTTGTCCCTTTGGGACTGGCTTAATTCACTCAGAATGATGTTTTCCAGATTCCTTCATCTTATTGCAAATGACCGGATTTCCTTGTTTTTGACTGCTGTATAGTATTCTATAGAGTACATGTCCCATAATTTCTTTATCCAAATGTATGCTTTGAATTCCCTGTGATCTTTTGCTGTGAGGTTCCCTTCGTTTACCTACTTTCATGTTGATGGCCGTGTTTCTGTGTTTCTGTGTGTAACACATCTTTAAGTATCTTTTGCAGGGCTGGACGAGTGGCAACAAATTCTTTCAATTTCTTTTTGCAGTGAAAGGTCTTTATTTCACCTTCATTCACAAATGAGAGCTTTGCAGGATATAATATTCTGGGCTGGCAGTTTTTCTCTCTTAGTACCTGGGCTATGTCTCGCCATTCCCTTCTAGCTTGTAGGGTTTCTGATGAGAAGTCTGCCGTGAGTCTAATTGGAGATCCTCTGAGAGTAATCTGACGTTTCTCTCTTGCACATTTTAGGATCTTTTCTTTCTGTTTCACTGTGGTGAGTTTAATTACAACGTGTCGTGGTGAGGACCTCTTTTGGTCATGTTTACTAGGGGTTCTATGAGCTTCCTGTACTAGGATGTCTCTGTCCTTCTCCAAAACTGGGAAATTTTCTGCTATTATCTCACTAAAAAGGCATTCTAATCCTTTCTCCCTCTCCATGCCTTCAGGAACTCCTAGAACTCGAATGTTGGGTTTTTTAATAGTATCCTGTAGATTCCCAACAATATTTTGTAGATTTCTAATTTCCTCTTCTTTTCTTTGGTTTGACTGTATAGTTTCCTGTGCTCTGTCTTCTAAGTCTGATATTCTCTCTTCTGCCTCACCCATTCTGTTTGTAAGGCTCTCTAATGTGTTTTTCATTTGATCTATTGAATTCTTCACTTCATTATGATTTCTCGTCACTATCACAGTTTCATGTTCTACTAGTTGTTTCATTTCAGCTTGATTTCTCCTTAATATTTCATTTGCATGAGAGAGATTTTCTACCTTGTCCATTAAGGATTTCTGTAGTTCAAGAATTTGTTTTTGAGTACTTCTTAGTGTTCTTATCAATTTTTTGAGATCTGCTTCTTGCATCTCTTCTATCTCATCATCTTCGTAATCTTGAATTGGGGTGTCTTTTTCATTTGGGGATTCCATAGTGTCTTCCTTGTTCTTATTACCTCGGTTTTTGCATTTCTTGTTTGGCATATTGGTTTCTTCACTATGGTATTTTTTTCTTGTTATACTATGACTCTAGATTAAGTGGACTGTCTGCTTTTGATGGAGCCTTAGAGGCTTGAGATGGGTGTGGCCTGAGAGCTCTGTTTGGTTCCTCAGGGTTGAGGGTGTGTCAAAGGAGACACTCCCAGGTTAGGCATGGTAAATCTCTCTCTGTCATTTTTTTTTTTTTTTTTTGGTTCAACAGGGAAGTAATTCCACACAGCTGAATGGAATTGGGGGTGGTTAGCAGGCGAATGATATACCCACAGGAGCCAGAGTTCGGAAGCTCTTTCCCAAGGACCAGAGAAGGAATCTTTGCGGCCCTTTGTGTGGGCTGAGATTCTCCTGTAGTCTCCCACTGGGCTGCCAAGGCTACTGAACTGTAGCGTCTCTGGAGAGTACTCCCATGAATTCGTGATTTCCGTGAGTTCTCTCCCCCACCGTCTCTTTTTTCACAGTCTCAGTTCATTAGCACCACACATTCATTAGGTTCTAATCTCCTGTTATTTCACCCTTCCCACCCAGAATCAGGTTTTTCTGCTAGGCTCGGGGCCTGTGCCGACCCGAGGTCGCCCTGCTTATGACGTATTCCAAAATGGCGCCTGCTCTTTGTCTTGCTCACCTTTGAGAGGCGAGTGGAGAGAGAGAAGCTCGTGTCCATATGGGTCACTTTTTTTTTTCCCCTCTCTCTCTCTCTCTCTTCTAGTTAGCCTGGTGAACTTTTCCCCGCAGGGTTTCAAGCCTTGTTCGCTCTAGGCTCCCTTTTCCGCTTCCCTTCTGGTATCTCGGGCTATTGAAGTTCTGCTCACCTGGCGTTCCAGCGCTGGTGTGTTGAATCTGCTGCTGGTGTCCCAAACTGCGGGCTCCCACGCTCTCCACGCAGGTGCACTGTGAATCTCCAGTTCCAGAAGGGTTTTCTCTGCTGTTTCTTCCCCTACTCTTCTTTGAACCTGCAGTATCTCCACTTTTATTAAACTGTCTCTCCCCAGACTATCGGTGTGCTCCCTTCCTATTCTGCCATCTTGCCGCTCTCTCAACCAACTTATATTTAACAAAGGAGCTAAAATCAATCTCTAGAGCAAGGACAGTCTCTTCAACAGATGGTCCTGGGAAAACTGGATTTCCACATGCAAAAGTATGAAGGAAGATCCTTACCTTACACCTTACACAAAAATCCACTCAAACATCTAAATCTACTACCCAATACCATCAAACTATTAGAGAACATTGAGGAAACCTGCAAGACATTGGCATAGGCAAAGACTTTGTGGAAAAGACCCCAGAGGCACAAACAAAGCCAATTTCCCAAATGGGATTACATCGAATTGAGAGCTTCTGTACTGCAAAAGAAACACTCAAGAAAGTGAAGAGGCGACTGACAGAATGGGAGAAACTCTTTGTAAACTACTCAACTGATAAAGGATTAATAGTATATATACAGATATCAAGAAACTCAATAACAACAAAACAAACAACCCAGTGAAGAAATGGGCAAAGGACTTAAAAAGACATTTTTCAAAAGAGGAAATCCAAATGGCCAACAGACACATGAGAAAATGCTCAGGATCACTAGCTGTCAGAGATATGCAAATCAAAACCACAATAAGGTTTCATATCACCCCAGTTAGAATGACTTTCATACAGAAATCAATAAACAACAAATGCTGGTGATGATGTGGGGAAAAAGGTACCCTAATCCACTGTTGATGGTAGTGTAAACTGGTAAAGCCACTATGGAAGTCAGTTTGGAGATACCTCAGAAATCTGAATATAGACCTACCATATGATCCAGCCATCCCACCGCTGGGAATTTACCCAAGGAAAATGAAATCAGCATCTGGAAGTTATCCGTACCCCCGTGTTTACTGCATTCAATTCACAATAGTGAAGACATAGAATGAAGCCAAATTCCTATCAAGTGAAGACCGGATAAAGAAATTATGGGATGTATACACTATGGAATACTACACAGTGCTTGAAAAAATGAAATCTGATCATTTACAACAAATTGGATGAATCTGGAAAACATTATACTTAGAGAAATAAGCCAGTCCCAAAGGGACAAATACCACATGTTTTCCCTGACCTGTGATAACTAATAGAGCATCTAAAAGGCAATTGTGAAATTGTGAAATTGACAATTTGAGAAGCAATGACTTGAACAGCCCTTGTATTTACTGTTCAACAGCTTCTTTTATATATTATTTGTTGTCCTCTTTACTTAACATACACAAAACATTTGTGTATAAAGTCAATTGAAAATAGATATAAGTATAAAATAAAAGTGAGAATAAGAGAGGGAGAAGGAAGAGGGATTGAGAGTATGGGTGGGAGGGTGGGCACAGTGCAAAGAATCACCATATTCCTAAAGTTGTAATTATGATATAACTGTAAAGCTGTATAGTTCTGTATACATTCCTATGCTCTTACTTCTAAGGTTATAGTTTAAAAACTTGCCAAGGGACCCCAAATCCTGTAAGCTGGGTGGTAAAAATATCATCTTAAGTGTCAAAGTGATAATATGGATAGGATTAAGCATCTGGTAATTAAATAGAATTAAAAAGGAGGAAATGCTCCAACATGCGGAGTAGTCCACACAGCAGACTCAAAGAAAGACAATCACTCTAATTAGCACTCTGACCTCAGATTCAGCCCTTAAAGCATTCTGTTCTGGCTGAAAAAGCTCACAAGAGCATTTCAGGCATGGAAAGCCAACACACTGTGGAAAAAAAATGTCCTACACGAAGGACCTCAGTGGGTGAGAAGTTGTCATCAAAGAATAAGTGGAAAGAAGTGGTCATCAAAGAAGGAAGTACTCTTCTCTGAAGAGAGAAGAGAACTTCCAATTTGCTTATGGCATTGTCTAAATATGGATGGATTTTGTGGATTCAAAAGGCATGCATAGCCTAACCAGTTCATGTCAAGGGCTTCAGGTGGTGATTGACATCATACGTAAGAGCATTAATTGTCCAATTAACACTGTGCACTAACTTCCCATGCAGGACCTCTGTCCTCAAAGCATTGTACTATAATTTCGTCTAAGTGTTTACAAAAGATTTATCATTCTTTAGTGCTTCATCAAAGTTATTTTTTTAGAAAAAAAGTGAAAATTAACTTCAAGATGCAATAACTTTGAACAGCCCTTTTCTTGATTGTTAAGGAGCAGTTTTGTTGTTGTTGTTTTTGTGCAAATTGTTGAACTCTTTACTTAGTATAGAATTGGTCTTCTGTGTATAAAGTTAGTTGAAATGGATATTAGTGGAAATGGGACTGGGAATGGGAGAGGGAGGAGGAGGTAGGGTGGGAGAGTGGGTGGGAGGGCAGGTATGGTAGGAAGAATCAGTATATTCTTAAAGTTGTACTTACTAAGTGCATGTAGTCTGTGTTCCTTAAATAAAAAGTTTATTTGGGAAAAAAAAGAAAAAATGGATCTCTTTTTTCCTGCCTGGCATGCATCTTAAGGCAGGGGCTATATCTAACCTGTTTGGCACTCTATCTGCAGAGCTAACACAGTTAACTATATTTGGTAGGGGCTCAATAGTTAATTAATTACCATTAAACCATCTAAAAGGTCCACTATGTTACTCAATGATAAATGCTTTTTTGTTTCTTGTAAGCATTGTGTCAGATGAACCCGGGCTTTGGGCTCAATAAAGATGTGATTATTATTTACAGCCCTTGTCTCTACTGTTGAAGAACAGTATTTTGTACTTCTTACTGTTTGTTGAATTCTTTACTTAGTGGAGCGTTAAGCCTGTGATTAGAAAATAAACTGAAAACATGTCTTTGCAAAAATTAAAAGAAAGAATAAGAAAGGAAGGAAGAATGAGGGTGGGAGTGTGGCCAGCAGGGAGGGTAGGGTGGGAAGTATCACTGTGCTCTTAAATCTGTATATATATATATATATATATATATGCGTGTGTGTATGTATATATATTCACAGATAAATATATATATATATATGTGTATATATGTGTGTGTATATATATATATATAAAATTGAAAAAAAATCTTTAAAATCTTTAGCAACACACCTCAGTTTCCAGGTGAGTCTGCAGACAAGCGTCTCTTGCGTTGAGAAAGCAGCTTTTCTGTCTGGTTTCACCAAAGGAAATGACTGTTCCTGCCTGAAAGAGCTGTTCCATTCCTCCTCAAATAGAACACTACTCTTAGGAAGGAATACACATTAGCCAGTGAACAAATGAAACCACATAGGAGATGGGAAATTCATGTGATCAGCTGCAGAGATCCACTGAAAAAATCTGCTTCGATGTGACATTGGGGTTCTAGTGTCAGTAAGATGTTGCCTAAACCTATTCCATAAAGCATATGGAAAGGCAACTGTAACCTTTCTGTAGTTTAAGAGCCTGCATAAATAAGTGTGCACACACACATGCCTCTTTGATCAGCTAATGGACTCTCTACTGAAATACATTTTCATCTCCAAGTGGTTGTTAGTCAAGTTTTTTACTTTTTGCTTTATGTTCCTTCATAATAGCCCTTGACTTCATGGGATCACTTTCCATTCTACTTTAAAGAGGGGTGTGTGTTTGTTATCCCTGTTGTGCACAGAAGAAGAATAAAAAGCTTTCAAATGGAGCATTGCAAGTTTGTACAGAATGCATATCGTTGTATAGAAGAATCACTATGGACAAAAACAGACCTGAAAAACCTCATTCATTTAAAGAGAGATGTTCTGTTACAGGCATTTCTTAAGCTCTGTGTCTCTTCATCGGGACCAGTGTTCTTCCGTGGAAAGGAGTCACTTATCAGGTGACATATCCTTTAATTTATGAACACTTAACTTTTTAAGACAATGAGGCTTTGTTTTATAGTTCCCTGGTTTTATTTCAGGAATCAATCTCTTGTTCATAAGTGACCCAATATTATAAAGAAAATATTCCACTGCAAACAATATGAAGCCAGCCATAAACTTGATAATTCATTAAGATTTCTGCAAAGTGGGGTCCAGAACCCACCTTTCCCAGTATAGTCACTGTCCCTTTATATTTAAATGTTTTAAATTTAGCAAGAGAGTAGCTGACAAGAGTAAGCATTCTGACACAAGAGAACTGTGTTAACTATAGGAGGAGAGAAATGCTCAAGGTTCTGGATTTCAAAACCTTATCTTTGAATTACCAGAATGCACATCAAAAAAGAAGAAGGGTGACTTATTACTTGAGTATTGAGGAAACTATGCCTCTCTAGATATTTCTCTCTCTGTCTTTCCTTCCATCTAGGTATCTACCTACCTACCTACCTACCTACCTATGTAATTAATTTATCCATCCATCTATCTATTTATCCATCACCTGGGAAAAAAAGTCACCATTACACGTTGTTTATTATTTAGGGAGTTTTGCTCTCTCTATTCCTATAACCTCTTTGGGCTTTTTGAATAATTGTGAATCTCAGATCTGGATAGGCAGTGCTGGTTTTGCATAGGACAATCTGGTATCTGTCTTGCTTGTGTCACCTGGCGGGTCAAGGCCCCTCCATTAGCACCACACTGCTGTGCAGGGAACAGGAGTGTTTCGGTTGGGTGTCGGCAGGTGATGGCTTCCAGGTGTTAGCCCACAGGAAATCACTGGAAGTCGATGCCAACCTCGAAGCTCTGGGTCAACTGCAAAAGCCATGCAGGCAAGTTCATGTTTTTGGGTACTTCGAGCAGAAACCAAAGAGAAACTGAAAGCATTTGTCTACATTGTCCCAGAGGGAGCGCTGACAAAAGTTTGTTCCACTGTGGAACAACATTTCACAGGGATGAAATGTCCACTGCTCCCTGAGGCAAAAAGCAGAATTGAAAGTGTGTATTTGAAGGAAAACAAAAGCTGCTTGCTCCAATGTTGTCCATGCACAGCAGGTAAATGAGTCTTTTCTAAGTCAAGGCCCCTTTGTCTCTTGGTGACTTAAGCGTTTATGCCCCATGCTCAGGGAGCAGAAATTCCCTCCTTCCAAAATGCAAGCCATCTGGGTTATTAGCAACATAATCAATCCTAGCTAATAAATCACTACACCCAATGTTCTCGACAACACGAATTCTGTAGTATGTTAAAACGTTATAATAAATGACAACAGGGTATGATCTATGAGGCCTCTTAGCGCTCTCCACTTCATCCAGCTGGGAAAATTATGGCCTCTGAAATCTTTGTAATTTTGAACACTTACGTTTGCTGAGCAGACTTCTACAAATGTGTCAACCACTTACCCATGGAAGAAGCCCTCAGCTTTTCTCGACAGAAGATACTGTGATCAAACATCTTCTGAATTCTTTTTGTGGCCAAGCAGGAAAAGAGTTAATAAAATTCAACCATTTGGAAGCTGGTTAATAATGCAAACTGGTTTCTTAGAGTAAAAGGAAAATGTATTTTTGGCATAGCTAAACCATATATAGTTCTATTACTTGAGGTTATGTATTGCAAATGAGTTACGCTGTCCTTTGCTGTGAGAATATATAGAAGATTATAAATACTAGGCCATTGATATCCCCAGTCTCCTTTGGGCAGGTTAGTGGGAAGAATTTTATTTTAAAAACTCAGAATCAATGTACAAAAATCATGTGTATGTTCCACTCCCCACAAAGGCCACAATTGATAAAAATCTTGTGCAGAATTGCACTGAATGATTCATTTTGGACCTTTTTGATTATTTCTTTGTCAGGTAACTTTTCTGGAGAAACCCCCAAATGTATATAACAAAACAAGGTATGGTGATTCCCAACACCAGAAACATTATCCTGTGTACACTTATGAGAAACCCTGGAGAGATTTGTGGCTTAACTCTTACCAGAGATAGAGAAGATATAAAATATTTAGAGGGAGATATAAATAGGTACCTGTAAGCCATCGAGAGGCACATAGGATTGTAGATAGCGTGAAATTTGTGCAACTCCACTTCGTCTTTCCCTCAGCCCTGGTGACAGATAGACTGTCAATTACACTGCGCGGTTTTGCTGCATCCAGAAAACGTTATTCAGGAAAGGGTGAAAGACTAACTACTGTGAAAAACGTTGAAATAACAATCTGTTTAGGGAGAGAAGTTAAAAATTATAGAGCATAGCACAAGTGGTAGAGCCGAGAGGAAGTTGTGTTTTTATGCAAGCCTGGCAGGTATTGGCGCTGAGATCAATGTCATTGATATGCAGTATATTATTTATTGTCTATATATTCACAAACACTTAGGGTCATCTATGCATAAACCTGCTCAGAGCCTTCAGAGCACTAAAATCCAGTGCATCATTGTATAGATTATTTCTCTTGAGTGACAAACTGTCTGACTTTAAAATATCTTCAGAGGATGTTTCTCAGAATAGTCCTGCCTGAATCACTCCTGCATCCTTCACCACTTGTCAATCAATAAGTCAATCAATCAATCAATCAATCAAAGCTGGATTGTCTCATGAGCCACTACTCCAGAGCTTTTTACATTTCGTCAACCAGTGAAGTTCAGGCAAAAAAAAAAAAAAAGGAAATTTATATAGAATTGCTTCCATTTTGTCTTCCAAACAAGAATTTAAATAACAGAAACTACCATACAATGTGCTGTCACCAATTCTTAATAAAATAAATGATGTCATGGTGCCAAAAAAGAAACAGAAATACAAGAGTATTTCACATTAAAGTATTGCCCTTTCTAAGAATTAGGAGTTAGCATCTTACCAATATGCAAATCTACCCGTGTACATGCAGAGTTACAAACATACATACTTATAACTGTTATTTCATTTCATGAATTGCTAAGTATCAATTATTCTTTATATTATCAACACTTAGTAGATTTGGGAGAGGGATTTGGGCAGAATTCCCGCTATGGAATAATTTCCTATGTGACCATTGGCTAATAATCTGAGAAATTATAATTTAATTATAAAAGGTAATCCAAAAGAGAATCTTGGATTTTGGCTTGTGTGTCAGTTGCTTCTCAGTACCATCCCTGTCCTTTTCCACTGTGTGATGCTGGGCTCAGCAAAGCGCCCTTACTTTGCCTGCTGGCTTAGTTAGTAAGGGAGGTGCTCAGAAGAGACTCCAAGGTTGCAGAAAGAAAAACTCAAGTCTTCCTGTTGGTTCCTCCATGGGGTTCCAGAGGACTTGTTGACTATGTGGGGTGATATCTTCAGCTGTAAAATGACAGTTCTTATCATTCTTCCAGGGTGTGCTTTTGCAGTATTTGCAGAACCAACTTCATTGTACTCAACAAATATTCTAGCACTAGCTGGCTAATGTCTCCTCTTGAGAGATCTGGTTCCCAGACTCACAAGCCTCCTCTTCTATGTTTTCAGATTCTCACAATCCAATCTTAACTCTAAGAGTAGAAACCGCTTCCTGTAATTGCTGCCTTGGTGATGTCTTAGAGCAGAGGTTGGCAAATGTGGTGGGAATTTTGAGTCAGCTTGAGGGGAGGTAGCGGGTAAAACATTGATTCTGAGTGCATCTGCCAGGCTGTTCCCAGAAGAGATTAGCATTTGAATCAATGGGTTGAGTCAGGAAGATCACTTTCACCAATGTGAGCAAGCGGTTGCCAGTCTACTGAGGGCTGGGATAGAACAAAAAGGCAGGGGAAGGACAAATACACAGGCCCTTCTGGTGCTGGGGTCAGCTTCCTCCTGCCCTTGGACATTGGTGCTCCTGGTTCCCAGGCCTTGGAACTTGGACTGAATGACATCACCAACTCTCCCAGGTTTCCAGTTTGCATATGGCAGATAATGGGACTTCTTGGATTCCACAATTGCGAGAACCAGTTCCTATTTGTTTGTATATATATCTACATACAGTCCACTGCATCTGTTTCTTTGGAGAACCCTGGCATAGAAAGCAAACGATGAAGTAAGCCAAATCCCATGTGCTAGGTTGCTGTAAATCAAAGTGCATTGGAAGGCATCCAGAGCCACTCATTATGACTGAGACTTGTTTTCTTGCTTCTCTTGCATAGTGCAGTGGTTGTGATGGACCCCAGATAGTCAGTGATTCCTACCTGACTCTGTAGAAAACCTTTGCTGGACTCTGCCTTTCAATCCCATCTAGTTAATTATATTTTAAATATGAAGTCTCTTTTCAAATAACTGAGTGAAATTTCTGTTTTATAACTGATATAGTATGAAAAATTTGCAAGTTAATAAGAAATTGGCAAATAAGAAAGATTGCAGAGGGGCTATCATTATGGAGTAGTGGATAAAGCCACTGTCTGCAATACTGGGATCCCATATGGGCACCAGTTCAAGTCTGGGTTGTCCCATTTCTGATCCAGCTCCCTGACAATGTGCCTAGAAAAGCAGTGGAGGATGGCAGAAGTAATCCAGCAGATGGAAGATCTCTCCCACTCTCCCTCTCTCCCTCTCTCCCTCTCTCCCTCTCTCTCTCTCTTCTCCCCATAACTCTGCTTTTCAAATAAATAAATAAATCTTAAAATATAAATAACATAAAAATTTTAAAAAGTGGCAGAAGACACTTAGGAAGAATGGAAACAAAACAATTGCAGGTTAAAAAGATCTCCCTAAAGAAGCCAGCAAATCCCCAGAGTCAAAAAATTGCCCTGTTCCTCATGGTAAAGAAAATGAAACAAAATGTTGTATACCAAGGAGATGAATGCTAAAGAGAAACTTTTGAATTGCATCTACTAAAGTTAGATCAACATCTAGCAAGAATATTTATGAACAGTGGAGCAGATATGTGGGTGTAGTGATTAAGTCACCACTTTGGAACTTGCATTCATTATCAGACTGCCAGGGTTTATGGCCAACTTTTGCTTCTAATCCAGTGTCCTGCAAATGTGCACCTGGAAGATACTAAGTGATTGGATCCTGTCATCCATGTGGTAGATCCTAATGGAGTTCCTGGCTCCTGGCCACTGCCTGGCCTAGCCCTGACTGTTGGAGGCATTTGGAGAAGTGAACCAGAAGATAGAAGATCTCTCTCTTCTGTGTTATTTTTATGTCTCTCTCCCTCCCTCTCTCTCTCTCTCTCTCTCTCTCTCTCTCTCTCTCTGTGTGTGTGTGTGTGTGTGTGCCTTCTTTTTTCAAATAAAAATATTATTTTTTAAATTAGAAATGAATATTTGCCATGGAGACAGATACCAGAAACAGATCCAAAGGACAGATTTAAAACCAAACCTGACTCATAGGAACTGAACCATAGGTCTGTTTCCTTCAATGTGCTCTAACAGTTTTAAACAGGTCTTATGAAAATAAGAAATATGGGCTCAAGTTACACCTCCATACAATTCTACATTCTTTGTTTTACATGGCATTTTATTGGTTATGATATAATAAAAAAAAGTAAGGATGAGAAAAGAAGTATAGGCATATATGCAGTAATTTTATTCCATCAATGGACGAGAACTCATTAAGAGTTTAACTATTGGGAATGGGATTTCAACAGGATATTCCACTGGGCAGCTTATTTTTTGGCTGCTGATTAAGAAATGTTGCCCGATGTACCTTTTGAATGACTAAATAACATTTTCCTAGGTGGTACACAAGGAAAGCTTTTCTTGGCTTCTAAAGTAAATGTCCATCACTACAGAGTGATCAGAGTGTTGACTACTCTCTCGGAAGATTTAGCAGCATCTTGTATGATGAGGAATCACTTTTGTAACACCTTCTTCTAGTACTTGGTCTCTGAATCTTAGAAGAGATAGTGAGTTAGCCTATGAGATTTTCAACTGGAATTTGTGATTGACCCTTCTGTATTTTCTAAGAGAATGTTAAATAATGCAAACATAGAGACACACATATGAACGAACACACACACACGCTTCTCAACTGAAGGCCATTATTCCTCTTTATTCTCATGTTTTTCAATATATCCTTAATGTAAGTTGGTAAATTCCTTGTATTTGAAGCTTGTCATAGTCTTTAATTATGAAAAAATGTATATGATAGGCAACTGCACGGGACAGAAACGTTTCAACTGGGGGAAGCTTGCAACGTGCCTTTGGTATTTAGTCAAGGAGAAATTATCTGGTTTGCTGATAGTAAATGTGACTTTCTGGAATATTCAAGAGAAGATATATCTTATGATATACTTTTTGCTTCAAAGCTGCCTCTGTATCAGGAATTGACGAATTGTGGATGACTGCCAACTTTTTGTAAATAAAGTTTTATTGGAACCTAGCCAGGCCCATTTGTTTACATACTGTCGATGCTGCTTTCACAGCATTAACAGCAGATGAGCATAGTTGTGGTAGAGACTATAAGGTTTTCAAATGCTAAAATATTTACTTTTTTACCCTTTGCAGAAAAAGTTTGTCAAATGCTGCTCTATTTGAATCAAGCATTTCTAGTTATATTGTTTGATGGCTAAAGTTTCTCTTCTTATCGCAATAGTCTTTAAAAACTAAAAGTTGAGAAATAGGCATTTGTGCCATCCAAGTCTGAACATTTCTAAGATGAATGCATTACCTTTTCTTCCATCTCTGATCTTCTGTCTGCTGCCTGTGTTCACATCTAAGCACCTCCTTCCCTCCCTATCTCTCACCATCCATTCTCCTCAATGAGCAAGTTTTCCCTGTCTCCCTCTCTTCTCTATTCAAACTGGCACAACTTCAATTCCTTTTCCTGATCATTGTAATAACCTCTAATATATTCTACCTCTGCGCTTTGCCTTCTTCCATCCATCCTGCTCATTATAAATAGAGCAATCTTCCCGGATGCAAATTGAACTTGTCACTCTCTGTATGCATTCTCTTTATTGCTTTTCATCATCTCCAAGAGTAAACCTTAAACCTTCTTAACCTTGCTATCATAGTGCATGGTATGAGAAGAGCTGTTCTTTGCTTGTTTACACCACACACACACACACACACACACACACACACACACCCCGCACTGGAATTAAAGTACTGAATTTTGAGATGATTCATTTTCCAGTGAATTAGAAGAGATTCTAAGATATAGTTCCTCATTCTTTTATGTGATGAGTAGTCAGATGCAGCCTATAAGAAGAGACACAGGAGAGGCTCAGGAAAATGAAGCTCATCCCATTCACAGGTCAAGAGGTGAGAGGCCCTGTGGGGAAGCCTACATGTGGTCAGGGGAGGGGCCGGTGTTGTGGTGTAGCAGGTGAGGCTGCCATCTGTGGTGCCAGCATCCATTATGGGCATCGGTTCAAGTCCCAGCTGCTCCACTTCCAATCCGGCTCTCTGCTATGGCCTGGGAAAGCAGTAGAAGATGCCCCAAGTCCTTGAGCCCCTGTACTCATGTGGGAGACCCAGAGGAGGATCCTGGCTTAGGATAGGCACAGCTCTGGCTGTTGCGGCCAACTGGAGTGAAACAGCGGGTGGAAGACCTCTCTCTCTCTCTTTCCCTCTCTGTGTAACTCTGACTTTCAAATAAATAAGTGAATCTTAAGAAAAAAAAAAGAGTTGGTGGGAAAAGTCAAGACAGGCATCATTATCGGGGTTTCTAAGGTAAAGTCAAGGCAGGTCAGACGATTTAGAACTGGCTGGTCTAAACAGTTTTCCTAAAAGGAAACCTATTGAAGTGAAATGGACACTATGAGAAACAATGACTTGATCAGCCCTTATCCTGACTGTTGAGGAACAACGTACTACTTTATTCCTTTTAGTAATTTTTTGTTCTTCTTAATATCATTGGTTGAGCTCTTTAATTAACACACAATTATTCTTAGGTGTTTAAAGTGATCCCTGTTAAATATAAGAATGGGGATAAGAGAGAGGGAGGAGATGTTCAGCACATGCTCACTCAGATTTACCCCTAGTGCTAGTTAGAAACATGCCAGGGGATTCCAATTCAATTCCATCAAGGTGGCATGTACTAATGCCATCTCATTAGTCAAAGTGATCAATTTCAGTTCATAATTGATCAAAATGATAAGATTAAGTGTCAAAGGAATCACATAAACAAGACTAGTGTCTGCTAATACTAACTGATAGAATTAAAAAGGAGAGAACAATCCAACATGGGAAGAGGGATACACATCAGACTCATGAATGGCAGATGTCCTACATAGCACTCTGGCCTCAGAATCAGCCCTTAAGGCATTTGGATACAGCTAAAAAGCCTATAAAAGTATTTCAGGCATGGAAAGCCAAGACACTATTAAAAAAATGACCTAAATGAAAGATCTCTGTGCATGAGATCCCAGCGGAAAGAACGGGCCATCAAAGAAGGAAGTACCTTTCTCTGAAGGGAGGAGAGAACTTCCACTTTGACTAGGGCCTTGTCTAAATAAGATTGGAGTTGTGAACTCAAGAGGCTTCCATAGCCTTGGCAGCTCATGACAAGAGCCTCGGGTGATTACTGACACCATAAATAAGAGTGTCAATTGTTAAATCAACAACAGGAGTCACTGTGCACTTACTCCCCATGTAGGATCTCTGTCCTTAATGTGTTGTACTATGTGAATTAATGGTATAACTTGTACTTAAACAGGACTTTATACTTTGTGTTTCTGTGTGGGTGCAAACTGTTGAAATCTTTACTTAGTAAATACTAAATTGATCTGTATATAAAGATAATTTAAAATGAATCTTAGTGAAGAATGGAATGAGAGAGGGAGCAGGAGATGGGATGGTTGTGGGTGGGAAGAAGGTTATGGGGGGGAAAAGCCGCTATAATCCAAACGTTATACTTTGGAAATATATATTTATTAAATAAAAGCTAAAAAAAATTAAAAGATGTAAAAATATCATAATGTGCATAAAATGTTAAAATATGTTCACACTGTTAAAGACTTTGTTCATATATTTATATGTGTGTGTATGTAATACAGTTACCCTTCCACTGCCTTCCCTCCCTGGGGTTAAAGAATGAGAGAATGGGATGAGGTTGCAGCTAGCTCTCTTGGAATCATGTACTGTTCTGGATATGCCCGTGATACAGCAGAGCATGTGAGAATGTAGATGACCTGATGCACATTGGTAAGTGACAGGATGATCTCCAAGTCTTAGCCTTCAGTGATCTGACATTGACAACTTCTCCATGGACTCTACCCCATAGCTGCAGATTCCATCTGTCTGTGTCCGTGACATGCGGCAGCTCCATGACAACATGATTATTCCGTTGTCTTCATCTCCATGCACTTGCTGTACTGCTCCCTCTGTCCACAGTGTCCTTTCTCGTGTGACACTCAATGGTCTCTTTAGCCTTCTGGGTTTAGCACAAACTCTCCTAGTCACAGCAAGCCTTTTTCTGGTTTCTCCAGGCAGTTAAACACATCCTTCACCTTCTCCCCAGGTTTTTTTTTTAATTTATTTATTTGAGTCAGAGTGTCAGAGGAGAGATATAGAGATCTTCCATCTGCAGATTCACGTCCCAAATGGCCACAAGGACCTGGACTGGGCCAGACTGAAGCCAGGAGCCAGGAGCTTCTTCTAGGTTCCCTGCGTGGGTGCAGGAGCCCAAGTACTTGGGCCATCTTCTGCTGCTTTCCCAGGTGGATTAGCAGGAAACTGGTTGGGAAGTGGAGCAGTTGGGACTCAAACTTGTGCCCATATGGGATGTTGGCGCTGAAGATGACGGCTTTACCTGCTAAGCCACAACATCAGCTCCTTCCCAAATGTCTTTTATGTACTTTGGTTGCAGTAAGTATCAGATTGGCCCCAAGAAGCTCTGTGCACAAAAATCAGTTATCGTAGGGTCTTCCCTCTAGTGGGCTGCAACTGTGTGTTTTGTTTGTCCTTTCTATCTATAGTGCCTGGAACTACACTTGTCATATGGTTGTTACCAAAGAATGATTCGCTGCATGAATGAATGAATTTCTTTTGCTCTTTGGGAAAGAAAAACCATGCTTTCAGGGAAAACATTGGTGTTTACTGACATAACTTTGCCCTAGCCTCTTCTCCAGTGGAGTAAAACACAGAAGAAATTGCACTCACAGCTGAGTTATGAGCTGGGTGCTAGATCTCTCAAAACACTGAGGTGTAAGGAGCCCAGACTCAAACAAATGATGTAAAAGTTCAGTCTTCAGCAGTAATGTCTTGGGCTAGCAGCATTTCTAGCATCATTTGCATTGAACTGTGTCCTCCACTGACAAGAAGGCCCTTACCTCTGCTCTGTGTCGACAGAGTTGTAAATTGAGGAAGATTCCTGGAGAGTCCTTAAGATTCCATGGCTTTATGTATTCGAACTCTGAAGAACAGCCGATCCTGTGTATAAGCTTAAAGGTTTTTGAGAATAATTTGTGAGACTGTCTTAAGTAAAACATACCTCCTCACTCTTACTAATCTGGTACCCATCAGCTGCCAAAAACATAATGTCAGAAGAGAAAATAACCAGTCTCAAGTCAGTATTTTGAACCTGCAGGAATTTTTAAAGCCAAGGTTTTGTCTCCATATGTAGTTGTTAAATCAACCAATTAACAGGGAAATTTTCAGCCAGCTACACACTTCAACCCTGTGTAACTGTGTCTATTTTTTTAAAACTGAGTTGACTAGCTATATTTTTCTCATGAAGTTGCAGTGCTTAATTAGCACTTCTGACCTAGAAACAATGAAATTGCAGGTTTTCACCTGCAGCCACTGTCCAAAGAGACAGGGGAGAGTCCTTCATAGAAAACAGTTTGAGAGTTTTGCCAGGAGATTATTTAGTCTGAACACGAATGGTGAGTGAGAAGTTGATTTCTGAGTTTTCGACAATAGCACAGGAAATAATTAAACTTGATCAGTGACAAGAAACCTGTGAAACTAGAAATGTTAATGGGGCTTTTTGCACTCAGAATTTTTCCTGAAAACATAGGGTAATGCCATTAGTGCTAAATTTGCCCACCTGTAGCAAAATCGTTTGCTTAGGGCAGGGTAGACGTGAGTGGAAACCACATTTTGATGAAGAAAAAGTCTGGGATGATTTATGTGTGTGGTCTGGCTTGAAAGTGGGTGGTAGAGGCAAGGGGAAAAATTAATGACCTTTCCAGAGTTCATTTCTTTCTCTGATTCTATGGAAAGACCTGAGTTCCATGGGATTGCAGTGATAAAATAAGGTCTAAAGGAAAGAGTAGCAGGGATTGTTATTAAAAATATTTTCATAGAAACACACCAAGGATATGAGATCAAGTGCCATGATTTTCACTGGAATGATATAGAACATACATACGAATATATGCAGGTGAATGGACAGCTTGATGGGAGAAGAGGGTAAAGACAGCCACATGTTAGGAGTATTTTCTAAAATCCAACAGTTGGAAAATAAACAGGTAAACATTATTTAATAAATGATTACTTGATGCTTACTCTGTGTCTGGCACTATTTGAAGTGCTTTATGAATATCAACTCAGTTAATCTTTGTGACAACTGTTTGTTGTAGGTTCTGCTGTTCTGCCTACTTTACTGGGGCCCAGAGATTAACTTGTACAAGGACACACAGCTCTTTAACAGTGAGTCCAGGTTCAGATCAAGACAGTCTGTTCCTGACGCCTTGCTCTTAACTACAGAATAGTGGGCTCACCCAGAGAGAAAGAAATGAGTTGTCCTGAGAATATACTACATAAATTAGGTGCGGTGTTGATATCAAAGAAGCACCAGACTAATTTCTCATAGTACTGGGGTATTTTTCCATAGTGCCCCTGTCAGTCTCCTAGCCCATCTTGCCGGCTGCCTTTGACTCTCCTGGGGGGAAAAAAAAGGACAAAGAAGGAAAGCAAGAGCAAGTGACACAAACTGGAGCTCTGACTAGTTGAACATGTTCATTATTAGTCCAGGAGCTGCACTCATAGTGCTGAAAAACACAAGGTGTTCTCCACCAATATTCATCTATCACAAAGGAATGCTTCTGCAACTTTTCTCTTTTGAGAAATTATCTTAAACCTTCTTCTCACCAAAGAGCCAAGGGAATAAGAGATGATGTTTACCGCTTAGCCAAGTGTGTGTGCAACTAAGATACTGTGTGGCTATCTTAACTATACATAGTGCTACAAAATTCTCTGTTACATAGGCAAGTGGAAGTTCCTCCAGTGTCAACTGGAATTGGCCTGTGAAGCAGAAACTGACATGATTTCATCAACTGTCTCTTGGACACCACCCAAAAGATTCTGCTCTCATCAGGATCAAACTATTAAGAATGGGTTTCTTTGTCAACCACTCTTCCTCGTTATCCTGCTCTTTCTCTGATACTTCGTACAGAGTTTTGTGACATATGGTTGACTTCACACCTGGGCCTCCTTTGGTCCTCAGAGATGGCTGGCCCCTGTGTCTCATGCAGGATTACCAGGAGTCACATCTTTGCATCATTTTTGCCTGTCTAGTCAACTAGCTTTGAACTTGCACCACTAAGTGTTGTTGTTGTGTTCTCTGTTCTTGTAGAAACTTGAGCTCTATGAAGAACAACCAAATGGACATAGCATGTATGCAAGACCACTAAAATATGTGATGATAGACAGCAAACTTTGTGCAACACAGAATCCTAGCTCCTACTGGAAAGTCAAGTTGCTTTTTCAAGGCGTAGTGCACAGTTACATCTATGGCTCTTTGGAGCAAATGCTTACTACCATTTTGAAAGGGATGATGCCTTCTCTCTCAGTTTCAGGAGGTAGAGCGTACCAGTGAAAACCTATGGCACTAACTCCCTATTTAAGTCAACTGCTTCAAGGCCCAGGTGAAAGTGCTCAGTGCCCATGTTGTCTAACCACAGAATGTGACCTGGAATGATCCCCACTCTGCAAGAGTGATCAAACCAAGTACTACAGGCATATAGTGAAAACATAGTACCTTTTAGTGTGTATGTGTGTGTGTGTGAGAGAGTGTGACAAATTCCTTCTGAGTTTATATATTTTTGGAGAACAACCAAAATATTGTATGAAACTTTTATATTAAAACCCAGTGCTTTGTACATAAAACACCTAATGCATATCCATCATACATCTGATTAATCTACAATACACATCCTGGTTCCCTATTTGGTTTTTGGCCCGTATAGATACTGAATCGCTGAGTGATAATACGGAAGTTGTTTCCTGATTTTAACTAGTGTCCATCTAGCCTGCTGTCCTTGGATAATAAGCTATTTAGAGAGTGTAAAGTTATAAGCTGCAACAAGGGCAATCACTTAGGACTCAGGGAAAATCAAGTGTTTAAAAACATATAAGATGTTCCAGCAAAGTTATGTCTTTCACTTTAGTCCTTTGTAGCTCTTAAGAAATATAACAAAGGCGTCTAAATATGAACCTTTCAGACCATTAAAAATATAACTAAAAATATTCCCTCGTGTCTCTCTCTCTCTCTCTCTCTCTCTCTCTCTCTCTCTCTTTTTCTCTCGACAGTGTGGCTAATCATCTGGCTGCATACCATTGTGGGGGGGATGTGAATTTCCAATTCTCCCACTTGTCAACTGTCTGAAATTAGGTAAGCTGCTTCATAGGACCTTGGCTTTCATATCTGTAAATTTGTATAAAAATCATTCATTAGCAAAGATATTTTGAGGAACGGTCATGTATGAAAATAATTTAGAAGTTCAGGGAACATAGAATGTTCATTTTCTTTTGATTTTTATTTTGGTGCAAAATTTTGAAATCCATGCACACAGTTTTTTCTTTTTTTTGAGTTTAAACGCATTTTATTTTTAGACAACCTACATGACAATGTTTTTTGCCTTAAAAACAATGCCTCCATTCGAAGTAAATCATGGTCAAAATAAGTGAGGAGCTCTGGCCGGCGCCGTGGCTCAACAGGCTAATCCTCCGCCTTGCGGCGCCGGCACACCAGGTTCTAGTCCCGGTTGGGGCACCGGATTCTGTCCCGGTTGCCCCTCTTCCAGGCCAGCCCTCTGCTGTGGCCCGGGAGTGCAGTGGAGGATGGCCCAGGTGCTTGGGCCCTGCACCCCATGGGGAGACCAGGAAAAGCACCTGGCACCTGGCTCCTGCCATCGGACGAACGCGGAACGCGGTGCGCCGGCCGCAGCGCGCCGACCGCGGCGGCCATTGGAAGGTGAACCAACGGCAAAAGGAGGACCTTTCTCTCTGTCTCTCTCTCTCACTGTCCACTCTGCCTGTCAAAAAGAAAAAAAGTGAGGAGCTCAAGATAACATCAGTCCCACTTCCTGTAAATCCTGGTTTTGTGTGGATGACAAGCAGCAGCCAGTTACAATGAGCAGTGATAGATCCAAATTGCCAACTTTGTTAACATTTTTCCATCTCTAAACCGTCCTTAAAGAAAATCATAATCGGGGTCACACCCTCCTCACGGTAGTTTTTTCATAACATGTATTTTCCCTGAACTTTTTGAAGGGCTCTCATATGCATAGGCTTCATTTTTTTTTTTTGCACCCGAACAATCATTTTTCAATCCATTTTCTATGAGTGCACCCTTATGTATGACAGCTTCTTTGTATTACCTTGTGCATGGAAATGCAAAAAGTACCAGTTTCCCCCTCCTTTCAGTTGTAAAAGGCAGGTTGGAGTTCTGTTGAAAGCCACTGGGGTCTGATTGAGACACCTTAGGTACTTGAGTTGAAAACCTGTCCTCAACCCTGGCAAATTCAGGAGGCCCCAGGACAAGGCCTGGCTGCCACAGGCTCTTCAATCATTCCTTTGTTTTCTTATCATTAATAATTGTAGAACTGTGGTATTTGTCTTCAAAGGAAGTTTGTACATCTGCTGTACAGTATACCCACTCTGTACCGGATTATACAGCATTATCTAAACAAACAAGGACATACTCAATACTTCCTCCCCATTGAGTGCAGAGCTCACTGAGTCAGAATGCCTTTTCTTTGTAGCTGGACACACCTACAGGAAGATCAAATACCACACCACCCTCCAGCTGCAAGTCTGTAAATAGAGCTGATTCCTAGGGTGAGGCCACTTTTGTGGTGTCTAAAAGATTTTGGGTTGAGTCAAAACTTCTTATAAGCAGATGAAGAACAAATGACTAAGAATGATCTGACACCTGCCCAGTTGCCAGTTAATATATATATTAAAATAAAGGGCTCTTATTTTAATATTATAGAGTATTTTATTAGCTACAGAATTTTATTTTGCATATAATATTGTTTACATTAATATATAAGTATATAGATTAGATGTCCATTTCTTTATTTTTTATTTATTTGAAAGGCAGAGAGACACACAGAGAGAAATCTTCTGTCTGCTGGTTGACTCCACTGATGCCTGTAACATACAGAGCAGGGAAGGTCAAAGCCAGCTTGGAAATCAGTTGAGGTCTCTTAGATGGGTAGTCAGGTCCCTACTACTTCATCCATTACCTGTTTCTTCCCAGGGTCTATGTTAACAGGAAATTGGTATCAGGAGCGAGCAGAGCCAGACCTCAGACCAGGAACTCCAACATGAGATGCAGGCATCCCAACGAGGGTCTTAAGCAATGTACCAAATGCCTGCCACAAGGACATAGATTTTAAAAGTATTGGGGCGGGGCTGGAGTGTGACATAGTGGGTAAAGCCACTGTCTGCAGTGCTGGCATCCCATATGGGTGCCAGTTCAAGTCCTGGCTGCTCCACTTCCAATCCACATGCTGCTATGGCCTGTGAAAGCAGTAGAAGTTGGCCCAAGTCCTTGGGCCCCTTCACCCAACTGGGAGACCCAGAAGAAACACCTGGCTCCTGCCTTCAGATCAGCTCAGCTCCAGCTGTTGCGGCCATTTGAGGAGTGAACCAGTGGATGGAAGACTTTCTCTCTCTCCGCCTCTCTGTAACTCTTTCAAGTAAATAAAATCTTTTTTAAAAAAATATTGGGGCAGGCATCTGTTTCTCCCCCCGCCCCCTATCTCTGCCTTTCAAGTAAAATGAAAATAAAAAAAAGTAAATATGTGCAATGCTATATATCTTCACCATACACTCTTTAAGGTAATGTATACCTTGGCAACCGGAATGATAATACTTCACATCTACTTCAGCGACAGTGGTTCGCAAGTAAGTTATCTGCTTCTCTGTTTCAGAACGCAAGTCAGATTTGATCCTATTTTTCTTAATTATCCTGTTCCCTCTCTCATCAAGTTCTGTTAATTCTGTCTTCAAAAATATATCTCCTTGAGGCCATCACCCTCCATTCTACCCACCCTATCTGCCACCTAGCCTTTTGCAACCAATAGCCTACTTTTCACCTCAATATATTTTTTTCATTTTAGACATTTCATATAAATCAAAGCATATAACTTGTGGTCTTTTGTGACTGGCTACTCTTACTTATCTTGGTGTTTTCAAAATTCAACCATGTATTAATCAACTATTATGTAATAATATTTAATTCTTTTTATTTTTATTCCCAAATAATATTCCATTACATGATTGTACCACATTTAATTTTTATCAGTTGATGGACATTCGGATTGTTCTCACTTTTTTAAAAAACATTTACTTATTTATTTATTTGATAGAGAATTACAGAGAAGGAGAGCCAGAGTGAGATTGAGAGAGAGAGAGAGAGATCTCCTCCATCCTCTGGTTCACTCCCCAAATGGCTACAATGGCCAGAACTGGGCCCAGCCAAAGCCAGGAGCCAGAAGCTTCATCTGGGACTCCCTTGTGGGTACAGGGGCACAAGGACTTAGGCCATCTTCTGCTGCTTTCCCAGACACACTAATAGGGAGCTGGATTTGAAGTGGAAAAGTCAGGACTAAAATTGGTGCCCATATGGGATGCCAATGCAGCAAGTAGTGACTCCCCCTGCTATGCTGCAAAGCAGGTCCCCTGTTTACACTTTTTCATGGTTATATACAATGCTGCTGACAACATTGGTGTATAAACTTTTATGTGGAAATGCTTCCATTTTTCTTGGGCATACCTCTAGGAGTAGAATTGCTACGTAATAGGATTGTTTTATTTTTTAAAATAACTGCCAAGTTTTTCTAAAATGAATGCACCATCTTTTACTAATTTATTTTATTTTTAAATTTTTTATGGAGAACACATTTCATATATTTCATATGTGTGGATTTAGGAGCCTAGTAATGCTTCCCTCCCACCCACCCCATCATCCCTCCTGCCTATGCTCTCACCCTTCCTCCTCCTTTCATTCTCATTCCTTCCTTTAACTTTTTATAATGTTCTACTCTCAGTCTGTTTATACTCTTAAGTTTAACCCTCCACTAAGTTACATATTCAACAAATAGTAGGAAGCAAAAACATCGTTCCTCAACAGTAGAGACAAGGGCTTTAAAAATTCATCGAATCTAAAAATGTCCATTTTCCTCCAATACATTACGTTTTGGGGTACTCTATAATTTATCACAGATAAGGGAGACCACATGGTATTTGACTTTTGGGGGCTGGATTAGTTCACTAAGTATAATGGTTTCTAATTGCATTCATTTTGTTGCCAAATACAGTATTTTTTTTTTTTTTACAGCTGAGAAGTATTTCATGCTTTATATATGCCACAGTTTCTTTATCCAGTCATCACTTGATGGACATATGTGTTGATTTCATATCTTAGCTATTGTGAATTGAACTACAAAAAAAAATAGGCTACACATAGCTTTTTCATGTGCTGATATCATTTCACTTGAGTAAATTCCCAGGAATGGGATTTCTGTTGGTCATATGATATATCTGTTTTCAGTTTTCGGAGGTATCTCTACATTGTCTTCTACAATGGCTGTACTAGTTTATATCCCCTCCAACAGTGGATTAGGGTACCTTTTTTCCCACATCTTCACCAGTATTTATTGTTTATTGATTTCTGTATGAAGCCATTCTAACTGGGGTGAGTGGGAACCTCATTGTGGTTTTCATTTGCATGTCCCTGAAGGCTAGTGATCCTGAGCATTTTTTCATATGCTGTTGACCATTTGAATTTTCTCTTTTAAAAATGCTTGTTAAAGTCATCTGCCCATTTCTTAACTGGATTGTTTGTTCTGTTGTTGATTTTCTTGAGCTCTTTATAGATTGTGGATATTAATCCTTTACTGAATACATAGTTTGCAAATATTTTCTCCCATTCTGTCAGTTGCCTCCTCGCTTTGCTGAGTGTTTCCTTTGTAGTGCCGAAGCTTCTTAGCTTAGTGTAATCCCATTTGTTTATTTTTTCTTGTATTTCCTATGCTTCTGTCTTTCCCAAGAAGTCTTTGCCTATGCCAATGTCTGGCAGAGTTTCCCCAGTGTTCTCTTCTAGTAATTTGATAGTATCAGGTCATAGATTTATATCCTTGGTCCATTGTGTAAGGTATAATGTACCATTTTACATTCCTACCAGTAATGTTATGAAGGTTCTAATTTCTTTACATCCCAGCCAACACTGATTATTGTTGGTAGAAGCCTCCTCTCCTTGAAAGGAAAAATGAAATTAAGTAACTATCCATTGCTTTGCCATTTGCAACCTGAATCATTGTCAGTTAAGATAGTCTGATGGTTGAATTCTGCAACACATAGTAGGGGGAAGAGACTAGTAGTAGCAGTTGGTAGCTTTCCACTGAAAGGATATGTGATGTGAAGAATGACTCATATTTCTGCCTTTTCTTTACAAATATGCTGTTCAACAAACCTTGACGGGTGGATGAATCCCTGAGTTCTTCTTCATATTTATCTAGAAAGCCTGAGTATTCAACTTTGTGCAGGTATCTACCTGAGACTTTTCCTGGGCAACCTATCTAATTCCAATTCATGTAGTATGTCCAGAAAGTTGAAATTTCATGGACCACGATGAAACCAACAAATGAAGTTGCATGGCAGTGAAAACACCCCACAGCAAATGTCCATGCAATCAGCTGACATGAGGACTCCTGCTCAGTAGTCCTTGGCATTCTTATTGTGATGTGTGTGTATGTGTGTGTGTATACATGAGAGAGAGAGAGAGAGAGAGAGAGAGAGAGTGAGAGAGAGAGAGAGAGAGAACAAGATGCCAAGATGCACTGCTTCATGTCTCAAGTGCCTGGAATGGTAGGATTGTGCTGAGAATTGAAGCCCAGAACTGGGAACTCAATACAGGTCTCCAATGCAGGGGAAAAGAACTTGAATACTTGAGGTATTACTGTTGCTTCTCAGGGTCTGCATAGCAGGAAGCTGGAACCAGGAGCTGGAGAAGGATGCTACACCCAGGCACTGTGATGAGATGTAGGCTTCTAAATGGCTGGGCTAAACACTTGCTCCACCTTGCCACACTTTGGTCATGAGTTTCATATTAGGCTAGAATTGATAGTGATTATGAACACCAACAATATGTTACTCTATTTGAACACAATGTTCCGTGCATGGCAGGTTGTTTCAACAACATAGCTAAATGGATGATGTCCATTTAAATTAGAGTGTAGTTCAAGCCTCTAGGCAAACCACTACACAATGAAATTACCTAATGCTGAGATTTCCCCAAGGCTTTGCTTGTCAGGAAAACACAACTCTTTGAAGCTTAAGGGGTAGCCTAAATTGCAGGTCATTTACTACCTGCAAAGGCAGTTCTAGCTAGATCATGTTGAAATGTTTCTCAGTGTCTGGATGAAACACTTTGTGAACCTACGTTTGAAATTGCTAGCATTACCTCTTGGTCAATATTTCTTAGAGACAAGCAATCTATTCAAAATAACTCCATCGAGGGAGGATATTACAATAATATAACAAAACACTGAAATTGAATTACATAAGGTCCACAATCATGGAGAGTTAGTATGAGAAGACACCAGAACAAATATTTTTCCTTCCATATTTCAGGACTGAATGTTTTGCTCTCTGCTCATGAAAATTCGTGGCTTTCCCTCTACTCAGCATTTTTTAAAGATTTATTTACTTTTTTATTTATTTGAAAGACAGTTAAAGAGAGAGGGAGAGAGAGAGAGAGAGAGAGAGAGAGAGAGAAAGTCTTCTATCTGCTGGTTCACTCCCTAGATGGCCACAATGGCTGGAGCTGCGCCAGTCTGAAGTCAGGAGCTTCTTCCTAGTCTTCCACATGGGTGCAGGGGCCCAAGAACTTGGGCCATCTTCTACTGCTTTCCCAGGCCACAGCAGAGAGCTGGATCAGAAGAGAAGGAGCTGGGTCTTGAACCAGGGCCCATATGGGATGCCAACGCTTCAGGCCAAGGCATTAACCCGCTGTGCCATAGTGCCAACCCCTCCTCTACTCTGAGTCTTTTAGGCAGAGATGTTGATCTGTGTGCAGAAAACAGAGTTTCAAAGGCAGGAGCCAGAAGTGAAGCTGGCTGATAGGGAAGCTAAGAACAAACGAGGACCTCTGATATTCTGGTTAAGAGAAAGCTACAGCAGGGGACAACTCTGGAACAAACCCCACAAGCATGGCCTGCTCATGGGTTTCCTGTCCACCTAGCCTCCTATGTTACACTGAATCAGGAGCATACTCATCAAGTGTCCAATCTTAGCACTGCAGTCTCCTTTGCAGAGTTGACATTCACACCTAGGTGTGTCCCAGAGATTCCACAGACTCATCGGAGACTGCTCTCAGGAACTGTAATGGACACATGACACCCCTTTAACTTTTGCCAAAATATGAGACACTTCTGTAACATAAAAATATATTGCTTCTTTAAGCTGAAAATGAGAGCTATTTAACCTAAATGAATAAACACATCTGTACAGTTTTATTCAGTGTTAACATTCTATACGAGACAGAATTAAATGCCTTCCCTGAATCAGAGCTCTTAAGGGGGTGAATTCACTCCAGATACGCATTGATGCTCTGGAAGCACATTGACTTCACTTTTTACTGCTTGCTGCTTAATTAAAAGGGATGTCAGACACTTCTGAAAAGGCTTTGGTAAATTGTCAAATGCAACAAAAGAAAGAAAATTTCAGATGAAAAGCACCTTATGTAAATTATGCCTTCCTCTAGCCTAATTTCCTTCCTTATTCTAACCACTGTTGCCATCATTTTCGGTGACTTTTGTCTGGCGTTTAAAAATGAAATGTGATTCTCTTATTCATGCCTTGGCAACAGTCCCTGAAATACTCTGTTAAGTGTTTTCAATTATATGCCGGCCCCAATAGCTCTCAGTGAGATGTTTCAAAAAAAAAATATTTTATCCAGTGCGTATTTGTAGTTTGAAGGCTATCCACGTTTCAATAAATATAGATAAATTAAGCAATGTCAAATGTCTTATAACTTTAAGTTTCTAAATGAATAAATGGACCAGGGAACTTCAAAACTTTCGTAGAAACAATGAGATTAGAGAGCAAGCCTATTTTGTTACAAAAATATTGAAATCCATGCATTCAAGGAATCTTCACAAGATTCATATTTTTGTGGCAACAAAATAAAGTTATATCTTAATTCCACATTTCCACACAGTTTTTGAAGTACCCAGTTACATTTCTTCTTCTTCTTCTTCTTTTTTTTTTTTTTTTGACAGGCAGAGTTAGTGAGAGAGAGAGACAAAGAGAAAGGTCTTTCTTCCATTGGTTCAACCCCCAAATGACTGTGACGGCCGGCACGCTGCACCGATGGGAAGCCAGGAGCCAGGTGCTTCCTCCTGGTCTCCCACGTGGATGCAGGGCCCAAGCACTTGGGCCATCCTCCACTTCCCTCCTGGGCCACAGCAGAGAGCTGGCCTGGAAGAGGGGCAACCGGGACAGAACCCGGTGTGCCGGCGCCACAAGGCGGAGGATTAGCCTGTTGAGCCACGGCGCCGGCCCCTGTTACATTTCAAAAGTTTTAAATTTGTAAAAGACATTTCAAACCTTGGCAATAGGAAAACTATTGGATTTGTAAAAGCTCAATTGTGAAAATTTGAAATTTTCAAAAGAACATTATCACTGGACTGCTAGTGTCATTTATTTAATTATTGGTTGTATGGATTTATTCAAATTACATTAAATAACTTTCATATGGTCATTTAATATACTGGAATTATAAGTAGAAAAAAATAGCTGACAGAGTGATTTGGTGGAAACTACACTAAAATAAGAAAGAGAAATCTGGGTCCTGACATAGGTGTCACTATTTCCACCATGTGTGGGCCTTTATAGAACATTCCATATTTCAATTTATTCATTTTTATTTTTGACAGGCAGAGTGGACAGTGAGAGAGAAAGACAGAGAGAAAGGTCTTCCTTTGCCATTGGTTCACCCTTCAATGGCCGCTGCGGCCAGCGCACTGCGGCCGGCGTACCGCTCTGATCTGATGGCAGGAGCCAGGTGCTTCTCTTGGTCTCCCATGGGGTGCAGGGCCCAAGCACTTGGGCCATCCTCCACTGCACGCCTGGGCCATAGCAGAGAGCTGGCCTGGAAGAGGAGCAACCGGGACAGAATCCGGCGCCCCGACTGAGATAAGAACCCGGTGTGCTGTCGCCGCAAGGCGGAAGATTAGCCTAGTGAGCTGCTGCACCGGCCAATTTATTCATTCTTTACACAAGGATAATAATACACACCTTTCCATCTTATGAGAATGTCTTCATGTTTAAAAAAATATATATGCCACAGGATTTGTAGGTTTTAATCTGCTACTGCATAAAGACAAGGCTTTGTTATCAGTTTACCTTGCAGCTGAGCTAAATCCCACAGCCAATCGAAGAACCAATGAACTTAACACGGGTCATCATTTTCAAATTCTCCCCACTCTCTTGGCTCTCTTGGCCCTCTTGGCCATAAATGTAAAGAACACTATCAAAGTCCAACATCATTCATTTGTTATCAAGATTTATGGAAGATTCAAATATGCTGAGAGATTTAAAACCAAACACTTTAGGAAATCAGAGAAGAAATGGCAGGGGTGGGGTGGGTAGGAGGTAAATAGAATCAAAAGCCAACAGAAATCTAAGGTTGAGTTAAGATAATTGGCAAGATAGGAATTAGGCAAGTGAAGATATTTATGGATTGGTCTTCTATTTTAATAGTTCCTGAAAAGATTATAATCTTAAAGCATGGTTATGAAATTTTTAGTGGGGATGTAAGTGAAATTTACAAATGGATTTTTGGAATGTTGAAAGAAATAATTTAGAATTTTTTTTTTATAATTTGGAGAAATAAATAGGAGAAAGAAAAAACCCTTGTCAAATTCAAATGTTTATAGAGTAATGAGGTTAGTACTATTTTTGCTAGAAATACACCCTGCTTGATTAAATTAAAAAGTAAAACCTTTTGTCGTTCACTATCAGGATAAATGTTATAATAAATAATTATTCTTTGAGCAGTTTTTCAAAAGTGTCATTTCACTATTTTTTCATGTTTCACAAATTTGAATATTCTCGAAAGGCTGTAATATGCCATCAATATGAATAAAATGATTAGGATGACAGAATTTTTCTTGCACACCATTTTAAGTCATTATACATACTTTGTCAACTTAGAGTCAGATGCCAGATGCAATAGGCTCTGAGACTACTATTCAAAATAAAACTGAATAAGATAATTATCACCCTTGACCAGTTGCAAACAGAAAAATTTGAGGTTCTGATTTTTTTGAAAAAAAAATTTTGCATCCAGGAGCATGTGATTTAGGCTTAATTTCTATAACTATCAACTGTTCACCAATCCTTCACATCTCTTGTTGATTTCCAAGCTTGGAAGATTAGGCAGCAGGGTTGCAATATTCACTTTGTTACTGTGTAGGTCCCCGTAATATGACTGAAAACAATTTCCTGTCCCCCAGATGAGGTGAGCACTTATCTAATACTCATGATTTTCTGCTGTTTCATAGCAATAGAGAACTTTCCTTAAGTATCTTTAAAAAACTATGCTTGATGGCGCTGGTGGTGTGACACAGCAGGTTAAGCTGCTACTTGTGACACCAACAGCCCATATCTGAGTGCCAGCTTTGAGTCCTGGTTGCTCTGCTTCCAAACCAGCTCACTACCAACGTGCCTGGGAGGGCAGTGGATGATGGTGCAAATTCTTGGGCTCCTGCAACTTACCTGGGAGACCTAGATAGAGTTCCAGGCTCCTGTCTTTGACATGGCCCACCGCTGGCTGTTGTGGCCATTTGAGGAGTGAAGCAGTGGATGGAAGATCTCTCTCTCTCTCTCTCTCTCTCTCTCTCTCCCTTCCTCCTCCATCCCTCCATTCCTCTCACACTCTCTGTCACGTTGCCTTTCAAATAAAAATATAAATAATTTTTAAAAGAACAAAATTCTACAAAAGAAAAGTTATTTACTTGATGTGCACTTAGTGTTCAAGCTGTCCATAGAGCTGAACATTTTACATTAACCAATAAAACTGGGTCATCAGATGCTCATGTGTGCATTATCCACTTTATTAATAAAGAGAAAAGAAGGAGAAAATTGTAATTTAGATTATCACATGGTCTAACTCCAAAACTTGCTTAAAAATGAGGAAAAGAGATGGAGAATATTGTTCGTTTATCAATTTATTTGTCAGTCCTCCTATGGATCTTTCCATTTGGATTGCTTAGATTTGGAGTCAGGTGGCATCTGACGAAGCATGAAGATTGTTCAACAGACATTTACCCAAGAAATATGTGCCATGTTCTTTTCTACGTGCAAGTGACATGAATTCATGCGGAAGGCAAAAATGTCCCTATTCTAGTGGGCTGTACGTTCCAGTAGGTTCACAGAAGGTTTCTCTGGCTAGGTGCTGAGTCTCGAACAATGAGAAGGAAGAGTGGGTGTGCAGAGACCAGCAAGTACAAAGACCAGATGGCAGAAATCGGTTAGTGTATTGAAGGAAGTAAAGGAAGACCGATGTGGCCTTGGGCAAAACCTGAGGCTAAGAGGGAGAGTGTTTTGAGGTCAGAGGGCAATCAATTAGCATTGGTGTAGTTGTTTTTCACTTTGAAAATGTGAATAGAGGGTGAATGTTGTGATGCAGCGAGTTAAGCTGCTGCTTGCAATGCTGGCATCTATTATCAGAGTGCAGGTTCATGTCCTGACTACTCAGCTTACGATCCAGCTTCCTGCCCGTGTGCCTGGGAAGGTAGCAAATACCTGGGCACTTGCCACCTAGGTGAGACCCAGTTGGAGTTCCTGACTCCTGGCTTTGGCCTGGCCCAGACATGGCTGGTGCAGCCACTTGGAGAGTGAACTAGCAGATACAAACTCTGTCTCCCCATCTTACCCTCTCTCTCTGGTGTTCTGCCTTTCAAACAAACAAATAAATAAATAAATCTTTAAAACATGGTATGTTCTTTCATACAAGAGAAACAAGTGATGTTTAGCAATGCTGACAATTTGGTTCTTAAGGAAAAACTACCTCACGCCTCTAAATAAATTTCCATATCAGAAACAGAACATAAACCTTTTGTCTAGTAACTTTCTTTTTATTGTAATGCTTTCTCTTAGGGAGCAGTGGCTTCTGATTATATCATCATATCTTTCCTGTATTCTAAGATAGTAAATGTTTCCAACATTTAGAGTAAGGATATTTTGAACTAGGCTTTGAGAGTTAGGGAAACACTTTGATATTGTACATATAATTTTGTGTAAATATGCATTTGAGGCTAAAACAATAGAGTGCAGAGGGTTGTAATTTGAGTAGACTCTGGAACCACTTTTCTTGGATTCTAATCCCAATGCTTGCTCTTATCTGCATGTGGTTTTTAACAAGTCACTTATCTATACCATCATTTCAATATTTGAAAAATGGATATGTTACAGTGCCTGAAAAAATACTATATATTATTTCTTACTAAGTGAATTATTCTTGGAAGAAAGTCCACGTAAAACCCTGTCTCTCTTCATCCCAACCAAGAAAATGAAGAATAACCCTCAATACTTCAGGAAAGATAATTTCTTAAAGTGGCAAAAAGCTAACATATTAAAGTAATTAAAATATTAATCCTTGCATGTTATTTCATATGCTCATTATCCTGCCCTTGTTTCAGAATCACGACAGTTAACAATCTCACCTTCCTTTTATATTAACTTCTTTCAGTGTCATATTAAAGACTTCGTTCCAGGAAAAATAGTAATAACTATTAGCCTCGAAATGAACTTCCAGTATGGAATTATCTATCATGAATGAGAAAAATTATTGTTGGTTTAAGTAGAATTCTAGAAATGATATTCAGTCAAAATAATTATTGTTGAAAAAAAGTACTCTCTCTGTTTTGGCTTCCAAGTCGGGTAACCTCTTGCTAATTCTAAACTTCAGAGGACTTCCCACTAATAAACATCAGACTTGTGCATGTTGTTGGCAGGCTTGGGCTGGGGAGATTTCCAACACCCTGAGGAGAGAAGTATTTCTCTGAGTTGAGTTTCTTTTTCCTCTTTGACACTTGCAGGAATGCCCAGAACCATGGTGGGAGTCATGAGTGTTTCTTAAGCCTATATGTTCTGTCATCTCCTTAGTGTTTTGAGTTCTGCAGTTGTGATAAAACTACAGCATGCCTTCCTTAATGCGTATGATTTCACAAAAAATGGGGTCAGTGCTCAAAGGTCATCTTCAGAGTCTGTTTAACACACAATGGCTCTGAAATAAAAGCCTGTGGTTCATATGTATGTATGCATCCAATTGAAAAGTCAGAAAGCTGTTTGAAACCAAATATGCAATACTCATTTAAATCATGGCTAGGGTTAAGTAAGCATTTGTGTGCTCATCTGGGAATCTAAAATTTATTCAACACATTTTCTATGAGCAGACTTTCCAATGTCCAAATCATCGGCTTACCAATAGATGTTTAAAATATGAACTTTCAGTAAGAAGCATGATCCATTAGTATAAATATACATTTCAGCAGGTACTTCCCAGTGCTATTGCCCATTCCTTGTCCCTTCCACCTTTTCCATCTCTCATGTCTATACTATTTTGACTTTTGCATATTTTCCCATGAGCACACCACTTGGTCAGTTACTATGATAAGTCTGATGTATGCAGTCTGGGGTCAAATCTGTTCGTTTATATCTCTATCCCTGAATTAAGACAGCTATCAATAGAACTTCAAACAAGAGGATGGAGTACATTCAACATTGACCTCAACTGTTGCCTCCAGTCCTGATCATTGACCCAACTAACTTAACAAATCTCATTAGGATCTATCTTAGGGATCCCAAGTGTCTTCCTCTTTAAGTTTCTGTATTAACTTTTCCTTTAGATCTAAAATAATTGTGATACAGGTGTATCTGGATGTAGTTAATGATTACGTGGACTCTGCCTTCGATTATAAGGAAGCATATGCATCAGTTATAAAAGCCAAGCCAATAAATTGAGGCTGAACTGGATTCCTTCCAAAGTCAATGTGGTATAATTAATCAATTTAATTAATGTTAGGAATGAGTTTGTAACTGAATGAATGACATGGTCCGGGGAGAAAGGTAAATCAATGCTAAGGTTCCATACAAGAAATACATACCCAAGGACAAACAGACTCTGAAACAAAGAGTTATGTGTAATTTGGGGCATCTCCCAAATGGGGTCTCCATGATTCAGAGGGGCATGGGTTGGTGGAGACTCTCAGTTGACACGTACTGGAAGGATTTAAGCTTCCCCATGTCATCATGGTCAGAGTGCTTTGGAGGGGAATGATAGACTCACAAGTCGGTTAAGCAACAATGGAAGAGTTCCACGTCAGAGCATCTTCCTTCAGCGGAAGGGCCCAGGGTAAGTTCTGGAACATGAACAATCATTACCGACTCTGTATACTTTGAATCTCCCAGATCTAAGATGTTTCCCTCCGTGTTTTTAGTTTATTGCACTCCTTCCTTCACCACAAAATTGGAGTTTTATATAAGGTCTAGTAGCTATAACATTACCTTTCTTTCCTGATTATTCCCAACACATACCCACATGTTTAAGTTGGAAGGACTAGATGCAATACAGAAAAAAGCATCTTACAAATTTAACAGGCAGTAATTGTGAGTCTTCCAGGTCCCTTTATGATGAAGCTTCTACTTGAAAAGTGTACCATCCATGCTGAGCTGGGGATGCTTTTGGGTAAAGAAGGGCATCTACTGTCTAGAATGGTCAGAACAGAATCCTGATTTTTGTTTATGTATTTGGGAGATAGAATTGCAGGCAGACAGAGGAAGAGACAGAGAGAAAGGTTTTCCATCCACTGGTTCACTTCCCAAGTGGCCACAATGGCTGGAGCTTGGCCAATCTGAAGCCAGAATCCAGGAGCTTCTTTCAGTCCTCCTACACAGGTGCAGGGGCTGAAACATTTGGGCCATCTTCTCCTGCTTTCCCATGCCCTAGCAGAGACCTGGATCTGAAGAGGAGCAGCTGGGACATGAACCAGCACCCATTAGCCTACTACACCCCAGCGCCAGCCCCAGAATCCCAAATTTTTACAATATGCCTCTATAGTCTGCACCTCCTTTTATCCTGACCATTACCCAAGAAGCAGCTGTGAGGATATGATCCTTTGGTTGAGGTAAATATATCCAGTGACCAATTGTCTCACTACTTTGTATGGAACAGGAGGTGATGAGTGAGCTAGACAGAAACCTTTTCATGTCTCCTTCTGAGGTGCCTGGTTTACCACCCATTAATATTAATGCTTTATGTGAACAATACCAGATATAGAACTAATATGAAAAACTGTCAAGTCTATATGTGCTCATGGAAAAACACAAGATACATACTAACATAATTCATAGAGTTATTTTGAAGGAAAAATAAGACAATGTATGTGATGTGTTTTCTAGGTTTTAAAGTGCCACATGAAATAAATGTCATCTAATAAAAATTTCTCTTATCTGAAATTCAAAAATGCATAATTTATAAATTATATTTTAAAAATAATTAGGGAGCCAGGAATGTCCATTTCAAACTTTGACTATTATCTCATGATTGAGCTCATTTTGTGACAACAGTTGCTTCACTGTTGACAAAAGTTTCAGAAAGTCAAAAACGCTTGCAGAATATTTTCAATGGCCATAGTGATGTTTTTGGAGCTGTCTGGCTGGAGTGCCATAGTGATACTATAGCTTGATGAAGTTCAGCAGTGGACAGGGATCACTAATAGCCTTTATTTATTTTTTAAAGATTTATTTATTTACTTGAAAGGCAGAGTTACAGAGAGGCAGAGGCAGAGAGAGAGGTCTTCCATCCATTGGTTCACTCCCCAGATGGCCACAGTGGCTGGAGCCACACCACTCTGAAATCAGGAGCCAGGAGCTTCTTCTGGGTCTCCCACATGGCTGCAGGGGCCCAAGGACTTGGGCCATCTTCTACTGCTTTCTCAGGCCATAGTAGAGACTGGATTGGAATTGGAGCAGCCGGGACTCGAACCTGAGCTCGTATGGGATGCCTGATGCTCATATGGGATGAGCTCATATAATAGCCTTAGAGGGGTCAAAACTCAGATGTAGCTGGTCTTCCAAGACTGGGTGTGAACAATGCTTCATATGATTTAGGCTCCCTCCTTGAAAGAGAAATGGAACAACCTTGGGCAGAAGAGACAAAGTTGGCAATCAGTGGTTGCCTATGCATGGAAATGTAGAGTTCTTTCACTGTGATGGTTCTGTGTGCCATATCTGGTATGATGAGGGGCTGAGCAGCAGTGGAGGAATTAGGATGAAGGCTTGATCAGCAATTTAATTTCTGTCTGTCCCTTCAATGAATGGACCCTGTTGAGTTCCAGCTTTTCACCAGTGTCACAGTGAAGGAATAAAATTTCTCTCATTGCAACAGCTGACACATTTTCACATAAAGCAAAAATGCATCTTTGTCAACCATCTCTGTTCTTGAAAATGCCATTTTCAATTGACAAACAATTGACAAACAAGGCTCTGGCTGCTCTTGTTACCACATTAGTCACAGAGTCTGAGCTGATCAAACCCCAGATGGGAATAAGCAGACTGGCGAATTAGGAAGTTTCTGTGGCTCAGACATGCAGTTTCCACAAGAGCCCAATAGCAAACCAAGGGCTGCTTTTTAAAAGCACTGTGCCTGGTAGCCACATCAGGAAAGCGACGAGTCTCAAATCTCAAGAGGTCTCTCCAGATAGAGGCTACCTTTTTTTTTTCAAGAGGCTCCATCAGGAAAACGTGTTGATCACAGAGAGTGAGTCTCAAGGAAAAGATTAGAATTTGGGGGACCTCAAAGGTAAAGAGCATGCCAAAGCTTGTTGGCCAACTTCCAGCACAGACTTTCAGTGTAGTTCCCAGAGGTTACTGATTTGTGGATTAGCCAGCGCAAAATGACCAAGTAGCACAGGTGAGGAACCAAGGCTCAGAGATTCTGCAGGATGATAAGCCTGCTTTGTGGTTGCGCTGCAGGTGGGAGAAGTGGAAGAGAGAACTGTGTGATTGATGGGGGTACTGAACATTATGAATCCAATCACCTAGTCCCAAGAGTGTGCGTGGTGAGCATCCCGCTATCTCTTACACAGTTTTGTGATAATATTGTAGTCAGGATCATTTAGATCAAGGTATCTGGCTTCTAACCTAACAGGACATTATCTACCAGTGAGAGCTCTGGGCTTTACAGGGTGGAGGCACTGGCAGCCTTCTCCCAAACAGAAGAATCACTTCTGACAGAAGACAAAGAGGCATGGACATACAGCTCATCAGTTAGTCTCGCCATTCAGATGTAGAAGCAATTTAAAAGTACATTGAATTGGAACACATGTTCTATGCCCTAGGTTACATTCACCTCTCATCTCTGCTCTGAACCCTTTGCAAACTGCATCAGTTGACTCTGAACAACTGCCCCATCAAGGATTCAGGGCAAATTGATGATCTTCACTTGGTGACTGTGTCTGACACACCCACAAAATTTTGAGTTCTACTCCTCTGAGTTCCCCACCTGACATGCAGTACCTTCATCCTACTTTGGGGACAGGGAAACCTGGGCCCAACCGCAAATCATCTGTTTCCTTAAAGAGCTAAATCAGGAGGCAGAGAGGAAGGACTCTGAGGCCCCCAGGGGGAGAGAACAACTCTATGCCAGGATGCAAGGCACAGTGGCTGCTAGTGGTTCAATCACATATACTCTGAATGCCTTCTGTCCCCCTAAAGTCCAGGACAAGCTGGCGTCTCGACCTTTCATCCTGCTCCTAAAGGAGAGTGAGCAACAATTAAAGCATCTTTCGGTTTATTTTTTTCCAGTCCTACTTGTTTCTGCTCAACTTCTAAGCACTCATGAATAGGTAGAGTAGTGGGAGCATCTTCACTCTTCCACTTCTTCCCACCACACGGACAGGGCACCTGCTTATGGGTCCCAGAAAGTCTTCTCTCACCTGCCACTCTTAGGCATATCTTTCCCCTTCCAAAAGGTCATGATTTTGTCAGCATCCTGCCTTATTGCCAAAGACTGTTAGATAATCTGAAGGACCTGAAATGTAACCATTTCAAAAAGCAGATAGGGGTCGGTGCTGTGGTGCAGCGGGTTAACGCCCTGGCCTGAAGCACCTGCATCCCATATGGGCACCAGTTCTAGTTCAGGCTGCTCCACTTCTGATCTATCTCTCTGCCGTGGCCTGGGAAAGTGGTGGAAGATGTCCCAAGTGCTTGGGCCCCTGCACCCGCATGGGAGACCAGAAAGAAGCGCCTGGCTTCTGGGTTTGGATCTGTGCAGTTCTGGCCGTTGTGGCCATCTGGGGAGTGAACCATCGGATGGAAGACCTCTCTCACTCTCTGCCTCTCCTCTCTTTGTGCAACTCTGACTTTCAAATAAATAAAAAAATCTTGAAAAAAGAAAAGAAAAGCAGGTAAATATCTCCTATGGTGTCAGAGCCCTACGTGGTACTGTGTACAATCTTGCACACATTAGTCTCTCACATGTAATATAAATGCTAAATGCTGGTTTTTCAAAGCTTGACCAGTATCAGTCTGTAGACTGTCTGCTTGCTCCACATACAGTCATTCTTCATCTTAGTCATAGAACTTAATATTTGTGAAAATTTGGTATGGCAAATAGTATCTGTTTTTGTAGACCCACTCCTTAAGTGAGCTTTTATTTTCTGTTTTCTAAAACTTTTTTTTTTTTGCATCCTCACTCCAATTGTTTTGAATTTAGTTCCTGGTAGAATATTAATATTATTAATATTGTATGTATTTCAATATGTTTCTTTAAAACTTAAGGACTTTCTTTAAAGACTTAGCCACAACATGTTAATCATGTTTAAAACTTACCAAGTTAATGGAGCTTGTGTTGTGGCACAGTGGTTTAACCCAAAACCTGCAATGCTGACGTCATATATGAGCACTGGTTTTGAGTCCCAGCAGCTCCTGGGAAAGCAGCACAGAATGACCCAAGTCTTTAGGTCCCTGCACCCATGTGGGAAACTTGAATGGAATTCCAGGCTCCTGGCTTTAGCGTGGGCCAGCCCTGGCCATTGTGCCCACTTATAATTTATTTTTATTTTCATTTAGTCTCACTTAATCACAGATAAATATGTATTTGGATGCAAATATTGGTCCCTATATGGAAATATATGCCTCTTTTGATTCACTTGCCACCACCCCTCCCCCTCCTGCAACTTATTCTATTGGAAAATCTATGGGCCGGCATTCTGGCGTAATTGGTTAACCACTGCCGGCATCCAGTATGGGCGCAGTTTCTATTCTTGGCTTCCTCACTTTTGAGCTCCCTCCTAACATGCCTGGGGAAGCAGCAGAAGATGGCCTTGGTGCTTGGGCCCTGCACCCACATGGGAAACCCACATCAAACTCCTGGCTCCTGACTTCACCTTGGCCCAGCCCTGGCTGTAGCAGCCGTGTGGAAGTAACCAGTGGTCTGAATCAATCTCTCTCTCTCTCTCTCTCTCTCTCTCTCTGTCCCTTTCTCCCTCTCTTTCTCTGTAACTCTGCTTTCAAATAAATGAAATATCTTAAAAAGAAAAGAAAAGAAAAGAAAAGAAAAGAAAAGAAAAGAAAAGAAAAGAAAAGAAAAGAAAAGAAAAATCCAGACCATTTGTCCTGTGGGATATTTCCTGGGGTTAGCCTTGTGGAGTCCATGACCCCTTGCATCTCTTATATCTAAAGACTCAGGAAAAGTTGAGGTTTTGGTCAGCATTTAATATACTGCTGCTTGGGACACCTGCATCCCCTGCTGGGGCACTTGGTTTGAGTTCCGCGCTCTGCTTCTGATCCAGACTCATGCTAATGCGCACCCTGGAGCCTGTAGGTGTTGGCTCTAGCACTTGGATCCCTAGTCCCAAGGTGGGAGATCAGATTTGGATTTTAGCTTCTACTTCAGCCTGGTGCATCCCTGGCTGTTGTGGGCATTTGGGGAGTGCACTAATGGACTGAAGATCTCTCCCTCCCTCCCTCTCCCCCCTCCCTCCCTCCCTTCTTTCCTTCCTTCCTTCCTTCCTTCCTTCCTTCCTTCCTTCCTTCCTCTCTCTCTGTCTCTCTCCCTCATTCTTTCAAGTAAAGTAGAAATTAAAAAAAAATTCTAAAATTCTGGGAAGATTCAAGTTGAATTTTGACTTTTTTTGGTAGATGTATTTTGACCAGACATTCTGCAAGGTGAATTGTGTGCTTCCACTGAGTTGCTAGAAGCTGATGAGGTCAGCAATGCTAGAGCCACAGTTTCGTAAGGGATTTTGATGTGGAGGTGTTCTCAATTGAGTTCTTTAGTGAAGAGAAACTCGCCACTATGAATACTTTGGTTCCCTGTGGTATTAACCATGTAAGAAAGGCAGGATAATTATTTTGATTTTTCCTTGTATTTATTAGTTCATATAATGGAATGATTTCTTACTATCCTCCAATGAGGACCAATTAGGTTTTTTTTTAAGAGTCATTACAAACTCAGAAATTTAAGCACGTCTGATTTTCATGTCAAGGCAGGTTTTGTCTCTGCCGATGATTCAGTTATTACTTCTGTGGTTGATTACTTTATCCGGACTGACTGCTAGGTCTTTTGATAAAGAAATTTCTTTGTTTCTTGTTACATACACTATCCATGCTCATTTTATATTTCTTTCCTTAGATCTGGAATTGACCATTTCTCCAATAAGTCTTCTACCCTTTTATGAGATGCAGTACTTATAAGCCAGTATTATAACACTTTTAAGAAGAGAAAAGAAGCACTCTAGATTGGGCATCGAGGAGGGCAGTAAAATCCTGGATTATGTTTGATGCTAGACAAAGGAAAATAGGAGGGGAGAAGATGTTAGAAGAATCTCTGCTTGTCCTCTGTGTCTACTAGATTATAACATTAACTGTCTCCAGAAAGCAATAGAAATAGTTAAGCTAAGTTACATCTATTATTTCAGATAGGATTGCCTAATGCTTTTTCTAAGCACATGTTTATAACCACAGGCTTTTTATTATGTGAAAAATTCCTGGTATTGCCATTCAGGACTTCCTTTAAGACATTTAAAAAAACAGGCATGGTTTTCCTTGCATGTGACCAGCTTAATCACATTTCTCTTCATTTTGCTTATGCAGCCTTATTTGAATGGTTGGCTTTAGCCTGTTTTAAGCTAGATACTCTGTGTGATTTAGTGTTCCTGTGGGCAGGAATCTAAGGGAGGGGCTGAGGCAGGCAGAGGCGTATGTTGTCCTCTGCCATCCCCAGTACTGAAGCAGCTACACATTTGGTGACCTGCAACCCCAGAGCCCTGGATGGGCAGCTCCTGGCTCAGATGTGCATTTTAATGAGGCTCCTGTGACAAATCTAATGGAAAGATCTAGCCAGCCTAAGTAGAGCTGGCCTCCTGCCCCCACTTAACACACAATGCATTCCTCATTCTGCATTCCACCATCTATTTATGGATTCTGTTCAGATTAACTCAGAAGACAAAATATATTTTTGGCTTGTTTCATGCAACCGGACACATAGGCAAAGGAAGGCAAGAATTGTTCAAGCTCTCCGCTCCATTTTGGTGCACAGATGGAAACTCTAGGAGGTGTTACTTGCAAAAAACAGAGTTGATCATGAAGATTTGCTTGAGTGAATTTTGATTTTGTTTCCAGTAGACCTCCTCACATTGCATTGTTTATGCAAATAGACCCTCTTTTCAGAAACCGTCTGGCTTCACAAAACCCGTCAGTACAGAATAAAAGCAGAGTTGTATGGCAGCAGTTAGGAGACCTGAAGGGCTGGCTGAATGGAGCAGAGGACGCAATATGCAGGCAGGCAGGAACAGAGGACGCATTCTTCTCCCTGTACCAGTGGGTGGAGGGAAGGCAGCAGACTCTGGGGACGACAGAAAAGCCCGGAGGGAAGGGCAGTCACCCTCTGCCAGAAAGAAAAACCCCACCATCACAGCAGTCTCGGATTTTATACACAAATGTGCCCAAAAGATTAAAAAAAAAACAGACTTCACCATTTATATTGTATTTTTGGTGACTGTGCTATCTGAAAATATTTTTTCTCTATCATTTATTTTACTCCTCTTAGATGAAATTTAGGGAAAGGGAATAATAGTGTTATTTACACAGTTTCAAAAAACAGAGCGAGCCTCGGCTTCCATTCTCTTTTTCGTTTGTGTCTTGACTAGCGTTTCTTATAGGAACAAATGAGTAGATTTCATTAATATTGATGGCAGAGGCGAAATGGGGCGTCTGAGGTTTTTCTCTCGGTAATCTGTATTGTCCCGGAGAATGTGCTGGGCACAACAAGATGGAAATGGCCATTGTCTTGGAGTTTGCTTGTGTTTATGTGCAGGAGTGGAGAGAGCAGTGTGTGTGTACAAGTATATGCTGGAGGTACCCATTCACTCACTCTTTTGAACATATGAACAAGACAATAAGCTTAATGACTTTCTAAACCCACCAGCAGAGAACTCCTATAAATTTTGAATTCATTTTGCTTCCATAGATTATTTTATTGTGTTTTTCGCTCTGTGAAGAAGACAGATGCTTTTCCCCCCATAGAATTTTTCTTGAAAGGTTAAGAGGCATGGAAATCAAAGGTGGTGCTGCACTTCTTATCAATAGATTGAATAACAGTTGATTCGATTTTCCCTTTGCATCATTTAGTATAAAGTGGTTTACAACCAGCTCAGGTTTTCTTTTTATTGTAAGGATGATTCTTTTTCTCAACTGAGCATGTAAAAATATGATATAAACCATAGAATGTGGTATAATTGTTTGCTAACACACAAAACCTCCACGCTCCAATAATGGCTATGCATTCTTTACTTTGACGCGGGCTAGTGTTTACTGCATCTGTCCTGACCATGACTTTCAGAGTATAATTTATTTTTTAGCAGGTATAGAAATCATCCGTTCTGATGCTGGAACAAAATGAACAATGAGGCCTTCTTCATGATGGAAGTGAATAATGCATTTTTACTGTGAATAGATCTGCTTCTTTGGCTTCTTCTACCCTTAAAAATGAGGAACATGTCCTGGAAGGCTTCTTCAGTGGTGTTGTCTGATAACCACTAGGAGCTTCGAAAAATCTTTGTTTTGAGATTGACGGTCATTATGTCCACCTCAGACACATAGCTTTATGATCTGCACAAACTCCAACAAGCAAAGACAGCAGAGAGAGGCGCCAGCTACGTCTTTGCATCTTGTGGGCCCAGCCTCCTTTGCCACACTACCGCTGTTGTGTTGCTTTATCACCCACAAGGAGAGCAGTAAACATATTAAGGGGAAAGTTGTGGGCTCTTAGAAGAGGGTTATTTTCCATCTGTCATCAGTTTGAGTTTTGCATATCAATAAAAAATTAATAAACTAATTTCAGGCATATATGGCACAGTTAATGTAGAAGGCCTATTGTTCGGAGAGAAATAGTATATTCTTATCAGTGGGTTTAAACAGCTATTCATCATTTCTAAAGGGCAATTATTTGGAATCCATTAAACTGGAATTCATAATACCCCTGCATACTGAATTTTAAATAGAAATCTGTATTTAGATGAAGGAATACATTAGTATAAGTCATTAGAGCACTGGAAATCCATGACTTGTTCATTTTTCACTTTTTTTTTTCAGATAAAATGAAGCACCAGGGATGTTGGCCTTTTAATAAAACCAAACAGAAAGAAAGTCGTGCACTCTTTTTGGTAGCAATACTACGGATAATTATGTTTTCTTCATTTTTTTATCTTCATGTTCCAGTTCTTTAAATTATTACTCAGAAAATAAATCATTCCACTAAAAAAAAATATCCCAAGTACTGTATACAAAGACCCTGACTCAAAATGCTGCCACCTGTACAGTTATACATTCCCTGGCTACCTGGGCAGTCATATCCTGAAAGTTACTTGAATAAAAGGGGAATGCATGTGGATACTTACACAACTCCAAAAAAAGATAGAGAGAATGCAATCTTGCATCATGAAAATTTGAATTGCAGAACACTTAAAAATGAATGTCAAAAATTTGAAATAATATTGGTTAGAAGATATGTTTTAATACATGATCCAGAAGCATTGATAGTAGGATGACTGTAGGTAATGATAATGTACTACATATTTTTCTTAAAAAAAGAAAACCTAGAAAGCAGGAATTTGGATGTATTCATTGTAAATAAGTGACCAGTGTTTGAAGAGAGAGAAATGTTTATCCCGATTTGATTATTTCAGAATGTATGAGTCCGTGTATTGAAACATCATCTGGCACCCCATAAATATAGACTGTTTGAAAACTGTAAATTAATCAATAAAGTTATATATATATATATATATATATATGTGAATTTATATATTTGAGAGACAGAGAAACAGAGAAAGACAGAGAGAGCTCTCCCATCTATTGATTCACTCCCCAAATCCTGTAACAGCTAGGGGCTGAGCCTGGCCAGAGCTGTGAGTGGGCATTCAACCCATATCCCCACAAGGCTGGCAGGACCATCACTTGTGCCATCACCACTGCCTCCAAGGGTCTGCACTAGCAGGCAGCTGGAATCAGGAGCTGGAGAACCCAGGCACTTTGGTATGGGACACGGGTATTTTAATTAGCATCTTAACTACAAACACCCACACCTGTATGAATAATGTCCATGTACTAGTTAAGAGTAAAAATAAGAAATTAATTTTAAATAAAGTTGTACATAAATAAGCAAAATAATCATTGACATTTATGTTTATGCATGCAAAATACCAGTGTATTGTTGTCCAGGCAAAGAAAGTTTACTTATCAGACATATAACTAAATCTTGCAATGAATTTTACATTGTCACTTTCTTATCCACTTCCTCACATAAACTATGCTAAATTGCAATCCCACCTATATTAGAATAAATGTAAATAAATGTAAATAAATGTGGACTGATAGGAATTGGTCTGTGTATCATGTCGACCACATTCTCCCAGGTTGGACTTCTATTAATGATTGAGTGCTAATTATGTATAATGACTTCTTTAGAGGTATATTTGATAAAGGGAAAATTGTGAACTCACAGCTATGGAAGATGAGGACTTAACCAACCAGGACTATTTTGAACAAGTGCTTACTGAGCTTTCCCTCTTCTCCAGCAAACACACCTTTTCCCCCATTGCATGAACATCTTAATGAGACGACCTCATGGAAAAGCAAATAAAGTAATAGTCATCTGTTCCATGTGCAGCGATGCCTGCTGGCAATAAATCAGATTTCTAAAAATCACAGCATATGGCCCTATGACTTGCAGCTTCATTTAGAATGGTGTGAACACAGTCTGTTCCAGTATCCATACTGTTAACATTTTTCTTGACAAGAAACTAGGTTTTAGGCACGTGCTTAAGCATGTGCACCTGCTCGTGTGATCATGCACACACAAGTAAGCATGTACCTTATATCAGACTAAACAACTGCTAGTAAACACATTAGCTGAGTAACATTGATTTATAGACAACACTTACCAAATCTCAAAGGCCCATAAGCTGTAGTATTGCTATTTGAAGTCTTTGATAACATAAAAGTTATACTAAAAATGAATAGTTATATGCCCATGCATGCTAAAGTAACAGGAAATCTATCCAAGCAAGTTTATGTTTGTGGCTGCTTTGGACTTTTTCTGCACACTATTTCATGACCTCTATTTGTTTTCCTAATATGAATCAATAATTTAGCCTCGCTTCCTCAATTCATAGAATAAAATTAAGAATTTGTTATTGGTACATAATAATATATATATTCATGAGGTTCAGTGTGATAATGCCATATATATCTATAATGTGTAATTTATACCAAGCTATTTTATTTTTCAAGATTTTATTTATTTATTTATTTGAAAGGGAGGGAGGGAGAGAGAGAGAGAGAGACAGAGAGAAGCAGAGAAATATTCCCTCCCCAAATGGATGCAACGTGCAACAGCTGGGGCTGGGCCAGATCAAAGCAAGGAGCCAGGAACTCAATCTCTGTTTCCCTTATGGGTGGTAGGAACTCAAGGACTTGAGCTATCATTTGCTGCTTCCCAGGAGTGTTAGCAGGAAGCTGGATTGGAAGCAGAACAGCCAAGACTAGAATCAGCACTCCTAAATGGAATATGGACATCCAAGCACCAATTAACCTGCTGTGTAGAAACACCTGCAAAATAAGTTACTTTTAAAGATACAGCTAAAGTGTACTTCTTTATATTTATTACATATATGTGTATATGTCATATATTCTATAATACACTACATGTGTACACTCATCTGTGTACATGTATGTGTCTGCATACAGCTTGATTGACAGATAACCATAGAGCTTCACTGATAACAGGAATATATTAGTTTGCTAGGGCTCTTTAACAAGATACCATGAACCAATTTTCTGGCTTAAAAAAAAATCAGAAATCTACTGCTTCACAGTTTTGGAAAGTAGAAGTTGCAAATAATGGTGTCGGCAGTTTGTTTCAAGCCTCTCCCCTTGCTTCTGATGATTGGCTGGCAATCTTACATTTCTTGGATTCTAGGCATATCAGTGAAGTCTTTGCCTTCACGTTCACATGCCATTCACTCTCTATGAATGCCTATGTCCAAATTTGCCATTTTTATGAAGGCATCCCCAAGTATACCCCGCTCGGGAGTTAGAACCTCAGTATATAAGTTATGAGAGGCCACAGTTCAATCCATGGCAAGGCCTTTAGATGCACCTGAGGAGTCTATCCTTTAAGAACCAAATTTAATTAATATTTTTGGAGGAGCTATCCTCACTGAAGACTTGGCTCTTTAGAACTGCTGCCACCCTCAACAATGGGGTGAATATGCTCAGGTGGGCTGGAATCAGACTACCCGCTGACCAACATATGGATGTATACTTCACCTGAACAGTAGTTTTTCAAATTACTACATGGAAGCAAGAAATCACATAAGTCATCGTCTAGACAGCTCACAGATAGTATGAAACTGGCTTTAGGGATACAAGTTCTGGAGCTAGAAAAATGCAGGTGGTATCCCACTTCAGGATACCAACTGCTGAGTTTTATAAGGCATCATTGCAAATGGCTCCACGTCTTCTCATGTAGAGCTAGGATGCTGTGTTACATTGTTTGGTTAAAAATGAGTTGGCTTTGAAGGGTTGAATTGTGTCTCCTCAAAAGACATACCAAAGTCCTAACTCCAAGCACCTGTGCATGCAAACTTATGGAGAAAGGTGATTTTTGCTGATGCAATTGATTTAAGGTGAGATTCTTAGGATTGGCCATAACACAGTATGACTGATGCCCTTATAAGAAGAGTGAAATGTCATATGAAGAAAGACACACAGAGAGAAGTCATGTGATAGCAGCTGCATAGATTGGAGTGTGATAGTTGCAGGCCAAGAAACACCAAAGTTTTCTTCCAGCCCAGGAGAAACCAGTTAGGGACAAAGACAAATTCCACTCAGAGTCATAAGGGAGTGCAGCCCTGCTGACACTCTGATTTTGGACTTCTGTCTTCTAGAATTGTCAAAGAATTATTTTCTATGGTCTTGATCCAACTTATCCATGGTACTTTGTTAGAGCAACTCTAGGAATCCAATACACTGAGTTCTAGTATTTCACACTTTGCATTATTAGCCAATGCTTATCATATATGTCAAAGCACACACAAATAATATCACAAACTCCTTGGTAATAAGTATATTCTTTCTTTATCTTTGTCCCTCACTTTAAAAATACTTGTTTGCCTCACAAAATGTTAAATACATCATTACTTTAGTAGTTAAGGCTGTACCATACAGAGAGATAGTGCCTGTTTAGGCATGGTAATAAATGAGTAAATGGATTTGGTTTATCTAAGTGTTCTTTAAAAAGCTCAAAGAAAAAATATATGAAGAAAAAAAACTATTAATATAATTCAAAAACATTTGTACCAAAATAAAATGTTTTTTGCACCTTTTCATAAACTCTTTGAAGTACTCTTGTTTAGACAAAGAATGATTTGTATAGACAAAGAGTGATTTATGTGTTCCTTTAAGGAGTTTGACATCTCATCTGCACCTAAGTCAAGCTGATAGGTAAGCCTCTTGTTTCCACACTCCAACCTGTGTTTCTGGGTGCCCTTTCCAAATTATTGCCATCTCTTCCACCAAGCCCAGGTACCCACTGCTCTCCTGCTGGTGCTTTGGGTACATAAATCTTTTCATGGTGCTACCCAAATGAGTCCTTCTGTGAAAGGCCCTTCTCCCCCTTCTCCTTAAAGGCAAAAATGTCAGAATGGAAATACCTCTTTCGTCACTGAGACTTATCTCAGCTGGGTAGAAGCAATTGGATTAAGTCAGTTCACTTTAAGGAATTAATGGCAATCTATTAAATTTTCCTGAGGATATTTGCATTTTGAAAGAGAAAAAAATTAACATGAGTTAGTCTCTTATTAGTAGAAATTCAGACAGCATGCAAAACAAAGAGCCACATAGGATAGACAGAGATTTTGAAGGGAGCGGTCTTTCACACTGTTCACTTAATCCCACTGTTAGATAACAGCTTACCCTAACATTTTCATCAGACTGTCTGTTTATTGTTGGCACCTAAGGGGAGACCATCCTGTTAAGAGGCTGGGTAATTTAAGATGACTTTTTAGATTCATATTTAATGTCCTTGGAATTCAATTTAAAGTATTTTGGGGGTTTACAAAAAGGTAGACACAGATTTAAATCTTGGATTCTTGTCATAGTACAGTATTGAGCTAATTTCCTAGTTTCAGTGTGTCACAATGTACTCTAAGAAGAAAATTAAGTAACAAAGCACATATTGATTGTCTGGCACAATGCCTCAGTTCCACTCATCTAAAAGTATTTATTGAGTGCCTACTATGTCCCAAATACATAGTAAATACTCAGTAAAAGTTGTTTCATTTCCCTGTTGGCAAGCACACACACAAAATGTGCAAAAGCATGTATCTATACAGGTTCGGAGACTTGCATAATCAAATATGTCAAATATTTTTACTATTTAGATTGCTGTAATTTCTTCTTTGCCATGGCACTCCATCTTTGTGCATGCATTCCCTTGGTTACACATAATTAGGATTTAATGATTTTTGTTATTATAATTTATTTAAAAGGAGGAGAGAGAGAGAGAGAGAGAGAGAGAGAGAGAGAGGCATCCCATAATGCTTGGTGCTGGGTTGGGGCCAAATTCAGGAGCTGGGAACAAATCCAAGTTTCCCATGTGAGTGGCAGGAACCCAGTTACTTGAACCATCACTGATGCTTCCCAGGATCCGCGTCTGTGGGTAGCTAGAGTCAGAAGCCAGAGCCCGGATTTAAACCCAGGCCCTCCAATGTGGAACATGGGTGTCATGCTCACAAGGCTAACTACCTGCTCCTCAGTAATTTTTATATTTTCAGTTTAAGCTTACTTTTGTGATTTTTATTAATAAAATGTGTACCAGTAAAATTTATTTTTACCTTTGTAGAGCAATGAAATTAAATTTCTAAAACAATTTTTGTCCTGATGTACTGAGCTTTTTTGAAGTATTTCTTTCCATTCCATAAGAGAATAGTTTCAGAGCTGGAATTGTCATCCCAAACAAGATGTGATAGATAAAGAATGTTTAAGGTCATGGTTTAGATTTACCCTTAAGCTTCTATCAATAATTAAGCTCTGAAACCCTTCTAGGCAACAATTCTTTTTGTTTTTCAAAGGTTAATTGCAGGGTTTTTCTGTGTAGTTCCAGCCTTTGAGCAAATATTCCATTAGCAAATTAGCTAGCTCAATGTATCTGATTATTTGCGTCTGTTTGCTAGCTGTAAAAACACACTTCAAAGTCGCTCTGTGATGTGAGGTATGTGTAATGTGTCTAGTGTCATGATGGCTTTCAGTGAGGTTTTTGCAAGACAAAGAATGGTACCGGACTCAACCAGTGACTTCTGCATCATGTTTTCACTTTTACCATCTGTCTTGCTTCTCTCTCTTTACAGACAAGGGGACTACAGAATGTGCATGGAACTAAAAGATAAGTTTATTTTGGTTTATAAAAGTTATTTTAAATTCATGTGTATTTATTTTTTGAATTCCCGTATGTCCTTTGCCTCATGTTTCATATTAACATCTCATATTAGTATCTTTGCTAAAATAAATCACATCTAGAATAGTTTTTTTTTTTAATATTGATTTTTCAAGAACATTTTGAAGATCCCTGAATAGGCATGGATTTCAAAAAATTTGAACCCCAAATAAACTTATTTTTAATTCCGTGTTTCATAATCATTTTGAAGTATCCTATTAATTTTAGAAAAGGATAATCAGTAATGTTAATCACTGAACCAGCCATATGCTGTTTTTAAATTAAATTTTATCTGAAGTCTCTTTTTAAAGATTTATTTATTTGAAAGGAAGAGTTGCAGAGAGGCATAGGGGGTGAGAGAGAGAGAGAGAGAGAGAGAGAGAGAGGTTTTGCATCTGCTGGTTCACTCCTTAGATGGCCACAACAGCTGGAGCTGCACCAATCTGAAGCCAGAAGCCAGGAGCTTTTTCTGGATCTTCCACATGGGTGCAGGACCCCAAGCACGTGGGCCATCTTCCACTGCTTTCCCAGGCCATAGCAGAGAGCTGGATCAGAAGTGGAGCAGCCAGGACTTGAACCAGCACCCATATGCGATAGTGGCACTGCAGGCAGCGGCTTTACCCACTATGCCACAGCCATATGCTTTTCTTAAGACTTTTGCTCTGGGCTAATGTTGGTCTGTGAGGGTCTACATTGACCTTAATCAAGGCATTGACCATGTAGAGTTTTAGCTTCCCTATCTATAAAATAAAGAGTTGGGATTGCATTCTTGTTTCTGATTGAATTTCCAGTGAGTCCACTCGTTTAATATCTGTGCTGGGCAAAGCTGCTCTATTGCTGTGTGCCATGTGCAGGCTGGTTCTCCACCAGGAGAGGTTGAGCACTTGGATCCATTTTCAGGCAATGAGGAGTTCAGTAACAGGGACAGTGTGGAAAATTCACTGGCTATGTCATGGGAGGAATAGCAGAGCTGGGCCAGAGATTACTCTCAAAGTGTCCCCTTTTGGACATAAAAAACTGGTTGCTTTGGGTTATTTGGCATTAAACTTATGCATAGGACTTGAGGAGTCAGGCCAGAGAAACTAACAGCCCCATAAAGATTTTTGTCCAGCACCAAATTCGCTTTGAGCTATTAATTTTAGATTGTTTGTTAGACAGCTAAACTTGGATGATATGGTTTAATTTTCATTGTCTCCATTTGTCAAGTCAGTGAAGGCAATGACTGGGTTGTTATTTTGTTGCACTTTATATAAACATATTGGTGTCTTTGTATGAGTGTGCTTTTGTGTGTGTACGACATTATTCAGTCCACAGATTTAAGATAAGCAGCTACTATGTATCAGGAATTGTATTATGTTGGTCATACTAACACCAAAGGGAGAGCTCCTATCTTTCCCAGGGTCTGTATAACTTACAACAGAGAGAGAGAGAGAAAAAAATACCTCTGGAAAATCAGCTTTGAGGCACCAAATGTGTTAAATATTCAAGGGACTGTCTCTATATATCTAGCTCATATTCTTTATGAATAGGAGTCTTTAAAAAAGATTCAAATGATAATTTCCTAAGTCTTAATATCCTAACGTTATCTATTATGCCAAGTAACCAATCGAGTAATGCTTACTTATAGATTTAAGACTCAGAGTTTAATAGTATGCATTCAATACTCAACCATACTGTTATTATCTTCTGTCTGGACACATTTATTACAATACTTGTTAAACAGTACAGCTGAGCTTATGGATCTTACCTATGGACAACAAGAGGTTGCAGGATCCTACTTTACTTTGTCGTACTTGAGTATCTTCTCTAGTTCTTGTCTGTTGAATCTAAAATAGACTCCGGTCCAGAAAGATTTTTGCTAATTTGATTATTGTTCTATAGCCTCAGTGAATGAGCTAACAAATGTTTCTACTCAGAATCACTATTAGATCATGCTAAGAAGTGAAATTAGGAGCACTTCGCTCTTACACACATGACAATATGAAAAAAATTTGTTCTTTCACTGTCTAAATTTCACTTTCTCAACTTAAGCATATTGGAGAAAACTTGAGAAAATGATGTCTATTACCAGAATGTTATGTTTCAGGTGGATCTGTATCCAGAAGCCCCAAGCCTCACATGATGCTACCTCTTCTTCTCACTCAGAGGCCTCTGTCTCCTTGAGAATGGCTTCCTGCTGGAAGACAGTGTTCCAAGCTCAACCTAAAATTCTGAGATGAGCGTGACATAGGATGAAAGCCAGCTCATTTTGTGGGGGGTCACTTCATGAGATTAATCCTCTCAAATGTAAACATTTACATATGTGTTCTATTCTCATCAATTATTGTACTTCTTATGTTCTGCAAAAGAGCTTTAGTATTTACTCTTAAACCCCACTGGGTTGTGAAGCAATATGTCATGGGCCATATGAAGCTATTATATAAACATAATTTCTCTTCCTGGCATATTTAATGTGCTTACAGATTCTAGAGAGAATATAAATGCATTGTTAAATATATAAAACTTTATTTTTTAACATGTTTATATTCGTAAAAGAGAAGACTCTGTTCAGTCTAATAATGGACATTTTATACCAAAGGTGTTACTTTCAATGGAAGCCCTATTGTTGAATTTCTTGGCCACATTCTCCCTCACCTCTCTGGAACATCTATATTCTTTAATTCTTTCTCTGCCATTAGTAGCTGCAAAAACGAGATGGACAGAATCGGTGCCCCGACCGGGACTAGAACCCGGTGTGCCGGCGCCACAAGGCAGAGGATTAGCCTGTTGAGCCACAGCGCCAGCCTGTTTGGAGAGTCTTATTCCAAGCAATGTGGTTCATGAATGTAGGAAGGGAAAGGGGTGATAGGCATAATGATACAGTAATTTGTATTTTTCTTCTGTGATGATATTGAGACTTACATACTCAAATAAAATTATATTCTTGTGTCTATTGACTTATTTTACAGTAACATGAAGCTTCAATACCCATTTAAATAGAAAATAGAACTGACATGGAGAGATTATATAAGTTTTTAAAAACATGAATGCTGTTTGGCCTTTTTTTTAAACACAAAAATGTTCACAGTGCCAAAATTTAGCATGGAATGATCTGCAAGCAAGTTTGCCTTGGCAGTGACAGTCTAATGCATACCTTCTCCTGACTCTAATTTTCTCCTACTTGCTAGACACTTGCTTATTTAAATATCACAGCCCACATAGTCCCTGTAACCACTCAGTTCAGAAAATGCCTCTTCAAAGAAGATCTCCTTAAAACCCAAGGGGCCTTCATTTACTTCCTAGTCATTGGGGTTTGGCTACCATGTTTATTGCTCTTTTGGCCTATTCAAAAGTCTAAAACTTAGAGATAATTATCTTGATACATTCATATTTCATGTGTCAAAATCCTGTATGTTCTAAATTTATGATCTATATCCTAATATATATATATATTAAATATGTATAGTGTTATGTTGCATTGTATGCATCAAGTCTACATAGTTACATCATGTATGCACACAAATCATGTACATTATATCTATTTTCCCACATCTTATCATCAAAGAGGTTTAATGATCAAAATTGCTAATACTAGATTTTACATTAGAAATACATTCATTTTGCAAAAAAATGTATTCCAAAGATCAATACCAATGGAAGTACCAATGGCCATCTCTTGAAAAATGCATATTGTAGGAAATTAGCTTGAATTATGCCAAGGACCAACAACTTAAAAACATATTACAGGACTGCTAACAGTCTTTTGCATGCAACACATGCTAAGCCCACTTAAAATTATGATATATTTATAGAGGCGCCAAGCTTCTTTAAAATGGCAGGCCATCTCCAGGTGAGTGTTTCGATTCCAGAACTAGAATTTGATGGCACACATTTTAGGAAATACCAAAGTGATCAATTTTGTAGTTTGCAGCTGAAGATACTTACTGTACAAGCACCTGTGTCAATAATGCTTAAGTTCCTGTTTCTGAGTTACTGTTTCTACATCTTGATGCACTCCCAGGAATAATCTAGTATTAACAAAGTGTTTAGTAACAAACTACTGTAAAAGTTAGTCAAGATAATTGAGGGAATTTGTACAGTTTTTCAAGTCTTTATTGACCTCTAAATAAATGTTAGTACAAGGAGAAGACATATATGTAACTAACATTTTCACAGCAGTTGTTCCAGAAACTCTAGTCTAAACCCTCAGACTATAAATGTCTCTGAAATTCTAGCCCTGTTCAAAATATTCCTCCAACCTACATCAACCCACCCATTCACACATAACTTTCAGAATTCAGATAAGTTGTGCATGTGTTTTAACAAACTGCTCCTCAAAACTGCATTAAATAAACTATCATCTCCTTCCTTCTCCATCTCCTTTAAGTATTTCTGCCTCTCTAACCTGTTATGCTTCACAGGCTCTATAAATGAACATGCCACGACTTCTGATGATGATTAGTGTTCAATGTGTAAAAATGTGGATACTAATTATTACCTAAGTTACCATAGCTGACTGCCATTCGCATCTACTCTTGTGCTACAGAGCCCTGGAGCTTAACCAACATCACAGCAGTTACCAAGTTCTCATGTGTCCATCAAGGTCTTGCCTCCAGTAGGTGCTACCCTGGTTTGTTTCGTGAGAATGATCCCATGTCAAGAGAGTGTCTTCATACCACTGTATCCCAAAACAGATGGGCCAAAGTCATGCTTTGTTGCTCAGAGCCTTCAGTAGTCTAAACTCGTGTTCTCCTTCATCTATATTGAATGGATCCTAAATCAGGACTCCTGTGTGATTCCAGTGTCTTACAGAGAAGTTTTACTCTTTCCATTCTCATGTTCAGAACCTTTTCACTCTGGATCATGGACACTAAACTAGAGGACACATCTGAGTGACTGATGCTGTAGTTGTAATTACATCCCATTAGCTTGTTCCTGTGGGCCTGGAGGCACAATTCCCACACTCAACCCCTCCATCAGAATGTCCTCTCTTCTAAATTACTTTCTTTTGCACTGAGTACCATAGAGTATCACATATTTTAGGCATTGATGAGTGTATTCCATAAGACTGTGAGACATATTCAGATAGTCTGCATTTTTGGATGTTAACAGTTGGCAAGAAAAATTTACTTAAACATTAAATTGCATTGTCTGCCCTGATACTTTTTTTTCTGCTTTCAGTTGAATTAAATAGTGTGACCTAGGTTGGAATGCAAGGTTGGAAGCAGATTTTTGAAGACTGATTTTTTTTCCCCTGTCAGTTGTAAGTCTAAGCTCTTTAAAGAGATTTTAAGAAAGGGAGGGGCAGATGCCTTTAAGAAGAGAAAAAGACTGAGAATCAACAAAGTGTCCTTCAAGCTAAGGGAAACGATAATGGTTCCTGAGATCCATGAGGATTTGGGCTTTTAGAATTACTTTCTACTAACAGTGTGGTGGCAAGTTTACAGGAAAAGAAGGAAACTGAACTCCAGGCACTGGAGCTTAAAGTCATAGAAACAGTTCTTACCGTATGTGATATGGGATATTCCAAATTTTAAAGGCTATGTAGGCATGGATAGAAGTCCTCCAGGGATAACTACAGTGAGGCAAATATTGGATTCTGTTATAAATCCCAAAAGCACATGAAACTAGACAAATGATATTATACCAAACTCAGAATCTTATGCACAGCAAGCGAAACAATCAATAAAGTGAAGACACCTGACAGAATGTAAGAGAATATTTGAAAACTACTAATCTGACAAATGATTAATATCCAGAATCAAGTCAGAAAACTGAACAGGAAAAAAAAGAAACTAAAAAAAAAAAAAAAAAAACAACAATCTATTTAAAAAATGGGCAAAGGACCTGGACAGACAGTTCTTAAAAGTAGATTCACACGTGACCAACAAACATATGAAAATGTACTCAATGTCACTAGCCACCAGGGGAATGCTAATCAAAACCACAAATGAGACATCACCTCACCCCTGTCAGAATGGCTAACATCCAAAACACGGTAACAAATGCTAGTGAGGGTGTGAACAAAGGGGAACACTTATACACTGTGGATGGGAATGTAAATCAGTGCAGCCACTGTGGAAACGGTGTGGAAGTTTCTTAAAAAACTATAAGTAGTCTTGCCTTATGACCCAGCTATCCCACTACTGGGTAGATACACAAAGGACATGAACACAGTTTGTGAAAGAGATAACCTGCACCCCCACTATGTTCATAGCAGCACAGTTCACAGTAGCCAAAATTTGAAATCAACCAAGATGCCTATAATCAGATGAATGGATGAAGAAAATGTGATGTAGATACAAAAGTCATTCTGAGCAAAATGGAAGGAACTGGGACACCTTATTGAGTGAAATAAATGAGACACAGAGAGGCAAATAGTGCATGTTCTTCCTATGTGTGCTCCAATAAATAATAATTTTAAAAAACTCAGTCTGAACACAGAATACTGATTACTAGAGGCTGGGAAGGGTGGGAGGGAATAATGGACCTTGGATGAAACAAAATAGGGGAACCTGGTTGTGGTTCATCTTGACAAATGTACTAATATGAAATGTTAATGGGGAAATGGAGTGAGGGGCTAATGGGAAGTCTTTGTTGTTAAGTCACAATGTTTTCTTTACAAATCTAAAACTATTCTGAAATAAAATGTTTTTAAAAAGTGAAGATCCTGGGAAATAGGTCCAGCAAATGACATTTAATAGATAAAAATTTCATGAAGCAAGAACAGGAAATGAACATAAAGAACATTAGAAATTTTTAAGAATAAGATGAAATTAAGCTCTCTGTTGATTTAGGGGTTAGGAAACACTGCACATTATAATAGTTAATTATCATTGTGTTGATGACAGATTAATTTTTATTTATTTAATATCAGTATCAAAAGGGATAGAAGCAACTATTCTTACCACGTGCATAACAGAAAATAAAATAAAACATGAATTTAGTGGGTTGATTGACGAACTCCCCAAAGATATATCCACCCAGAACCCAGGAATGTCCCTTAACTGGACCGATGGCCTTATTTGGAAAAAGAATCTTTTCAGAGATAGTTAAAAATGTTGAGATGAGAGCATCGTGAAGAAGGGAGGGGTTAAATCCAGTGACAAGCATCTTTCCAGGGGAAGTGAGAGAAGGTGGGCCCTTGAGAAGATTGACATGGGAAGGAGGCGGAGCTTGAAGTGGTGCTGTCACAAACCAGGGGACTCCTGGAGCCATCAGAACCTGGAGAGGCAGGAACGATGCCCTCTCGGAGCCAACAGAGGACACCAACCAGGCCTACACCCTGCTTTTAAATGTCTCGCTCCAGCACTATGAAAAACTCCATTTCTATTGTTTTAAGCCACTTAAGTTTGTGGTAATTTTTTATGGCAGCCTTAGCACATTTATAAACAAATAGTTTTAGGGAAGTATTCACCAATACAGTATGTCATTTAAAACACAAGTGCATTAGAGTAGAAGAAACTGTTCAACAGGGAATGATTCTGGTTTTTCAACTAACTGAACAAAACAAACAAATTAAACAAATCAAGAGAGCAAAATTGAAGGGGGCCACCATCTTGCTAGGATGAGGGAAGGGAACGCAGTCACAGCCCACTGATTGTCTTCTGTGCTTTCAGAAAGCAAGGCAGCCATGCTGCTGTTTCTGCCTGAGCCTGCTCCCCGCCCACTATCCAGAAGTTTCTGTGACTTCCCTGGAAAGCTGTGTTGCAGTGCATCGGATCTCTTGCCCAGCCCTGGGCAGGGACTGTGGAGCCCATGTTAGGGACCAAGCCAGTAGAAAGAAAGGGAAGCAGTGAGAAGGAGGGAGCAGGATGCACCCTGCCCTTCCCAGCGTTTGTCCCCACTACTGTCCCCCTGGAGGGACACCTCTTCAGCCACTGCTCAGGTTGGCCCACCTGGGCAGAGGGAGCAGAGCTGGCTCCCTGCTGCTGGCCAATCTCATGGCTGGTGCCCCCTCCTTGCCTTCTCTCATATACCATGTGTTTCCCCAGTTAATAACCTGTGAATCCTGTACCTACTACTGGTTTTGGCTTGTTAGTTTTGTTCTTGCTTTTAACCTAAATAAAAATATTTTTTTAAAGATTTATTTATTTGTTTGAAAGTCAGAGTTACACAGAGAGAGGAGAGGCAGAGAGAGGAGAGAGGTCTTCCATCCCATGGTTCCCTCCCCAATTGGCCGCAATGGGCAGAACTGCGCCAATCCAAAGCCAGGAGCCAGGAGATTCTTCTGGGTCTCCTACGTGGGTGCAGGGACCCAACAACCTGGGCCATCTTCTACTGATTTCCCAGGCCATACCAGAGAGCTGGATTGGAAGTGGAGTAGCTGGGTCTCGAATTGACGCCCACATGGAATGTGGGCACTTCAGGCCAGGGCGTTAACTAGCTGTGCCACAGCGCTGGCCCCCATTTTTTAAATGTTTAGAAAAACTGATTGGTGTCTTGAGACTAGGCCTCAGTCTACTTCCAATGAGCCAAACTTTCTTATAAGCAAGAGTTACACTATAAACAAATATCAGATTTGCCAGAATTTACTTTTCTCTGATTATTAGAAAATTCCACCCCTTGTACATGAAGCTTCCCCTGGAGGACAAGTCAGCACATTCTTGATGGAATAAACATGCATTTTCAAACATTTAGTAACTCAGAATTTAGGCTCTTTTTCCTTAAGTTCAGACAAAAATTCATTTCTATGAAGTGACCAGTGTACTCATGCCCATGTGAAATGAAATATGATCCAGTTATAAATCACATATAAATGCCCCACAAATAAAGCATCTACCATAAATTTAATTACTTGTGTGATTTATTCTGTTTTTATGAGACCAATACTTTAATAGTTTTTCTAAATCATAGAAACGCTAGATTATGTAACCACCATTAAAAAGAGTTAGTATTCTCATAAATAATGATGCCCACATTGAGAACCAGAGAAGGAGTAACGGGCTTGTCCTTCTGTGCTATGTTTGCAGATTGTTTATCACTCTTAAGGATACATGGATGTCTTAATTACCTTTGTCATTTATTGGAAGGCTTTCTCCTATAGACCTAAAGCTGATGGCCTACCAGCCACCCAGAGTCCAAGCCCAAATGATTCAACTTTATATCCACAACCCAGAGCCTCAAGTCCTCCCACCTCTTCTGTACTCTTATATTATAAAGACACTTAGGGTGTCCAAGGCTACTGCACCCTGCTGTCCTCTTGCTCGGAAGTTAGGGACCTCTAAGCACTGCTACTCTACTTCCAAGCAATTTGCCAAGTGTTGTTAAGGCAGGGGCTGTTGTTAAGACTGTTGTTAAGGCAGGGGCTCCTTCATGTTACCTCCAGTGACTGGTAGTCAGTAGCTGAGGGATCCGAAGGCAGTGCCTTGGCTCACTGGAGAAAAATTAAATAATCCTGATTGAATAAGCATGCTGTCTACACAGGGGAGGCATTATGCTCTTTCTGTTCTTTAGAGTAGGACTATATTGCATTGATTCATTTCCAGTGATGCTTAGCACTGGGGCATGTGTTTATTCCCTAACCCCAAAGTCCGCCAAAACTGGCCATCGATATCAAGGGTAGAGTTATTTGAACTCTAGACTGATATTTCTTCAGTCTGCCCTCGACTTCTTTTTTTTAAGACTCATTTACTTTTTGAAAGGCAGAGTCATACAGAGGCAGAGAGAGAGAGAGAGAGAGAAAGAGAGAGAAGAGAAAGGGAGAGAGAGGGAAATAGAGGTCTTCCATTCACTGTTTTACTCCCCCAGATGGCCACAATGGTTAGTGTTGTGCCGATCCAAAGCCAGGAACTAGGAACTTCCTCTGGGTCTCCCAAATGGGTGCAGGGACCCAAGCACTTGGGCCATCTTCCACTGCTTTCCCAGGCCATAGCAGAGAACTGGATTGAAAGTGGAGCAGCCAGGACTCGAACCGGCGCCAATATGCAATGCCAGCACCACTGGTGGCAGCTTTTACCCGCTATGCCATGGTGCTGGCCCCATGCTCCCAACTTCATTTTGCTTCCGTTGTGTCCCTGATTCACTTGTTTTGCATTATGCTTCCTTTTCTTAATTTATGCTAATTTGTTTCAGTGACTGGCTTCAAATTATTTATTGTGAAAAAAAATCTACAAAAATAATTTTTCTGTGATTCTCAAAGGGAGACAAAGCACATGGGTGTCCGAGCTTCCCAGGCCATAAGTCAGAGGCACTGGTGAGCCTGTGCAGTGTGGAGCAGGCTGAGGCTTCAGGAGGGGAGCTGGCCCAGTGGGTACTGTACCTGACAGTACACTCCAGGGCTCTTCATCAGCTGATGTTTAAAAATGTGTGTGTGTATTATGGGGACCTATTCATCAACAAAGCCTTCTTGCTGCCTTTTGTGAAAAATGTAATACTTCAGATTTGAATTCTTATATAAAAGTAACAAAATTGGATCATCATTTGGTCTCTACACTTTAAGTGAAACATTTGGTACTCTGAAAAAAAAAAAACAAACAAACTGAAATGACCCTGAAATCTGTGGTTTTGAAAAACACTTAGGTATACTGTTTCAAGGAACAATTTGACCTTCACAAGAGTAAGAGGCCTCATTATTTTTTTTGGTTTTACTTTTATGTTTCATTTTGATGATAGCAATTTTTTGTAGTACAATGTGTCTCTTGAATGTGACCTAACTAGTAATAAGTCAAAGGAAAGAAGAAATTTTTGTATGGATTCAAGATATTCATGCTTTACAAAAGAGGAATCAGCCTTATTCTCTCTGTTGTTTTATTTTTATTTTTGCACTTCCACAGGTTTTCTGAAGTGACATTGCAAGTGCATTTTGTTTACATCAGGATGTGTTGATTGAAAAGAAAATAATCCACTCATGAGTCTTTGGCTATTTTATAGGGCACCATATGGGCTGGGATTGGGCATTAGTAGAACAGAACAGGCTATTATGTCTGTCAGTGTTTTCAAAGCTGTCAGAGTGTCCTCTAAACAAATAAATTTTTAAGTATTTATTTATTTGAAAGACAAAGCTACAGAGAGAGAGCTCTAGAGATCTTCCAACCACTGTTTCATTTTCCAAAAGGCCTCAATAGATAGGGCTGGTCCATACTGAAGCCAAGAGCCTGGAATTCCATATGGATCTCCCACATGAGTGGCAGGGCCCAAACACTTGGTCCTTTTTCTGCTGTGTTCCCAGGCCCCTTAGTAGGGAACTGGACTGGAAGTAGGGTAGCCAGGACTCAAACTAAGGTTCATATGGGATACTGGCCTTGCAAGTTGTATCTTAACCCACTGTGCCACAACAGTGGTCTCAATAAGTGAAATATTTAAAGGTGGAAAAATAGAATTAAAAGATAAAAATAAAATAAATATAAATTTTATTTCTCAGCATTAGCTTCATGAAGTTGAAGACACTTTTGGAAGTGATGATGGCAGTCATTTTGTCCAACTTTAAAGAATTGAATGTCCTGGGACTTTAACCAGGTCAATGCAGTCATTTTTCATATTATTAACTGAAGAAAATGGGGAACTTTCAAAGATTTTTTTAAGTACAGGAAACATACAAAAAAGCCAAAAGGAGGCAAATCAGGACTGTAATGTGGGTACCTAATGATGTTCCATCAAATATCTCATAAAACTGCACTTTTGGATGAAGAAAATGAGCAGGAACCATGGCAGGGTGGAGAAGGCCTTTGGTGAAGGTCTCCTATGCATTTCTCTGCTAAGTGTTGGCTACCACTGTCAGAACACTGCTATAATCAGAGGATATTGTCATTTTCTGACATTCTAGAGTGTCAACAAACAAAATGGTTTGAGCATCCAAAAAGCCTGTGGCCTTGACCCTTGGTTCTGGCTGGTCCACGTTTGTTCTGACTGGACCACTCCCCATCTTCTTCATAGCTGTCGCTTTGACTGTGGTTTGTCTTCAGGATCATACTAGTGAAGTCATGGTCCATCTCTGATTTCTGCTCTTCACACAAATGCTTCAGGATCTTCATCCCTCATCTTTGAAATTACCATGGAATAGTCTGCCCTTGTCTTATCTTGATATGGAGCAAGAGGTTTGTAACCTGTAAAAGAGAAATGATTTAATATGTTTCCAGACAAAGTTTGTGTAAGTTGAACCAACTGAGGTTTCTGTGGTGTTAGCTACTATTTCTTCTGTTAACTGTTTATCTTTTTTGATAAGGGCACAAAGAAAATTGTCATTTTTTCCTCACAAGTAGATGTGAATAGTCTTTAACTACAGCCTTCAACTTCAACATCATCTCACCCCTTCTTAAAAGGAGTTAACTGTTGGTAAACTGTTGATTTCTTTGGAGTACTGGCTCAGAAACTTTTTTTGTAAACCATCAATGATTTCACCATGTTTCTATCCAGGCTTTAATCATCAATTTGTTGTTTGATCTCACTTCAATTTTAGTAGAATTCATGTCGCTCTGGTAGGGATTTTTTAAAATTGATTTGTTACCCTTTTTAGTGCCTCAGAGTAAATCCTGTTCATACATGTTAAAACAAAATAGTATCGATTTATTTGAATGCCTAAACATTAAAATCCAGGCATGTTTTTTTCCATCAGCTTTTTGTGGACTCCTTACATACTACAACTGCCCCTAGGTATCTGTGGGGCACTGGCTCTCTGACGAGCAATAATACTCAAGTTGCTTATATAAAATGGAGTACTACTTCAGTGTAACCTACACACATTCTAAATATACTTTAAATCATCTCTAGATTATTTATTATATTAATACAATGTAAATTCTAATAAGTTGTTACTATAATATATTTAGGAATAATGACAAGATAAAAAGGTCTGTACTTTTTCAGTACTGGTGCAATTTTTAAAAATATTTTCAATCCAATATTGGTTGAATCCACAGATGTGGAGCCCATGGACATGAGACCAAACTGTATCCATGTGTTTATTTTTTTATTTTATAATATTTATGATTAGAAAGGTAGGGGCAGGTGATTAAGAGTTAGGTCCCACCAAGGTCATCATAGAAAATGTTAGTTAAAGCAGGTAGTATATGGACATAAAATATGATCCTATATGATGAAGATTTCAAGTCTAAGGTACTCATCTTGGTCAATGGGAGATAAGAAGTCCCTAGTCCCAGGGAATTTAGATCAATAAGAATTCTTAAGTCTAGTGGGAGTAGGGCTAAAGGTCAAGAGCAGTAGTTCACAACTCAAAAGGGCTTTAGCCTTAGCTTCAGTCATGAAATCCAGGCAGGAAAAGGTCTTGTTGTAAAGAATTGTGGCACCAACAAGGGTGGCCAAGGGAAGCCTTCTACATTGGGAGGAATGCTCAGTGATTCTTTGCATAGCAGTTTCTTAGGGCAAGAAGAGCGGAAGTGCCAGTAGAAGAACCAATCAAATACCATCATTGTATTCATTTATGGTTGCAGTGAGTGGCTATTTCCTAATCTATATAGCAATATATAGGGCCCAGGTGTAGGGGTCACACCTGGATATGAAATTTGACTTTATTACTTACCAACTATTAAACAAGATAATCCTTCTGAAGAATAATTTCCTAAAATATACATGGTGCCTAATACTTGGTGTTACTATGGTTATATATCGATATAATGTATTTAAAGCACTTGGCAAATTGCCTGACATATAATAACCCCTCAAAAAGAATTAAACTACCAGACGTCTGAATAGTATTACTATCTTATATGAGAAATATAAGGATCAACAAACAGGGAGCTTGCTCAAGTCATCTAAGTTCTACAGATGTTCTCCACTTAGGATGGGTTTGATAAACCCATCACAAATTGAAAATATCTGAAGTTGAAAATGCTCTTGGCTGGCGCCGTGGCTCAATAGGCTAATCCTCCACCTGCGGCGCCAGCACACCGGGTTCTAGACCCAATTGGGGCGCTGGATTCTGTCCCGGTTGCCCCTCTTCCACTCCAGCTCTCTGCTGTGGCCTGGGAGTGCAGTGGAGGGTGGGCCAGTGCTTGGGCCCTTCATCTGCATGGGAGACCAGGAGAAGCACCTGGCTCCTAGCTTCAGATCAGCGCGGTGCGCCGGCTGCAGCGCGCTGGCTGCAGTGGCCATTGGGGGGGGGGTGAACCAACTGAAAAGGAAGACTTTTCTCTCTGTCTCTCTCTCTCTCACTGTCCACTCCACCTGTCAAAAAAAAATGCTCTTAATAAATCTAATTATCAAACATCAAAGTTTAGCTTTACCTATCTCAAATGTGGTCAGATTATTAACAGTTGCCTACAATGGGCAAAAATCATCTCACACAAAGCCTGTTTCATAACAAAGTTGAGTATCTCCTATACAATATTGAATACCGTACTGAAAGTGAAGACAGAATGATCATATGGGTGTGATTTTACACCATCATAAAGTCAAAAAAATTGTGGGTTAAACCGTTATAAATTGTGAATCTTCTGTATTTGTCAGACTAGTATATTAGTCAGATTTGTCTAATTCCAGAGCGTCTACACTTTCAACTAAATCAAACTGATGTGAGTATAATTTAGCCCAAATTCAGAGACTGTAGGGAAGAATGAGTTTATCCTCAGCAGTATCAGTCACATGGCTACTTTTTAATGATGAGTACATCTCCCTAAAACAAGATCTACTGTCACTTGATGCCAAGGTGGGCAATAAAAACTTCAGTATCTTCCAAGTTTTACTTGATTTACATATTCAAGTGACTTTAAATAATCTGCAGCATGTGGTGCTTCTCTTTCAAGAAGAAGATTATATATGGCTTGGATCATACGCATAAGCTAAGTGCTTTTGTCAGGTTCACCCGATGAGATAAGGGTGAAAGGGCTTGTTTCCAACATATTAAGATCACTTTCACAAAAGCCAAGCAAAGATCTATCGCTGAGGCCTCTCAAAAGTTTGTATACATATTTAAAAATAACTGCCCAATACATTTCCCTCTTCACTACTGCCACTGGCTACTTTTCTAAGTGTGACAGTCACAGAAAGTCAATACAGAATATAGAGGTAGGCAGTGATAAGTGGGTTACACATTTCTTAAACTCTGGCCAGAACTCATTGGTATAAACTTCTCAGGAGATGGTATGGAATTAGTGGTTTCCACCTAGAGACTAATATGTTCCTGTTGTTCAGGTACAAATCACTCCAATAGCCACAAAAGGAAGTTTCTGTGTAAAAATTACAGCAAGACAGCAGGTCCTATAGTTTTTTGAATTCTTACTTTGATTTATGATGAGAAAAAAATAAGACAATACAAAAATGCTGGGCTAGTCAGAAACCAGTGAAGTGAGATCAAGACTAACACTTTGTTCTGATCAGTGGAAGGTCAGAACTAATCCTCTCTCTTACCCTCATTTTGAGACCATCAGAGTGCACTTTTGCAGGGAATGATGAATTGGGGGTTGTCTTGGCTTGCTAGGTGCTATAGATCTCATTTATTTTATTTTACAAGTCATTTGGCACAATGGTAATAATGACAATGAAATTGGATTCTTGCTACTTAAAAAGACTTTCTATTTTGTGGATAAATACCTCGGCCCATACATTAGTTGTCAGAGGAAAGTCATTATCCAGTTGCCACCCCTTGCTGCAATAACTTTAGTCATTTAGCGGCACGGTAAGGTCCATTCAGAAGCAGGATCAGGAAAATGCCTATGTGGTCCTTTTATAAACTTGAAAATTATCTCTTTCATCAGAATACAAGGTCTATTTACAGTAAAAGATGTCATGATTTTCCATGAAAGAATCATTTCTTCCTTTTAAAACTCAACCCCATGCTCCTATGAAATCTTTCGATGAGCAAATAGTCTGCTATTAGATATAAGATAGTTACTCATTCATGTGAATTGTGTTATCTCCTCTAGGATCAGCCAGCAAGGCTTTTGAGTGACATGAAGAAAGTGCATGTGTCTTATCTCTTTACATCAGACATAATATCCAGTGCACTCTCATACACATGCTTAATGATTTTGGATACAAATAAATGTTTGGTTTGAAGATACATTGAAGAACAAACAGTAAATACCCAAATTCTAGATATAATGGGATGGGAAATGTTGATGGCACATGAAGAAAGAATAATTTTGGAGAACAGAGTCATATCCAAGGCATTGTTAAAGATTGGTAGATGCAGAATAAATACATAGTGTGCCTGGATAGGTGAGAAGGGGCTTTACTAAAAGGAAAATCAGAGGCATGGGGAGGGAATGTAGGAAAAACATCCAAGACAAAAGTCAAAGTTGAATCCCAACAGAAAAAATATATAAAATCATGCAAACTGAAGCCTTTCTAGCAATCAACTCCAAACTGACTGTTTCAAACACATGTGCCTCCTTTCTAACCTGATCCCACGGTGCTAGTCGAATTGGATTATTTTCAAAAGTATCACTTTTAAGTTTCCCGATGAAACTTAGACGCTGAACACATTTTGTCCCCTTGAAGTAAATGTGCTTTCCATGGTTCACTAAGTCAGCGTGTCTTGAGCATAATTCAACTCTAGCCTCTTGTACATCTAAGAACCAAGCCACGAATTACTGAAAGACATCACTGTTCTTGGTTATTGTGGAATTTGATAAAGCTATGTTTTCTTAAGGATAAAAGCTGTTTTTATAAATGAGTTTGCTCAATTCAGATCTGGTTCTTCTAAGAGCCAATTTCAAGGTCTCTAATTTATTTAACGAATGCTGTCATTTAAAGTGTGTTGAAATACAACTTTGATCACACACATGCACACATATACACATAATGACAAAAAACAGAATGTTAAATACTCCTAGTTGCCAGTGTTAGTTCTAAAGAGTTAGTATCTCAGAAATGGCTGTTGTTAATATTTAGTGTCAAATAAAATGTGTTTTTTTTATTTATTTATTTTTTTATTTTTGACAGGCAGAGTGGACAGTGAGAGAGAGAGACAGAAAGGTCTTCCTTTGCCGTTGGTTCACCCTCCAATGGCTGCCACAGAGGGCGCGCTGCGGCCGGCGCACCGCGCTCATCCAATGGCAGGAGCCAGGTGCTAGGTGCTTATCCTGGTCTCCCATGGGGTGCAGGGCCCAAGCACTTGGGCCATCCTCCACTGCACTCCTGGGCCACAGCAGAGGGCTGGCCTGGAAGAGGGGCAACCGGGACAGAATCCGGCGCCCCGACCGGGACTAGAACCTGGTGTGCCGGCGCTGCAAGGCGGAGGATTAGCCTGTTGAGCCACGGCGCCGGCCCAAAATGTGTTTTTCTTAAAGGCATTGAAATGTAGAAGAAGCTGGTCAACTGGGGTATCGCTGCTTAATGCTCAGATAATTCCATGCCCCATCTTCCAACAGAGCCATAGAATCTCAAGACACCTAATGATGCTAATGTGCCCTGAAATTATGAGAGGCTACACAACACCACAAAGCTGAGACATTTCAAATCCATGTTCTGCAAAGAATATACTTACAGGTGAAAATACTTATAATTCTAGAAAAACAGTATTTGTCCCTATGAAATTGAGAAATATTTTTTCTTTCCAAATTGAACTCCTAATTCCACTTCTCACATTATTCCATTTATTTTTACCCTACTATTGACAGACATGTAATAATATGTCTGTTGATTGAAACAACATTCCATGTCTTATCACCAATAAGGCTATATCTGAAAAAGCAAGTGTTATCCCAAAGACCACAGTGATTCGCTATTGGTTGATTCCTCAAGTACGTGTTGAGTGTGCACTTTGCGTCATACACTGTTCTGTATGCTGCTGCAAAAGGTGGATAAGGACTTTGTGTCAGAGGGCCTTACACACAATTGGAGAAAGATAACTATTACAGAACTGTACCAAAAATAAAAAAATACAAGTTTTGAGAAAGATGATGCTAGCAAGAGAAAAGAAGCAACATGTCAGGATAGAGAGAAAGATGGATGCAGGTGATTTTTTTTTTTTTATATAAAGCTTTTATTTAAAGAATATAAATTTCCAAAGAACAGCTTATGGATCACAATGGCTCCCCCCCCACAACCTCCCTACCTCCCTCTACCCTCCCCCTCCTGCTCCCCCCCCCCTCCGCCCACATCAAGATTCATTTTCAATTCTCTTTATACACAGAAGATCAATTTAGTACATATTACGTAAAGATTTCAACGGTTTGCCCTCGCATAGAGACACAAAATGATAATACTGTTGGAGTGCTAGTTATAGTATTAATTCACAATGTACAGCACATTAAGGACAGAGATCCTACATGATTTTTTTTTAAAAAATTGATTAATTGTCTATGCAATTTCCAGTTTAACACCAAGATTTTTTAATCATTTGCAATTATCTTTATATAAAGAAGATCGATTCAATATATACTATGTAAAGATTTCATCAGTTTGCACCCACTCAGAAACACAAAGTGCAAAAATACTGTTTCAGTACTAGTAATAGCATCACTTCACATTGGATAACACATTAAGGACAGATCCCTCATGAGACGTAAGTACACAGTGACTCCTGATGTTGATTTAACAATTTGACACTCTTGTTTATGGCGTCAGGAATCTCCCTAGGCTCTGGTCATGAGTTGCCGAGGCTATGGAAGCCTTTAGGGTTCGCCGACTTCGATCTTATTCCGACAGGGTCATAGTCAAAGTGGAAGTTCTCTCCTCCCTTCAGAGAAAGGTACCTCCTTCTTTGATGGCCCCGTTCTTTCCACTGGGATCTCACTCGCAGAGATCTTTCATTTAGGTCTTCTGTTTTTTCCAGAATGTCTTGGCTTTCCATGCCTAAGCTATTCTCATGGGCTCTTCAGCCAGATCCGAATGCCTTAAGGGCTGATTCTGAGGCCAGAGTGCTATTTAGGACATCTGCCATTCTATGAGTCTGCTGTGTATCCGATGCAGGTGATTTTGATAACAATTTTCCCTGTCAGTGGAGCACTAGTTTTAGGAAGAGGTAAACCTAAGATCTCAAATGATAATGCTATAAGTCCACAGAGTAGCAAGAGGAGAAATAGGCTCCCATCATCAAGGATGCAAAAGATCATGTGGTGGGAGTGCATAGAACAAGAAGGAAAATGTAGGAGGTGAATTGGAGAGAAAAGGACATGTGATTGGGAAAGACCAAGTAGAGCCATGCAGGAACTTGGATTGATTCAGAGGATATGATTTGGATATTCAAAAAAACTACTCTGGTGCTGCTGGGGAGTGGTCTTTTGGGGCCATGGGTGGAATCAAGGAGACTAGTTATTCTACATCCTGAAACTATAGTTGCAAGTGTTGCTTCTTAATTTTTCTTCTTTGGTGCACAGTTGCTGTGGTTCTACCCAACTCTCTGTGGAGGAAGGGAGCTCAGCCTGCATATCTTACTAGCTTTATGTAAAGATGACAGGGATGAGTGAAGATGCTCTTTCCAGTTACATTTCACATAAGCTTTGTGTATGATTTCAAGACACGAATAACAGATGACAACATTTATGTTTATAGCTCCACGTTTGAGGGTGGTAGAGTAAAAATAGCCTAAGGCTTGGGGTCAAATTCAGTCTTTTCTCTGCCACTTAGGAGTTGCAGAGTTTATTAAAAATATTTTAAAATGTCATGCAATATTTGTACATATTTAATGGAAAGTCAGTTAGCATACTTGAATTACAGTGATTATTTCCAGTACAGGAACAAGTGAGACAATGCCTCTGACCATATTTTATGAACTTCAAAGTTCTATGTAACTGTTGGGCATTTTGATTAATGAGCGTCCAGACTGGCTTCCGTATTTTGTAGCATAGAGGTGAAAACATATTAAAGTTCATTTTTGCACACATAATGGGGCCTCCAGGCTCCTACTCCCATTATGATCCTGGAATACCTCCTAAATCCCCAAAACAAGGAAAAAGTGGAGTTTGGAAAGGATAGAAGACGATAGTCACATTTAAATAAAGATTTGAAGGATCTTTTAGTCCAGGATTCGGCAAAGTTTTGCAATATAGGGCCAGAAAGTAAATATTTTAGGCTTTGATGCCTTACAAATGTACTTCAAAAGGTACATGGAAAGTGGAATTAAAAGATCATGCACATTTTCTATGAATTTTTGAAGTCCCCTAGTAGAGTCTCCACTGCAGTTATTGAACTCTGCTGCTGTGCCATGTAAGCAGTGATGGCCCACACGTGAACCAGGGAACATGTCTGTGTCCCACTGCAATGTCGTTCATGGACCCTGAAATGTGAATTTCATATAAGTCGCATGACTTAAAAATCTTATTTTTCTTTTGATTCTTTTTCAGCCATTTAAATTGTCAACACCATTCTTAGCTTGTGGGCCGTATAAAAATAGGTACTGGCATGGATTTGGCCCATGGACCAAAATTTGCCACCACCTGAAGTGGTCCATCTCCTAGAATAACTTGGAAAGATAATCCTAAGAGCTGCTAATATATCTCTTAGGGTGTCTAGAAAATATAGGATAATTAGAAGATTGCAGTGTGAGAATATCATCTAAATATCAAATACAAAAACATGCCTTATTATGCAGAGAATTTTTAAGAGGCTTTACTTATGTATGTAAAGAGGATGATTAGCAGACACCATGCCACACAAAATGAAGACTCACACTGGACCTCCACTGATAAGAGCATCCAACTGGATTAAGAAGTTTGCTAATTGACACATGTAAGTTTATCAAAGATAAATAGAGCTTCATTTGTAGAACACACAGGCTGTGTTGTTATGCACAGACGGACCAAGTTCACTGTTGCTAAGAATCCTGTCAGATTAAATCAACCTGCAGATATATAATTGTGACATCTTGTTCTCTTTGGTACAGTGCGTGCCGCTGGAGTCATTATCTCAAAGCTCTTTCACTCCAAGGAGCATCAGTGCTTAATTATATTCTTTCATGAGACCTCATTTGTAGACATCATCCTCTTTCAGAGTTGGCTTTGCTGAGAGAAAGTAGGTCATTCTTTTCCAGACTGTTCCCCAGTAGTACTGAACACTAAGCTTCTCAACAGAGTCCTTTCAAATAGAGCATCTTGTTGGAACCAGAACTTTATGTTCTTGCTTTAAGTTTTCAGCTGTAATTTGACAGATGAATTTATTCCCTGACTCCTGGAGGCTCTTATTGTTCACAACGAGGCCAGGAGCAGATGAGGGCCTGCATTCTGTTCAGTCCAGCAGGTGGGTTAACTTCTTCAATACAAAGTGGGAGAAACAATATTATTTATGTTGACTCTGAATCATTTGAAAATAATTTTATGGCTGGCGCCGCGGCTCACTAGGCTGATCCTCCACCTGCTGCGCCGGGACACCAGGTTCTAGTCCCGGTCGGGGGCGCCGGATTCTGTCCCGGTTGCCCCTCTTCCAATCCAGCTCTCTGCTATGGCCCAGGAGTGCAGTGGAGGATGGCCCAAGTGCTTGGGCCCTGCACCCTCATGGGAGACCAGGAGGAAGCACCTGGCTCCTGACTTTGAATCCATGCGCCAGCCATGGCGGCCATTGTGGGGGGGAACCATGGAAGGAAGATCTCTCTCTCTCTCTCACACACACACATTTTAACTCTGCCTGTCAAAAAAAAAAGTTGAAAATAATTTCTGAGTCTCCGTGAGAAAAGGAACTGTAGTCAACATGTGGTGTGAGGAATGCTGGAGACTAGAGGTTGATGAACCACAACCCATAGACCAAACCGGACCCATGGCTTGGTTTACATGGGTGTTTTTGTATATCACAACCTGGTTCATCTTTTAACATGTGCTCAATGAATATTTTCTAGTAATGGTGATAAAATTCAGTAGTTACAACAGTGCCCTGTGGCCTGCAGATTTTGAATTATTTACTGGTCCTTCATAGGAAAACATTGCTCACCCCTGCAAAAAAAAAACAAAAACAAAAAACTGTCAAAATTGCATTGGTAAAAATACAAAAGTGCTAGAATCCATATTTTTTGATACTTTTCAAAAAGGGTTTCATAATTAAATCCAAGCTAGCATGCTGTCTTTAACCACAAATAATACAGAGAGCCTAAAGTGATTTTTTTCCTCTTAATTAATATTATGCCATCTAGAATATTATATAATCTACTGATATTTCAAAAAATGTAAAAAAGTGCTTTCTGAATATATACATGTGTGTGTGTGTGTGCGTGTGCATGTGTCTAAGTATGTGTGCGTGTGTCATTATGCATGTTTAATAGAAATAAGATTTCTGAGTTTTTAAATTTGAAATGGGAGTATATTGATGCTGTCAAACAGAATATACCCAAACTGCACAGGTCTTACAGTCCCTTGATAAGCTTAAAACTTGGGAAGAGGAGGTACTTCATATATCAGATATCTTGCCTTATATGAGACTTTTTTACTTTTTCAGAGTCTGTTTATTAGGAATAATGGTCCGTATCTCCAAAAGTAGTGTTAGCGCCTCTGGCAAGAGCAATGATGTGGATACTGAAGAGGTCATTTCATAGATAATTCTACAAGTTAGTCACCTGCTTTACCCTTTCTTAGAGTTGACGAACACATATTGCACTGCACTTAGAGAAAACAATAATCTGGCTTAATCGAATGTTGGATTCAGCATAGAAGCTCCTTATCTTCCTTAACCAAATTAAGAAGTACTTGTTTTCCTCCACATGCGTACATCACTGAAAAGTACCGCCTACACTCTCTGCCAGTCAGCACACAGTTGGAAGTGGAATTTCATTTGGCACTTATTGAAGAGCAAGTTTTAAGCCTGGGTGCATATGAAATTTTTTTTTTAGTTCTATGAATATATTTCTAAAAAGAAACTTTTCCTAACTAGAATCCATTCACCAATGCCAAATTAAATATGATGAAATATAGCACAAGGCAATAAAGGAATATATATTTTCTAGAAATTCTGAATTTAGCATGTCTTTTTTTCTTTTGAAAGACTGAAGTAGCAATGAGGTCCATCAATTTAGCTCAATGAATACTTACTATTAATTATGACATAGATATAAGGGTCTTCTGTTACATGAACAATATGTTAGTATTTGGGAGGGTAGCTGGATTTTTCTTCTGTTGACATCTGTTAAAAATGAGCTATGATATCATCAATCATATTAACTCCATGGTATTGTGTTATTCCTTGGGTGTTCCCAGATCTCATCTGACAACTTTTTCTAAGATTCAAACTATAAACACTTTCCCCAGAGACTGGTCTGTGAGGTACAGTTATAAATCCAGGGACTCGAACTTGATAAAAAATACATGCCTCTGTGCTCTCCTTTTTTCCAAGCCATAAAATTGATTCTTCACTATAATTTCCTAGAAGTGTAAGAAATAAGTAGACTGGCAAGAAACTGAAAATCTAAAGAAATATAGGTTTAATTACCCAAAACAATTTGGAAAAATTTATGGCACATTAAATATGTTCTAAATGATATAAAACATTTAAGAAAATATCTATTATAAATTTGAGCAGAATGTAATAATCTGTACAATGACAACTAAAGTGATAAGCATGGGGATTTGATCACTTTATTAAAAGGCAATGAAGTATTTTATTGTCAAATTCTACTGATATTCCATTTATACAAGAAGGAACAGGAAAGAAAATAGTTTTGCTTAAAACAGTGACTTTGATAAGAAAGCCATATTTTCCTCATATTTACACAACTTCTATTTCTCATTTTGTGTATCTAATACAACCTAGAAGGTTAGAACAAGCTCAATTAAATGTCAGAGTGGTGTGTGTGTGTGTGTGTGTGTGTGTGTGTGTGTGTTTAGCCAACTTAATGCTTATTTATATTATATCCAACAAGGTAGCTTACGTCCTTTGTCATGGGGACTTATCTATACACTGGATTTGAATTTTGCTGTACGATTTTCCATTCACTCTGTATTAAATGGGATTATAGCTGTTGTTTTTATTATTATTATTCACAGCAAGGTCAGCACTGTGAAAGACTTTACCAAGGGCGTCACAGAGAAGGCCAGTTGGTTTTTACCACACTTATTTTCTCTTCTTTTTGGGAAAATGCTACCACTTTTAGTGATATTTCTTGGCCTGTTCCATAAAAATTTCCCACATGCATTCCTTGTGTTTTCTTTTCTCTACCATGGTGACCTGGGAAGCTATCTGTAGACCATAGTGGATCCAGAGCCATCAACAAAGTGATATCAACCCCCAATCAGGAACACCCATTTTAGACTTTAGGTGAGAAAGCAATAAACTGTTTGGGAGTTCATATTAGAGTGCTGGTTTGAGCCCTTGCTGCTCTGCTTATGATCCACATTCTTGCTAATGCACCTGGGAATGAAGTGTAAGATGGCCCAACTGCCTGGGTCCCTGACATCACTGTGGGAGACAAGGATGGATTTCCAGGTTCCTGACTTCATCCTGGCCATAGTGGCCATCTGAGGAGTGAACCAGTGGTTGGAGGATCTCTCTTTGTCTCTCCCTCTCTCTCTGTTGCTCTGCCTTTCAAATAAGTAAAATCATCATTTTTTTAAAGGAGAATAAAAACAACAAACAAGTAAAAGAAAGTTCAGGGATATACTAACAACACCAGCCACATCATCTTTCCATGGTAGAGTATGTTGTGAGGCCCAACTTATATAGAGATCTCAGCATAATACTAAAACTTCACTTTTCATACACAGATCACTGGTTGGAATAGACTTGTAAAGGGGTGATTTTAAATTCTTTGTGACTTTTGCATCACAATTAACTTCTAGTATAACTGGTCTCCTTTACTTAACTGAAGGTTAGTGACCGTGGGGAAAGAGGGAAGGAAATAATATTCCCATTAACTCAAGTTGCATCCCAGTCCACTACTCTGCTCATGGAGAATACAACTTCCTGGATATTCTATCATCACACACCCCCTCCTTTCTCTCTACTTCTCTCCATATATACTCAGCAGATAATTATATAAGGAAAAAAATCATAGAAAGCAATCTATAAATTTGTGTCAGAATTTTGCTAAGGTAATGGTCTCTGTCATGTTGCAACCCATAATTCCTCTTGGTTCACATGAAGTAGAACTACTATATGGAGCAGACACCTTTGGGGGGTTATGCCTAACCCATAACCTGCCTACTGAATGTACTTCCTACTCAGGCCACTTTTTTTAATAACTCATGTTTGTATAGCGTGACATCACTCTCAACCACAGTGCATTGGATCAGCTGGGAAAATGCAATTCTCCTTCGAGACATTTGGTATTTAGCTATGGGGATCCCAGTAAGTCTGGACTGTTACGAGGAATGTTGGCATGTTAGCTGCAGTGTCCACGTGCGAGGTGCTACCAGACTTCTGAGAATGATTCAGGTTTATAGATGAGTAAACCAGAGCAGAAGAGGGAGAAAGAAAGGAGAGGAAGACAGACAAAAATAGAAATTGAACATGAATGGATATGACAGAGTGCTTAAGTTACACGTGTCTTTCCATTTCATGGTTTTAATTGCTTCTCTAGGTCATGATTAATTTTTGGATTGGCCCAGAATAAGGAGAAAAAAGTAGATATTGATGGCCCCTTCCAAGTTTGCTGGTGCAGTTTTGATAGGTGTTAAATGATGGTTCTAATGGTATCCTTCAACCCCCCACACATGCATGTTTCCCTTCTGCTTTACTAATTTTTCAGCAGATAATTTCCCATTTATCTGTAACAATCTGGATCAAGTCTCACCCCTCAGTGAAGTGTTATCAAATTCTGTTAGACAAAGTTAGTCATCACTGCACCTGTGTTTTCACAGTACTTTCCACATTCCTGAGTTATAACTTCTTGCTTCCACAACTCCCATCCAACAGACTGGGAATACTTGTGTGCAGCACTATACTACACTTTTCTTTGAATCTCTAGCATATAAGCAGCATCTGGCACCTATTAGATTATTAATGAATGCCTATTATATGAATGAATCAATGCAACCAATTTAGTTGATATTCTCTCTGTAATGTCTTCAAACACTAAGACATTCCTAAAATGCTGTGGGTGCACTCAACCATTCAAAAGGAACCTTTCCCTTCCAAGGAACTCTCTGCCTCCTTGCTCTCCATCCACACTAATCTTGAGGCTGGATCTTTCTAGAACACTTGTTACTCTGTAATTAGTACTTTTTTTTATAGGAAGTGACTCAATCCTGCCTGTAGCTAGGATTTAGTAGCAAATGAGGTTTTTTTACACTCCAAATATGACTCCTCGAGTGAGTTTATACTTAGAGAAATTATACAGAAAAGTTAATTTGGAGAACTTCAAAGATTATTATGATTTAGATTTATTCACAGGAAGTTGCCTACTTTATTGTTCACATTAAAAAACAATGTTAGTAATATCATAATACAGTAAACTGATTTAAAGAAAAGTGTGAATTATAATACTAATCATAGATATTATGAATAACAATAAGCTTTAAGAATATTTTCAGAAAAACAGTGAAACAGCTCATCTACCTTATGTCTTGGCAATACCACCTCTTTATCAATTTGGAATCCAGATTTCTGGCCACACTACTCTGAATTCAGGGGGTAGATAACTAACTAAAGCCAGCACATGCAGCCACAGGCTGCTTCTTGCTTCTAGTTTCAAAGAGACTTGAGCTGTTTGCTCACCAGATTTTTAAGTATCTACAGAGGAAAAAAAAAGTGAACAAAAACAAAGAGATTTATTTCCTGCATGCATATGCCTGCCTGTCTGTCTCTCTTGTGTATCTATACATGCAAAACTACATGACAATGTATCCAATTACAGATACACAAGAGTATATCCACGTATGTAGGTTTATGTGTTAAGTCCAAAAGTGCAGTTCTGATTTTTGCCTCCAACCTTTCATAAGGTGAAGTTTCATCAGCTACATCATGTGACTCTCCAGGAACCTCACTGAACGGGTCTGACTCATCGTCTGGGAATTTTAAATAGGCATGTGCTTCCATGAGAGTTAATACTTAAAAACACACATACACACAAACTGGCAGTGAAAGAGAGAAAGAAAGAAGAAGAAGAAGAAAAAAAAATGCAAGTGAAACTTTTGCTTGGCACAAACACTCGGGTCAGACACTGGCCACTCAACGTTTCACAGTTAATTACCAGGCAGAATTACCTTTGGAGCAAAGGTGGTGGCTCAGGGCTCAGGGGGCCTGGGCAGTAAATCTACAATTTATAGTATTAAATCAGCCAGCTGGATTAAGCAGTGGAAGGACTGCCCCTGAAATTGTTGACCCTGATTTCCTCTGAGATAGGAAACTTTTCTCAGAACCAAGGGCTGTGTCTGCCCACTAGTGGTCAGATAGCACAGTGAGTACCTGAACCTCCCTTGGAAGACTGTGCCAGGTTCTGTTTGGTCTGGTGTGGGCACGGCAATGGTTACCCCATCTGATTTTTAAGCAAGTATTTTGGGATCCATCAACTCAGCTCTATCAGAGAAGTCAGTAAGAATAATGCAGATTTCGCCAACCTCAAGGAAACAACTTAGTTTCAACTTACTTAAAACTTATTAATGATAAGTAAGATGTGCATTAAAAGCTCATGTTTCTATTTCAAAGAGATCAGCTGTGTCCATTGTATCACTAAAAAATAGCAACTTTCTTCTTACCCTTCTCAGATCTTAGAATACTGCATTGACTTCCGAAACTGCTAAAGGCTCCTCCACTGTTGACGGAATGAGCTTGGAAGAGGTTTTGGTTGGAGTTAGCATTTCTCTACTAATTGGTCCCAACCTTTGTTTTCATCATTATCTCCATTAGGTCCCTAAACCAAATATGTCTCCTAGCTATATTCAATTAAGCACTGTTTTTAACAGGCTTCATCATTTATCCTCAATATTTTACTTCTTGAAGTATCCCCCTTGAAGTATCCACCATATTACCTATATAAATATTACACTTGATTTAAAGCCAAACCTTACATTATCAATAAAGTCTGAGTTTCCAAGGAATAACATGTAGTAATTATGAGGAACTTGTTCTAGTCTATTTTCTTTGCCAAATATACCTCAATTCATCACCTAGATACATATCTTCTTTGTAGGAATTATGTCATATACAGTTGTACCTCCAAATCCATGTGATCTACTCCTGCAGATTCAACCAACCAAGGGCCAAAAATATGTATTGAACATGTACATATTTTCCTGTAATTATTCTCTAAGCCATTTTGTGTCACCACTATTTAATGGTATTTGATATCATATATAATTTGGACATAATTTAAAGGGAATAAGCATAGATTAAATGCAAATTCTATACCATTTCATGTGAGTCACTTGAACATCCAAGGATTTTGGTTTGTGGCTGGTTTTGGAGCCAATCCCCCATGGATTCCAAGGGATGACAGTATGCTTCTTAACCCTCATAATGTCTAGAAAAATTATTTTCCTTGTATTAAGATGTCTATAGATATTTGTTAGAAGTAAAACACAGAAGTCAATCCATGTTTGAATTTCCAAATCTAGCATAGCTCTGCTGTGGCTCCAGGTAACTGTGTGTATGACATCTCCCTGGGTTTCGTTTTCTCTGCATCTCCTAAGAACTTTAATCTTGCATTGTGGTAGAAAGCTACTGGTTGGTGTATTGACCCTTGGTAAAATATAGCTTTTCTTTGACTTTTTCTTGAGAATTATGGTGTGCGATATGCAAACTTATTTATCTCATAAATACAGTTGGAAAACTTAAGCACGTTTTAAGGGAAGTTGAGTTACAAGCTCATCCTTATTCTACCACTTTGTCCAGTGGCATTAGGAGCAACTGGTCAAGCTTGATATAGTCATCTGTTTTCCCAAACATTTTTCAAAACATCCTATATAGAAGAAGAGAGTTCCTTGCTTTTTACAAATGGATGATTAATATATCCAAAACAGATATGTCGCATATTCCATTATCAGTTGCTGTTGTGAAGTATCAATGCCCTCCATACTACTGGAAATAGAGTCCTCAGCATCTTTAAAGATAATCAACTTTAAGAACCAATTCCGGAGACCCCAGAACCACCTCAGAAAACTCCATCTTGAGAGTTTGTTATTTTAGAACCACTCTTTTTTATTATTATTTAAAGATTTTTATTTATTTATTTGAGAGATAGAGTTACAGACAGTAAGAGAGAGAGAGACAGAGAGAAAGGTCTTCCCCCTGCTGGTTCACTCCTCAAATGGCCGCAATGGCCAGAGCTATCCCGATCCGAAGCCAGGAGCCAGGTGTCTCTTCCGGGTCTCCCATGCAGGTGCAGGGGCCCAAGCACTTGGGCCATCCTCCACTGCCTTCTCGAGCCACAGCAGAGAGCTGGACTGGAAGAGGAGAAACCAGTACTAGAACCGGTGCCCATATGGGATGCTGGCGCTGAAGGCGGAGGACTAACCTAGTGCACCATGGTGCCAGCCCCAGAGCCATTCTTGATTCTAAAATCTATCATATAAATCTCTCTGTGTCTATTATATATATATATATATATATATATATATATATAATCTTGAGAGATTGATTCCAAGGAATTAGCATACTCAATTATGTAGACAGAGAATTTCACAATCTGGTATCTACAAGTGGAAAGCCCAGGAAAGGTGATGGTGTGGTTAGAGTCCAAGTTCAAAGGCCCCAGTATCCTGTAAGGCCTACTCCAGTGGCAAAAGACTCATGTCCCAGCTCCAGTAGTCTGGCAGAGAGAGTAAACTCTCCCTTCCTTTGCCCTTCTGTTCTGTTAAGTTCCTCAGTGGGTTGGATGAGGCCCACACATACTGGGGTTGGAGAGGGCAATCTGTTTTACTCAGTTTACATATTGATGTGCTAATCTCAGACAGAAACTCCCTCTTAGACTCACGCAAAAAAACATTAAACTGAAACTCCAGGCTCCTTGGGATCTGATCAGCTTGACACATAAAGTTAACTGGCAAAATAGCATGACACCTATTATAAATTTTGATAAATTTGATATTGTTTCTTCTAAGTTTTAATTCATAATTTCTCTTAGCACTATAATTTATACCACATATACTGATTCTGAGAGTGCTTTGTTTATCCATATTCTTACTTGATTGATTTCTAAAATAATTTCTTTCTATAGCTTAAGATTAAACTCATTTTTATAATTTTTCAAGATAAGTAACCCATCAGTTTTTCTGTATTTCAACACCTAGTTTAAAGAAAGCTAAAATTCATTACCAACAAAGATATATATTTCAATATCATTTTACCTTTCTCACCTTAAAATGATTTGCTCCAACATCATAACAATATAAGATCTTTTTTAAAAAAATATTTATTTATTTATTTATTTGAAAGTCAGAGTTACACAGAGAGGGGAGAAGTGGAGTGAGAGAGAGGTCTTCCATCTGATGGTTCACTCCCCAGTTGGCCGCAATGGCCGGAGCTGTGGGGATCTGAAGCCAGGAGCCAGGAGCCAGGAGCTTCTTCCGGGTCTCCCATGTAGGTGCAGGGGCCCAAGGACTTGGGCCATCTTCTACTGCTTTCCCAGGCCAAAGCAGAGAGCTGGATTGGAAGTGGAGCTGCTGAGTCTCGAACCGGTACCCATATGGGATGCTGGTGCGCCAGGCCAGGGCATTAACCTGCTGCGCCACAGCGCCGGCCTCACAATATAAGATCTTGCACAGAAAAGGTTCATAAACTGGTTCTTTTAAAATTTTTAACTCCTTTAATTTTAAATTTTTTAAAAATTATGATGCATTCTAATTATTTTCTTATTTTCTACTTGTTTCCCCTCCACACACATCCATTTTTCTTTCTTTTTCCTTTTTTCCTGTCTTCCTCTTTCCCTTCTCTCCCTCCCTCCCTTCTATTCCTCCTTTTCTTCCCTCTTTTCTCTCAGTTTACTTGATTTTTCTTTAATTTCTCTACTCAGTTATCTGCTTAGGTAGATATTCCTTTCTCTTAAAATCAATTCATTCCTGGTTTAGCCATTGTGATCTCCCTAAAATGGAGAATGTCCCAAGTAATCTTGTAAGAGTCAAGGTATTTTGTCAACTTCCTCTGCAACTATACATTTAAGGAATTTAATAGCTTAAGATTTAAGCCTAGAAAAATAACATTAAACAATTCCCTAAATTTAATATTACTGTTTCAAAATAAACTCAATAGAAAATATACTAGAAAGGAAAAAGCAATTACTCAAGAGTGGAGCAGTCAAGAATTAAATCATTGTGTTTTTAAAATTACTTTGCCCCAAAATATCATCAGAAGTCATACTTCAACATACAACTGAATATATTTTACAAATGGTATTGGTCAAATAATAGATCATGCAATATGGAGGTGAGATTGTCATTTAACTGAAAATCCATCATTTTGTCATTACAAAGCAGTATTTTTAAAATGTTGTGATTTATTTCTTTATCTTTATTAGAGTGTCAGCTAGAATGATACAGAAAGCTGACTTTTACAAAAATAATTTTCCAAATTATCGTTTTTTTGCGTCACCTTCTTGATTAGATCAGTTTTATCAAGGCATTGAGAAAATCAAAAGCTCTTGAATTACCATGCAAGTTAGTATTTATTATTGCTTTGTGTGTCATTTGTCACACACCCTTTGAAAGAAGTCAGATATTACTTAGAAGAAAATACAAACAATGAGAAGAAAAAATAATAGAATAGAGTAGAAATAGAAAGTATAAAGATTTTCCGGGGGCCAACACTGTGATGTAGTGGGTAAAGCTGCTGCCTGCAATTTCAGCATGCCATAGGGGCACTGGTTCAAGTCCCGGCTGCTCCCTTTCTGGTTCAGTTCTCTGCTATGGCCTGTGAAAGCAGTAGAAGATGGCCCAAGTCTTTGGACCCCTGTCCTATCTTCTGGTTATAAAAGCATTAATCTCTTCATCAGAGTCCCTCCCTCGTGACCTAATCTAATCCCAACAGCCTTACAATGATCTCATGTCTAAATTAATTGGGGATTAGGATTTTAGGATATATGAATTTTGGAGGTTGCAAGCATTCAGAACATAACTTTGTTCATGGAAGAATAATTTTCAGCAAATTGAAGACAAATTCAGGTGCATAAAATAGGAAAATTGCTTAATGTACAGCGATATTGCTTATGTTTATAAAGTGCACATAATCCTGTGAAAACACCTGCAGTCCGACATTGGCACATGCCACAGATCCATGACTAGTAAGGGGGCCTTCTGTTTTCTCTTAACAAAATGTTTTTAGAATTTATTTATTTGAAAGAGTTACAGAGAAAGAGGGAGCGACAGAGAGAAAGAGATCTTCCACCTGCTGGTTCACTTTCCAGTTGGTCACAAAGGCCAGAACAAGGTTAGGTAGAAACCAGGAGCTTCCCTCAGGCCTCTTGCATGGGTGGCAGGGGCCCAAGCACTTGGACTATCCTTCATCTGAAGTAGAGCATCCAGACCACGAACCAACTCCCAAATGAGTTGCTGGCATTACAGGTGGAAACTTTATTGGCTACAACACAACACTGGGCTTTCCTCCTTTAATTAAAAAAAATTAATCTTTACTCCTTTGTTCTTGGTGGGAAAATAATATGTGCTCTTTGTAAATGTGTTCAGACATTGAAGAGAAAGAATGCAGTAAAAATTACCTGTGATCTCATCACTCAAGAAATAAAAACAATTCCAAGGTTAAATGCTTCTGATACACATTTGGGGGTATGCATAATGTAAGGATATATTATTTTTAAAGAAGATATAATAATCCTCAGTTAAAATTAAGTAAGTGCTTTGAGTCATTTTCTTAACATTTCTTCATGCAAGAGATAATGTGATGGAAGAATACAGAAGCATTCAAAACCTAATGCTGAAATAAAGACAGCATGTTAGAATTTCCCGGGATTGTACACTTGCTTTAGTGAGAGAAAATGAAAACAAAACCTGTTTTGTAACCAATCATTGCTGTAGAAGGAAGGCAGGCGATGTCAGGTGTATTTACAGCAGTGTACTTATTTTTAAAGTGCTGTTGACTGTCATTCTCAGGTTGAGGTGTAATGATCAAATTTGCAGGGTTTACTGGACAGATTCCTCAACAGTTGAGAGATCTCAACTCTGCTTATTACTGCAGTTTGCCAATAGCAAGGTGCTTAGTTTATTTCAATTAGCCCCCCAACACCCAAAGTTTTCTCAGCGATAGACGCTTGTACACACACCTGCTCAAGCAATGCAGCTGGCTCAGAGCCAGTCGTTTTACCTCGGATGATCTTGCCACTCCTTAGAATGTGAGTACCTTTAACTCAGACAGACTACAGTTTGCTTCAGATACAGGAATGAGACACCTTTTGAAACAATACTATCTAATTGAAAGTGTCTCGAATGTCTTTTTTCTAGGCAGCCTCTATTACAATATCTATTTTTACATATACTTTATTTTTTCCACCTTCAAGCTCATTAAGGGTTTGAAGCATTTTTAAAATAAAATTATCCCTGTTGTTTTTCATGTTTCAAGTAATTTAGCCAATTTATCTTAAGAAAATCATAGAAAAAAACTGAAAGTTAAGTTACAGCTTGAGAATACATATATTTTCTTCTTAAAGCTGATTTTACAGGGAAATGCAGCAATGATGGATGGTGTCCTGAATAATAAAATATGCAGAATTTTTCAGAATATACCCCCCCACCCACACACGGCTTCTTTTAAACTGAAATTTCAAAGTTGACTTAGGTCCTGCTCACTTCCTTTTCAATTAGATAGTAGCTGAAATCACAAATCTCCAGTGTTTATTGGAAGCTCTGGTTTGAGAGGATACACTATGGAATAGAATATGGGGTAGACTTCAGAATGGGCTTCCATTAGCAGTCTCCAGTCCTGACCCTGTTTTTTCTTTAACGTTTTCAATTTGACATCCTTGGTTCTCATTATTTCTCATTTTCTTTCCAGAGCATTAACTCCCTAGGCCTTCCAAATTTACTTCTCCTTATAGCCTATCTCTTTATAAAGCTTAAATCTTGTTTTGAATGTTGGTGCTTTGTTATACAAGTAACACATGAATAAGCTATCACCGTGAAGGATTAAAAAATATACAACCATGTCGAATAAATTGTACAAGTCATCACTAACCACATGCCTAAGGGGAGGCTCTCTGTGTTTTTATAAAATTCATTTTCATAAAGATGTATCGCTTTAAAAGTAAATGAAGCCATAGCATATGCATTGTTTGATGGCATTTTTTCAATTAACTGTAAGTTCTGGAGCTTGTTTCTGGGCCTATCTCTTTCTATTTGTTGTATTCCAGTTCATTATATTTAATACATCACGTTTTACTTAAAACTCTCCTATTGATGTGTATTTAGGTCTCCAATGTTTTGTTTGTTTAGATAATACACAGCAAACATCTACGTATGTATATCATTGTTTGGGATTGTTTTCTCAGAATCAAATTCTGTATCAAAACATGTGAATATAAATTTTCATTGCTGCTGGCAAGTCACTCTCAAATTATTTTGTAAGTCCATCTCCATTGTATGACAGTGGATATTTTTTAAAGCTTAACCTAGGCTAAAGATTACTGGTGGTATCAGTCATGATGCAATCAGATAGTAGAAAGTGTGGCAGTTGCTTAAAAAAAAAAAAAAACATACAAGGAACTGAATAAACAGGTTTTGGAGGATGAAAAATCAAAAAACAAATATAAAGTGTTAATGACTGCAGGAACAGCTACCAGCCTTTTTAAATTTGCTTTTTATTTCCATGTTTATTTGAAAGGCACACAAACAGAAAATGAAAGAAAGAGATGGAGACATACAGAGATCTTCCATCTCCTGGTTCACTCCCCAAATGCCCACAACTGAAGCAAGGAACTCAGAACCCAATTGTGTCACCCATGTAGATCCGAAGAACCCAAGCACTCAATTGTCACCTTCTTCCGCTCAGTGTGGATCAGCAGAAAGCTTGAATTGGAAGAGGAGCCAGGACTTGAATCTATGCACTCCAGCTTGGGATGTTGGTGGCCCTAAAGATGTCTTAAACTCTGCACCAAATGGCTGTTACTATTAGCCATTTTCAATTGTAGGGAAATGAAGGTAAGGTGAGGTTATTGTCATCTTATATCTTGGAGTATGGATGCTACAGAAGTGACACGTGTATTAATAAAAACAGGAAACTTTTTCACAGGGTGCAGGAGGAAAAAAAAAAAAGGAGGACACCTAAGAGTTGAGTTGTTAAAAATTAGAAATTGAAACCAACTGCTCTACTGAAACCAACTATTGTTTCCACGGATAAGAATGATAGAGCAATGATGAAAAAGATAATGAGGAGATGGGGATGGAGTGCACTGACTTGCAAGTTAAGATAGGGGCCGGTGCTGTAGTGTAGCAGGTAAAGCCACCGCCTGTAGTGCCAGCATCCCATATAGGCACTGGTTCGCGTCCCAGCTGCTCCACTTCCGATCAAGCTCTCTGCTGTGCCCTCAGAAAGCAGTGGAAGATGGTCCAAGTGCTTGGGCCCCCGTACCTGCTTGGGAGACCCAGAGGAAGCACCTGGCTCCTGGATCTTGGCTTTGGATTGGCCCAGCTCCAGCTGTTGTGGCCAACTGGGGAGTGAACCAGCAGATGGAAAACCTCAAATAAATCTTTTTTAAAAAAGTTAAGTAACCCTGTAAGATACAGGTACTGGCAAAGACTTCTTGGTAAAGACCCCGGAAGCATAGGCAGTCAAAGCCAAAATTAAATTTGGGCTAGCAACAAATTGAGAAGTTTCTGCACTGCAAAAGAAACAGTCAGGAAAATGAAGAGGCAACTGACAGAATGGGAAAAAATATTTGCAAACTATGCAACAGATAAAGGGTTGATAACCAGAATCTACAAAGAGATCAAGAAACTCCAAAACAACAAAACAAACAACCCACTCAAGAAATGGGCCAAGGACCTCAATAGACATTTTTCTAAAGAGGAAATCCAAATGGCCAACAGACACATGAAAAAATGTTCAAGATCACTAGCAATCAGGGAAATGCAAGTCCAAACCTCAATGAAGTTTCACCTCACCCTGGTTAAAATGGCTCACATACAGAAATCTACCAACAACAGATTCTGGTGAGGATATGGGGAAAAAGGGACACTAACCCACTGTTGGTGGGAATGCAAACTGGTAAAGCCACTATGGAAGTCAGTCTGGAGATTCCTCAGAAACCTGAATATAGCCCTACCATACAACCCAGCCATCCCACTCCTTGGAATTTACCCAAAGGAAATTAAATTGGCAAACAAAAAAGCTGTCTGCACCTTGATGTTTAGCGCAGCTCAATTCACAATAGCTAAGAACTGAAATCAACCCAAATGGCCATCAATATTAGACTGGATAAAGAAATTATGGGATATGTACTATAGAGTTCTATACAGCAGTCAAAAACAATGAGATCCTGTCATTTGCAACAAAATGGAGGAATCTGGAACACATCATGTGTTTTATTTCACTCAGTGAAATAAGCCAGTCCCAAAGGGGCAAATATCATATGTTCTCCCTGATCGGTGACAACTAACTGAGCACCAAAAAGGAAACATGGTGAAGTGAAATGGACACTATGAGAAACAGTGACTTGATTGGCCCTTGTCCTGACTGTTGATGTACAACTTAATACTTTATCCCTTTTAGTATTTTTTTGTTCTAGTTAATACTATTGGTTGAACTCTGTAGTTAACACATAAGTATTCTTAGGTGTTTAAATTTAACTGAAAAGTGATCTCTGTTAAATATAAGAGTGGGAATAAGAGAGGGAGGAGATATACAATTTGGGACATGCTCAATCGGACTTGCCCCAAATGGTGGAGTTAGAAATGTGCCAGGGGATTCCAATTCAATCCCATCAAGGGAGCATATACCAATGCCATCTCACTAGTCAAAGTGATCAATTTCAGTTCACAATTAATCATACTGATAGGTCTAAGAGTCAAAGGGATCACATAAACAACACTAGTTTCTGCTATTACTAACTGATAGAATTAAAAAGGAGAGAATGATCCAACATGGGAAGCGGGATACACAGCAGACTCATAAAATGGCAGATATCCTAAACAGCACTCTGGCCTCAGGATCAGCCATTAAGGCATTTGCATCTGGCTAAAATGCCCATGAGAGTATTTCAGGCATGGAAAGTCAAGACAATCTGGCAAAAAAAAAAAAAAGCCTAAATGAAAGATCTCTTTGAGTGAAATCCCAGTAGAAAGAACGGGGCATTAAAGAAGGAGGTACCTTTCTCTGAAGGGACGAGAGAACTTCCACTTTGACTATGACCTTGTCTAAATAAGATCGATGTCCACGAACTCAAAAGGTTTCCATAGCCTTGGCAGCTCATGACAAGAGCCTAGGGAGATCACTGATGCTATAAACAAGAGCGTCAAATTGTTAAGTCAACAACAGGAGTCACTGTGCACTTACTCCTCATGTAGGATCTCTGCCCTTAATGTGTTGTTCAATGTGAATTAATGCTATAACTAGTACTGAACCAGTATTTTACACTTTATGTTCTGTGTGGGTGTAAACTGTTGAAATCTTTACTTAATATATGCTAAATCAATCTTCTGTATATAAAGATAATTGAAAATGAATCTTGATGTGAATGGAATGGGAGAGGGAGTGGGAGATAGGAGGGCTGTGGGTGGGAGGGAAGTTATGGGGGAAAAGCCATTGTAATTCATAAGCTGTACTTTGGAAATTTATATTTACTAAAAAAAAAGTTTAAAAAAAAACAAAGAAAACCAAAGCAATAGAGTCAACCAAAACTAAAAAAAAATGATTCACAAAAAAATGTTTCTTTGATAAATGCAATCTAAAATATATACTTGAATGTATATTATGTGCTTTGGAAAATAGATCCAAAAAAGCTGATACTGAGATATGCATTCCTAAAAATTATTGACACTAAAGGAAAAATAAAAGAAAAATTAACATTTACCTAAAATGAAGACTTAGTAACTTGCGAAACCAAGCCAAATCACATTGTAATCATGCTTTATACCATATGTCCAAAGAATAAAAATTTAAGACACTCAAGAAAAATAATATACCTAGGATTTTTTTTGAAGATTTTATTTATTTGTTTGAGAGGTAGAGTCACAGACAGAGAGAGGAAGAAAGAGAGAGAGAGGTGATTCATCTGCTGGTTCAGTCCCAAGATGGTTGCAACAACTGGTGCTGAGCGGACCCAAAGCCAGGAGCCAGGAGCTTCTTCTGGGTCTCCCACGTGAGTGCAGGGGCCCAAGGACTTGGCCCATCTTCTACTGCTTTCCCTGGCCATAGCAAAAAGCTGGATCAGAAGAAGAGCAGCCGAGACTCAAATTGGTGCCCATGTGGGAGTTCAGCACTGCAGGCAGAGTCAGCCCACTAAGCCCCAGTGCCCGCCCCAGTTAAGACTTTACATCCTGTCAAAATATGCTTTAAACTATTACTCAGAGACCTGTGTCCTTAAGGCCTGAGGACTTGGGGTGGAGTGATGATGGGGCTGTGTGTGTGGAATCCCACTGGTGTAATCCTGGAGTCCAGTGAACTCCAACATCACCCAGAGTGAATGCTCCCTTCTTTGGCCCCATTTGCTATTTATGAGTCCTCCAAAGTCTGGATGGTGCCTGTCCACGTGTTTGAATGTTGATCTTCTCTAATCAATTAATCAAATACTAATCTCTTCACAAAATCCCCCCACAATACCCAGAAATAGTGCTTTGCCAGTTATCTGGGCACCCTTTGGTGCAACCATATTGACATCAAATTGACACAAAAGCTAGCCATTAGCTCTTCCTCAGGAATCTTCCAGAGAAGAAATTTCAGAAAAAAAAATGATTTGAGAGGCATCAGTCAAAGGACTGGTGGGTGTTCAAATGCCAGATCATTTGTGTGTTTTTATTTTTATTTTTTTTGACAGGTAGAGTGGACACTGAGAGAGAGAGACAGAGAGAAAGGTCTTCCTTTTCCGTTGGTTTACCCTCCAATGGCCACTGGGGCCGGCGCGCTGCGGCCAGAGCACTGTGCTGATCCGAAGGCAGGAGTCAGGTGCTTCTCCTGGTCTCCCATAGGGTGCAGGGCCCAAGCACTTGGGCCATCCTCCACTGCACTCCTGGGTCACAGCAGAGAGCTGGCCTGGGAGAGGGGAAACTGGGATAGAATCCGACTCCCCGACCGGGACTAGAACCTGGTGTGCCGGCGCCACAGGTGGAGGATTAGCCTAGTGAGCAGCAGTGCCAGCCAAATTTTATTTATTTGTTTCAGAAGCAAGGAGAGACGGAGAGAGAGAGAGGAAGAGAGAGAGAGAGAGAGAGAGAGAGAGAGAGAGAGGGAGAAACACACTCCCATCTGCTAGTTCACTCCCCCAAATGCCTGTAATGGCTATGGTTGGACCAGGGTTGAAATGGGGAGCCAGGAACTCAACCCAAGTCTCCCATATATCCCATATAGTAGCAGGGACCCAATAACTGGCGTCATCATCACTGTCTCCCAGGGTCTGCACTGGTAGGCAGCTGGAATCAGGAGCTGGAGCTGGGAATTGAGCCTGGGAGATGAAGACATCTCTACTCCTAGGCTAAATGTCTGCTCCAAATGCCACAAAGCCTTAGGAGACAAAAGAAAAAGAGAAGTTCTTGAAAACAAACCTCAAAATCAGATTAAGTTTAAATATGCAATAATTAGAGTAAAGACTGAATTTTCATCAGTACTCATAGATGCCAGAAATGATGCAAAAATGTATTTAATGTATTTACAAGGCAGTAACAGCCAACTGTGAATTCTATCCCCATGGAAAATAGCCCTAAAGGATAATACAATAATAAAAATAAAAACATTTTAGACAAGCAAAACCCGAGAGTTTGCGCCTAAAATAGGCTAACTAAAGGAACTTAACAAAGGCAGAAGAAAATGACTCCAGCAGGTTGTTCTGAGATATAAGAAGGAATGAAGGCCAAGGAAGTGATGAGTGTGTGGGTAAATTCAAATGCAAAAACACTCAAAGCATTTATGGGAAATGCGTATTATGAAAAATTATGTGTGAACTTCAAAATGGTGTTGCACCAAAATAACACTTGCCTTTCATTTCATGTCTTTCAAAAGACTCATTTATTGTATACAAAATGCAGAGTAAGAAAGAGAGAGAGAAAGAGAGAGAACTCTACCATTTGCTGGTTCACTTCCCATATACCTGTAACACCCCTTACTAGGCTAAGCCAGGCCAAAGCCAGGAACTGGAAACTTCACTGAGGTTTCCCACATGGGTGCTGGGTGCCCAGGTACTTGAGCTATCTGCTTCCCCAACAAGATGCATTAGCCGGACTTGAACTGGCACTGTAACATGGGATACAGGAGTCCTAAGCAGTGCATTAGCCTATTGTGCCACAGTGCTAGCCCTTGAAGGTCAAGGTTTAATTCCATTATTCCACCAAAATTGTGACATACTCCTATATAACAGAACAGTAATTTTATAATGCAAACGTACTGTCTCGGGTGAGGCTAAAGCTATCTCCAAATAATGCTAAAATGCTGGAAGAAAGCAGGCACTGTGTCAGGCCAGTGTAAGGAGAGAGACACAAGTTCGCAGAAGGAGTGGAGCATTTCAGTGTTGATAGGCAGTGGTTCCCAGGTCTTTTTTGCACACTCTGTGTTCTACATATTTTATAAGTTTTATGTATCACTTTTGGTATTAATAAAAACAAATTAGAAAGTAAACATGCTTCCCAATGACTTGTTCAGATCAATTAAGATATTCTTTAGAACTCATACTGAAGGAGGTATTTTTTTCCTCAATCTGTTGTTTTTAGCTGTGATATACAAATATAAAAGTATGGTCCCTACTCCCCCTCCCCCCAAAGATCCTGATGTGTTTCATGCTGTTCAAATCACATGTAATAAAGAAAAAAATTATCTTCCTTTTCCTCTGGAGTTTGCAGTTAGAATAAACTAAACTCAGAATGATATGGAGTATTACTACTTTCTTTATTTGCTATGTGATTTCCCCAGCTAATAGCTATCCTTTTCTTTTCTACCTATTAAGATAATCAGAATCATTAGTATCACATTGTGGGAGAAGCTGTCCCTACCCCAGTTTCATATGAGCCTTTTTCCTGGAACCTCAAGTGACAAAAGGCACAAGTTTGTCCTCAGAGAGCATTGATGTATTCATCTCCTATGCCCGTGGAGGGTACGCCTAGGGAGGAGCTGAGACAATGGAAGGAAGAACATGGAAGATTTAAATGTGAGTGAACGTTAATCATGAATAACACTGATTAAAGTGTGGTGATGTAATAGTTAATCTAGCTACTATGCAATTAAGTCAAAATTACAACCATATATTGTGTGTGTAATCACATCCTAAGAAACATACTACGTTTTGAAAAATGAAAATGCTTCAACAGGATGCTTATGGGTGTCTGCTGACAGATAGCTATACCAATTTGATAATTAACCTTTTAAGTTTACTTCATGTTTTGTGTTTCTAATGCATTCCTGCCTAATTTTTGATACATTCTAGGTTAAGTGCCAATTAAATACTGTGCAAACTCTAAGAGTAAAGAAAATCTAAACCTCAAAAACCATGAGACTTGATCATTAGATTTTTCAATAGAAATTAAGAATATCACTTTCTCACTAACAACCTAATAAGTTGTCTTTGAATAAAGTTACTAAAAGGCAACTGTGATCTGCTGCGATAACCTCATGAATTCAAGTGATCATGATGACCATCAACGATGATAGTTTCTGATTGTATAGTCATTTGTGAAAGGTTTTTATTCAGGTGATTTTCACAAAAATCCCCTCGCAATCTCTGGAACTTTCCATCAGATGGGTTTAGTTATTCACTCGTCTGTACAGACGTGGTAAATCCCATGTTTGAAATCTTATCCCAGAACACTGAGGAACACAGGGTGGCAAAAGGCACACCAGACAAGAAATCAGAAGACACAGAAAGAAACATGCAGCAAGTTGCTATTTTATCCCAACCCTCAATTTCTCTGTTAATATAATGAAGATGGAAATGTTCACCCGCAAGAGTGGGCAGTAGAATTTAAATAAACATGTCCAACATAGCAGACAGCAATTACAACAATACCAATAACCAACCTGTGCCCCAGTGTAACCTAAGATCCTGAACACGTGAGCTCATTTAACTCTCACAACAGTACTGTGGTTGATAATTTTCCCCACTTACAGATGAGACATCTTAGGCACAGAGGGTTGAAGGAACTCACCAAACATCAAACAGGCAGTAACCGTGAAACACACAGGCAGTCGGACTCCAGAACTCGTGTTCTTAAACATTATGCCACACAGCTCAGTAAAAATCAAAAGTAGATTTGCAAGGAATTCTGCACTACTCTTCTGTGCTGTGTGCCTGCACTCTTAAGCCTACAGAATCATAACAGTGAATGTTGCATGCCCTGTGCTTTTATTATACTACTGGGTATATAGTTCAAAATATATTAGAGGAAAAATTTGAGCATTAACACATTGTAAGTGAATTTTAATTTTTAGTATATGACACATGCAGTAGTCACCTCTTATCCATGGAGAATAAACTGCAAGATCCCTAATAGATTCCTGAGGGCCGGCACTGTGGCACAGTGGGTTAAAGCCCTGGCTTGAAGCACTGGCATCTCATATGGGTACTAGTTCAAGTCCCGGCTGCTCCTCTTCTGATCCAACTCTCTACTGTAGCCTGGGAAAGCAGTAGAAGAAGACCCAATTGCTTGGGCTCTTGCACCCACGTAGGAGCTCCTGGCTCCTGGCTCCTGGCTTCGGATCCACTCAGTTCTGGCCGTTGTGGCCATCTGGGAAGTGAACCAGCGGATGGAAGCCCTCTCTCTCTCTCTCTTTTTCTCCCTTTCCTTCTCTCTTTTTGTAACTCTGACTTTCAAATAAATAAATAAATCTTTAAAAAATAGATTCCTTTAAACAATAGAAAATACAGAACCCTATATTAATGTGTATATATATACATATATATAATCAACATAATATATATATACATATATATAATCAACATAATATTATACACATTTACAGTACAGTGGTAATTTGTTACATGTACGCAATGTGTAATTGGCATTTCTCTGTTCATAAACTTTCATTATTTCTTTGTTTTGGGAAGCTTTGATTTCCTCTTCTCTAGTTCTTGTCACCAGACTGCAATGCTGAACAATAGAACTTATTCCCTCTGTATAGTAGGTACCTGCTACTCAACCTGCTTTTAACTCTTTTCTTCCTACCCTTCCAAACCTCTAGTGATCACTGTTCTAGTCTCTCCTTTAGCGAAATCAACTCCTTTAGCTTTCACATGAGTGAAAAAATGAACTATTTGTCTTCATGTGTCTTTTTTTTTTTTTCAGTTAACATAGTGTTCTTCAAATGCGGTCCATGTTGTCTTAAGTGACAGCAGTGGAAACGTGTTTTAATAGCTGAATAATACTTCATTCACTCTATACATTACATTTTCTTTATCCTTTCATCTGTCAATGGACACTTAAGTTAAATGCCTGTCTTGGCTATTTTGAATAGTGCTGCAATAAACATGGGAGGTCAGAAATCTGATATACTGATTTCATATCCTTTGTTTATACACTCAATATGTTTATACACTCAATAGTGTCATAATTGCATGACATAGTAGTTCTTTGTTGGGGGACTTCCACACTATTTTTCACAATGGCTCTCCTAGTTTATACCCTCACTGACAGTGTGTAAGAAGTCCCTTTTCTCCACTTTTGTTATTTTTCATCCTTTTTTATTATAGGCATTCTAACTGGGGTAAGATGATATCCCATGGTGGTTTTGATTTGCATTTCCTTCAGAATTAAGGATGTTGAGCAGTAATTTCCATATTTATTGTCCATTTGTACGTATTCTTTGCAGAAGTTTCTATTCAGATCATTTGTCCATTTTTAAATAAGATTATCTGTTTTTTTTTTCTTTCTCTTTTTCTCTTTTTCTGTCAAGTATTTTAGTTCCTGGTATATGCTGTATATTAATCCCTTGTTGCATGTGTAGCTTCAAAGTTTCTTTGCCATTCTTCATGTTGTCAACCCTAATGATAGTTTCCCTTGCTGTGCAGAGAATTTTGGTTTTATATAATCCCATCTATCAGTTTTTGCTTTTGTTGCCTGTGCTTTTGAAATCTTATCCAAAAAAGCCATCGCTGTATTGATGTCTTGAAGTGTTTCTGCTGTGTTTTATTCTTGTTTCATGGTTTCAATTCTAACATTTAAGTCTTTCACTCATTTTGAATTGATTTTGTGGTGAGATATATGAGGTTTTAGTTTCAATCCTCTGCATATGGATATTCCGTTTTCCTGGCATCAGTTACTGTTTGGAGCGCCTACATATCCATCTCTTGATTTACACTTTTCTTCCATATAAGCTATAATTTCCTCTACAGAGCAGGAGAGCAGTTGTTTGATCTCCCCATAGGCATTGCTTCTATATTTAAATAGAAATAATTTACCTTGTTCTATTTTTCTTGCTATTCTTAGAGCAAACATATTTATCCCAAATGGTCAAGTAATTCATGTGAATAAAAGGAAAATACTTGACCTCATTTTAAATTTGGGCATTGAATTCCATATGGTCATATTTATTGCTGTGGGAGGTTTTGCCCTAGAACTTTATGAGAAATAAACGTTTATCAGGGTCCTGGTTTGTCATCAATTTTCATGAGAATCATGCTTTCTGTTCTGAAAAGTTTGGCTTGCTTTAAACCAAAAATTTGGTGTACTATATATACTTTTATTTTTATGGATCATCTAGGATTATTGCCTCTGGTGTATTTTTAGGATTAAACATATATTTTCTCATTTGAATAACATTGAGTTATAGCATGAGAAACATATCAATTTAAAGAGATTTAAATTGATTTAAATCTTCTATTTTCTTGTTCTTTGCTTCTGCCATCCAAATCTTTTCTTAAAAAGAAAAGAAAACTTATTTAGTTTTCAATGATCAGAAAGTATTGTAATACATTTATTTCTTCTATAGCCAGATTATGTCCAATAATTCAATTAACCTAAAATGAGCTAAAGCAAAGACTTATTTTTTTTATTATTATTTTTGACAGGCAGAGTGGACAGTGAGAGAGAGAGACAGAGAGAAAGGTCTTCCTTTGCCGTTGGTTCACCCTCCAATGGCTGCCGCGGTCGGCACGCTGCGGCCGGCGCACCGCGCTCATCCTATGGCAGGAGTCAGGTGCTAGGTGCTTCTCCTGGTCTCCCATGGGGTGCAGGGCCCAAGCACTTGGGCCATCCTCCACTGCACTCCTGGGCCACAGCAGAGGGCTGGCCTGGAAGAGGGGCAACCGGGACAGAATCTGGCGCCCCGACCGGCCCCGACCGGGACTAGAACCTGGTGTGCCGGCGCCGCAAGGCGGAGGATTAGCCTGTTGAGCCATGGCGCCGGCCTAAAGCAAAGACTTATGTTAATGATCACAACACTACCTTGATCTAGAATATTCTTGACTAACATAAGAAAAAAGCTATAGAAAGAACTAAGCTTCCTAAAGGGGGAAAAGAATCTTCAGAGAAATGATCTTAAGATGCTTTCTTAGAAAGTTTTAAATAAACTTCCATTTATATTTTATTATGGCAGTTGGATTAAGTTGCTGGAGGAGATGGTAGGGTAAAGAGCTACTTTAGATAGTCTCATATTATCCACTACTCTTCACATACTTGAACTTATATCACACACATATATGTATAAATCTACATATTTCTTGAGATGAAAGGTCAAGTTATGCTATATTCAGTAAAAATATGACCCGATTGTTTTTTTAGAAATCGAACTGATAATTTTGACTTGGTTGACTGGATATATATGATAGCAGGCTAAAAGAAAAAGGATAATTAAAGTCATGCTTTATGTATAATGATGATGTTATTGTCATAGATTTTGTTTCCTCTTCTTTCAGTAAGAACAACAGAACCATATCCTCTGTCACCTCACAAACATGATCTACCTCCTTTCTATGTCTTTTACTAGATGAATGAGCTTAGCTCACCTACAGAAACTGTAGATTTATTTTTTTTCTTTGCTTAAGATTTATTATTTATCTGAAAGGCAGTGTTACAGAGAAGCAGAGGTAAAGAGAGAGAGAGCCTCTTCCAGGTCCCCCACGTGGGTGCAGGGGCCCAAGGACTTGAGCCATCTTCTACTGCTTTCCCAGGCCATAACAGAGAGCTGGATTGGAAGTGGAGCAGCCAGAACTCAAACTGGTGCCCATATGGGATGCCAGCACTGCAGGCAAGGGCTCCACCCTCTATGCCACAGATCCAACCCTTGTAGATTTACTTTTGAAAAACGACAAATAACATTAGTCTCAAGTGGGTCTGAAATCATTGAACAAAGAAAAACTACTCAACTTATGGGAAAAGTGTTCTGTAATTGCTGCATATTTCATTCACTAAATGTTTGTAGTGATAGATAGAATTGGAAATTCTTTCAGTGAACTCCCCAGTGTTCCTAAATGCTTTGTCACTATACGTAAGAGTAAGTTCCATATCCGAACATGATGTCAAGAATGATATCAATAATGTAAAATTTCAATAATATTTGATCTGTTCTTATGTAAAATATTATTTATTTTATTTATTTAAAAGGCAGAGAGACAGGGAGAGAGAGAGATTGCCTATCAACTGGTTCACTACCCTAACGCCCACAATGGCTAGGGCTGGGGCAGGCTGAAGCTGGGATCTCAGAACACAATCCAGGTCTCCCATGTGGGTGTCAGGGACTCAGCTACTTATCTATCACTTGCTGCCCCTCGGTGTGGGCATTAACAGGGAGCTGGGATCAGGAACAGAGTTGGACCTCAAACCTAGATACTCTAATAGCGGATGTAGGCATCCTAAGCAAAATCTTCACTGCTATGCCAAACATCCACACAAACTCCTCATTTTACATAAGACTAAATTTATGCTGTTAACCTCTAGTCATGTTTTGCTCATTGTTAATGGAATCTAAGAAAGATTGAATTTGTACATTAAAATAATATGATTAGAAATAATGAAATTGTTCAAGAATTATTCCAAGCTGATTGAAACAAGAAATGAGTACAGCCACACACCCAGAGAGAGAGAGAGAGAGAGACTCTAAGAATTAAAGGCCATCCAATATGGTTTATCAGCATTAGTCTGTAATTTTCACTATAACATTTTAACTTTTAGGGGCTGGCATTGTAGCTCAGTGGGTTAAGGTACCATCTGCGATGCTGACATCCCATGTGGACACCTGTTTCGAGTCCTGACTGTTATACTTCTGATCCAGTTCCCAACTAATGCACCTGGAAAAGCAGTAGAAAATGGCCCAAGTGCTTGGGTCCCTACACACATGTGGGAGAGCCAAATGGAGCTCCAGACTCCTGGCTTAGGCTTGGTTGAGACCTGATCTTTTTGGCCGTTTGGGTAGTAAACCAGCAGATGGAAGATTCTCTCTCTCTCTCTCTCTCTCTCTCTCTCTCTCTCTCTCCTCTCTCTCTCTCTTTCTCACCTCTCCTTCTCTCTCTATGTAACTATGCCTTTCAAACCAATACATAAATCTTTTAAGAAACATTTTAACTTTCAGTTTAGCACTCAAGTTTATTTTTGATACAATAGTCAAAAATTTCTATAGACCCTTGTCTATTGTTTTATAGACATTAATTTGGTGGCTTGAATCCAGTTGAATATTATCTGTAGCAGAAATATCAGAGAAAGGGGCTGGCATTCTGGCATGCTGGGTAAAGCCACTGCCTGTAACTCCAGGATGCCATACGAGCAACAGTTTGTGTCCCATCTGCTGCACTTTTGATCCAGTTCCCTGCTAACGCCTTGGGAAAGCAGCAGAAGATGGGTCAAGTCTTTGGACTGCTGCCACCCACTTGGGAGAGCTGAATGAAGCTCCTGGCTCTTGCTTCTGCCTGGCCCAGCCCTGGCCACTGAGGCCACTTGGGGAACAAACCAGCAGATGGAAGATCTCTCTCTCTCTCTCTCTCTCTCTGTGTGTGCCTGTGTTTGCTTCTCTCTTTGTAACTCTGACTTTTAAATAAATAAATACATCTTAAAAATGCCAGAATAAAAGCCCTTGTGGTTAACTTTCTTAATAACTTCAAAACTGGGCTGTGAAATCTTAGCCCTTTTTCTGGAAAGATCGTGGAGGTGATGGAAGGAAGAAACAGTGAGGTGGCTGCCTGGGTCTGTGTGTGGGAGGAAGCTCTTTGTATTAATAAATAGGCCTTTAATCTCCAGGGCCTGTTTAACCAGCAGTCAAGTCACTTAGGAAAATGTTGTTTAATTGGCAGGGAAATTGCTTAAATTCTGTGTGACAAACTCAAAGAAATACATTGCATAGATGGAAAAGGAAAGGAAAAGGGATACAAATTAAAAGTTAATTATGAAGATGATTAAAATGTAATAATATAAAAAATTCATCTTGCTCCTTCATAATTGACACAAAATTACATAAATTTAGAATATATAATCACAATCAAACTAATATTATAAACTTAAAAAATAAATTGCTTAAAATTGATGCTTAGGTGCCATTGTGTTGACAGCTATCTGCTAAATCTGCAGAGAATGCTAATTTGATAGAAATGACTTGCATTTAAAAGTCAGTTTGGAATTTAGGTTAATTGGCATCCACTTAGCTTGTGAAGTCTACCTTGTTAAATATAAATTTTTTAAAAAAATTAATGCCAATAGATGTGAGGAAAGCATTTGACATAAGGCAGCTATTAACTATATAAAACCAAAATTAATAAAGTCTAGAAGTTGGTAAAAATGCAAACTCCTTTACTTGCCCTTGAATTTACAAATCAATCATTTTTCAAAAGGAATATGGGCACAGAAACCTGCTAAGCAGCATATGTTACACATCAGAAAATTCAGAGGAAATGGAAGGGAGACAATAACGGAAATAATGAACTAAATGATGAGAAAAGGCCAGATACCTTTTAAAAAGGCATGTTTCTGTTTTTAATTTACAAAAAATACTTCAATTTATTATTGTTTAAGATCTTTGAGGATATTTTTATCTGTCATACAACATTCTTTTATTACCATTATTCGTATTATGTAATACATTCATGGATATGTGTATATAGAATATACATGGGTATATTCTTATCCAAAAGATGCTATTAAGGAAAGACTTTATTATTAATGTTTATAATAACACACTTTATGTATTTATGTTCTTGGTCTTTCATTTGTCATTCAACATACTTATTCAAAGTCTCTTATGTTTGAAACTCTGTAGCTTTTACTATGGATGTATCTCTTCTAAATCAAATACCTACATCATTAGGAATTAGAAGGTTTAAAATGTTCTAGGTAACTTGACACTTTCTCATGAACAAATGAGACAAACTCTAGTAGGTGTAAATCAAGAAAGATGACCAGGAAGTAAGAATAGAACGAACACTGGGAGATGGAGTTCAAGTGATAAAGGACTGTAAAATATTGAGTGTAGAGGAAGAGTAGGAGCCCTGCAAATTTTAAAATTTATTTTGGTGTTCTCCCTAGATTCTAGTCATGAGTTGCCAAGGCTATGGAAGCCTTTAGGGTTCGCCGACTTCGATCTTATTCCAACAGGGTCATAGTCAAAGTGGAGGTTCTCTCCTCCCTTCAGAGAAATGTACCTCCTTCTTTGATGGCCGCGTTCTTTCCACTGGGATCCCACTCGCAGAGATTTTTCATTTAGGTCTTCTGTTTTTTTCCAGAGTGTCTTGGCTTTCCATGCCTAAAATATTCTCATGGACTCTTGAGCCAGATCCGAATGCCTTAAGGGCTGATTCTGAGGCCAGAGTGCTATTTAGGACATCTGCCATTCTATGAGTCTGCTGTGTATCTTGCTTCCCATGTTGGATCATTCTCTGAATTTTTGATTCTTTCAGTTAGTATTAGCAGACACTAGTCTTGTTTGTGTGATCCCTTTGACTCTTAGACCTATCAGTGTGATCAATTGTGAACTGAAATTGGTCACTTGGACTAGTGAGATGGCCTTGGTACATGCCACCTTGATGGGATTGTATTGGAATCCCCTGGCATGATTCTAACTCCATCAGTTAAAATTTAAACACCTAAGAATAATTGTGTGTTAATTACAGAGTTCAATCACTAGTACTAGAACAAAAAAATACTAAAATGGATAAAGTATTACATTGTACCTCAACATTCAGCACAAGAGCTGATCAAGCCACTGTTTCTCATAGTGTCCATTTCACTTCAACAGGTTTCCCCTTTGGTGCTCAGTTAGTTGTCGCCGATCAGGGAGAACATATGATATTTGCCCCTTTGGGACTGGCTTAATTCACTCAGAATGATGTTTTCCAGATTCCCCCATCTTGTTGCAAATGACAGGATCTCATTGTTTTTGACTGCTGTATAGTACTCTATAGAGTACATATCCCATAATTTCTTTATCCAGTCTAATGTTGATGGCCATTTGGGTTGATTTCAGGTCTTAGCTATTGTGAATTGAGCTGCAATAAACATCAATGTGCAGGCGGCTTTTTTGTTTGCCAATTCAACCTCCTTTGGGTAAATTCCAAGGAGTGGGATGGCTGGGTTGAATGGCAGGGTTATATTCAGGTTTCTGAGGAATCTGCAGACTGACCTCCATAGTGGCTTTACCAGTTTGCATTCCCACCAACAGTGAATTAGCGTCCCTTTCTTCCCACATCCTCTCCAGCATCCACTGTTGTAAATTTCTGAATTTGAATCATTCTCACCCGGGTGAGGTGAAACCTCATCGTGGTTTTGATTTGCATTTCCCTGATTGCTAGTGATCTTGATCATTTTTTCAGGTGTCTGTTGGCCATTTGGATTTCCTCTTTGGAAAAATGTCTATTGAGGTCCTTGGCCCATCTCATAAGTGGGTTGTTTGTTTCGATGTTATGGAGTTTCTTGATCTCTTTGTAGATTCTGGTTACTGATGCCATAAACAAGAGTGTCAAATTGTTAGATCAACATCAGGAGTCACTGTGAACTTACATCTCATGAGGGATCTGTCCTTAATGTGTTGTCCAGTGTGAGGTAATGCTATAACTAGTACTGAAACAGTATTTTTACACTTTGTGTTTCTGTGTGGGTGCAAACTGATGAAATCTTTACTTAGTATATACTGAATCAATCTTCTGTATATATATAAAGATAATTGAAAATGATTAAAAAAACTTGGTGTTAAATTGGAAATTGCATAGATAATTAATCAATTTTTTAAAAAAAATCATGTAGGATCTCTGTCCTTAATGTGCTTTACATTGTGAATTAATACTATAACTAGTACTCCAACAGTATTTTTCACTTTGTGTTGCTATGTGAGGGCAAACTGTTGAAATCTTGACGTAATATGTACTAAACTGATCTTCTGTATATAAAGAGAATTGAAAAGGAATCTTGATGTGAATGGAAGGGGAGAGGGAGCGGGAAAGGGGAGGGTTGCGGGTGGGAGGGAAGTTATGGGGGGGGAAGCCATTGTAATCCATAAGCTATACTTTGGAAATTTATATTCTTTAAATAAAAGCTTTATAAAAAATTTATTTTGGTGTTACATTAGGACCACAAGGTTGGGACAGTTTCAAGAATCTAAAAATGAGCAGATTTGAAATGAATATGCTGCAGCGCTAGCCCCAGCGGAGCTCTTGATGTAGTAGCAGACATGTACTCACCCCTGTCTTATTACAGCAGTGTCAAGTTTCATTCTATCTAGACATATATCCTGACTCTGCAGATTGCTCTGTTAGACTTTGGGTACCTTAAGTAAATTGGCCTCAGTTTCCTCACATTGAAAATGGGGATAATGATGGTACCTATTTTATAGAGGTTTTGTAAGAATGAAATGTAAGCACGTGCCTAAGAATAGCACCTCACATTGGTTAGGAATTACTGTCATATGTGCATGTTATGGCTTGGATATTAGTTTGGATGTTCCCCAAAGGCTTATGTGTTAAAGGCTTGCTTCACCAAGTCTTGTGATAATGGTTAATGGATTAATGTTAATAATTAATGGGATAAGGATGGAAAGAATCGAACCATGGGGTCTGAAGGTGGGGCCTTTGGAGTGTGATGACATAGCATTGCGATGTTAGGGTGCTGCTTCTATGACTATATTATGGTGGCTTTACGAGGAGAGACCGTGAATAGGCATAGACGATGACTGTGCCTCCTGGCTCTCTGCTCCCTGACTTACCATGTTATACTTCCTTTGGCTGGGCTCTGCCTGCCTCACCAGACAGTCAGACCAACAGGGTTTGCCTGCTCTTGGACTGTGAACCTGAAAAACTGTAAACCATAGTAGCTTGTCTTAGGTATTTAGCTATAGTAAAGAAAAGCTGACTAATACAAGACCTGTTTACCTCCCAAGTAGAGTCTCAGTTCGTTCAGTAAAAGAAACAAATGATATCATCTATATGAAAAGAAGAGCATTTGTCCACTTTTATAAGATTTGTTATCCATTTGTTCACAACACATTCATTCATGTTCTTTTTTTAAACTTTTATTTAATAAATATGAATTACCAAAGTACAACTTTTGGGTTATAGTGGCTTTTTCCCCCCATAACCACCCTCCCACCTGCAACCATCCCATTTCCCATTCCCTCTACCATCCCATTCATCATTAAGATTCATTTTAAATTATCTTTATGGCTGGTGCTGTGGCTCAACAGACTAATCCTCCGCCTTGTGACACCAGCACACCAGGTTCTAGTCCCGGTCGGGGCACCAGATTCTGTCCCGGATGCCCCTCTTCCAGGCCACCTCTCTGCTGTGGCCAGGGAGTGCAGTGAAGGATGGCCCAAGTGCTTGGGCCCTGCACCCCATGGGAGACCAGGAAAAGTGCCTGGCTGCTACTTTCAGATCAGCACGGTGCGCCAGCCACAGCGTGCCGGCCACGGCGGCCATTGGAGGGTGAACCAACGGCAAAGGAAGACCTTTCTCTCTGTCTCTCTCTCTCTCTCTGCCTGTCAAAAAATAAAAAGAAAAGAAAAGAAAATTTCCTTTATGTACAGAAAATCAACTTAGTATATACTAAGTAAAGATTTTAACAGTTTGCACCCACAGAGAAACACAAAGGATAAAGTACTATTTGAGTACTAGTTATACCGTTAATTCACATAGTACAACACATTAAGGACAGAGATCCTACATGGGGAGTAAGTGCACAGTGACTTCTGTTGTTGATTTAACAATTGACACTTTTATTTATGATGTTACTAATCGCACGAGGCTCTTGTCATGAGCTGCCAAGGGTATAGAAGCCTCTTGAGTTCACCAACTCCAATCTTATTTAGACAAGGCCATAGTCAAAGTGAAAGTTCTCTCATCCCTTCAGAGAAAGGTACCTCCTTCTTTAATGGCCTGTTTTTTCCACTGGGATCTCACTCACAGAGATCTTTCATTTAGGTCTTTTTTTGGAAGATTGTCTTGACTTTCCATGCCTGAAATACTCTCATGGGCATTTTAGCCAGATCTTAATGACTTAAGGGCTGATTCTGAGGCCAGAGTGCTGTTTAGGACATCTGCCATTCTATGAGTCTGCTGTGTATCCCGCTTCCCATGTTGGATCGTTCTCTCCTTTTTAATTCTATCAGTTATTATTACTAGACACTGGTCTCATTATGTGATCCCTTTGACGATCTTATCTTTATGATCAACAATGAACTTAAACTGATCACTTTAACTAGTAAGATGGCATTGGTACATGCCACCTTGATGGGATTGAATTGGAATCCCCTGGCTCGTTTCTAACTCTATCATTTGGGGAAAGTCCGATTGAGCATGTGCTGAACTGTACAATTCCTTCCTCTTTTTATTCCCACTCTTATATTTAATAGGGATCACTTTTCAGTTAAATTTAAGCACCTAAGAAAATTGTGTGTTACTTAAAGAGTTCAACCAATAGTATTAAGTAGAACAAAAAAATACTAAAAAGGAATAAAGTAATAAGTTGTTTCTTAACAGTCAGGACAAGGGCTGATCAAGTCATTGTTTCTCTTAGTGTCCATTTCTTCAGCAGGTTTCCTTTTAGGTGCACAGTTAGTTGTCACCAGTCAGGGAGAACATATGATATTTGTCCCTTTGAGACTGGCTTATTTCACTCAGCATGATGTTTTACAGAATCATCCAAATAAATGTTCTTTTGATCTCAGTATTTTTCAGAATGGTGCTTGAGGTTCAAAGGCAAAGATAAGCCAGCCAGACAGGGCAGTTTCCCTGATGGTATCCTTAGAAGCACAGACCAGTCAATCAGCAGTCGTCGAATATGAGCGGATGAAGTCCTATGCATTAAGACAGAAGTTGAGGAGAAACCCAAATTAGGCCGAAGTTATCAGGGGTATCGCCTTGTTCTATATGAATCCCTGTATGTGACCTTCACAATAACTGTGAGGAGATACCATTATTATTCTTATTTTACAGATGAGAAACCGAGGCTGAATACCTTGTTTAGATAACTTTCCCAGAGTCACATACTTGGCAAATGGTGGCTCCAGGGTCCAAATTCAGATGGAGTAACTCCAGAGCACATTCTTTTAACCACTTCTGATAAATAAAGCAGCTGAAGAGGAGAATCATCTGGAGTCGTTGATGGGTCAGATCCGAGGCATGACAAATACAAGGAGCTGCAGGTCATGGAGGCAGAGAAGAGAGAGTAGCACAATGATGGACAAGTGAGACTTTGTCCCTTGTTAGCTCTGCACTGGGTAAGTTACTTAATTTCTTTGGGGGGAGGGTGGAGTCTTAGTATCTCATGTATGAAATGGAGATAATAATAGGAATGTTGGGAGGATTACAAGGGTAGTTAAAAATTTTGTGAAAAAATGGAATAAAAGGTGTCTTTACTTTTGTGCAAATAATTTTTGACAATCATGTATAGTTTGCTTTTTCATAGTATGTATTTTCCCATCAACTTCGTAAAGTGCTATCATAAATTAGAGAATGCAGCTAAGATTCTAGCATAACAGATTAACTACATTTTCAATGAATCTTAGTACTGTGCTTACATTATTATCATTTTGAATGGGTCATTGAAATATGAGTTTTCAGTTCTGGGGAAAGATCTTCCCGGGGCATTATCTTAGTCTGTTTAGGCTGCTATAACAAAATGCTACAGACTACATAGTTTGTAAGCAACAGACATTTATTTCTCAGTTCTGGAATCTGGGAACTCAGAGATCAAGCTGCTGGCTCATTTGGTATCTGAAAAGCACTCCTTCCTAGTGCCGTTTTTCCATATCTCTTTCTGTATGCTCACAGGAGAGAAGTGGTAAGAGGTCTCTCTAGGGTCTATTCTAAAGGGTATTATTTCAATCACCATCCAAAGCCTCATTTCCTAAAGTCATCATCTTGGGAGTTAAGATTTCAATATATGAATTTGGTGGTGGGGGGTCATGCACAGTTCATTGCAGGTGTAGATAACATTTGAGGTCATGGGAGCAAAGACAATCATCTGGGCTGATCAAGGGAAAATGAGAACAGAATTCTGAGCCTGATTTCAGTTTGAAAGAGTTCACACACACAGTCGTGCATTAAATAGGAATATCGAAATATAAATTAGGCACAGAGAAATGTAATCAGAATTCAGAATATGTCAGAAAGCTTCCAAGATTTAAAAAGAAAAAAAAATGTGCATCTACAATGGATTGAGCATAACATTGGAATGAGAGGTTTCACGTCATTAACATGGCAAGGTGAGGTGAAGGTGTCAACTTAAGGTACTGCAGGAAATCAATCTCAAGTTATAATTCTATAATCATCACAATGTTAGTCAAATGTGATAAAGGAATTATTAAATGTGCAGTGAATCTCCATGTAACTTTTCATAGGGTGAAAATTACATTGAGGAGCTTCTTTATAAAAGGATAGAAATCAAGAAATAGAGATGTATGGGGAAAGAAATACAACAGGAGGTGCAAAGCCCAACAGAATTCAATCAATCAAAATATGTCTGCAGAAGAAGAAAGATGGGAAAATTTAGAAAAAAGGAAATACAGGTGTGATGGTGGACATTTCTATTTATTTGTTTTTATATATTTTATTTTATTAAGAAGGAAAGTTTATTGAAGAAGGAAAAGCAGAGATGGGAGTTTGACACCATGGTTAAGATGCCACTTGGAACGCCTGCATCCTATACAGAGTACTTGGGTTTGAGTTCATGCTCCACTTCTGATTCAAGTTTCCTGCTAATGCACACACCCTGGGAAGCAGAAGGTGATGGCCCAAGTACTTGGGTTCTTGCTTTTCCACAAGAAAGAGTGGGATTGAATTCCAGGCTCTTGGCTTCAGCCTGGCCTAGCACTGGTTGTTGTGAGAATTTGGGGAGTGAACCAGCAGAGTGAATATTTTTATGTGTATGCGTCTCTCTCTGTCCCTCTGCCTTTCAAATAATTGTTTCAAAAAGAGAAAACATACAAGTGGATGAACAAATGCAGAACAAACTTTTAATAAAATTTCACACTCATTTTTTGCTAAAAATTTATTATATAAAACAAGTCTCATCACATTGGAGGTTGGAGCTTTAACAAGAATTTTGGAACTTACAGTCAGCACAACATTTCCTAGTCACAATGTGATAAAATAAAATGAACAGCAAAATGCTAAGCAATTTAACTATCCATGGAAGTAAAAAACATTTTCCTTTAAGCAGTTCTTAAATGAAAGGGAAAAATTCAAGCTGAATATATGGTCACTGAGAAAAAATCAGAATGCATGAGGCCTGTGCCATGGCACACTGGGTTGATCCTCTGCCTGCGGCACTGGCATCCCATATGGGCACCAGTTCTAGTCCTGGCTACTCCTCTTCTGGTCCAGCTCTCTGCTGAAAGCGTGGGAAAGCAGTGGAGGATGGCCTGGGTGCTTGGGCCCCTCCACCAGCATGGGAGACCAGGAAGAGGCACCTGGCTCCTGGCTTCAGATTTGCGTACTCTGGCCATTGTGGCCATCTGGGGAGTGAACCAGCGAAGGGAAGACCTTTCTCTCTTTCTCTCTCATTTACTGTAACTCTACCTGTAAGATAAAGAATAAAATAAAAAAAAAATCACAATGCACTCAGTGCCTGTAACAACCTATGGCACATAGCCAAAGGACAAACTCATTGAAACATATATGCCATAAATAGATCAATTAAGAATATAAACTGATAAGGGTCAATGTTATTGTATAGTGGGTTAAGATGCCTCATGGGATGCCTACATCCCAATCAAGAGTGCCGATAGGAGTCCCAGCTACACTGCACTTCTGATCCCGCTTCCTGCTGATGCACTGGGAGCGAGAGGATAATGGACCAAGTAGTTGGATTCCTGCCACCTACTTGGGAGATCTCTATGGAGTTCCATGCTTCGAGCCCTGCTCTTGTGGGCAATTAGTGGGTAAACAAGCAGATGGAAGTAGATGAACTCTCTCACTCACTCACTCACTCACTCACTCAATCTACCTACCTACCTACCTACCTACCATCTATCTGTCTGTCTCTTTCTTTGTCACTCTGCCTTTCAAATAAATTAATTAATAAATAAATCTTTAAAAACATGTAAGTTAATAAAGACCTGAGTCAAAAAATTAGAAAAACAATAAATGATTCAAATGCAAGAATAAAAGAAGAGAAAGTAGAGCATAAATAGATAAATCAGATATAAGTAAATTAGAAAACAGAAAGCTGGTAGAATAAAAAGTTAATTCTTTTTTTTGAAAAATATGCAACATTCACTAACCTAATTAAGGAATAAACAGATGGAGGTGGGGTAGGACTGGGGAGTAAGTGGAAAAAGTGCTAGTCAACCAAGTTGCATTTTTTATGTAGCAACAACCGTCAAATCATCACATCTTCAGACTTTTCAGAAAACAATCATGAGTCACTTTTCCACTCATTTACAAATATGTGAAAACCTTATTAAAATGGATACATGTCTCAGGAATTATAAACAGAATATCGCCATAGTCAGTTTCGCTACAAAATAACAAAACTTGTTGCCATGGTGTGAACAAACCTTCTAAAACTCAGGTTAAGATTTATTTCCCATTGTGATGGAGTTAAGGGGTGGGGCCTTTGAAGGGAATTGGGTCAGGAGGGCTCAAGGAGCTTGAAGGGAGAATGCAGTTATTGTGGCAGTGGGTGTGTTATCTCAGAAGGGTGTGAGTTTGGCTTGATTTTTTTCTGGCACAGGCTCCTCTGCCTTTCCAAAGCATGTATCATGTTGAGTGACTTCTCCAGAACCAGGAGCCAAATCAATTATCCAGTCTGTGGTGCTCTGTCATAGTAGTAGAAAATGGACTAAGACGTTGTCCAGAGGTTGAATGGTTTCACTTCTAATTCTACCAAAACTTTTAAGGACGGATAATTCCAGTGTTATTTGTGGCCCAGAAAATAAGAAAAGAAGTTAAAGCTTCCAAAACTTAAAAGACCATCCTATTAATTCATCTAAGAAAAAACATGAGTATCTCTCTGAATATGTTCAAAAAGAATTTGACAAATTTCAACAATTATTGATTTCAAAAACAGTCAAGCTTTTCTTAATATGATGAATGATATGTCCACCTTATCATTAAAATCCAGCCTGACGTTTAGTGGGAAACTTCATACAAATTAACTCTAAAGTCAAGAAAAGCCAACTACTAGCATCAGTATGAATACTCAATTTTTACTGGTGTATTAACTCTGGGCTGTTTGAAACTACTATTAGAATAAAGCTGTATGATTAGGCTTAGTAAGTTAGGATACAAGAATTATGTATTAGAATAAATCAGTAGCTCATATATGTACAATTTGCATTTAATTAAATGTTATAATAAAAAGTAGACCTATCTATAATTGTCAGCAAAATATAAAATTATTAGGAATATAATAAATAAATTCCTAGGACACTCACAAGAGCCTTTGAAAATGAGAAGATAATCTAAATGACTTTCCTTGGTAATTGCAATATTGTAAACATATATCAGATCTCCACAAGTTTGTGAAGTTAATGTGATTCCAGTAAATTATTGTAAAGCCTCTTTTGAAGCTATGAAGTTGATTCAAAGTTTTAGAATTTCAAGGGATCATAGAAAAGGAAAGAAATAGTGGAAGGTGGAGGTGATTCTTAGCAGGTATTAAAACATAACCCAAGTACTAATAATGAAAACAGTGTGGTAATGATACCTGGATAGATATATTAATAAAACAGAAAGCCCAGAAACAATCCTGGCAATCTGGATCAATTACTTATAAAATACAGAGAGTATCTCAAATCACTATGGCTGAGAACTTGACTATTAAGATTAAAAAAAAAACTTCTAGGTAGAAATAAAAAAACAACCAAAAAGCCTACCAGTGAAACAAGGCAACAAAGACAAACTAAAAAAAAATTGTAGCTCATATCATAGACAAAATTCAGCAGTTCTCCCTACTACGTCATAAGCTCCTTGAAATTGAGAAAGGGCCGGCGCCAGGGCTCACTAGGTTAATTCTCCTCCTGCGGCGCTGGCACCCCAGGTTCTAGTCCCGGTTAGGGCGCCGGTTCTGTCCCAGTTGCTCCTCTTCCAGTCCAGCTCTCTTCTGTGATCCTGGAAGGAATTGGAGGATGGCCAAAGTGCTTGAGCCCTGCACCCACATGGGAGACCAGGAGGAAGCATCTGGCTCCTTGCTTCAGATCGGCACAGCGCACCGGCTGTAGCAGCCATTTAGGGGGTGAACCAACAGAAAAGGAAGACTTTTCTCTCTGTCTCGCTATCTCACTGTCTAACTCCGCCTATCAAAAAAAAAAAAAAAAGAAATTGTGAAAGAAAAGATGAAGAATCCAACAGAAAATGGGATATAGTATATGGAGAGATCGTTTAAGAAAAAGAAATGCCAGCTCCTTAGCATGATTCATAACAAGGGGAATGTGAATAAATAAGAGATTCCTATTTTCAAATATAAAATTGGCAAAAGTGAAAAAGGTAAATAGTGTGTTTTGCTGGGAAGGCCATAGGATCAGATATGCCATATGTTTCTGATAGGGCAACTTGGCAGTTTTAATCAGTAGTAAAACAAAATACATTTCACATATGTGAAATTACACAGATAAAGCAATGTTTGCAGATAGCAAAAGATTGGAAATGACCTAACAGTCATGCATAGTGAGAAGGTAAGATAAATTACATTTTTCTGTATAGCAGAATACAGTTGCAAATAATAATATGTGCGTTTTCTATAGACTGCTCCGGAACTGTGGATATGATGTGAAGGGCCAGGGGACAGAATAATATATGTGATACTCTGTCTTCCGATGAGTGGCAGGGAAGGAGGAAAAAAATAATAGGATATTTGAATTCTCTCATTGATCTGAAAGAAATGCTGAAAGGATCCCCCAAAAAAACAATTAAAATTACAGTCTGAGAGCAGGGACAGCAAGGTAGGGTCTCTCGGATATTCAAAAGGGGTTAGAAGGAGACAGCCACTTAAATGTGTTAAAAAATGTATTACTCATTCCAAAAAGATGAAAGAAAGCAAATATTGTAATGTATGTGTGATTCATTTTCCAATCATGATAGCGAGTGCCCGAGACAAGATGATGAGGGACATTCAGTGATGCTGAGTGGTAGGGAAACACTCAGAGACAAAATCTTTCCAGCAGTGTAATTGGGCTTAGAGTGGACTTAAAATTTCTTAGGAAAAATCTACCAGGAAAAGAGCATGGCACGAGTAAACCTGCACTTTAGTCCTTTAGAAGGAGTCAAAGGTACATGGAGACTTTCCAGGGCTCGGGAGACCACATGGTTTCCCAGTCTGTCTGCCCATGCATCCTGGGGATTACAGAACCGTCAGTCTCTCTGTGATGAACCGAGTAGAAAGTCCACCTGGCTTTGGAAATGTCAGTCTTTTGAGTGCACTGTTGGCTCTTGTGGGAGGAATATCAGAAGTTTGCTTTTTATTTATATCCAAGCTATTATAGTGGGGCATAAGTGTACCAGATTATGTCTGCAAAATTCATAAAATGAATCCCTCTTTGCTGGGAAATATGCTACATTCATTTCCCAGGGGTATTATAGATTTAGGATTTATGTACTATTTTTTTTTTGAAAAGTAAAGAGACATAGAGGGACACACAGACACACACACAATTTTCCATCTTCTTTTTTTTTTTTTTTTTACAGGCAGAGTGGACAGTGAGAGAGAGAGACAGAGAGAAAGGTCTTCCTTTGCTGTTGGTTCACCCTCCAATGGCTGCCGCGGTCGGCGCGCTGCGGCCGGCACACCGCGCTCATCCAATGGCAGGAGCCAGGAGCCAGGTGCTTTTCCTGGTCTCCCCATGGGGTGCAGGGCCCAAGCACCTGGGCCATCCTCCACTGCACTCCTGGGCCACAGCAGAGGGCTGGCCTGGAAGAGGGGCAACCGGGACAGAATCCGGTGCCCCGACCGGGACTAGAACCCGGTGTGTCGGCGCCGCAAGGCGGAGGATTAGCCTGTTGAGCCACGGCGCCGGCCACAATTTTCCATCTTCTGATTCACTCCCTGTAAGTCTGCAGTAGCTAAGGCTAGGCCAGGTCAAAGGCAGGAGACAGGAACTCCACCAGGAACCCAAGAACTTGGGCACATTACAGGCACATTAGCAGGAAGCTGTATTGGATGTGCAGTATCCAGACCTGAACCAGGCACTCTGATATGGAATGTCAGTGCCCACTGCCAGCTTAATTCATTCCCTCCCAGCACCTGCCACAAGTTGAACAGTTTTGATTTCCCCACCAGGTCCCCTTAGTGATGACTGGCGAGAATTTGATACATGATAGAGTCAGCATCTTCCCCTTCTTTGATTCCATACCTGGTGGCCCCTCAAATCCTTCCCACCCCGGCTGCTTTCTGAAATCCTCCTCTCCCTCTTCTCACCTTTGCACAAGCCTGCTGTCACCACCCTACTTCAGAGCTGCCATAGGTCCCCTCCAGACCCTCAGCTACCTTTGTTCATCTACATTCATTACTTTCTGGTGCACTTGCTTTTCTCAGGTTGACTCATCCTGCAGTCTGAGGTCACTGTCACGGGCATTCTAAGGGAGAGTGACAAAGTCACCAGACTTCACAGATTTTTCCAGACATCCAGTGACCTACTGAGGCTCTTTCTGAATTCTCCTCCAGGACACAATTTTCCTCCCTGATTTGACTGCTAAATAGTGCCAGTAGTACCTCATAAATTAGGAGTCTATTACTCCAAAATGGGTTATAATCCAGGTAGGGAATTCAAGTTGAGCTACAATTCCCTTTGTACTCTCATATAGAATTTTTTACTAAACAAATTAGCAGTGTTATCAAGAATGCCTGGGTAATTTCCAGGCTATTTAAGAGTACAAATTGTTTTCAAGCATTGGTAGGCAGTGTAGAAGAATCTATTTACATTCAAATTATTTGCTAATTACAAATCATTATTAGCTATTAACTAAGAAAAACCACTTAAAGGCAACAACCAGGCAACATTGTGTTAGACTGGTTCTAATTATGGGGACTGGAAAATAATAAAACTGAGGTTAAAAATAGTTCATAGCCCATATTTTATTTCATCAATTCACATACACCTCTCCTCATTTCCACTAAGCCAAACGCTTGTGGTTTTATTGGATCTGCAAAATATCTCAGTCCAAAATGAGGCATAGAAGAGGAAGCTGATAATTGTTGGAGTTGAAGAAATCAGATCTCTCAAGGTTATTCCCCCACTAGTCTCCCTTGCTGGAGTTTTTTAAAGCCTATAATCAAGGAGGGGGAACAACACAATCCCAGAAAAGACAGCTGCAGGGGAAGCAGGGATAAGCATTTGTTTTCACTTTGAAAGCATAAACCCACTGCCAACAGGTTTTGGGCTCCTGGACAAATCTTTCCAGAATTACACAATGATTTCAGAACAAGAAGAGAAATGATGGCCAAAATCAGCTTTGATTTAGCACATGGTTCTTCAAGTCTGGACAGACAAAAGACAAAAGTCAAAATAGATATCCCATCATCTACAATAGAAGCCAATTTAATGAAAGAAGGAAAAGAGCTTTGGACTAGTCCTATGATTTTATAAGGGAGAAGGATTAGCCCAACTGATTTCAGTGGAGTATAGCAGAATCTCAAGATCTATGTTATAAAAAAATGGGGAGGAACAAGAGTAAAATTTTAGTTTTGACACACAATCTCCCATGTGACATTGATCATGATTATCTCAGATAATTGCTGAAAAATTATGGGAGCCAAGGCTTTACATAAGTGGTTCACTTAGGTGAGATTATTACTAGTGGATGTTACTTAACACACAGACCAGGAATTTCAAGCTCATTAGTAGTACAGTCTGTTTAAATGGTGTCAGAAACAATGACAAGATGCATTATCTAAAAAGAACATAACATGGGCTCAAAAAACTCATATTGCATAAAAACTGTGAGCCCAAAGACAGCATTTGCACTTATGTAATTATATAAACTTGGGTAGACAATATCCCTGATGAACATAGATGCAAAAATCCTCAATAAAATTCTTGCCAATAGAATACAACAACACATCAGAAAGATCATCCACCCAGACCAAGTAGGGTTTATCCCTGGTATGCAGGGATGGTTCAACGTTCGCAAAACAATCAACGTGATACACCACATTAACAGACAGCAGAAGAAAAACCATATGATTATTTCAATAGACGCGGAGAAAGCATTTGATAAAATACAACACCCTTTCATGATGAAAACCCTAAGCAAACTGGGTATAGAAGGCACATTCCTCAATATAATCAAAGCAATTTATGAAAAACCCATGGCCAGTATCCTATTGAACGGGGAAAAGCTGCAAGCAATCCCACTGAGATCTGGCACCAAACAGGGATGCCCACTCTCGCCACTGCTATTCAATATAGTGCTGGAAGTCTTAGCCAGAGCTATTAGGCAAGAAAAAGAAATCAAAGGGATACAAATTGGGAAGGAAGAACTCAAACTATCCCTCTTTGCAGATGATATGATTCTTTATTTAGAGGACCCAAAAAACTCTACTAAGAGACTATTGGAACTCATAGAAGAGTTTGGCAAAGTAGCAGGATATAAAATCAATGCACAAAAATCAACAGCCTTTATATACACAAGCAATGCCACGGCTGAGGAAGAACTGCTAAAATCAATCCCATTCACAATAGCCACAAAAACAATCAAATACCTGGGAATAAACTTAACCAAGGATGTTAAAGATCTCTATGATGAAAATTATAAAACCTTAAAGAAAGAAATAGAAGAGGACACCAAAAAATGGAGAAATCTCCCATGCTCATGGATCGGAAGAATCAATATCATCAAAATGTCCATTCTCCCAAAAGCAATTTACAGATTCAATGCAATTCCAATCAAGATACCAAAGGCTTTCTTCTCAGATCTGGAAAAAATGATGCTGAAATTCGTATGGAGGAATAAGAGGCCTCGAATAGCTAAAGCAATCTTGTCCAACAAAAACAAAGCCGGAGGCATCACAATACCAGATTTCAGGACATACTACAGGGCAGTTGTAATCAAAACAGCATGGTACTGGTACAGAAACAGATGGATAGACCAATGGAACAGAATAGAAACACCTGAAATCAACCCAAACATCTACAGCCAACTTATATTTGATCAAGGTCCCAAAACTAACCCTTGGAGTAAAGACAGTCTATTTAACAAATGGTGCTGGGAAAACTGGATTTCCACCTGCAGAATCATGAAGCAAGACCCCTACCTTACACCTTACACAAAAATTCATTCAACATGGATCAAAAACTTAAACCTACGACCCGACACCATCAAATTACTGGAGAGCATAGGAGAAACCCTGCAAGATATAGGTACAGGCAAAGACTTCTTGGAAAAGACCCCAAAAGCACAGGCACTCAAAGCCAAAATTAACTATTGGGATCGCATCAAACTGAGAAGTTTCTGTACTGCAAAAGCAACAGTCAGGAAAGTGAATAGGCAACCCTCAGAATGGGAAAAAATATTTGCAAACTATGCAACAGATAAAGGGCTGATAACGAGAATCTACAATGAAATCAAGAAACGACACAGCATTAAAACAAACAACCCACTTAAGAGATGGGCTAAGGACCTCAATAGACATTTTTCCAGAGAGGAAATCCAAATGGCCAACAGACACATGAAAAAATGCTCAAGATCACTGGCAATCAGGGAAATGCAAATCAAGACCACAATGAGGTTTCACCTCACCCCGGTCAGAATGGCTCACATTCAGAAATCTACCAACAATAGATGCTGGAGAGGATGTGGGGAAAAAGGGACACTAATCCACTGTTGGTGGGAATGCAAACTGGTTAAACCACTATGGAAGTCAATCTGGAGACTCCTCAGAAATCTGAATATAACCCTACCATACAACCCAGCCATCCCACTCCTTGGAATTTACCCAAAGGAAATTAAATTGGAAAACCAAAAAGCCATCTGCACACTAATGTTTATAGCAGCTCAGTTCACAATAGCTAAGACCTGGAATCAACTCAAATGCCCATCAACAGTAGACTGGATTAAGAAATTATGGGACATGTACACTACAGAATACTATACAGCAGTCAAAAACAATGAAATCCTGCCATTTGCAACAAAATGGAGGGATCTGGAAAACATCATGCTGAGTGAATTAAGCCAGTCCCAAAGAGACAAATATCATTTGTTTTCCCTGATTGGTGATGATTAACTGAGCACCAAAGAGGAAACCTCTTGAAATGAAATGAACACTACGGGGAAATAAGACACGATCAGCTCCTGCCTGAACTGTTGATGTACAACCTAAATCTTTACCCATTTTAGTATCTCCCCTTGTTGTTTGTATTCGTTCTAGTACTATGGGTTGAATCTGGCAACTAACACACAATTATTCTTAGGTGTTTAAATTTTAAATGAAAAGTGATCCCTGTGAAATATAAGAGTGGGAATAAGAGAGGGAGGAGATGTACAATCTGGGACATGCTCAATCGGAACTGCCCCAAATGATAGAGTTAGAAGTGTGCCAGGGGATTCCAATACATTTCCATCAAGGTGGCATGTACCAAAGCCATCTCATCAGTCCAGGTGACCAATTTCAGCTCACAAGTGATCACACGGATAGGTCTAAGATTAGAAGGGTTCACACAAACAAGACTAGTGTCTGCTAATACTAGCATTATAGAATGAAAAAGAGAGAGAAGGATCCAACATGGGAAGCGAGATACACAGCAGACTCATAGAATGGCAGATGTCCTTAATAGCACTCTGGCCTCAGAATCAGCCCTTAAGGCATTCGGATCTGGCTCAAGAGCCCATGAGAATATTTTAGGCATGGAAAGCTAAGACACTCTGAAAAAAAAAAAAAAAAAAAAAAAAAAAAAAAAAAAAGAAGACCTAAATGAAAGATCTCTGCGAGTGAGATCCCAGTGGAAAGATCGGGGCCATCAAAGAAGGAGGTACCTTTCTCTGAAGGGAGGAGGGAACCTCCACTTTGACTATGACCCTGTCGGATTAAGATCAAAGTCGGCGAACCCTAAACGCTTCCATAGCCTCGGCAACTCATGACTAGAGCCTGGGGAGATTACTGACGCCATAAACAAGAGTGTCAAATTGTTAAATCAATTTCAGGAGTCACTGTGTACTTATGTCTCATGAGGGATCCGTCCTTAATGTGTTATCCAATGTGAAATAACGCTATTACTAGTAATGAAACAGTATTTTTTTCACTTTGTGTTTCTGTGTGGGTGCAAATTGATGAAATCCTTACATAATATAATATTAAAACGATCTTCTGGGTATAAAGATAATTGCAAATGATTAAAAAAACTTGGTGTTAAATTGGAAATTGCATAGATAATTAATCAATTCCTTAAAAAAAAAAATCATGTAGGATCTCTTTCTTTAATGTACTGTACATCGTGAATTAATACTATAACTAATACTCCAACAATAATTTCAGTTTGTGTCCCAATGTGAGGGCAAACTGTTGAAATCTTTACATAATATGTTCTAAACTGATGTTCTGTGTATAAAGAGAATTGAAAATGAATCTTGATGTGAACAGAAGGGGAGAGGGAGCGGGAGAGGGGAGGGTAGCGGGAGGGAGGGAAGTTGTGAGGGGGGGAGCCATTGAAATCCATAAGCTATACTTTGGAAATTTATATTCTTTAAATAAAAGCACAAAAAAAAAAAAAAAAAAAAAAAAAAAAAAAAAATAAACTTGGGTAGAATAAGTAGAATGGATGAAAGAAGGCCACACAAGCAAATATAGTTTCCACACAAGCAAATGATAGTTTCCAGTGTTTTCTTTTTCATGTAGAGTATTGTGTCCCTGGGTCTTTAACATACTAAAACAAAGAAGCCACCAAATAGCACCATATATGGAGTAAGCAAAAACCTATCATAAGTGAAGAACTGTGGTCCATCTAATTGTGTTTATGTTTGAATCTCTAAAATATGTTAAGGAGAGCATTGCTACTCTTATCAACCAGTTCTCAACTGAGCTCAGTAAAGTCATTGGTGGCTGTGGGCTGTCCAGAGCACTTGAATTTCTTGAGCTCTTGAATTCGTCTATGGTAGATCCCAAGCTTCACTGTGTTCTCCATGTAGACTGGAAGGTGAAACAAGCATACAAATGCATGGCTTTCACAGCAGTGTAATGGACAGGATCCCACCTAAGAACTGTGCTATTTTGCATCTGACAGCATCATATCTTGCTTGTTCTTCACTCTGACAATAAAACACCTTGTGACTTTAGTTAATTTAGTCAAGAAAAGCACCTAAATGAAGTAATGCGTTAAAGAATGTGTTCATTTTAGCAAAATTAACACTTATGATCAAATAAAAAACAAAACTATTTCAGGGGCTGGGGCTGTGGTGTAGCAGGTTAAGCTGTCACCTGCCGTGACTACATCTCACATGGGCTCAAGTTTGAGTCCTAGCTGCTCTGCTTCCAATCCAGCTCCCTGATAATGCAGCTGAGAAAGCAGCAGAAGATGGTCCAAGTGCTTAGGCCCCAGAACCTACATGGGAGATCAAGATGAAGCTCTTGGCTTCTAGCTTTGGCCTGGCTGGGCCCTGACCTTTATGGTCATTTGGAGAGTGAACCAGCAGATGGAGGGTCTCTCTCTCTCTGTGCCTCTCTCTCTCTCTCTCTCTCTCTCTCTCTCTCTCTCTCTCTATATATATATATATATATATATATATAACTCTACCTTTCAAATACCTAAATAAATCTTTGTAAAAAAATAGACAAATTTCAGAGGGTTGAGTTGACAGAATAGGTAGGTGTTGTGTTATTTAGCCTATTGGTGATTGTTGACCAAATACTAACAACATGCATTCATGTGCTTCTATTACACATTTCATTTTTTAAAGGATAAGAAGAAAGAGAAGCGTGTTCTCTATTACCTAACAGGATTTCCACAGCTTGGTGAATGAATTCCCAGGCTTTTTGCTGCCAGGTTCAGGCAAGATAATCAAAGGATGCAGGTGCTTCTTTTTCTCTCCTTTTGATGCAGATGGCTGGCATCAAAAACATGACCCTCCAAATAATTGGGAATCTGGCCCAGACCAAGAAATGAAATTATTTTTATCAAGCATTTATGAAATATTCTTGTGTGCATTCAAACACATTCCTTTATATTAACCTTCATAATATCATTCAATTTGTGAATATAATGCTAATCTCATTTCAGTGGGTGCCTGGGATGATAAGGGAAAATTCTTAGCACATTTCTATACTGCAATTTTGTGAAACAGGCACTACTGAAAGCTAGGAAAAATATTGAATGAAAAACAGCCACACATACCCATCCTGGTTTCTGTGCCATCACCAAGTAGAGGAGACACACTGTATGATCCTTGACCCACACTTGAGCTGGAATTCAAAGTTGGTTCTGCCAAGTGTAGCACCTGGTTGGCTGAAGATTTAGTAATGTTTTGCCAAAGGTTTTCACAAGGAAGAAGGAAGAATGCTGATGCTATTTCGTTCTTGGATCTCTGTAGTGCACAAGTTCCTGAAAGGCTCTGGAAAACCCTACATAAAGAAACCTGGGTTTTGTTTAACCCAGAATGCTTCTAATCACATTTGAAATGGAATTCTAATTTTGAGGAATGCCTATCAAGTTCCCCTGGAGCTACTTTTCATTGGAATGACTCCTGGAAAATGCTTATTTATTCATAGATGAGTTATATGCCTTAATAATGACACTAAGAAAATGTTAGAGGAAATACCCAATATGGCAGCGAAGAGAGGGGTAAACAACCTCTCAGATACCGGGTTTCTGGTACTAATGATGAAAGAACCAGCTAGTAAAATCAGTCTAGAAACAACACACATAATTGTTTCAAAACTTCAGAATTGGCATTTGTATACATTTGGATGATAATGTTATAAAACTACAGGAAATGCAAAACCTATGGACATATTTGTAGCAGACTTTTACAAATATGAAATACTGTTGTCGCTTTTTTCAAAGTTTGCCTAACAATATCTTTGGAGAGTGATTCAGAGAGAGACACCTCCCTTCTTTCTAAAACCTTTCCATACACATCATGTAGAAGAAGTGGCATTGCTGTTGTGTACTCCACCATGACCACATACTGTGCCAAGGGCCACCTGGCCCACTGCTCCTGAACCCAAGCCCATATATGTACCTTAAAGTCAGATGCTGGACACCATCAGGTATTAGTCTCCCATGGTCTTCCAGCCTCCTTCTTTTCACCCAAAGTTTCCTTGCCCTGCTATTAGGATTTCAAATCGCTGCTTACTAAAATTGGGTCACTGAGGGGTCAGTGCTGTGGCACAGTGGGTTAACTCCCTGGCCTGAGGTGCTGTCATCCCATATAGGCACCCGTACTAGTCCCAGCTGCTCCACTTCTGAGCCAGTTCTCTGCTGTGGCCTGGGAAGGCAGTGGAAGATGGCCCAAGTCCTTGGGCCCCTGTACCCGTGTGGGAGACCCAGAGGAAACTCACGGCTCTTGGCTTCAGATTGGCACAGCTCTGGCCGTTGTGGCCATCTGGGGAGTGAACCATCGGGTGGAAGACCTCTCTCTCTCTCTGCCTCTTCTCTCTGTGTAACTCTGACTTTCAAATAAAATAAGTAAATCTTTAAAAACAAATTGGGTCACTGAATTGAAAGAATGGTGCAGCCAGCCCTACATGGTCCCTGATCACCAGACTCATGAAGTGAATTGTTTCCCCTTGATTACATCTTGATGTTCAGTCTTTTCTTGGGGGGGGGGGGTGGTTCATTTTCAGGAACATCAGGCCTTTCCCATCATCATATTTCTCTAAAGATCATGGCATCTTGGACCAGCTAAAGGAAGTCCATGTGCACTGCCCACCAACTGGGCGCTTGGGCACACCCTGAACATGCACCTGTCAACTCCAACTTCAATCCATAAGAACCTACATTCGCAAGCCCTCAGAAAGCCAGGGAATTAAGCCACAGCAACCTGATTCCTAGTTCTGCACTTAGTGAGAAACATTTCCTTTTTCTACCTCCCAGGATCAGTTTTGGGGGTGTTCTATATCACTCTTATCTTGCTGACATTACAGTCTTCTGGCCCCAAGAGCCCTCAGTAAGGGAATGTCAGGGGACTGTTGTTCGGCAGGTTAGAATTTGTCTCCGAATGCTAGAAGCACCAAGGAGAATGTCAAGAGCTTACTTTCACTCTCTCTCTCTCTCTGCAAATCTGCATATTTGTATAAGCCACTGAGCAGAACGCAAACAATGGGTAAATGGTTAGCATATTTCTGAAGTAGCTATTTCTCTCTAAAACAAAGACTCAATGTCAAGGCTCCTCTTGGAATTCAGAGAGAAAAAGAAAACCAACCTGATGGAAAATGTGTCTTGTTATGTAAATAAATATTTATCATGGTGAATGCATGTTTATGAATCGCAAAGCAATATGCCCAATAACAACTGCTTATTTAATCTTTTGTCAAAGATTTATTTTCTTAAAGTATGGTATGCATGAAGGGGAGAAAGAGAGTGTGCCAAAGAGCATTTGCCTTTTAATACTTTACAGTAATCACTTTCCATGAGAAAAGCATTCAAATTCTGAGTCACAGAGGAAGAATTGAGAAGATTGCTCTTCCTGGAAGCAAAGCTTTGATGGGTTTAATAACAAAGGGTCTGTGTCTGCCATGGAACTGAAAATGATATGAGTGTCTACTGCAAAGAATTGCAATGTCTATTACAAGGAGTAACTTCTGCACAAGCTTTCTGACATTGGAACTTCTCTATCATGAATCACATAAATACAATATGTGTATGTATAATAAAATATGTCTGTGCTTTCACAAAATATAACTTAGTCATAAAAATAGCTATCACCTAACATTTTAAAAAACTTAGAATTAAACACACACTGGATGAAAATCAGGTGAGCATATGTAAACAGACTCATAAATGAGTATAGTTTACCCCTCAACTCCTGCAGTTCTCATAACTTTACAAAGCAGGCATTCAACATTCAATTCAATTTCCAGTTGTCAAAGGCTATTTCATTCGCTTAACTGTTTGAGTATACTCATCACAAATTGCATTGGGAAGCTTTCTTCCTTGCAACATGCTGATTTGATGAGATAATGAGAGTGAGTTGGCTACATAGCATCAGCATGTCAGTGGTCAACCAAGCACTTATTCTGAGTTCTGATATTTTTCCTCTGTCCACTGCGGTCCAAAGGTGGCAATGATATCTTGGAGTCCCTTATGACTCCGGTGTTCCTTCAAACATGATGATGTTTACAACAGCAGGAAACCAAAAACTATGGATAGCATCAGTCTGAGTAAGTGGTAATAGAAGTACCCAGTCAACTGTATCCTTTCTGAGATATCTGGTCTACTTCAGCTTGCAGCTAACCTCACATGGATATCTGGACACATTCCCTCATATATTCTTCGTCCATTCAATATCTGGGAATGGTACTCTCAAAACCTAGATCAGAAATGGGGGCAGTTACTAACTGTCCTTCCAGCTGTGCTTGTACTTTCCTTCTGTCACCATAGTGGGCATGTTGTCTTGTTGCTGAAACGTTAAGTTCTTGCAGAGTAGCTATTCATTGTTTAGTGGTTAAGAGTACACCTTCCTGAATACTGAAGTTCAAGGGCATGAATTTTTTGCATATATCATGTTTGACCTCTGGAAAAGTAATTTTTTCCTCCATAAGCCTATTTGTCTGCATGAAACATGGACAAAAGTATTATCCAAGTTGGGGTCAGCATTGTGGTGGAGCAGGTTAGGCCACTTAGTGTGACACCAGCATTCCATAGGAGTACAGGTTTGAGTCCCAGCTGCATCACTTCTGATCCATCTCCTTGCTAAAACACCTGGGAAAGATGCAGAAGATGGCGCAAGTACTTGGGCTCCCACTACCCATGTGAGAGAACTGGATGGGGTTACAAGCTCCTGGATTAGGGCTTGCAGCCCCAACACCTGCAGCCATATGGGGAGTGAAACAACAGATAGAATATCACTTGAGCTCTCTGTCTCTGCCTGTCTCTTTGTAACTCTGCCTTTCAAATAAATAAATAAATCTTCAAAAATGTGTTATGATATACTTTATATATATATATATATGTTATAATACATTAAAACATATTATCCAACTTATGAGCACTGAAAATACAATGCATTCCAAGTATTGAACATATACTGGCACATAGGTGATAATTAAAAAAATAATTATACCCATGATCTGAACTGAATTCTGAAGAAATGTGACAATTATTGTATCAGCTGAAATGGACTGATGCTATATCCTCATAGTGAGCTGGGTCTTTTTGTGTACCACTAATGAAACCATAAGATTTTAAAACAAAGGAGGCTACCCAAAAAAATTTGAAACAGCTGTCTATCCAAGGTTCATAAATATTTCATCAATCTTATTTATAGGCAGTAATAGGAATTATTGACTATTTATTAATTACATGCATAAATCAGACATTACATAATTTTCATGTGTTGATCTTTAGAAGGTCATATAAATGCCATTTTTATTCTCAAAATTTTCACTGATCCTGACATAAATAAAATGAAAATTAGGAATTAAGACCAAGATTTGTGCTTTAATCACATGGAAATACAAAACCATAAACACCTCTCCAAGAAACAAAGCCATTCTTTTAGTGTGGCTTTCTTTATTGCACATGGACACATATGGCACATAAGTTGTATATATTTTTCATCACTTATCATTTGGCCCATGACAATTACCCATAATTTACTCTTTAGTGTTTAATTGGAAATTTAAAATAAATATTCACTTCAGTTTTTATTCATCTTGACCTTGGTTGATTTATGTTGCATAACTGCTAGCTAGCAAAGAAATCACTAGTTTGTGACAATATACATAAGTCAACAAAAAATAATTAAAACCACAATGAAAGCTTAATTCCTTCTGATTCTGTGAACATGTCAGCAGTAGAAGTCTTGGTTTCCTTTTGTTGGCTCTGTAACTGAGTTTCGACTGCACAGTGGGGTCATCTCCAATGACTGCGATGCCAAGAAGATGCAGGACTCTGCTCTCAGAAAGCCAGGATATTTTCCATGGAATTTTGTCTAGTTCTTGAAATCAAACCCTGCACATGAGTTCTGACTCCCGTGGAATTCCATGACTTCTTAACTGAGCCCTTTATTTCCCCTTTGGAAGGCTGAAGAATACTTTACAATGAAGAGAAGAGACAGCTTGAAAAAGCTCCTCTTTCAGCTTGGGCTTCCATGCATGTGTACATCATCTGTGCCTCTGGCTCACGGTCTGCTTTCTGGATACTGGGAAGAGAGTACGCCAGGACTGTAGAGAATGGACCCAAGACACTATGGATATACAGACCGTATCTAAAGGAAGTTTGAGGAGATCCTTAGAAAGAACTGTGAGACCCTCTAAGGTTCTGTCCAGGGAAAGGCACCCCAACCCCTTCATTCCCTAATTCTTTCTTGCTCAATCCATGGAAAAAGATTCAATCAGACAAGTTGCTGAGTTTAAGGTCAAATTGAAATTCTTTTCCCACCTCTTTTCATTTTTTCTGAGCCAAGCATTTCATTGGCTCTAATGCAAAAGCATAGAAGTTTATCCTTATTTGCCCTAGGAATGCTGTTATTTTCATCTTAAATAACCATTTTCTGTGCTTGCAGATTTTAACCCACTAAGTGAGATTTCCCTGGGTTTTCTCTCTTCTGGTTAGTCTCAGTTTGTACCATTTTAATTTATTTTAATTTTTTTTAATATAAAAAGAACAGATTTTATGCTTCCCATAGGTAAAGTTTCAAATTGATAACCATACTTTCCTCACTCCTCTGCTCCTCCCCTCCTCCCCTCCCTCCATCTCTTCATCAGTTTTTGCAAAGGCATAATTTTAATCCACTCTATATTCAGAAAAATAATTTTGTACAAATCATAATATTCAATAAGTAAAAAGTAGGAAGACCACAGTTTCATAGGAGGATAAACAAGGGCTAAAAACAGTAATCAAATCATAAGATGTCTATTTCACTCCTGCACATTTATTTCTATTCTGTATTAACTACCACATATCTGAGAAAACATACAACATTTGTCTTTTCAAAACCGATGTATTTCACTAAGCATAATGGATTCCAGTTGCACATATCTTGTTGCAAAAGACAGGAGTTTATTCTTTAATGGCTGATAAATATTCCATAATGTATACGTACCACATTTTCTTTATCCAGTCTTCAGCTTATGGACAGCTGGGTTGATTCCATATCTTAGCTATTTTGAATTGAACTATAGTAAACACGGGGGTACAGATAACTCTTCAATATGATGATTTTATTTTGTATGGGTAAATTCCAAAGAATAGGGTGGCTGGGTCATATAGTAGATCTATTTTTAGATTACTGAGGAATCCCATACTGTATTTCATAATGGTTGTACTAATTTACATTCTCATCAACAGTGATTGAGATACATTTTACCCCATATCCTCACCAACATTTATTGTTTTTGATTTGTGGATGATAGCCAGTCTAACTAGGGTTAGGTGAAAACCCATTATGGTTTTCCTTTGTATTTCCCTGATAGTTAGTGATCCTGAGCATATTTTCATGTGTCTGTTGGCCATTTGAATTTCATCCTTTAAAAAATACCTGTTCATGTTATTTACCCATTTGTTAATACTCTTGTTTTGTTGTTGAGTTGCTTGATAGTAATTGATCCTGGATATTAATTCTGTATCAGTTGCATAGTTTGCAAATATTTTCTCCCATTCTGTTGGTTGCCTTGTGATCTTGTTCAGTGTTTCCTCTTCAGTGCAGAAGCTTTGTAGAATGCTATAATCCCATTTGCCTATTTTTGCTTTGATTGCCTGTGCTTCTATGGTCTTTTCCAAGAAGTCTTTGACTATGCTAATGTCTTGCAGAGTTTCCCTGATGATTTTCTCTAGTAATTTGATGGTATCTAGTTGAAGATTTAAATTCTTGATCCATTTTGAGTTGATTTTGGTATTAGGTGTAAGGTAGGTGTATGTCTGTGTGTATAGATCCAATTTTCCCAGCACCATTTTTTGAAGAGACTCCTTTCCCCAGGGATTAATTTTAGCTTCTTTATCAATGATTAGTTGATTATAATGCATGGATGAATTTCTGGGGTTTCCATCTGTTCCATTTGTCCACATGTCTATTTTAGTGCCAATGCTAGGCTCTTTTAATTACAACTGTTGTGTAGTATGCCTTGAAATCTGGTATTGTGATGCTTCTAGCTTTATCTTTGTTGTTCAAGATTGCTTTAGCTATTCGAGGTCTCCTGTGTTTCCATATAAATTATAGCATCATTTTTTTCTAGACCTGAGAAGAATGTCATTAGTAATTTGATTGGGATTGCATTGAATCTCTAAATTGTTTTCAGAGGTATAGACATTTTGATGTTATTAATTCTTCTAATCTATGAGCATAGATAACTTTTCCAATTTTTGTATCTTCTTCTCTTTCTTTCTTTCATTGCTTGCAGTTTTCATGGTAGAGATCTTTCACATCCGTGGTTAAATTTATTGTAAGGTATTAAATTATTTTAGTAGCTATTGTGAATGAGACTGATCTTACAAGTTCTATCGTAGCCAAGACATTGTCTGTGTATACAAAGGCTATTAATTTTTGTGTGTTGATTTTATGTCCTGCAAACATACTAAGCTCTTTTGAATTCCAATATGCTCTGTAGTGGAGTCTTGGTTCCCCTACATACAGAATCATGTCAGCTGCAAACAGGGATAATTTTACTTCCTCCTTTTTATTATATTTTATATTTATTAATAAAATATAAATATATTTGTAATATTTTAAGTTATATTTTAATTATTTATACCCTCCTGCTAATTTTGGCTTTGGTTTGTTTTTGTTTTTCTAGGATCTTGAGATGCATTGATAGATCGTTATTTGCTGCCTTTCAAATTTCTTGATAGAGGCACTAATTACCATACACTTCCCTCTTAATACTGCTTTTGCAGTATCCCATAAGTTTTGATATGTTGTGTTGTCATATTCATTTGTTTCCTGGAATTTTTTGATTTCCCCTTTGATTTTTTTCTATGACTCACTGTTCATTCTGGAGTTGTTCAATCTGCACCTGTTTGCATATTTTCCAGACTTCTTTAAGTTGTTACTTTTCAGTTTAATTCTACTGTGGTCAGAAAAGATACATGGTATAGTTTCAATTTTTGAGTTTGCTGAGACTTGCTTTAAGGCCTAACATTTGGTCTACCCTACAGAATATTTCATGCTCTGATCAAAAAAATGTGAATTCTGCAACCGTAGTATGAAATGTTCTCTAGATACCAATTAGGTTCATTTGGTACCTAGTATAGATTCATTCTGTTTTTTGTTGATTTTCTGTTTAGTTGATCTGTGCATTGATGAAAATTGGGCATTGAAGTCCTCCATAATTATTGTTGTGTTGGAGTCCATGTCTCCCTTTAGATCCATTAACATTTGTTTTAAATAGCCAGTCCCCCGTCATTGCATATTTAAAATAATCACATCTTCCTGTTGAATTGATCATTAATCATTACATAAAGCCTTTTTTGTCTCTTTTAACAATTCTTGTATTAAAGTCTATTTTGTCTGATATTAGAATGGCTATACCTGTTCCTTTTTGATTAATGTTAGCTTGGAATATCTTTTTCCATCCTTTCACTTTCAGTCTGTACGTATCTTTGCCAATGAGGTGTGTTTCTTGTAGGTACCAAATAGATGGATTTTGTTTTTTAATCAATTCAGCCACTCTGTATCTTTTAACTGGAGAATTTAGACCATTTACAATCCAAGTTATTATTGATAAGTAATGGCTTAATCCTACCATTTTTCCATATATATTCCTATTTTTTGCTTTGGATTTTCTTTGTACTTTTACTAGGATATTTTCTGTCTTCACATTCTTTATTAAGACTGTCAATCTCTGTTTCTGTGTGTAGCACATCAGTAGGAATCATTTGTAAGGCTGGACAAATGGTGACAACTTCTTTCAATTTAGGTTTGTTTTGAAAGGTCTTTATTTCACCTTCTTTGTAAAAGAGAGCTTTGCTGAGTACATTATTCTGGGTTGACTTTTTCTTCTTTTAGGACTTGGACTGTGTCTCTCCATTCTATCTTAGACTGTAGAGTTTCTAATGAGACAGCATCTGTTAGTCTAATTAACAATCCTCTAAAGGCAATCTGACATTTCTTTTGTGTACATTTCATAATCTTTCCTTTATGTTTTACTGCTGAAAGTTCGACTATAATGTGTCATGGTGAAGATCTTTCTGATCATGTCTATTTTGAGTGTCGTGTGCTTCCTGTACTAGGATGTCCCTTTTTTCTCCAAATTAGGGAGGTTTTTCTGCTATTATTTCAATGAAAAGGCCTTCTACTTCAATCTCTGTTTCCATGACTTCAGGAACTCCTAATTCACGTATGTTTTGTCATTAATAGTATCCCATAAATCTCAAATATTATTTCAGTTTTTCTGATTTTTTTCTTCTTTTTTGGCCTGACAAATATTTCCCAGGATTTGTCTTCTAGCTCAGACAGTCTCCCTTTTTCCTCACCAAGTCTGTTGTTGAGGCTCTCCACTGTATTTTCTATTGGACATATACTTAATTCTTCATTTCTAATATTTCAGTTTGATTTCTTTTCAGTATCTCTATCTCTTGGCAAAATGTTTCATTCACATCATGTATGCATTTGTTATCTCATGAATTTGTTTCTCTGGGTTCTGAGTAATCTTATGAACATTCTTTTGAATTGACTTTTAGGCATTTCATCAATCTCTTCATCTTCATATTCTTTTTTTTTTTTTTTTGGCAGACAGTTAGATAGTGAGAGAGTGAGACAGAGAGAAAGTTCTTCCTTTTCTTTTGGTTCACCTCCCCCTCAAACGGCTGCTATGGCCGGCACACTAAGCCAATCCAAAGCCAGGAGCCAGGTGCTTCCTCCTGGTCTCCCATGGGGTGCAGGGCCCAAGCAGTTGGGCCATCCTCCACTGCGCTCCCGGGCCACAGCAGAGAGCTGGCCTGGAAGAGGAGCAACCGGGACAGAATCTGGCGCCCTGACCGGGACTAGAACCCGGAGTGCTGGCACTGCAGGTGGAGGATTACTCTAGTGAGCTGCGGCGCCAGCCCATCTTCATATTCTAATATCTAAGTGTTGTTGTATTCCTTTGGGGGAGTCATATTATATTCCTTGTTCTTGTTTCTTGAATTACTGCATTTATTTTTTTGGCATTTGTGGAAAAGCTTGCTGTTTTTCTCCTCTACTGTGTTATATCTTTGAACTATGCGTCTGTATTTTATTGGAGTATCTACTCCTTCAGCAGATAGCCAGAGATGTGCTCTTGGTTGGCCGGGGAGCTCTGGTTAGTGCTCAAGGGTGGAGTGAGTGTCTAGTATGGCACCCAAGTTGGGCATGTAGATATCCTCTATTGTCAGCAGGGAGAAGGTATAACCATGTCTGTGGCATAATAACAACCTTTTCTCCTCCCTTTCTAGGTGATGAATGCCTGGGGTTATCCCCCAGTGGCTATGCTTCCCCCACACAAGCACATGAACTGCACAAAATCTCTGCAGTCCTCTGTGTGAGCATAGAGCCCTCTGCAATGACCCACCCCAGGCAATCAGGAATCTCTGAACCTCTGAGGCCAGACACAGTGATTGCGCAGAGACCCAGCTACACCCTACACCCTATCTTGCAGTCACAGAATTCCCACATTCATAGTGTGCAAGGCTTTCACAGTCCATAACTGTCTTTTAAAATGAAAACAAATAGTATATTTAAAAATTAAATGAAGGGAGCTGGCGCTGTAGCCCAGTAGGTTAATCCTCTACCTGCGACATCAGCATTTCATATGACGTTCTAGTCCCTGTTGCTCCTCTTCCCATCCAGCTCTCTGCTATGGCCTGGGAAAGCAGTAGAGGATGGCCCAAGTGCTTGGGCCCCTGTACCCACGTGGGAGACCGGGAAGAAGCTCCTGGCTCCTGGTTGGCAAAGCTCCGCCCATTGCAGCCATTTGCGGAGTAAACCAATGGAAGGAAGATCTTTCTCTCTGTCTCTCCCTCTCACTGTCTGTAACTCTACCTCTCAAATAAATAAATAAATAAATCTTAAATTAAAAGTTGGGAAATAGTTTGAGCAGATACTCCACCAAGAAAAATAATATGGATGGCAAAAGCAGGACTCACACATATCAAATCACTGTGCTATCTGCTCAAAACTTCTTGTTGACATTTCAGTCACTCTCAATAAAATCCCAAAGCTGTCTAAGGCCATGACTCCACCTGCTCTGACCTACAATTTCCTGAATCTGCTGCCATTCATCCCTTCTTTCACTTGTTCCAGCCACCCTGACATCCATACATTTTATAAACAGTCAATGCCTTCCTACCCCAGGGCCTTTGCACTTCCTAACCCAGTAGTGTACAACTCAGTTACTTTCATTCTTGGCAAGATTTCTCTGTCTCCTTCTTCAGACTCATGTTCAAAAGGAAGTCTTCTCTGGCTTTCTGTGTAGAATACACACCAAGTCTCTTCATATTCCCTTTCATGGAATGACTTGCTTTTCATAGCATCCACTTGACGTTATCTTGTGCACGATTTGTCTTCTCCATCTTCCTTAAGAGCATGTAACTTCAAAGGCAACAGAGGCTTTACATTGTTTCTTGTTGCATCGCTGTTGTGTTAGACAGTGTCCCAGAGATATCAAACTCTCAGTAAACTCAAACACATATCCATGTCTCTTATTTATTTACCAGTTGCTATAAAATTCTCCCTTGCCCTTCAGTCATACATAAGTAAATTAATAGATTAAACCACATGAAATTCTGAATTTGTCAATATTTGATTATTTTGGAACTACAAAATAGATACCGCTTACGGTGCCAATGAACATAACCATAAACACATGTGAACTTTCCAGTGAAACATTGATTAGGATAACAAAAGCATTGATAGGAGAGGTCAAACATCCTGATCAGGGTATGATTACACACAAGTAAAATGTGGTGCTGCCACTCTAACACTTCCGACTTTCCATGACCATGTGTAAGCCAGTGGAGAGTGACAGGATGCCTGCTTCCTGAATGATAAGAAGAAATGAATGGATTTCACACTGATGGCCTGGTAATCCAGTACTGGCAACCACAACACTGAAGACGAATCCTTGTTTTTCAGAAATTCTTGTTCTCTCTTATAGTCTTATTTGAGTATTATCTGTGCCATCTGTAAGTGAAGTCAAACCAGAGACATGCATGCAAATCGTGAGGGCATTCACTGACAGATATTAGCCTTTCTCTGCTAAGCCAGGAAAATGATTTTTTTTCTTCTTTCATCCCAGTGCAACAGCTATTATTAAATTTAAGAAGCATCAAAAACTAATTCTACTTCTTTCTATTTCTAACCACTAAAACATAATCCCATGACATTTGCACATTACACTTAATTGCAAATAGTTATCGACAGCATAAGTCTTACATTAGTATGCTAGCTTCAATGAGATCTATTTGCATTTGCAACCTTTAATACTGCAGAAGGTTTAATACCGAATAAGATTTATATTTCAATATTTTCATCTGCTTCTATCTTTTTAAGATTTTTTTATCCAAGGTTTTCTCAACAACTTTGTAAATATAACAAATCTCCTTGTGCCCAAAGCCCATCTGATTTGAGACTTGCTGGAGCTGGTATCCATGTTGTAGGGGCACCAACCAAGTGTAAGCTAGAGATTTCTTACCTTATGGTTGCCCACTGACTTTAGTAACTTTTAAGCATATGCATTCTTTTTTAGTTCACTTTATACCTTAATATTTATGGTTTTGAATAAATAAGGCAATGATTAGATGTACTGTTATAATTCAGTTTACACACATTGTCATCAAATGCTGCTGTGTCAGTTGACAGAACACATATCCCTCCTATAGGAGGTCATACAAACCTCCTGATTACTAATTAGACACTGGATGAATAAACACTTATTAACAGGTGGGTGGATATTTCTTGCAGCACTTAAAACGCTGTTTGCACCAACTGTAACTCACAGCAGAGTTCTTGGGTTCAGTCCTCCTTCTGAATACAGCTTCCTACTTAATGTGCAACTGATTCTGACTCAACTTTTTCCACCATCCCAACTGCTTCTTGTAAAAAGCCAAAAATGAAGAAACTCAGCTCACAGCTTCTTACAAGATCCTACGTGTGGTGATTCTTCTACTTACTTTCCAGAAGGACCACGACATTGATGAGTCACATAGAAGGGGAATCAGAGAAGACAGGAATAATAGCATATCCACGGGTGTGCCACACAATTCTGCATATATGGGGAAAATAAAACACTGATTACACATTTGTCAGATCAAAAATTAAACCCCTTGCTTTAAATGTGGAAGGATTTCAGTTTAAAAGTTGTCCAAATATTAAGGAAAACCTATTAGAATACTAATTAGCAATAAAACATGTTGTTTTGAAATAAGGTTATCCTATGCTTCTTCACTTTTTGGAATGAATATATATATATATATATATATACACACACACACACACACACACATGCACACACATATACACACACAGCACAGACATCTTCTATATAGAGGCAATCTTTATAAATAGGTAAGGAAACTAGAATAGTGAAAACACATCAAGGGGACTTCCTCTCCAGGTCTGCTGGAGCTGAACCTACCACCTTCAGAGAGTCAAGTGATACTGTAGGTGAGGAAAACAGCATGATGTAACTGTTGTCCTTTCAGGTTAGCAAACAAAAGTGGGATCCAGCCCATGGTGTGAGCCTGAGCCAGACACCTTTGCCTTACTACGTGACAATGTTAGGGAATTTCCATGACTCTCCTGGAATGTGCCCTGTGACTATGTGGCTTCCTAATTAGATACGTTACCTCTCGTGACCCACTCTTCTTTCTAATCATGTAATTCTAATAGGACCATAAAAAGAAGACAAAGAAAAGAAAGAAAGGTGAATGATTAGTGACTTTGGCAGTGTTTTGCCATTCTCTTTTGCCATGTTGGGAGGCAGAGACTGACAGCTGCCTGAAGGATTTCACCAGCTGTGTCACTCTTGAGCTCTAGAACGTCCGTAATTAGCACAGTGTATTTGTGGAAAGGCCTGTGATGAATAATAAACTGGGTGATTGGCACCTCACACTGACACTTAAGTCTGTTAATTCCTTTAGACATTGGCTACCCCATGTCTGAAGTTTTTTATTACCTCAGTTTCCCTGTGTGATTTGACATTGAAGGGATAAATATAAAAACCAACAGATGCCCCAGGGGCTTGTTGTTGTACTTGTTTATGTTGCTGATATGTGCTTGTTTCACGTTAAGGTTTATCTTAAAGCAGGAATTCCCTAGATAGGGCAGTCAGAGAAGGCTCAGAAAACTCACAAATTCTGGGGCTGATGCTGTCGCAAAGCAGGTGCAGCCACTGCCTGCAGCACCAGCCTCCTTTATGGGCACCAGTTCCAGTCCCATCTGCTCCAATTCTGATCCGACTAATGTGTCTGGGAAGGCAACAGAAGATGGTCCAAGCCCTTGGGTCCCTGCCACCCACATGGGAGACCCAGAAGAAGCTCCTGGCTCCTGGCATTGGCCTGGGCCAGCCTTGGCTGTTGTGGCCATCTGAGAAGAGAACCAGCAGATGGAAGATCTCGTTGTCTTTCCTCTCTCTCTCTCCCTCTCCCCCCTCTTCTCTCTCCCTCCCTGTGTATGTGTAACTGCCTTTCAGATACATAAAAAAAACTTTTAAAAATCACAAAATGGCTGTGATATTACAGTGTTCCTATGTCTTATAGGCAGTGATATACACTCACATTGAGTTCCACTTAGGGCTAGAATCTCAGGAATTTATTCAAGATTTTGCTTTAAAATCTGTACCAATGTAGTCCAGTAGATGAAATTCTAGAAAACATTGTTTTAAGTTAATTATTGGTTCTTAAATAATATTATGCATTTTTAACTATATTTATCAAATATAGACTGAAATTTCATACAGAGAAATTAACAACACTTTTTAAATAAGAGTTCACAAGACTTCCTATTTGAACTCCTGATTTGGAACATTCTATCAAATTTTCAGAACAGAGCAAAGTTGTACTAAATCATTTAAAAAATTCTTCTGTAAAGCCCCAGGTAATTTTATCTAATCAATTTGCCTCAAAGATGCACTGATAATGAAAAACCTGCTATCTGAGATTGATTTTATATAAAAGAACATTATAATAGAAGAGCCTTAGCATGATAATAAAGTTTCAATCATTTAAACAAATACAATTTATTACCAAAGCTCTGCTGTATATTTTAGACAAAGTTTAGGATTTACCTTGCCATATTTTGGCTTACTTCAGTTACTAGGATATACATCCTCATATTAGATAAAGGCCAAATGGTGGTGAGCCACTTGAAAACCTGATGATTGTACTATGCTTTGGATTTAGGAAATCTGCCTTCACTCAGTAGATCATTGTTTCCTAAATTACTTCACATAACATTAGTCTAAAGCAGGCTTTCTCCATTGTGAGGCACTATGGACATCCTGGGCTGGATGGTGCTTTGCTATAGAGACTTGTCTCATATCAGGGGAAGACAATCACACCTATGCATTGTCAGTGAGCAAAATGTCTCCAATCATTGCCAAATATCTCTAAGGCGCAAGGATTGTGCCCAGGAGAGAATCTAATTTCCAATATTCATTCACCTGAGTGACTTTATCATTAAATTCATGTGATAAGAATACAATAATGACCTCTCTTTATTTAAAATTTATTTATTTACTTGAAAGTCTTAGTTACAGACACACACACATATACAGAGAGAGAGAAACAGAGACGGAGTGAAAGGTCTTTCATCTGCTGGTTCACACCTCAAATGGCTGCAACACCCAACGCTGGGCCTACCCAAAGCCCGGAGACAGAAGCTTCTTCTGGGTCTCCCACATGGGTGCAAGGGCACAAGTACTATAGCCATGTTCCACTACTTTCTCAGGTGCATTTGCAGGGAGCTGGATGGGAAGTAGAGTTGCTGGGACTTGAACTGTTGCCCATATATGATGCCAGTGTCACAGACAGTGGCTTTACCTGCAACACCACAATGCTGGCCCCCTTTACTCACTTCTGAACAGGATTTTTTGTTGTTGTTGAATTACTTGAGTTACTTATATGTTCTGGATATTAATCCTTTATCAGACACACAAGTTGCAAATATTCTCTCCCATTCTGTCAGCTGTCTTCACATTTTAAATTAATTTTTGCTGAGCAGAAGCCTGTTAGTTTTATATAATCCCATTTGCCTACTTTTGCTTTTATAAACTGTGCTCGTGCAATCTTAAAAGTCTAAACGTTCCTTTCCTATGCCAGTGTCTTCAAGGGATTCCCCTATGTTTTCCTCTAGTAGTTTCATTGATGCAGGTCTTGCATTTATGAGTTGATTTTCTATAGAGTCTGAGGTAGGGGTCTTGTTTCAAACTTCTACATGTGGAAGCCCAGTTTTCCTAATACCTGTTACAGTGCTCATTGTGGGAGTAGCCAGCACAGGATATTGCCAGCCCTGAACACTGGGCATCAGCCATGCTATCAAGATGGGATCCCCCATTCCCTGTTCCATTTCCAGGAGTGATCAGCTTCATCTGTCCAGCTTAAACTCATCCCATATTCTCAATGACCAGCTAAATTGCTCAGGGCATCCTTTTGGCTCACCCATCTAAGTGTACACACTTGATTTGTGTCCACTCAGTTAGAGGCCTAGCACTTCAGTGCTATAGATGAGAGAAGAAAATCTTTGGGTTAGGACAAGCCAATGAACAGGTGAGCAGATGTGAAGCCCATGACTACTTTATGATTTTTGCTATGATATAAAAAAATCACCTGTGTAGAGGCTCAACAAATAGAAGATGACGGAACCTGAGAATTCTGGAATAAGAGGTACAGAGTGCCAACACAACGACTTAAAGCCAGATGTACCAGTTGACATTTTTAGTTATGCAATCATATTTTTACTGTTTCTCCCATTTTATGCTTTAGTTTCTGTCAACTGCAATAGAAATTCTTAGCAATAGACCTGAAATGGAAATAGTAATAAGTGCCGTATCATGCGATAAATCAGCCATCACAGAAGAAACAAGACATTTGATTTAAAATCATTTTGTAAGACTTAAACCACTATGGATTAATAATACAGCTTCTAACTGATATCTTCCTTAGCTAGGGCATTTTGAAACACAAATTCTGAAGTAGAATAAAAAATTTGCAGTGATATGATTAGGTGTGATCAGTATGGTGACCCCAAAGGAATGCTACAGCTGATGAACTCACTGCCAGATGTGAAGTACCTGGAGACCATGGCATGGACGTAGCTGCACTCTGTCCACCCCGCCCCCCCAAAAAATAGTTAAGATGAACAAAAGACATAGTATGTAACACACTATAATGGTATTTAGGAAAATCACCCAAAATACCAAGAACAATGAGTTGAGGTATTTTTACAAAGCAGATAAATGATTCTGTTAATTTATTATAGAGAAATTGAAATCAAGGAAATTATAAAAGTCAGTTTTTATAATTTTGCAGTTTCCCCATAAATATAATTTTATTAAGAATTGTTTCTCTTCTGATTCCAGAACTGAGATCTGTTTAATGCTAGAGACACACTTCTTTATTATTCCTGCAGCTGATCATTATTCTAATTGGGAGAGCTTTCATTCTTTGAAGTCCAGACAAGTTCACAGTGTTGGACAACAAAGGACAAAGGCTACCTCTTCAAAGTTGTCACATTCTTTTTTTTTTTTTTTGACAGACAGAGTGGACAGTGAGAGAGAGAGACAGAGAGAAAGGTCTTCCTTTTGCCCTTGGTTCACCCTCCAATGGCCGCCGCGGTCGGTGCGCTGCGGCCAGCGCACCGCGCTCATCCGATGGCAGGAACCAGGTGCCAGGTGCTTTTTCCTGGTCTCCCATGGGGTGCAGGGCCCAAGCACTTGGGCCATCCTAAAAGCTGCCTGTGGTATCACTGGTGGGGTCTCAGAGCAAGATACTAACTCTTTCCTTAGAGGAGCTATAAAATAATAGCTGATTCTGAATGATTCCAATTGTATATTTGTAGTCTTAAACAGTAGATTTTGCTCGCAAGGGAAAAAGAAATGGGATGAGGATCTAGTGATAGAACCACTTTCTGATGGAGCTTGAAGAGAAAGATGGTTCTAGATTGACAGTATTCTCAGAGACGTCAACAGCAACAACCTGCTGGCTCTGTAGTCCATCCTGCTGTGGCAAAGGTATGTCTCAACTACTTTTCACACATATGCTTTTCATGTCCCTCTTAAATGGTTTTCCTTATCTTTTGCTTTATATTTTTTCTCAACCTAACTCCCCTGCTTTCTCATAGCTTCTTTTAACTCATCACTTTGGCAAAGCCCATCACCATCATTCCAGACTGACTTCTACAACATTTAGTTTAGCTCCTGCTACTAAATGACTCATTCCCTTTGAGTTTCCCAGTTGTGGTTCTCAAGAGAATCTCACTTGTTCAGCTCATTTTGGTGAGCCAGGCCATATCATAATTCCATATCTTCTTCTGGATTGGATTCGGTTGAGTTCAGTATCCCATTTCTTGGCCCAGGTTTGGATGGATAAGAACATGAACATCTGTGCAGTAAGATTTTTGTGCTGAGTTGGTCTGGTAAGGAATGTATCCACAGTGAACAAGGCAGGTGACAAGTCTGATACACTTAATGTTTGCTAATCAGTAGAGCAAACTGCCTACATACCATCCATGGGTTTTCAAAGCTGACACTTTCATCTAGTGCATGCTTTGTAAATATGCTGATGCCTTACAAATAGAATGTTAACTCCCATCCATTGCCTCCAGAGAGAATGTCAAAAGCTCACATCAAACACTGCTTGGTGGTTTTGGATCAAGACCTTTGGTCCGAAGCTCAGTTGCCTGGCTATGAAAGTTGGCTTTAAAATTTAACATCTGGACAAACTTCTTAATCTCTTTATTCCTCGAGCACCTTATCTATAAAGCAGGTATGTTCCTTATCTACTTTATAAAATTTTGGGGAGAATTAGCTGAACCTCTAAAGTACTTGGAAGTTGGCTATTGATTTGAATAGTAGTGATAATATATACTCAATTTTTAAAAAACCCTTTCAGCAGTCTATAAATCACACAACTGAAAACCAGCAAACAACTGACACATAGCTGTAGGGAACACCTAGGTCTGTAACAACAGCAAGTTTTCATTAAGGGGAACAATTGGAAGAAACCTCACTTTTCCATATCTGAAGTTATGTATTAGTGTTAGTCATCTGTCATTGTCCTGGACATATGTTTCAATTTCTAGTATAACCTTGACATATATGGTTATCATGGTTGATCCCATAGGCCATTTGTTTTTGAGTGGTAAGATGTTTAACAAGATAAGGTATTACTTGCTGCCTAACATCTACTATTGTGAAGAGATTCCTGGTAATTACTAACCTCTAGGAGACACATGCTATGACTTTATTAGCTGCAATGTATAACAAGAATAGCAGCATTTCATTTTGGATCAAAGCCACTGAAAGAACCTAAGTAATTTTAATTACTCCAGAATTTCTACTTGCTTAAACTCTATTCTTCATACAAATTCATAGTTTATTTAAAGTCATTCTGTTTACTTAAATGTTCACCTCAAGTCTTCTTAAAGTTACAAAGACTGTCACCTAAGTGACCTCAACAAAAAGAAAGCTTGTTTTGAAAATGCATGTGGTCCAAATCTGGAACAAGAATGTTGGCAGGAATTGAAGCAGCTGCAAGAGCCAGCTGTTGTATGTGTGTTTCTCAGAGTAAATGAGACTCTGTTTTAATGTCTTCTTTTTTTCTGACCTTTGATTTATTAGCCTCAGTTTGCCATATTCTCTAACTTAAAGCCTCATCACTGCCTTATGACCTCTCTCTCTCTCTCTCTCTCTCTCTCTCTCTCTCTGCCTCTATTTAAGAGACAGACCAATGACTTGGTTTTCTCTGCATTTATCAATTAAAACACCAGAGACATTTAACTATATTGTCCTAGCTTACTACATTGCAGTTTCTGTACAGCCAATAGGTAGACCACCCTCGGTCAATACCCGGTGCTACCTAGTCATTTGCAGAGGGAGAGGACTAGATTACAGTGTATTATTCCAGAGTGTTTCTTCCTCAGGGGCTGTGGGCAGGAACATTTCACTTATGAGGTTACCTGTATAAAAAAAGTGTTTTGAATAACCTGTTATTGATGCTGCATAATATCCTTAGAGGAAAGTAAACCTTAATCCTCAGGCTATGGTAATAACTACCAGATTTGAAGAGCAAAAAATGAAAACTTCATATTCAGGAGTTTCAACTTGATAGCTTGAAATTATCAGGTGGGAGAATTCCTCCAAAGCAAATCAACAAACACTAAACACCAGGATTTCCCACTTTTGTGTTCCTCATCCACCCTGAACTCTACAGCTGTTTTGCCAACACGTTCGTTCTTCTTATCCAGTGGTCAGGTTATCCAGGCCTGTGTCCCTGGAGGGAGAGCATTGGTCACTTCCATTAGAACCTCAACAACTAGTGGTGGCTTCAAGCTGAGAGATTGAAATTATTGAAGAGAGTCATGAGAGATGACTAACCCAACATGACAAAGCAAGACTTTTGGAGAATCTGAGACATGCTTTCATCCAAAAGGCAAAATGGCACAGAGCAAGTAATTAGTCTCGAAAGATTACAGAATACAAGGGGGATCGTGCTCATGTTTCTTACCTAAAACAGTATTCTTCACTAAGTTAACTCATTCTTTACAGCTTTCCTTACTGTAGGTAAGGGTATATAAGAATATACAAACTCATTTCCTTCTCTAAATATTAATTTTCCAAAATATGAATGACACTGTTTATATTTTAATTCAACTATTAATTATAAATATGCAACTAAATCTTATAATTACTCACACATTGCTCTTTGCCTCAAATATTCCAAACTTAGATTGTGTGTGTGTGTGTGTATAAGGGTAGTGTTGTCCCACTAAAGAGGAAATATGATGTTGCTCAATAATTATAGCTTATTCATGTCTGTACATTAGACCCTGTTTCTTTGCCCCAATGATGTGATTGTCCATAACTGCTGTTCATGTTACAGTTTGAGTAACAGAGAAGTAATCTTGCTTATAAATGTTCTACTGATATGAATACAATCATCAGAGGGTCCACCTGACCATGGAAATTATGCCTACTATGAGCAAAGCCAAATGCGAATGATACAGCACTTTGGCATCTTTTATTTGTCCCAATCGATACTAAATATTGCTAAGATTCATAGAACTATTAAAGCCTCACGTGTGATACAACCATTTGATTTCACTTACCTTGCATTTTCATGAAGCAATGGAAGTACACATAGAAAACAGTTGGGGTTATCATACGTTAGCCCATTTTCTCTGAAAAAGGACATTTTTATTTTCATTGTATGTCGTGTCTTTCCATTCATCTTCACCTGGAATAAGAATATATTTTGGGGGCCGGTGTTGTGCTTGCAATGTTGGCATCCCATATAGGTGCTGGCTTGTACCCAAGCAGCTCCACTTCTGATCCAGTTCTCTGCTATTGCACCTGGGAAAGCAGTGGAAGATGGCTCAAGTGCTTGGGTCCTGGTCACTCACATGGGAAACCCAGAAGAAGCTCTGGGCTCCTGGCTTCAGCCTGGCCCAACTCTGGCCAATTGAGGCCATTTGGGGAATGAATCAGCAGATGAAAGATCTCTCTGTGTAATTCTGCCTTTCAAATAAATAAAATTAAAAACTTAAATAACATTATTTCTTTAGGCTTCAGTATTGTCAGATGAAAACAAAGATATAGAAAATGTAATTCTCTTCTGGAGATGCCTCAAATGTACCCAGCAAGACTTGGGTTTCTTTGCTCCACTGTATGTCTCAGTGAATTCCAAGCATAGAAACAAAGACATTTCAGTGAATTAATGGCATTATGTAATTATCCAATACCAACCCTACCCTATTGATTATCAAAGCTCTTCTGGGGCCAGCATTGTGACATAGCAGCTTAAGCTGCCAACTTCAATGCCAACATCCCATAAGGGTGCTGTTTGGAGTCCTAGTTGCTACACTTCTGATTTAATGGTCTGCTAATGTTGAAGTAGGCAGGCATACAGGTTAAAATTGATCAGATTTGTGAACTGGAAGGCCACGCCCCTGTGTGACCTCATGCTCCTACCTGGCCACACCTGGGTGCCCACCAGCCAATCAGGTTAATTAACCACTCCCCTTTGGAGTGGTTTAAAAGCCTAGGGCACAGTGTGCCGGGGGGCCCTGCTCTTCTTCCCTGGCCTCTTGCCAGGACAGGGCTTGCTGTAGCCCTGCACCTCCAGGGCGCATGGTCTTCGGGCCATGTGCTCTAGGCTTCCTGGCCTAGATGCTCATCCACGTGGCTGGTTCCTGGTGCTCGGTATGAACCCCCATTCACTTCTCTCTCCTAAATAAAGCTCTCACTCTCTTACGCACCTTTCTTACTAAATAAAAGCTTAAAATGTACCATGCTGCCTCGTTTATCTGTGCCGGTATTTAGAATTCTTCTCTAAATATTAGGCAAGAACCTTCTCGGGCTTATTAATATCAGGGATTTAGTAATAAGCCCGTGGTGAAATCGTAAGGCACCCCAAATTCCAGTAGTACATGTAGCACCCCGGATAGCATTTCTAGGGAACTTTAAGGGACCACACTTAGTGTAAACTTTAGGGGGTCTTTTCCAATTTCAATGTGTCTTGGAAAGCAGCAGAAGAGGACCAAGTGCTCGGGCCTCTGCACTCACATGGGGGACCTGCATGAAGCTCCTGGCTCCTGGCTCTGGTTTGAACATTCCTCAGCCACTGCAGCCATTTTGGAGTGAAGCAGTGAATTGAAGATCAATCTCTCTCTCTCTCTCTCTCTCTCTCTCTCTCTCTCTGTGTGTGTGTGTGTGTGTAAAACAAATCTTTAAAAAATATTTTATAGAGAAATTGATGAAGATATATGCCACACTTGTGGATAAAAATTCAGTCACATTAAATAGTTTAAGGAGCAGAAAATTAAACTGGACCTACTCAATTCATATTGAAAATATAGTCAAGGTGACCTTTTCACTTGGTGCTGAATTAACTTCAATATGACTCTTTTCATGCCCATCTAGGAGCCAGGAGCCACCTCCTGCAGAGGTTGAGACTTACATGAGGTCTCTCTCCCTTGCTAAGATCCTTGCTCAAGAGAAAGGTCATGAAAACTGCATACTGATCGCATTCGGAACCTTTTTGCCCAAGCCCCAGTGGAAGCCTGGATTAATGAGACTGATAAACGCTGATTTACCCTTTAGGACAGTTAGAGAAAAACTCCCCGTGGTGATTATTCAAGGCCAATAGGACAGGTCATCATGAAGCAGCAGCTCTCTTAACTGACTATTGTTCCAAATACCTTTGAATCACAATAGGTAACCTCAGTGTGCAAACCTTCCTTTCTTTCCATTTCTTGGGTGAGAATGGGATACAAACAGAGGTCAAAATTTCTGGAATGAGGTGATACTACAATATTATCTTTATCAAAATTACTACTAATAAAGTATTTTTGTCCATACCCTGTGATGATTTTTATATTCAAGTGATGCATGTATGTTACACTAATACCTCTGGTGTTTTATTTTAATTTTCAACTTACAGTGAAAATGGCAATTGGCTATAAAATGTTGAAAACATCTGGAGAAAACATTCCTTTTTGACAGAAATCCAGACAGTTGGTAGATGTATGTTGTTTGTTCATAATGAGGAAGATAATATTTAACATATATTCATTGGATTAAGAAATCTAAAATGTCTTAATGATATTTTCATTATTTATATGAATTATCATACTGACATAAAAGGATACGTTTGAGCTTTGATGAACCTGCATTTTCTACTGACATACATTTTCTTGCAACCACAGCATAATTTTCTACATGTGTTTCTGTTTTGTGCTTTGGGACCTTGGTCATCTGCGATACAGTCTGTGGTAGGTTGAATAATGATTCCCAAAGATGTCTACATCCTAAACCCCAGAATCTGTTACTGTGTTGCCTTACATGGAAAAAGGGATCTTTGAATTTGTGATTAAATGAAAGATTTTAAAAGGGAAAGATTACTGTGGATTATCTGGATGGGCTCAGTATAATCACAAATATATTGTTACGTTAGAAAGGGGAGCAGAGGGCTCACTTGGTTAATCCTCTGCCTGTGGTGCCAGAATCCCATATGGACACTGGGTTATAGTCTCGGTTGCTCCTCTTCCAGTCCAGCTCTCTGCTGTGGCCTGGGAGTGCAGTGGAGGATGGCCCAAGTGCTTGGGCCCCCGCACCTGCATGGGAGACCGAGAGCAGGCACCTGGCTTCGGATCGGCCTACCCCCAGCTGTAGCAGCCATTTGGGGATAAACCAATGGAAGGAAGACCTTTCTCTCTGTCTCTCTCTCTCTCTCACTTTCTAACTCTGCCTGTCAAATAAATTTAAAAAAAAAAAAAAGGGAAGCAGAAGAATCAGGAAGACAGAAAAGATGTGACAATAGGTGAAGTTAGAGTGATGTAAATACTAGTTTTCAAGGTGATGTCCAGGAATGTGAGCAGCCTTTGGGAGCTGGAAATGGCAAGGCTTTGCAGAGCCCTCAAAGGGAAGGCAACCCTGTCCATACCTTGACTTTATCCACATTTTAGATGTAGGACTTTCAGAACTGTGAGTTTGCTTTGTTCTAATTCACTAAATTGGTAGTAATTGGTTACAAAGACAATAGGTAATTAACACATGCTCTAATAATTTTATTATATGCCACTGTAAGGAATCTTGTAAAAAATATAAACACCCACTGCCTAATTCACAGCCCGTTTTTAAATGATTATTGTTAGAAAAAGAGTGCAGATTGGTGCCTCCTAACACAGGGCACCAAAATGTAAGGAAAAAGAACACAGAAAAGATAAAGGAGACAGAATACAAATGCATAGCCAGACCAAATTTATTCAGAGAAAATAAACTCACAGAGGTTGATCAATTGCCGCCATGCTAACAGACCAAACATATGGCAGAAACCCAGACCCCAGCCTGCTGGGCCCCTTTATATCTTAAGTGGGCTAGGGATGGGGGGCAGTAGGCTGAGATGAACTTCATACTGGTTCTTCAGGTTTGGCCCATTGGCTTCCAAGCCTGGAGAAGAATGAGAGGAGGGGTGGGGAATGGGAAACTGTACAAATGTGAGACTGAATTGATCTCTTGAAAGAAGGCAGGGGTAACAAGAACCTAAAATGACTGAGGCTTATGTCCTTGTTCCATCAATCATCAAGGAATATTAGTTGTCCCACTGGTCACTTTCCAAAGAATTCAACCACTCTTGCATTTGATGTAGAATACTCTCAAATCTAATTGGCGGAGTTGCTATAGAACCCCAAACCTGGGTCCACTCACCTGATGTTCAGAAAGCCACTTGCTGGCATTGGGATGATAGGAGAAAGGAGGTATTTATTGCAAAGCACAGAGCAAAGCTATGGGAAGCTGTCATTTAATTCTCAGGCTCCTGAAGGAGTTAGGGGTAAAGGCTCTTATCAATTGGTATTGGGATATAGGTATGTAATCAGCACATATCCTGGTCCCTGCTTGGTCAGTGATGCTCCTGATTTTCCTTTGATTGGTTGGCAGTAGAGTTCTACAGAGCAGTGGCCTCATACATCTTTAGATGAGGACCTTGTAAGGCTGATGATGAGGGACCATGTAGGGCCAGCTGCACCACTCCCTCAACTCAGTGGGTTAATTGTAATCAATAGTTGACTTGCAATCACAAAAACAGGACAAATAAACTTTAAGCTAAGGGAGGGTGGGAGATGATAGGAGACTAGTATTGTGAGAATGTATGTGGCTAGGGAGAGGAGCTGAGCTGTAACAACTCCAGCTGAACTTCTGATTGACAGCTCCCTGCGAACCATGAAAAGCAAGGGTCACTGATTGACATCTCTAGGCAACGGGAGTTTGACTGTCAGTGCAGACCTGCCGTGGGACAGCAGTAGCTGGCGCATAAGACAGCTTTGTCCATAAGACACCCTGACCCATAAGACAACCTGGCCCAGCCCACGTGATAAGTCTTCTTTTGTGTACCTAATAAACTCCTTCCCTTCCCGTGCACAACCGATGCCCCCCTTTCTGTAGACCATCTCCCAAACACCAACAAGCCCTGACCCTATATGAGTAGCAGAAACCACAAGTTCCACACTCTTATGAACGTGGAACCAGTGCTAGCTGGAAATATCCAACATGGCTGCTGGATGTGCCCCCCATTTCTACCTCTCCATAACCTTTAGAATGAAATTACCATGTGGGAGCACTCACCACAATCATATGGCTGATACCACGACACATCTGGTATTTCCTAAAAATAATTTTTTTTCACAGGTAAACTCAAGAACCTACAATTAGCCTGACCAGGAGCCCCACAGCAGCCTACAGTGCTAGGACCAGATAGGATGCACTTAAGACACTCCATTTCACACTTACGGAGGAACCATGACTGAAATATCAAATTATTGATACGTTATTGGGGTTCAAAAATCAGCACATATGTACACTGAGAGGTCTTCAACCCTGCCTCAGAATCCAGGTTCCTCTGATCTTGTTTCTGCTCAAGTGCAGGAGGGAATCCTTCTGGAATTCCTTTCTCCAACTGAACACAACTTCTTCCAAAAGGAAAACAATTGTCTTAGGAATCTCATCAGACAGGAAAGATGAACTACCAGAGAAAGGGGGGGACTAAACGTCTCCATGCCCAGCACAGCCTACTAGGACAAATGTTCCATCTATTCTTTTAAAAGCAGTTCTGAAGGTGTACCTAAGAGATGATGTTGTCTACTATAAGACATCTTTGTTTCACCCCTTCCGTGGCATGCTCTCACCGTGCTCTTGGATATTCGAATCGCTTTTTTTTTAATTTTTTATAATGCTTTTATTTAAAGAATATAAATTTCCGAAATACAGCTTATAGATTACAATGGCTTACCCCACCCCATAACTTCCCTCCCACCCGCAACCCTCCCCTTTCCCACTCCCTCTCCCCTTGCATTCACATCAAGGCTCATTTTCAATTCTCTTTATATACAGAAGATCAGTTTAGTATATATTAAGTAAAGATTTCAACAGTTTGCCCTCACATAGCAACACAAAGTGAAAAATACTGTTGGAGTACTAGGTATAGTATTAATTCACAATGTATAGCACATTAAGGACAGAGATTCTACATGATATATTTTTTAAAAATTGATTAATTTTCTATGCAATTTCCAATTTAACACCAAGATTTTTTTTCATTTTTAATTATATTTATATACAGAAGATTGATTCAGTATATACTAAGTAAAGATTTCATCAGTTTGCACCCACACAGAAACACAAAGTGTAAAAATACTGTTTCAGTACTAGTTATAGCATTACTTCACATTGGACAACACATTAAGGACAGATCCCACATGAGACGTAAGTACACAGTGACTCCTGAAGTTGATTTAACAATTTGACACTCTTGTTTATGGCGTCAGGAATCTCCCTAGGGTCTAGTCATGAGTTGCTGAGGCTATGGAAGCCTTTAGGGTTTGCTGATTTCAATCTTATTCCAACAGGGTCATAGTCAAAGTGGAGGTTCTCTCCTCCCTTCAGAGAAAGGTACCTCCTTCTTTGATGGCCCCATTCTTTCCACTGGGATCTCACTTGCAAAGATCTTTCATTTAGGTCTTCTTTTTTTTTTTGCCACAGTGTCTTGGCTTTCCATGCATAAAATATTCTCATGGGCTCTTGAGCCAGATCCGAATGCCTTAAGGGCTGATTCTGAGGCCAGAGTGCTATTTAGGACATCTGCCATTCTATGAGTCTGCTGTGTATCTCGCTTCACATGTTGGATCATTCTCTCCCTTTTTGATTCTATCAGTTAGTATTAGCAGACACTAGTCTTGTTTGTGTGATCCCTTTGACTCTTAGACCTATCAGTGTGATCAATTGTGAACTGAAATTGATCACTTGGACTAGTGAGATGGCCTTGGTACATGCCACCTTGATGGGATTGTATTGGAATCCCCTGGCACAATTCTAACTCCATCATTTGGGGCAGTTACGATTCAGCATGTCCCAAATTGTACATCTCCTCCCTCTCTTATTCCCACTCTTATATTTCACAGGGATCACTTTTCAGTGAAAATTTAAACACCTAAGAATAATTGTTTGTTAATTACAGAGTTCAACCAATAGTACTAGAATAAAAAAAAACTAAAATGGATAAAGTATTACATTGTACAACAACAGTCAGCACAAGAGCTGATCAAGTAACTGTTTCTCGTAGTGTCCATTTCACTCCAACAGGTTTCCCCTTTGGTGCTCAATTAGTTGTCACTGATCAGGGAGAACATATGATATTTGTCCCTTTGGGACTGGCTTAATTCACTCAGAATGATGTTTTCCAGATTCCTCCATCTTGTTGCAAATGACCGGATTTCATTGTTTTTGACTGCTGTATAGTATTCTATAGAGTACATGTCCCATAATTTCTTTATCCAAATGTATGCTTTGAATTCCCTGTGATCTTTTGCTGTGAGGTTCCCTTCGTTTACCTACTTTCATGTTGATGGCTGTGTTTCTGTGTTTGTGTGTAACACATCTTTAAGCATCTTTTGCAGGGCTGGACGAGTGGCAACAAATTCTTTCAATTTCTTTTTGCAGTGAAAGGTCTTTATTTCACCTTCATTCATAAATGAGAGCTTTGCAGGATATAATATTCTGGGCTGGCAGTTTTTCTCTCTTAGTACCTGGGCTATGTCTCGCCATTCCCTTCTAGCTTGTAGGGTTTCTGATGAGAAGTCTGCCGTGAGTCTAATTGGAGATCCTCTGAGAGTAATCTGACGTTTCTCTCTTGCACATTTTAGGATCTTTTCTTTCTGTTTCACTGTGGTGAGTTTAATTACAATGTGTCGTGGTGAGGATCTCTTTTGGTCATGTTTACTAGGGGTTCTATGAGCTTCCTGTACTAGGATGTCTCTGTCCTTCTCCAAAACTGGGAAATTTTCTGCTATTATCTCACTAAAAAGGCATTCTAATCCTTTCTCCCTCTCCATGCCTTCAGGAACTCCTAGAACTCGAATGTTGGGTTTTTTAATAGTATCCTGTAGATTCCCAACAATATTTTTTAGATTTCTATTTTCCTCTTCTTTTCTTTGGTTTGACTGTATATTTTCCTGTGCTCTGTATTCTAAGTCTGATATTCTCTCTTCTGCCTCACCCATTCTGTTTGTAAGGCTCTCTAATGTGTTTTTCATTTGATCTATTGACTTCTTGACTTCATTATGATTTCTCGTCACTATCACAGTTTCATGTTCTACTAGTTGTTTCATTTCAGCTTGATTCCTCCTTAATATTTCATTTGCATGAGAGAGATTTTCTACCTTGTCCATTAAGGATTTCTGTAGTTCAAGAATTTGTTTTTGAGTACTTCTTAGTGTTCTTATCAATTTTTTGAGATCTGCTTCTTGCATTTCTTCTGTCTCATCATCTTTGTAATCTTGAATTGGGGTGTCTTTTTCATTTGGGTGTGTCATAGTGTCTTCCTTGTTCTTGTTACCTTGGTTTTTGCGTTTGTTGTTTGGCATATTGGTTTCTTCACTGTGGTGTTTTTTTCTTGTTATACTATGACTCTAGATAGGTGGACTGTCTGCTTTCAATGGAGCCTTAGAGGCTTGAGATGGGTGTGGCCTGATAGCTCTGTTTGGTTCCTCAGGGTTGAGGGTGTGCCAAAGGTGACACTCCCACGTTAGGTGTGGTAAATCTCTCCCTGTTTCTTTCTTTATTTTTGATTCAAAAGGGAAGTAATTCCACACAGCTGAATGGAATTGGGGGTGGTTAGCAGGCAAATGATATACCCACAGGAGCCAGAGATCGGAAGCTCTTTCCCAAGGACCACAGAGGGAATCTCTGCAGCCTTCAGTGTGGGTTCAAATTCTCCTGCAGTCTCACCACTGGGCTACCAAGGCTACCGAACTGTAGCGTCTCTGGAGAGTACTCACGTGGTGAATTCCATGAGTTCTCTCCCCCACAGTCTCTTTTTTCACAGTCTCAGTTCATTAGCACCACACATTCATTAGGTTCTAATCTCCTGTTATTTCACCCCCACGCCCAGAGTCACGTTTTTCTGCTAGGCTCAGGGCTGGTGCAGACCTGGGGTCGCCCTGCTTATGACGTATGTCCAAAATGACGCCTGCTCTTTGTCTTGCTCACCTTTGAGAGGTGGGCGGAGAGAGAGAAACCCGTGTCCGTATCGGTCACTTTTTTCTTTCTCTCTCTCTTCTAGTTAGCCTGGTGAACTTTTCCCCACAGGGTTTCAAGCCTTGTTCGCTCTAGTCTCCTCTTTCCTTTTCCCTGCTGGTGTTTCGGGCTATGGAGGTTCTGCTCACCTCGCGTTCCAGCGCTGGTGCGTTGAGTCTGCCGCTGGTGTCCCAAACTGCGGGCTCCCACGCTCTCCTCAAAGGTCTACTGTGAATCATTAGTTCTGGAAGAGTTTCCTCTGCTGTTTCTTCCCCTACTCTTCCTTGAACCTGCAGTATCTCCACTTTTATTAAACTGTCTCTCCCCGGACTATTGGTGTGCTCCCTTCCTATTCCGCCATCTTGCCCTCATCCCTAATCTTTTTTTATCCAATTCTCTATTTCTCTCTGTAGCTCAAAAAGTTATTTAAGCTTTCATCTATCTATTGTTAATTAATTTAAATGCACCTTCTGGAAGCAAAGGCGTGCCTTTCCTTTCATTGTCTAAATCTATTTACACTCAATCTATTACATGTTAACTGCATGCAATTAAAGACATTTCTAAATTTTTTTTTTTTTTGACAGGCAGAGTTGGACAGTGTGAGACAGAGAGAGAGAGAGAGAGAGAGAAAGGTCTTGCTTCCATTGGTTCACCCCTCAAATGGCCACTACTGCCAGTGCTGTGCCGATCAGAAGCCAGGAGCCAGATGCTTCCTCCTGGTCTCCCATGCGGGTGCAGGGCCCAAGCACCCAGGCCATCCTCCACTGCCTTCCTGGGCCACAGCAGAGAGCTGAACTGGAAGAGGAGCACCCAGGACTTACTGGGGGGGGGGGGGTTGAGTGCACAGTGACTCCTGTTGTTGATTTAACAAATTGACACTCTTGTTTATGGCGTCAGTAATCACCGAGGCTCTTGTCATGAGTTGTCAAGGCTGTGGAAGCCTTTTGAGTTCGCCAACTCCTATCTTATTTAGACAAGACATAGTCAAAGTGAAAGTTCTCTCCTCCCTTCAGAGAAAGGTACCTCCTTCTTTGATAGCCCATTCTTTCCACTGGGATCTCACTCACAGAGATCTTTCACTTAGGTTTTTTTTTTTTTTCCCCAGAGTGTCTTGGCTTTCCATGCTTGCAAAACTCTCATGGGCTTTTTTTTTTGCCAGATCCGAAAGCCTTAAGGGATGATTCTGAGGCCAGAGTTCTGTTTAGGACGTCTGCCATTCAATGAATCTGCTGTGTATCCCGATTCCCATGTTGGATTGTTCTCTCCCTTTTAATTCTATCAGTTAGTATTAGTAGACACTAGTCTTGTTTATGTGATCCTTTTGACACTTAATCCTATCATTATGATCAATTGTGAACTGAAAATGATCACTTTGACTAGTGAGATGGCATTGGTACATGCCACCTTGATGGGATTGAATTGGAATTCCCTGGCATGTTTCTAACTCTACTGTTTGGGGCAAGTCCGATTGAGCATGTGCCAAACTGTACATCTCCTCCCTCTCTTATTCCCACTCTTATATTTAACAGAGATCACTTTTCAGTTAAATTTAAACACCTAAGAATAAGTGTGTGTTAATTAAAGAGTTCAACCAATAGTATTAAGTAGAACCAAAAAAAAAATACTAAAAGGATAAAGTGTTAAGTTTTTCCTCTACAGTCAAGACAAGGGCTGATCAAGTCATTGTATCTCATAGTGTCCATTTCACTTCAATAGGTTTCTTTTTAAAATACTCTAATAAAATGGAAATGGTTTTTTTTAATTACGCTTAGAACACTTCAAATACTGATTTTAAGCATCAGTTATAGGCACTCAGAAATGTTGTCACTCTTATTATCCCTTAATATAAAAAAGAAGTTTTGGTGTTTTTTTATCAGGAGACATAACACTAAGTCCTTGAATTTATTTAGGAAAAATCCTAATCTCAGACTACATCTGTGCATTGGGAAGTTAATAAGAACAGTATCAAAGACAAAAGCAAATATAAATCACTCAAGATGAAACTTGAAGCTAAGTTTAATCTTTTGATGGGGATTGGGGTAGGCATAAAGCATGTTTTCTTGTGGTATTAGATTTTCATCATTATAACAAACAGAGAAACTACTTAAGAAAAATCAGACTTTATTCTGACTCACAGTTTGGGTGTTCACAGTACTTGATGGAGTGGATCCATTGGTCTGTCATTTGATGAGGGCAGTGAGTAGCAGAAAACATGCTGAGGAAGGATCACCTGTTGATGCAGGGAACAGAGACAGAGAGCAGCTGGGACCCACCCAGCTTGTGAAACTAACCCTCTCATGAGAACTACTTCTGAGGGCATACCTCCAATGACCTAATGGCCTCTCTCACTGGGCCTGTCTCCTAGACATCACAGTCGGATCATGACTCCATCCTTAAGCCATTAACCATTAACATTATACTTTGGGGAACAAGCTTTCAACACATGGTGCTTTGGGGGATACCCAAACTAATATCCAAACTATAGCATTTCTATACCATAAAATTTTTCACTGAGGAAGTAAATTCTTGCTAAAACTTGGAATCATTACTTGGAAAAAATTAGTATGAGAAACTTCTAGAAAGAAAACTGGTTTATAGTCACAGAGTGCTTGATTTCATTCCATTTCTACCCTCAGGGTGACCTGATCAAATTTACACTTTGACAATTTTACAATCCCTACCTTCAGAACCACAACTGAAATCCTAAGTACCTATACAGTTTAAACAATTATGATGCCTATTTGTATTTTAAAAAATCAAGATATATATACATATATATATATATATATATATACATACATAGATTAAAAACTGGTTAGTTAGGAAATTTGTATTCATATGTTCTTAGATTAAAAGAGAATATATGATATATAAGTTTGACATTTAATCTGATGATTAAGATGCCTGCATCCCACATTGAAATGCTGGATTTGATTCCTATTCCCAGATCCTAAATCCAGTTTCCTGTTAATGCAGATCCCATAACACAGCAGTGATGCTCAAGTAACTGGGTTCCTGCCACCAATGTGGGAGACCTGAACTGAGTTTCCAGCAGCTGGCTTTGGCCTGCATAACTGAAGGTTTGTGTGCTTTGTTAACATCTCCCACATCTGAAACTTTTATATTGAAATGTTCCTTCTTATGGTATATTTATTTTATAATGATTTTGGATATATTCCTTATTAGTAAAGAAAAGGAGACAGAATTGTCTGAAAAGTGGTATAGCTATTCAAACACTTTTAGGAATAAAATTTAAGTTAGTCTTTGTTTGAGCTAAGCATATAGGGAATCTTTGCTACAGATATTCTTAAGTACATACCATGGTCTTCTCCCACAACAGTAATCCAGTTTAGACTCAGGTGGGAATTGTATTTTGAAGTAATACAGGCTTAAAATGAGGAGATATTGATATTGATTGGTGGTAGCAAAGGAGAGTGTTTCTGAAGAATTTCAAAGAGAAAATTTAACAAATTAATCAGTTAAGTTAGTCAAAGCCTCAAAACAGTAGTTGTAAGACTTTATTAATTTGTTTAAAATTATTTATGTATTCATTTATTTTATTTGACAAGCAAAGACACATACACCGAGAGAGAGAAATGGAGAGAGACAGAGAGAGACAGAAAGAGACAGAACTCTCTTCTATTGGTTTAATCCTGCAAAGCCTGTGTAGTAGCTAGGACTAGGTCAGGCTGAAGCTAGGAGCCAGAAACCCAATCCATGTCACCCAAGTGAGTGTCAGGGACCCAACTACTGGAGACTCTGGGGAGATATTAGCAGAAAGCTGAAATAAGAGGCAGCCATTAACGTGTGATGCAGGCATCTCACTTTGTTTCTTAACTGTTACACTAAGCTCCCATCCCATAGGACATTCATTTTTAGAGGTGGAGCTGGATAAATTATGATTCTTCTTCAAATATCAGTTTCATTATTTATATAGTTCTTAAATCTCTGAACTTGGTAAGTGTCTTGAAGTCTAGGACTAAGTGTTATTCCATTGTTATGTTCTCTGAAGTAGTTGTATAGCACCTTGATCAAGCTATTTGCATTTCCTGTTTGGGAGTTCCATCACTGACGGAGCCTGCTGGATGGCATTGTTCATGTAAACATAATAGACAGGTCCGGATGCTGACCAAGCATTTGGCTTAGTATAAGGTGGTGTTGCTCAGCATTGGTATGTGGGTGATAAGAAGTACATTTCATTTTACCACATTGTGTTTTATGAAAGTCAGTAGATGTGGGATTAATTAAGTATGCAAAACAGTTAGACCTACCTGTGTGTATATATATATATATATATATATATATATATAATGTTTTAAATTTAAATATTTAGAATTATATAGTGATGGAATTAAATGACCCACAAATGTATAACAGTTTTTTTGGTTTAACATGTTAATATACATTAGAATGAATTTAGCACATTAGTGCATGATTTCAAATGGTTAATGAGTAGATTTTTAAAACAGGAACCTACTGAATTTTGTATGAAGATTTCACGACTCAAAGAAGCTCTTCACTCCAGGGCACCCGGAGGCAAAATTATAAAAGAGGGAAGGTTTGCATTTAGCATTTCTATCTTTATTACCTTTTACTTTTAGGAATAAATCCATTACCTAAGCAACACGGTAACTCTGATGCTCATATCCAGCCTTTTATTCTTACTCTTTCTGTGTCTTCCATGTGATCAAGTACTCTCCTGTCCCAATAGTCCAGACTTCAAGGTAATTGTTCTATCTTTCTGAGTTCTCACCACTCTTTTCTGTTTGAAGTGGGCTACCCATGGACAAGTATTGAGTAATTTTCCCTCTCTACCAGCCATTCAAAGAGCTAGTGCAAAAGGTTGCACCACTTGTGTACGACATAGAGGCTCAGAAGCCATCTGAAATACATATACCATCTTAGCTTCATAGACAAGACTTGAATGTAAAAATGAAAAATTTTCTTCTTGTGGTTTTAGCAGAATAGCTTGATGCATTTCTACACAAGTGGAGTGGAGACTATAACCAAAATACTGTGGGAAGTGACACTATTCTAAGTAGTTCCCCTGTTGATACTGTGTTCCATAAAACTGAGCTCCCACTGCCCAAGATTTCCTCCAGTTCTCCACCATCCTTGTGTTTATTGTAGTTCTACTGCAGTCAAAGCAGAGCTGTCCCAAGGGATCAGCATGTCATCCTGTGCTTGCTGAATCACATTTTAAAGCACGTTTTGGCTTTTCCATTTTTTGTGTGGTTTTGTTCATTTAATTTTAGAATTAGTGTGTTTTAGACAAACATAAGGGCATCTGAGGCTATTGTTAAAGGGCTAACACAATTGTATTAAAATAATTTTAAAAGAGGAAGTAGGGATGGGAAGAGAGAGGATAAAGGTTGCATGGAAGTACTGTTTTGTTGCATCATCTTTGTCACTAGCTCAACTGCTGAGGGTTTTATGCAGGATTTGTTTTGTAGCTGCATTCATCTTTGTCCTTCTCCCCCTGAATTTGCCATTTGTCTCGCCTTGTAAATCAAATCTTACCAATGGAACAAGGATATTGGTGGCTGGTAAGAGACCTACCTAGAAAAAAAATAACATGGGAACCAAATTTATGACTTTGGCAAAAGATGTCCCTGTGGAAATCTCAAGGTCATGTTAGAATATAATGGAATACAGGAGCACTGATCACGAGGTAGGAAAATTGCTTGCAGACTCACTCTAGAACAATTCCTCACAGTCATGTAAGTTCTGACAGTGTGTTAACACTGAAGACGAAAATCAACAAAGAACCCAAATAACCAGTCAACCCCAACTTCCTAAAAACACTCAAAGATTATTATTGATAATAAAATGGAAAGTGTAGCTTTTTTTCCTGCAAATTGTTATTCTCTTTGTCATTAGCTAAAAGTATAGATCATTGTGTCCCCGACTCTCAAGATGTATTAGTGCAGCTGAAGATGCTGACTTGAGGGATTTGCACAATGTCATCTAGAAACTTGATGAATAAGGAAAGAAAGAGCAAATTACAGCTCTGTCTTCAAATTTGTGTCAGAACTCAAAGCAACCATATACCCCAATATACGGAGTATGCTTATATGCATTCTTATGAACTAAGGTAGATGTTTAAAAATGAAAGCTATTAGTTTAGTTACATGCAAACTGTTCAACCTTAGATTTTATTTATTTTGTATAAATTTATTTTATTTGAAAGGCAGAATCACAGAGAGAGAAGGAGATACAGAGAAACTGAGAGATCTGCCATCCACTGGTTTACTCCTCAGATGGCTGCAATGGCCAGTGCTGAGTCAGGCTGAAGCCAGGTGCCTGGAACTCTGTCTGGGTCTCCTGCAAGGGTACAAGAGCCCAAGTACTTGGGCCATGTTCTGCTCCTTTCCCAGGTGCATTAGCAAGCAACTGGTTCAGAAATGGAACAGCCGGGATTTGAACCAGCACCCATATAGAATGTTGGCTTTTCAGGAAGCAGCTTAATCTGCTGTGCTACAATGACAGCCACTAAATTTTTTATTTTAAAATGACTATAGACTTATAGGCACATTTTACATTTTTTTCAAGATTTCTTGGAATTCAGTATTTCAAAACTAAAGTTCATTTATTTCACTTTATTATTATTAGCTTATTTGTTTTATTGACACACAATATTTGTACATATTTATGGGGTACAATGTAATGTTTTGATATATGCATGCATTTTAATAATCAAATTAGGATAATTAGCATCCATCACTTCATATATTCAAAATTTCTTCATAGTGTTAACTGTCATCATTCTTATTGTTTGAATGAAAGAATATTTTTCTCCCAAATCCTGTCTGATGACATGTTCTTTTTTTTAAAGATTACTTATTTAAACAAAAGGTAGAGTCACAGAAATGGGGAGAGGGAGAGGGTAAGAGAAAGGGAGAGGGAAAGAGAGATAAGAGATCTTTTATCTGCTGATTCACTCTCCAAATGCCCTCAGTGGCCAAGAATGGGCCAGGCTGAATCAAGAGCCCAGAACTCCATCCATCTGGGTTTCCAACATGCTAGATAGGGGTCCAAGTACTTGGGCCATCATGTGGTGCCTCCCGAGCCCATTAGCAAGAAGCTGGATCAGAAATGTGGAGTAGTCAGGGTTCAAATTTGCACTCCAATATGGGATGTGGGAATACCAAGTGGTGGCTAAATCCACTGCACCACAATGCCTACCCCATAGTAACATAATCTTCTTAGAAAGAATGATAATAACTATACTTACCCAATAAAATACAATCCCAACACACATATCAATTCCACCATCTTTAAGGAGTTTAAATTCTACATCTCCTAAGCCATGCTTGGAACTAAAGTTATAATAAAATAATAAACATAGACATGCACCCAAAGTGCTTATGTCTACTTGGTGAAATGACATTTATTTATACCATTAAAAACTTGAATGTCTAACCACACAGAAACTTCTAGCACTCTCAATTTTTTCTATTGTCTAAAGCTTATCTACAGAACAACACACTATCAGCTAGCAGAAGTTAAGGGTCAAATAAGTAATATAGAAAATAAAAGCAAAAAAGCAAGTTAAAATAAAACCACTATACATTTTTTTAATAAAATGCATCAATAGCCACACAGTATTTTAAAGTCTAAAGTGGTGAACATCCTTTGTAAGATAATGAAGGCAGAGTTTGGATCCTGGCTTTGGGACAGCACGTATGATTTTTTGAAAGCATTCTACCATGGCCATTGTTTTCCAATGGGATTGATAGTGACATTCAGGGTGGGATAATTCTTCTTTATTTGTTCTGTCTGGAAATTTGCGGTATGGTTACTGTCCTTCCATTTCAGTATCAAAGGTCAGTACCTCCTTTCATTTATCACAACATCAATGCCCTCCCTAAAGCCTCATGTTTGTCAGCAAATTGAGTAGAAGTTTGGGATGGGGAAAAAAGGAGGGTAATACTGTGCTGGTTGAGAATCTCTGTTTTTAAACCATTTTTTACTCTTGTTTCCTTCATTAATGGAGGCTTTGTTCATAAGTTAATTTACTATCTTTTTTTTTGATTTTCTATGATTCCCTGCCACTTACAATATAAAGTAAAATCATAAGGATGTTGCTTTTATGGTGTTTGAGACTGCTGCTGACATTTTATATTTCCATTTTTCTCCTACAAATATGACCATTATGTAACAGGTGAGTTTTGGTAGGCATTGGGAAGGAGGTGGTAAACAGCTAGAAGCAGAGCACACAATAGAATAGGACAAAATATCCTTCTCCGCCACTATCATTTATCAAAATATTCCTAACTTTCAAAGCCAAATACAAAAGTTAAGTCCAGGGCAACTGGACAGCTAACATGATGGTTGGATGCCCCACTGCCATGTCGAATTGCCTGGAATCAATGGCTGGCTCCAGTTTCTAATTCCAGCTTCCTGCTAATGCAGACTCTGGGAGGCAACAAGGATGATTCAAGTTGTTGGATGACTGCCACGCATGTAGGAAACCTGAATTCAGCCTGGTCCAGCCTCTGCTATGGTTGGGTATTTGGAGAGTGAACCAGTGGATGGAAGCCCTCTCGCTCACTATCTCTTTCCTTTCCTCCATCTCTCAAATAAACAGATAATTTTAAATTAAGAAAAATTCAAATTTGAAATATTTCATTTTCTCCTCTCCCTGCCCTCACATTTCTTAGTGAACATGAACTGTGTGTATGTCGCATAATGAGGAGAAACAGCAATTCACTGTACCTCAGAGCAATTACTGTCAACAAAACAAGGCTAATTTTACTAAGAATCAATACTAAATCTTATCACATGTGTTGGAAAAGTAACTGCTCAAGTGCAGAATCTCGTAGTTCTCAGCAGCATATATTAAAAGAGACTGTAGAAGATCATCTGAACTTCTATGAGCTATGGCCATTCTGGCAAAACTAACCACGATTTTATATGTGTGTTATAAACACAGAGGAGTGTCACTGACTTCAAGACAACAGGGATCTTCTCTCCATAATCAGAAGATCTTTCAATGACACTTTTTTAATCATTCATAGCACTCAACTATTGCCCTATGTTTTATTTATTTATTTATTTATTTTCTGTCTCAAGTTCTCCACATACCTAGAAAAGGAGAAAGACAGGGACTGCTAAGAACAAAATTGTGAGTAAGCTAAAGTTGATTTGGGTAGCTACCTTTGATACCTGTCTGTTTCTTGGTGGGTTTTTTGATTTTGCATCTATTTCCTTTTGTGAAATCTAATTTATTCGTATTCTGAGACATTCTCATTTATTTTGTGATGGAGCTCCAACTTTTTATATGAAAAGGGGTTTGCATTGAAGATATAAAAGGAGGTGACCTTTACCCACTGATGAAATTGTAAGCAAGATTTATGATCTTGAAAGGATTCATGTCTACACAGATGGCAAATCCAGCGTCTCTAGCCTTCTCCACTGCCTAATTTCCTTCTGCCACCTTGCTTTGCTGCAGTGTTCAGTCATTGTCTTCTTCGCTATGTTTGAATTGACAAACACGTTTTCAAATGAAATCTTTACTAAAGGTGAAGTGAAATGATTTTTTCCTTCAAGGTCTGAATTTAGGAACCTGTCTTTCCTCATAACAGCTGATGACATCTTTGGTGTCTAGGAACAGAAGGGAGAATCCATCTGTTGGCAGGAAGAGGAAAAAAAGGATATACACAAAGTACTGTACATTTGCAATTTATTCCAAACACTACAGACAGGAAGTGGCAATGCTAAATGTCTATGTGCATACTTTTCATTATTACATGCAAAAGTTACATTTAGAATGAACTTAAGAAATCACACATTGAGTAGTCACTTTTCTTTACCCCAAACTCAGTTTTTAAAAATGTATAATCTATAATACTAAAGCTAATGAGACATTGAAACATTAAACTGGCTGCATAGTATACTCTAAAATTATTACTCCATTTAGTTAACTTCCACAATCATTTTTGATTCCCTGATGCAAAGAGAAATACACATTAACATTTGTCCTTTACCTTGGAACCTTAACATTTTTCTCTTTATATTTTTCAGATTTGAAAATCATTAATTTCTTCTTAGGAGAAAACTATGTGTATTCCAGGCCCATGAAACTGAATCAACAGAATATTCTGTTTAGCACAAGTTCATTGTTTCCTAAAAAAAGTGGCTTTTGTGAGCTGTGTATGTGTTGGATTTTTTTTTTTAATGATGTGTTACAAAATATATCTGGGCTGCTATAAACAATCTTCCCTTTGTTTAACAGAAATAAAAGGAGAGAGAACAAGAGTAAGTAAAAAGCTCGCTGTTGCAATGTGATCACTCTTGAAAACAGTCCATATACTTTTCACAAATCTTTGTCCAGTCAGAAGCAACATGACCTATGACAGGGTGTGTACAAGTATTTGCACGTAAGTGGACATCCTCAAAATAATTCTTGAACTCATCTGCTGTATCTCACTATGTCTGAAATATTATGAATATTCAAAGTTGTTTAATATATTTTAATGTAAAAAACACAAATGCCCTGAAAATACATATGAAGAATGGAGGAAAGTTTTGCCTTGTCAGAGCTGATGTACTCAAAAAGGCACTGGAGTGCTGGTTCCTTAATTTACTAGTTACCTTTGGGAAGATTGTCCAATATGCATAAATACCATGTTTCACATATGTTTGGTCAGATTCATGGTAATAGAATGTGCGTCTGCCATGTGGCAGGTACTTTGCAATATGAGTTGTTTGATCTCACCTGAATTTAATCTATTAAAAATAATAGTTGAAGATTTTCTCTTCTATGGCCTCAAAACCAAAGAAAAGTTAGAAAATACAGATGCATACATATAGATACATATATAACTTTTTAAAAGACACCAAATCTGGCCAGCACCATGGCTCACTTGGCTAATCCTCTGCCTGTGGCGCTGGCACCATGGGGTTCTAGTCCCTGTTGGGGCGCCGGATTCTGTCCCAGTGGCTCCTCTTCCAGTCCAGCTCTATGCTGTGGCCCGGGAAGGCAGTGGAGGATGGCCCAAGTGCTTGGGCCCCTGCACCTGCATGGGAGACCCGGAAGAGACACCAGGCTCCCGGCTTCAGATTAGCACAGCGCGCCAGCCGTAGTGGCCATTTGGGGGGTGAACCAACGGAAGAAAGACCTTTCTCTCTGTCTCTTTCTCTCACTGTCTAACTCTGCCTATCCAAAAAAAAAAAAAAGACACCAAATCAAAGAATTTAACTTAATTTTTTTTTTTTTAAAATATTTACTTGGGAAGCAAGAAAACACATAGAGAGAAAAAGGCTAGAACTGGGACTGGGCCTGGTAGAAGCTAATCCAAGTCTCCTACACAGAAGGCAGCAATCCAGTTACTTGAACCAATGCCTTCCAGGATTTGCATTGGCTGGAAGCTAGAGTTAGGAGCACAGCTGAAAACTGAACCCATGTAACCTGGTATGGGATATGGGCATCTTAGTTGCTGGACTATACAACTGCACCAAGAGCTCAACTTTAATTCAAGGAAGAAAGACATTCAAAACATAAATCAAATGACCCATTGGGACCTGTCAATATATATCTATTTTCCTAATATCCTGCAGCACTGGGTGTGCTGGGTTTCTCCTGCTTACAGCTCTCCCTTGAGTAAAGTTAACTAGTAGACTGAGGCCAGAGTTTTCCTCTTTCTTTCCTCACCATCTAACTTACTGTAACAATGAAGGCAGAGTCATGTGGGTTTAGTTAACAGAGAAAAGCACATGGCACTATTTGCTTAGATTGGAACTTCAATTACATTGGGGGTGAGCACAGCTTCTAACTGATAAAGAAGAACCCAAATGAAATTTTATTATGAACAGTTCTTCATTCACTAATGTTAGTGTAATATGAGAAAAGAGAGCAGGTTGGTTTTCTTTGCATTCCCTGAAATTTCTGTTGGATCAATACTCTCTAAGCATCATTTTTATACAGGGTCAAACTTATACTTAAAAAAAAAAGTCGGCTGGCACCGTGGCTCACTAGGCTAATCCTCTGCCTGCAGCGCCGGCACACCGGGTTCTAGTCCCGGTCGGGGTACGGATTCTGTCTCGGTTACCCCTCTTTCAGTCCAACTCTCTGCTGTGGCCTGGGAGTGCAGTGGAGGATGGCCCAAGTGCTTGGGCCCTGTACAAGTGTATGCAGGAGAAGCACCTGGCTCCTGGCTTTGGATCAGCGCAGTGCACCGGCCGCAGTGTGCCGGCAGAAGTGGCGGCCATTGGAAGGTGAACCAATGGAAAAGGAAGACCTTTCTCTCTGTCTCTCTCTCTCACTGTCCACTCTGCCTGTCAAAAAAAAAAAAAAAAGTCCCTAACTCGGTGTTTCTCTCTTTTGTTAATGAGATGACTGGAAGGTCAAAATATCAGGACACGAATGAGAAATTCCGAGATCCCATCTCTTCTGCTACAAAGCCAGGCAGTAAGCACAGAGAACTAATAGGGATGAGATTTCCTCAAGCACTTTCTAGGGGATTCTCCTCCTCGTCACTCTGTGAGTGAACCAAGACCATTTCTGAGGAACATCATCCATGAAATCCTTTCCCGACATCAGGTGAGTCTGTTGAAGTAAATGCCCTGAGGCTGAAGTTGTAGTGAAAGTGCATAGTGCACACAGAAGACGTTTGGGGAGTCAAATCTCACTGCCTTACTGCACCTGACACATGTAAGGGTCTTCTTAAGGCCATACCCTTAGCTAGGAAGTTACACAGTGGTTTTAAAAGCACCCACCCTGGAGATCCTCCTAGGGACATAAATTCTGGGGAGGAAGTAGTGGGAACAGTACACAAGCTCTACCTCCTTCTGCATCCTCCTGCCTGCTTCTACCACTCACAAAAATTGCAGAGGTTCTCAGACAGCTGAACAACTATGTCCGTAAGGCCACTTGTTTCCAATGGTTCTCAGGATCCCAAAGGCCTGATACGTGCCAGGCTCTGACCCATTCTATCCAACAAACAGAGATCCAGACAGACAGTGAATCCTTGGCTTCCAGCAATTGCTTTCAGAAAAGTACTTCTCAAATTTTATCATGTTAGGAATTACCTGAGGATTTTGTTAAAAAACATTTTTATACATTAAGTCTGGAGTAAAGTCTGAGGCTCTGCAACACTAATTAACTCCTAGTTGAAGCAGATGCGCCAATCCTCAGTTCACAGTTTATGACTATTGGAAGAAGTCAACTCCACATCTGAAGCTAAACTAAATAGCTTTTAGGATTTTTTCACCAGAGGTTATCAGTTTCATTCCAGGAAGTGTGTCTACATAACACCAAATTTAGTTCCAGGATTTGCTGTGCTTAGAAGCAGAGAGGGCAAATGTTCCCTGAGTCTTCACTGTTCAGAGTAAATTCTCATGTTACCCAAGGGTGCTTTGACTAATATAGCATTGTGTCCCTGAGTACTCCTGTAGTGTCCAAAGCAAGAGAATTTGTTAATGCTGCCACTTACATAGGTAAATTTCATGGTGATACCAGGACAGGTGATTCCAAGAACAACTTTGATCCCCCCCACTCTTTGCTAAGAAATGCTTTTATATCATAACTGTTTACTTATAAGTCACAGAATACAGTATCCATAAGCAAAGTTGGCAGACCTAGAACTCTGATATCTTCTTTCAAAACAATTGTTGACGAACACTCAATGGAGAATAGGAGAGCCGTCTTCCTTCCATATTATCCCTCCTTTAGTAATTGTCATCTACTCACTTCCAGGTCTTTCTTCTGTGTGTATTGTAGTCCTTGGATCTAAGATTGTGGTTTTCTTTGCCATATGTATTGATAATATCCATCATATATGTCTTCGCTCATCCCACCTATTAACCTCTGTCTTTGGCTCTTATTACCATTTTCCAAATAAATAGCCATTACTCCCTTTGAGGCCCATATGTTTAAGTTTTGGATGACATTAACAAAAATCTTGGGGCTGGCGCAGTGGCTCACATGGCTAATCCTCCGCCTGCGGCGCCGACATCCCATATGGGTGCTGGGTTCTAGTCCCGGATGGTCTTCTTCCAGTCCAGCTCTCTGCTGTGGCCTGGGAAGGCAGTGGAGGATGGCCCAAATGCTTGGGCCCCTGTACCTGCATGGGAGACCAGGAGAAACACCTGGCTCCTGGCTTCAGATCAGCGCAGCACTGGCCGTGGCGGCCATTTAGGGAGTGAGCCAATGGAAGGAAGACCTTTCTCTCTGTCTTTCTCTCTCACTGTCTGTAACTTTACCTGTCTAATAAATTAAAAAAAAAATCTTGAGCTCCTATTTCACAGAGAATATCATATTTGTCAATTTGGTATACACACATCCTCCTCCTCCTCAATATCATCATCATATTACATCTGTTCTTCTAGTCCTTATGTATTGAGACTTTTCTCTTCCATTCAGAGATGAAGAGGTTTACTTGAACTTCAGCACCCACCTCTGTGACTCATCACTTATTTGTTTCTCATATAAAATAACAGCTTCTCTCTCCTCTGAATTATTACTTTTAGTATATAAACATATTCAAACAGCACTCAATGCTCTTCTTTTTAACGATCCCATGTTTCTCTCCTTCATTTGATAACAAAGCTATCAGAAAAAACAACTGAATTAGAATTGAGGCATCTAATTCTTTAACTGTCATTCAATTTCTTTCCCAACACCAGCTGTTTTCTGGGGTCACATATTTTAGCAGCTAAGTGCAATGGACAGTTTTAAATAATTATCTTAAACTTTCTGAAGAGTGGAGCAATGATTTCATCATTTTCAAATCTCCTTACCATCTTCCAGTTTATCAACCTTTTCTGAATTTTCTCTTCTCTCTCCAGCCACTTTATCATTGCCTCACTGTAATGAACAGCGTCACAATAGGTTTTCTGGGGACTCTGACGTGGTCCATATGGATTATAGTTGTGTTGGAGACAACGTTGCTATCACATTGACTGTGTAAGGCAGCAGAGTCTCCAGGGAGTTAACTTTAGTCATATATGGTGAAAACAAATTTTCAGTGTGAGGTTGATAGCATCAGTGGAGTAAGTTAAGATCTCTTTAAAGTACTCTTTTCTTTTCTTTGTTTTTTCAAAGATTTATTTACTTGAAAGGCAGAGTTATGGGGAGGGGGAAGAAAGAAAGAGAGAGCGAGAGAGTGGGAGAGAGGGAAAGAGGGGGGGAAGGGAGAGATTTTCTATCTGCTTGCTGGTTCATGACCTAGATGGCCACAATGGCTGGGGAAGGGCATCTTTTTTTCTCACCTAGCTAAGCCCACCTGGTGATCTTCCCACTCCTACATATGGATATTGCTATTCATATCTCAATCTCAGCCATGTTCCAGACTTGTATATGCAATTTCCTCTTCCCTAAATCAACTTGTTGATCCCTTAGGAAATTGAGATTCATCAGAAATCATAAACTGAATTCATTATCTTTTTTTTTCCTTAATGGGTCTTGTAGTTAAACTTTGTCCTGTTGGGAGATGACCCCGTCCCTAACCAGTTATTCAAGCGAGGCTAATGATCATGAACTCTGCTGTTTTATTTCTCTTTTGCACCTATTGGTCATGCCCAGTTCTTTTCTTAAGAACCTCCCACATCTAGTACGATACAAATCTTAGTGGGTCAGTCGCTAGCGTAAAGATTCATCACAGTTCTCTGCTGTTATTAGGAGTGGACCCAGCATCTTTCTGGCAGTACAGGAGGTTCTTCCTGTTTTCACCTCCAGCAGTTTCAGATTATTTCTCGTTATGCCCCTTCCCTCCTTGTCCACGTCCACTCCCTAAGGTCTAGCCATACTCAACTCCTCTAAATTTGTGGTGTAGCGTGTTCTCTCATTATCACTTTTGTACTTTGCAAATTATTTTTCATTTGACTAATTTGTCTCTACTTTTCATGACTTACCTAAGATTGTTCTTCCAATCTTGCATCTCTTTTACATATTGCCTATGGCCTTCTAGTACCTTGAACGTCACTAGACCAAAGTATTTGTCATTTTATTTTGTAATTGTCCACTTTACTTCATAGTAAATGGTTATTCAGTTAGATAAACACATGATTTGTTTTAGATAAATATTTGTTTAATAAATAACTGTTTTAAAATTACCTCTTTCTTTCTTTTTTTTTTTTTTTTTTGTTTTTTGACAGGCAGAGTGGACAGTGAGAGAGAGAGACAGAGAGAAAGGTCTTCCTTTACCTTTGGTTCACCCTCCAATGGCCGCCACAGCCAACTTACCGTGCTGATCAAATGGCAGGAGCCAGGTGTTCATCCTGGTCTCCCATGGTGTGCAGGGCCCAAGCACTTGGGCCATCCTCCACTGCACTCCCTGGCCACAGCAGAGAGCTGGCCTGGAAGAGGGGCAACCGGGACAGAATCTGGTGCCCCTACCGGGACTAGAACCCGATGGTGTGCCGGCGCCGCAAGGCGGAGGATTAGCCTATTGAGCCGCGGCTCCAGCCCTCATAGTAAATGGTTATTCAGTTAGATAAACATATGATTTGTTTTAGATAAATATTTGATTAATAAATAACTGCTTAAAAATTACCTCTTTCATGAAGTGAACTAGTCACTAAATTCAAATTTTAGAAAACAAATAATTAATCACATCACATAAGAATACTTGCTTCTCAGAATTTTATTAAGCAAGATTCAGAATTTCTTTGAAATTGAATAAAAATATGAATATACTTAACATTTCTTATTCAAATATCTTTTATATAGAAACAATGTGGAAACTGTCCATAGATAAAATATTAATGATCTTGCAGATTACTCTTTTTGTCTTCTTTCTCTCCTCAAAACTATTAACCCGTCCTTTAGCTATTCTGTAGCCTTTTAGTCCCTTAAGAATGCTATAACCCCTCATTAAATTCTACTCACAGGAGTGAATCTAACAATATAAGAATTCCAAGTTGTAAATGACAAATAAATTTAAAATGTTTGCCATTCGCAGGGAGGTTTACCATCAATAAATGGTTCTTTAGATATCTTCACTGCATGTGAGTGTACTTAGGGAGCTGTTATTGAGAGACTTATCAGTGAACTCAGTAATACCCCAGGCAAAAGCATACTCATTCCACATACTTCTTATGTAGAGTTGATCGTGAGTTCACCTCCATATGTAGCAACAAGTGAAATTCCAATGTGTAAGTGGCACCTTACCGGCCTGGAAGATTTTATGTGGATCTCAGTTCTCCATGTCTCTCAGACCTGGAGGAGAATCCAGTTCAGTGAAATCTATATACTGTAAGTGATCTACGAGTGTTTAGAGAAAGATTTTCTTCAGTACCCAATTTCTTCATATTTTCTTTCTTTCAATACACACACACACATACACACACACTTGCAAATTTTGCTGGGCAGATGGTTCTATTTCTGATAGGCAGAAATAAGATCCACAATAACAAAGTATATTTTCTTAAAATATAAAAGATAATTTCAAGGAGAGTACTTATTTTTTGTTTTTAAGTTTCTTCTCCCTTCATCTCTCTTCTCCCAATTTTGACAGCCTATCATGCCTGGGAAAAAAAAATCCTACTTCTTAATCAGTTTCTAAAGCTAATTCCAGACTATGTGTTCCATGGACTCTGAGGTTCTCTCCTACCACATTCCATGTATTCCAAGAGGAGGAAATGAAGTAAGGAAACGCTCATATGGGAATATTTTGGTGATTGCTTTATTGCTCATTTGGAAAGGGTGAGTCATTTTTCTCCTCATTGGCTTATCAAAAGCAGGCTATCCACTCCTGCTTGGTCACCTGGAGGTATAAGGCATAATTTATTTCATATTGATACACAGAGCACAGTCCTTTCTAGCTAATTTGCAGGCAAATTTCAGCTTCAGGAATTAGCAACCATTACAGGAGGCCATGCACAACAAGCACTTGCTCTTTGCTGACTGATACAGATTGCTATCTTATTTTTGGAAAATAGCCTGAAGCTAATAGGGCTCTGAGTTTTTGACAGACTTCATGTATTTCTATTTCAGAAGAAAATTTAGGTTTAAAAATCAAGTAGCCTGAGGGTTTGGAATCATACTTAAATTTTTAATAAGTTGTCAAAAAATACTTTTCATTATTCAGTTGTAACTGGTGTAACCTGTTTGCAAATTAATATGTAAATTGCTCAATCCTGTTACCAATTTGTTGTGCAAAAATAAAGGACCAGATAGCAAGTCAATTCTGTTTGTGCTAGACAGAGATGTCATATTCTGAATATATTTTTGCCTAGAACTAAACTGAGATAGGCCTTTCTTTTGCTTGTTTTCTATTGACCATGCAAATGAAGTTCTTAGGATAGATCTTGCAATAAAGCTTATTATTACCTACAGTTCACTGAGAGAATTACCTAGAACCCAGATAGGGAAAGAGAGACAATGAGGAAAAGAGAGACAGGGACAAGGGGAAAGAGAGAGGAAGAAAGAGAAAGAGAGGAGCTGACACTGTGGCACAGCAGGTTAAAGCCCCAGCCTGCAGTGCTGGCATCCCGTAAGGGCGTCTTTTTGAGCCTCAGCTGTTCCACTGCTGATCCAGATCCCTGCTAAAGCACCTGGGAAAGCGATGGAAGATGGCCCAAGTGATTGGGACCTGCACCCATGTGGGAGACCGGGAAGAAGCTCCTGGCTTCGGATTGGTGCAGCGCGCCGGCTGTAGCGGCCATTTGGGGAGTGAACCAATGGAAGGAAGACCTTTTCTCTCTGTCTCTCTCTCACTGTCTAACTCTGCCTGTCAAAAAAAAAAAAAAAAAGAAGAAGAAGAAGAAGAAGAAGAAGAAGAAGAGGGCATGAAAGTCGATGGCCTTCTGATGGACTGGAATACTTTTCTGGAATGTATTTTCCAAGGTATTTCAATCTTCATCTATAGTTTCCAAATGATCTTGTACAACTGTACCATCAGAACACCAAATGAAACTCATGAAACATGTGAGTATCTGAGGAATCCGCAGGCATCAGACCAATTATATTTCACCTAAGATATTCTGGATAGACAGAAGGCTTTTCAGCTGTATGTAAGGGGCAGTTGAATTTAAAGAGGTGAAATACAGAAGGATCATAGTCTGAGAGTCATGGATAATCTTAGTCCTAAACAAGTGAACATTTCAGAGTGACTTCTGTCATAAGCCAACTTGTTTAGATTTTAACATTCTAGAGTACTTCATGAGATGATAACACAAAGATTATTTATAAGTGGTTTTTGAAAAAAACCTCAGTGCCAAGGAAGCTATGTATCTGCAGAGTACTTTTCTCATGAATATTATAAACAGAACGGTTCCTTCAGAAGTCCAGTGATGTTATATATATGGGAAGGGAGGGCAGAGAAACCCAGAGACACAGGCTGAAGAGGTAATGTGCATGACAAAGAGTACGTATGATTTCCTTTACAATAACACACGACTAAATATTTAAAATACTGAGTAGATAAAAAAATAAAACCAGTACAATTTTTTAATTGGATGCCAACAATATGAGTGTTTCTTTTACTATTACCCTTACTCTGATGTATGTTTAAAATTTTTCTGAAAAAAATATGTCCTTCCCTAACTTTGTTTTCATTCTTGAACCACTAGAATAGCCAATGAAGGCAATTGATTTGATGTCCAGAAGTGTACATGCATTAAAAATCCACGTATATATTTGCAGATATTCATGACTCGTCTTTCTCCTACCCCCGTTCCATGCCAAGTCCATTCTTACATTTCTTAGATTCAACAGATTCCTTCTGTATACGTAGAAAGCATTTGCAAACCAAGACTGCTGGAGACTTTAGACTGGGACTTTGAATCGTCCAATGTAATTCTTGGTTCACATTCCTCAAAGCTTGGCCTTAATTCGGGTTCCTTTTGCTTTCAGTTCTTCCCTAGCAGCTTCTGCTCGGAGTCCCACGGAACGTTCTCAGGGTTGACAGTGCTTCTCTCATTTATGCTCTGTTTCCTAGAGCAAGAAGCCAAGGCCGAATCATAGAAGCCACGTGGTTCATCATACTATGCTGTATAGTCAGAGTTGTTTCAGACAGCAGAGTCATTTTCCGAACTCCAATGGAAAGAGCTCAGTAGATCGTTTGATAGTTGGCTGGTACTACCAACATCCTAACTGATTACCCTCCCATGAAATGGAAACTAAATTGGCATAAAAAAGGAACAGAAAACACTTTATTGGTTAAATGTTGGATTTTTGGAGCTATGAACCAAAACTCAAAACTCAATTCCTTGAGATCTCAAGAAGATGAATTACTTCCATGAGTGTCTGTATTTTCTTTTCTATAAACTTCGTGATGATTGATTCTGAGTTGTTGGGCTGACGCTGTGGCATAGCAGGTAAAGCTACCGCCTGCAGTGTCAGCATCCCATATGGGCACTGGTTTGAGTCCCAGCTGCTCTATTTCTGATCCAGCTCTCTGTTATGGCCTGGGAGAGCAGTAGATGGCCCAAGTCCTTGGGCCCCTGCACCCATGTAGGAGACACCCAAGCTCCTGGCTCCTGGCTTCTGGCTTCAGATTAGCACAACTCTGGCCATGTTGCCACTTGGGGAGTGAACCAATAGATGGAAGACCTCTCTCTCTCTTTTCCTCTCTCTGCCTCTCTTTAACTCTGCCTTTCAAATAAATAATTAAATATTAAAAAAATTCTTTATTGCTGAGGAGACTAAAGTGAGGCAGTATGCGTTCTCCTCCCAACTAAATGGGATATTGAGTTAGGATTCCAGACAGGGCTGGACTAGATTTGTGCATGGTACTCAAAACATCGTTGCTTACATTCAAACATATTAACAAGGAGGCATTGAATCGCTGCTGTGTTATGTGACACTGTTACCTTAGAAACTGGTCCTCTTCAGAGCTCTTCTTTTCTGTGTTGGTTTTGCTGATTTTTCACCTCTCTGAATGTAGCCCCCGATGATGTTCTAGGTTAACTCCAATCCTTCTTGGTCTATACATGAATTCCCTAGATCTGGTCTAATTGTGGTCTTAATCTCTACATGGTCACTGGCTGTTTTTTCTTTCTTTTAAAATCTTCACCCCATTTTATCCCCATGCCTCAGATTTTGAATGTAAACAACAGAAAGTCATTATGTCCAAACTGAACCTCTATTCTGTCTCTACCTTTCTTTTTGTCCTATTACCACTATTGGATTTTCCATCTCAGTTAAGGTTAGCACCGACCATTTGGGAGTTCTAGTAGGTCACCATTCAAATTTGAACAACTTTTGTTTAATCTTCCTCCTAAAATATGATTATTATTACCTTCTCTCCTTCCTTTTCTCTCCTTGCTACCCTCATTCAACTCAGATCATCACCCCTAACCTTGATTTCTAAAATACTTTGCTGGGTGGCTCCCCTAACTCCATTCTTTCTCATGGCTTGTTTGAAATGTGAGACTGGTATTCCATTCCCTTGTCTGAACTTAAGCTTGGCATATAACGGTGACCACAATCCAACTGCACTGGCCCCCAACACCTGATTCTCCCTGACTCCTATTTGTTTGCATTTGTTTGGCAAAACAAAACAAAACAAAACAAAATGTATGGGTCTCTCTCACCCAAGGAGACTTTATCTCCTTGCTTTTGATGTTGGTAACTTGAATGTGTCAAAAATTTCCTTTCACATTTTTTTTTCAAAGTAACTCACCCATATTCCATGAGATTAATTCTTCTCTAACTCTTTTGCTAAAATTCCCTTGAGTGGCTAGAAGAGTTGCACAGTATACCTGTGTCATTGCTCTGGGATGATTTTTGCCTTTTTAGTTGGTTACCAGTATTTAAATACTAACTTTGGAAAAATTGGAAAGGAAGATTGAACTCTACAAAAGGACTTCAACAAGTTCATGAAAATGTATATTGTGAAAAATCTGAATTTATTTGAGAAATTTTTACTAAAACAAACATCATTTAATTCCATTTTCATGAACTTTTTGAAGAACTCTTGTATGATATTTAAGGTGTACATTTTAAACTATTTTAATGGGTTGTTGTAGAGTTAATTCAGTGGACAGTGGTCTGAATATATCTTATATAGGCACAAACACAGTGGTCTGAATATATCTTATATAGGCACAAACACTGATAGCCTATACATTAGAGATAGAATCAAGCTTGAAAAATGTTGTTTCTGGGGCCGGCACCATGGCTCACTTGGTTAATCCTCCGCCTGTGGCACCACCATCCCATATGGGTGCTGGGTTCTAGTTCTGGTTGCTCCTTTTCCAGTCCAGCTCTCTGCTGTGGCCCAGGAAGGCAGTGGAGAATGGCCCAAGTACTTGGGCTCTGCACCCGCGTGGGAGACCATGAAGAAGCACCTGGCTCTTGGCTTCAGATGGTGCAGCGCTGGCTGTAGCAGCCATTTGGGGGGTGAACCAATGGAAGGAAGACCTTTCTCTCTGTCTATAACTCTACCTGTCAAATAAAAAAAAAGTACAAAAAGAAAAAAATGTTGTTGCTAAGGAAACCATAGGTAAAAGTTGGGTGACAAAGGTGATGCCTTCACGGAATGCATCCAGGATATGAAGTTTTCTGGGATGGGTTCTAGTCCCTACTCAATCTGAGGGCTGAGAGCCTGAGAGATATATTTAAACTCAGTCTTTTTCATTATTCAATTTAGTTCAATTGAATAGAAATGTTTAATTATATGTAACTTGGACTAAACTTGGTGACTCATGAAGATACTATTAAATAAAATAGTTTTTTAAAGATTTTTATCTGTTTATTTGAGAGCTAGAGTTACAGGTAGAGAGAGGGAGAGGCAGAAATAAAAGTCTTCCATCTGCTTGTTCACTCCCCAAATGGCCCCAATGGCCTGAGCAGGGCTGAACTGAAGCCAGAAGACAGGAGCTTCTTCTGGATTCCCATGTAGCTGCAGGGGCCTTAGCACTTGGGCCATCTTCTACTGCTTTCCCTGGCCATGGCAAAGAGCTGGAGTGGGAGAGGAACAGCCAGGACTCCAACCAGCACCCGTATGGGATGCTGACACTGCAGGCAGCAGCTTAGCCTACTACATCGCAGCGTCGACCCCAGTAAAATAGTTTAAATCTGGCCTAATGATGTACATTGGAAGAAACCTTCATCCTTCACCCACCACTTTACATTTTTCACTTTTCCTGTCTGGCACATCTGATATACATAGGTATTCTTCTCATTTTTCACTGAGAACATACCAGAATATATTTAGCGTAATGCTTTTAATGCATAGCTTAAGAACAGTTTTTTTTTTTTTTTCTTCCTATACTACAAATGCTAGTTTGGAGAACTTCAAAAACTTCATGAGAAAATGGAATTAAAAGATGTATTCATTTTGGTGCAAAAATTGTTAAAATCCATGCATAGTATTTTTATAGTATGTATTTTTCTAAGAGCTTTTTGAAAACCCCAAATTGGGTGGATTTTTACATTTTTATCAAAACTTCAGCAAGAACTTCAATAATAACTCATTTGATTCTTTAAGATTATTAATGTATTTTTCAACAGATACTATTAATGATATGAAATCTCCCCGAACCTCATTAGAATGTTATTAGGAAACCTAGTAGCCTTGTTTACAGTTTTAAATCTAGGTTTAAAATGTTTGTATTTCGCCGGCACTGTGGCTCAAGAGGCTAATCCTCCGCCTTGCAGCGCTGGCACACCACTGGGTTCTATTCCCAATCAGGGCGCCGGATTCTGTCCCAGTTGCCCCTCTTCCAGTCCAGCTCTCTGCTGTGGCACAGGAGTGCAGTGGAGGATGGCCCAAGTGCTTGGGCCCTGCACTCTATGGGAGACCAGGAGAAGCACCTGGCTCCTGCCTCTGGATCAGCGCGCTGCGCTGGTGGCAGCGCGCCGGCCGCGGCGGCCATTGGAGGGTGAACCAATGGCAAAGGAAGATTTTTCTCTCTGTCTCTCTCTCTCACTGTCCACTCTGCCTGTCAAATAAAAATAAAATAAAATAAAAGTTTTTATTTGTACAGAAAAGGAAAAATAAAATTTTACCTCCTGTAATTTCCCTGCTCTTCCAAAAATAGCATTGTGTCAAAAAACTGAAGATTCTTCCCATTTAAATGCTGCCATAGTAAAAATTTCAATTCAGTATTGTAACATTTAGAGGTCAATTTTTAATGGGTTGTGATGAAACTTTACTAGGCTAATAAGCCTGGTTATCTTATTACTCACAAAACCAGGAAAACACATGTTATTTTATTTATGTAATCTTAGCTGCTTTTTCTTTTTCATGGTTCTAAGCTGCAGGACGGGGATAGTCCCTGTGATGCTGAACTGAGATAACACTGGGGCTATAATCTAAAATCTACTTTGTTTTTGTTTCTTACCATGGTTTTAGTTCCATTCAAGAGCCTGGTTCTTCTGTTGTCCCACCATGAAAGCTCTCAGAGATTCTAAAACCTTCCTGGATGCTTTTAGTAACAAAATGAAACTTCGTTTCAGAAATCTAGCATCAGAGCTGCAAACTTGATTTGGTTAGGCAAGTGTCTCCCTTAGCTCAGCTCAAGCCTTGGCAGCCTGGGGAACTCTGCTGCGGAGAGACTGGAGTGTGGCCCCTTCCTTCCTTCCTCCTGTGGGACTGCCGCCTTGCAGTGGGTTTCTGCGGGATCCGGATCTCTGGGCTTGGGACACAAGGAAAGCTGTGAGGGAAAGGTGGCAGGAAAAGGGATTTAAGTGAAACAAGCAAAAATACGTCCCTGAGTTTGGGAGCAGGATTTTAAACCTTGGTAGGAGTTAAAAACTTATTTATTGTAAGGTCTGTGAACTCTTAAGTAACCTTTATGTGTCACCTTCCTACTTGACTCCTACTACTGAGGGCGTTTGAGATCTCACTCCCTGGAGCATCATCTTGGCTTCCATTAGTCCTCTTGGACTCTTGGCCTTTTGGGGGGAAACGTTTGTATTTCCTTTGCTTTAGTGATCTGTAAGAGTGTTGGTCCTTCTCAGGGTAGCTAAGAAAATATTAGATGCGGCAAAGTGAAGACTCAACACGGGGTGAATTGATCTTACTGCAAAATGCTAATGTTTATCTTTGGAAGAAACTCACTAGCTGTACAAGTGTGAAGTATCTCCTTTGTTTTTATCTATGTCTTTAAGATAGATGTAAGTTAGATCCACAACCATTTACTAAGATAACAAGAGCTACAGTCATGGTTTGTAAGATGTCATTGGAACTTTACTGCAATTTCTTTATTCAAAAATTATTTATTCGTTGCCTTTTAAAATTGACATCTTTTGTTGCAAAATAGCAGGAAAGGGTGAGATAAAACTTGGAGATGATGAAAAAATATATCCTGTTTGCCTGTTTTCTGTACAAAACAAAAGGTTAGAGCTGTTTTTTTTTTTCCAAAATAAAGCAAATAACTGGTCATCTATAATAGCACAGAGCTATTTTGAACAGTTTGATGTCATTTCTGCATCCCTCAAGGAAACAAAGGGGAAAGTCAGATAAGTTCTGCCAGTCACTGGTCCCGGGGAGTGAAGCATCCTGTTTTTATCATGTGGCTGAGCAACAGTAGGAAAATAATTCCTTCTGATCAATGGGATCCATTTTTGTTGTTATTCCACAGTTACCTGCTGTAAGTCCCCAAATAATCAAATGAAATGAAGGCTTTTCTAGTGACAACTGTGAAACAATGGTCAGTCTGCGTAAAGGTCACTGGAAAATTACAGTTTGAGGTGGAGAAAGACTAATGACCAGCCAGGGAGGTCTCGTGATGCGCATAACATTCGGAGTCATGAATGTCAAAGTCACGGCACTTCCACTCATGCCATTGATTCACTCTCCGAGTGGTTGTGAAAGCCAGGGGGTTACATTGCTCACAAAGAGTAACAGAAAATTTAGTGCTCATAAAAGTGAGTCATTCTTCCCAAACATAAATGGATTTTAAATGGACTTTTTGTGGGGCCTAGGATTGCTGTATCCATTTATCATTCAATCATTTCAAAGGACTTCTGGCAATATGACCTAAGGGATTGCTACCATTTGGAACACATATTCATTCAGTGGTCTTATCTCTGGGCTTCCAGGTGCATTCCTATAGCATTTATCAACATAGCATCTATAGGATGTCACGTCAGCACATGTACAAGTGCAGCAATTACAGGAAAAAAAGCACTTCTTTATCTGTCTTGCTATCAGAGAATCTTCTACAGCCCCCATGCTGGGAGAGAAAGAAGAGAGCAGCATCTCCACATTTTAGTATCCTTAGGAATCTTATTTGAGGCACAGTTCTATCTTCTTTATGAATGTGTCTCTTTGGTTAATCTAAGATTATTTAAGGTGGAGCTATCAAGTAGCTAACTTGCTTGCTTTCCTGAAGGCTTTGTTAGAACTTGGCTAAAATACTTTATAAATCCAATCTATCACCTGGATACTTATTTTACTTGTCTGCAAAAATTTGGTTATCTGTATCTATTGAGACCATGATACTCCTCAATGATTTTATTTGAATATTACTAAGATAGTCTCTGATTGGAGGCAAGATCAGTTAAGATAATTTCAAATAGCTTTTCTTTTTTTAAAAAATTATTTATTTGAGAGGTAGAATTACTGACAGAGAAAAGGAAAGACAGAGAGATATATCTTCCATCTGCTGCCGGTTGGCTCTCCAAATGGCCACAAATGGCTGTAGATGGGCTGATCCGAAGCCAGGAGCCAGGAGCTTCTTCCGGGTCTCCCACGAAGGTGCAGGGGCCCAAGCATTTGGGCCATTTTCCACTGCTTTCCCAGGCAATACCAGAGAGCTGGATGGGAAGTGGAGCAGCCAGGTCTCGAATCGGCACCCATGTAGGATGCCGGTGCTGCATGCGGGAGCTTCTTAGCCCACCACACCATAGCACCAGCCCTTTCACATAGCTTTTTAAATAAATACACTCTTATAAAAGGAGAATTTGATTTAAACTTTTGTCACTTAGAACATCATTGCGATTTATTTAGAATAGGCATACAATTTTAGAATTTCTCTCTATGTATTTATCTATTAAGGCTTCAAGCCTTTGAATGAATTGAAAAGATTCAAGAGAATCTTTGAGAATGAAGAGAAAGTCTTTCTACAAGATTGTGAGACAACACAGAAGCAGTCAAGAAACCCATTTTACTCAAGAGATCTGGCAGCTGAACTCTCCCCAAATGCCATATATATATATATATATATATATATATATATATGAGACTCAAAGATTTGCCAAGCTCCTGTTCACCTTACTATGTTACTGTAACCATAAACTGGCTCCAAATGAGACAACAGATTCAGAATAGTTGATGCTTAAAGCCTCTTGAGTTTTCTAACAAGAGATCTGGAACGTTTAAAAGCATATCAAGTTTCTCAGAGATTATTAACTCTGGACTGCATTTTAAAGTATATCAAATGCTGTTTGCTTTGTACCAAATAGAAGGACATGTGCTAGTAGACTAAGCAGACAGAGTCAAGATGAGTAGTAATAAATCAAATTAGCAAGTATTTATTGAACATCTTTGTGTCTCCAGCATTGAACTGTTAGGTGTGTGATGTTATAAAATATAAACGAAAAGATCTATGGGCCAAAAACCTTAAATTAATTAGAGAAGATAAGACAACTGCATAGAAAGTAGATGATACTGCAAAATTTGAGCAGCAATTCAAAATGAATATTTCAAGAAATGCCAAAAATACGAAAATGGACCCACACAGGAATATGAAAGGGAGTATCATTTATATTTTCAAGTTAAAAAAAGATAGCTTCATGTAATTTTGCCTTAGGGAAAAATGTTTGACCTCAGGGTGTAAATATTTATTTATTCTTCTTCAGAGACAGCAGGTTTGAGTTGTACAGTTGTCTTCAGTTAGAACCTGCATTTCATTGTGGGGGCAAACAGTCCAGATGTCATAGGAGTGGTGTCCCTGGAATGGAGTTACAAATAAATTATAAAATAAAAATACACTGGTCAAGTCACCAAATTTTAGTGTAGGCTACAATGGCTCTTTGCTTTTGAAAATGTCACAATATGAAACAGCACTTAAGTTTTTATTTACATTGCTTGAGTTACTTGAATTATAAATGAAGTACATCCATTCCTCCAAAGCCGCCTTCTCTTGAGGTCAAGTATAACTTTATTGGTACATCATCATGAGATACTACAAAAGTTTAAAGAACAGTACAATAAAGTACAATAAGTAGCTTTGGAACCCAATAAAAAGTTAATAAACAACTACAATATTTTTCAATGAAGAAAAGACTTTAAAATCCAAGATTAAATTAACTAAAACATAGAGAATAGAGAAAAATGAAAAAAGTCAAATTTCTTACCTTGACACAGGATGATCAAAACTTATTTCATTGCAGATGTTGATGGCATCTCATAGTTCTAGGAATGGTGTGAGGACATTGGCACCAATCTCAGTAGAAGCAAAATAAAAAGGAATTTTACCTGGCAAGTTTATGCTGAAAACAAAACTGAAGGACATTAAAAGCAAAGCATATAATAAGATGACAACAAACCAAACAGTGGATCCATGGGGGAACTGGAAGAGACAGTGAAGTTGTATAATTCAGGAACAGAGCTATTTAAAATGTTTATGTAGGTTTAGGGACATCGCCAAGACAAACTCAGTTTCCTGAGATTTTCTCACTTGCAAATCCATGGGTAAAAGGAAGAAATGGGGGGCCGGCGCTGTGGCGCAGTGGGTTAAGGCCCTGGCTTGCAGCTCCAGCATCCCATATGGGCGCCAGTTCCAGTCCCCACTGCTCCACTTCCAACCCAGCTCCCTGCCAACATACCTGAGAGGACAGCGGAAGATGACCCAAGCCCCTGCATCCACATGGGAGACCCAGAAGAAGCTCCAGGCTCCTGGCTTCAGATCAGCTCAGCTCTGGCCATTGAGGCCATTTGGAGAGTGAACAATTGGATGGAAGACCTCTCTGTCTCTCCCTCTTTCTGTCTCTACTTCTCTCTGTAACTCTTTCAAATAGCTGAAAATAAATCTTTCAAATAACTAAAAATAAATCTTAAAGAAAGTAAGGAAGAAGGAAGAAGCTGATCAGAATCCCCAAAGAATGTCTGGAGAGAGAGCCTTTTGGCAGGGTTGGAGCATTTGGGGAACAGACAAATTATTGAGCCTAACAGCAAGGAACCAGGATTGTACGCCCTTAGCCTCATTCTCTGCCTTCTCTGCCATTCTGCTATTAAGCCCCCCATTGAAGAAATTTGTAGAAAGCCAGAGGCAAACGAGTCCTTCACTGATGGAGTCTAAAGAATTTATTATTGCTCTGTGTTCTTGTAAATGCAATTTCTTTCTTAATTTTATTTTTGGATTGCTCATTGCTAGTAGATACAAATGCAATTTTTTTTGAATATTGATCTCCTAACCTGAAGAAATTGTTGCTGGGTTTCTTTATTTGTTCTATTTTTTTTTTTCTTGTGGATTCTGTAGTACTTCTGCATACAATATCATGTCATTGGCAAATAATGATGGCTTTACTTTTTGTTTTTATATGAGTTGTTTTTTATTCTTTTTCTTATCTGATTGCTCTGGTAAATTTTTAGTTATTTACTTACATGAAATGCCATTACAGACACTCTCAGAGTGAAAGATCTTCCATCTGCTGGTTCACTCCTCAAATGGCCAAAATGGTTCAGGCTGGGCCAGGGTGAAGCTGAAATCCTGGATCTCCATCCAGGTCTTCCACGTGAGTGTCACAGGCCCAAGTACATGGGCATTCCTCCACTGCTTTTCCCAAGTGCATTAACAGGGAGCTGGATAGGAAGCGGATCAGCTGAAACTTGAATGACAGCCAGTATTGCAGGGAGCAGTTAAACCCACGGTGCCACAAATGCTGGCCCAATTCTCTGTTAATTTGTTTAAGCAAATTAATTCACTATATCCCATAAGTTTAGATATGTAAAATATTTTAAAATTTCTCTTGTGATTTCTGCTTAGTTCCACTGGTTCTTTAGTAGCATATTTTTAAATATCCACATAGATGTGAAAGCCTTAAATTTTCTTGCAGTAGGTTGACTTTCATTGATTTTTTTTTTTTTTTTGACAGGCAGAGTGGACAGTGAGAGAGAGAGAGACAGAGAGAAAGGTCTTCCTTTACTGTTGATTCACCCTCCAATGGCCACCACGGCCAGCGCACTGCGCTGATCCAAAGCCAGGAGCCAGGTGCTTCTCCTGGTCTCCCATGAGGGTGCAAGGCCCAAGGACCTGGGGCATCCTCCACTGCACTCCCTGGCCACAGCAGAGAGCTGGACTGGAAGAGGGGCAACTGGGACAGAATCTGGTGCCCCGACTGGGACTAGAACTTGGTGTGCCAGCGCTGCAGGCAGAGGATTAGCCTATTGAGCCGTGATGCCAGCTTCATTGATTTCTAATTCAATTCCATTGTGATCAGAAAATGCAGTATGAGTTTAATCCTTTTACATTTATTGGGGCTTGTTTTATGGTCTAACACATGGCATAGCTTAGAGAGTACTTTATGTACTCTGCAGAAGAATGTGTGTTGTGGTATTGGGTGGAATGTTCTGTTAGGTCTGTTTGATTTATGCCTTGTTCTAACATTTATTTTCCTGTTCATTTTCTGCCTATTTGTCGTCTCCATTATTTATAGTGGGGAGTTGAAAACTCCAAGTATTTCAACTATGTCTTTGGAGTGTGTGTTCCTCAGTTCAATTCTTCAGTTTTGTTTTATGTACATTGGGGATCTATTGATAGGTTTATGTGTGGCACCTGTCTTTACATGCATGTGTGTGTTCTTTCCAATAGATTCACATTTTTATCATCTTCAGAATCTTTGTCTCCAAAACCTACTTTTTCTTAAAGCCTAGTTTAATCTGATCTTAATGCAACCATGTTGATTCTCTTTTGAGTGTTTATTTCATGTTATACCTTTTTCTATCATTTGGCTTTTGATGGATATTTGTATTTGAATTAAATATGTGTTTTTCAGACAGTATACAGTTAAATGATGTTTTTTAACCTTTTTCTGGTATTGTTTGTAGTATTTGGTGTATTTATATTTAATGTAGTTATTAAAAGGCAGGATTCAGGGCCAGCACCACGGCTCACTAGGCTAATCCTCTGCCTGTGGCTCTGGCACCCCAGGTTCTAGTCCGGGTCGGGGCACCGGATCCTGTCCCGGTTGCTCCACTTCCAGTCCAGCTTTCTGCTGTGGCCTGTAGCAGCCATTTGGGGGGTGAACCAACGGAAGGAAGACCTTTCTCTCTGTCTCTCTCTCACTGTCCACTCTACCTGTCCAAAAAAAAAAAAAAAAAGGCAGGATTCAAAGCTGCTATTTTCCCACTTATTCCTACATCTTTTATTCTTGTATTCCTCTATTACTGCTTTCCTTTGTGTTAAATAGATCTTCTCTACCTTATGATTTTAATTAATTTCTGTTTCTTTTGTGTTTTTAAAAGTTATTCTGTTTCTTTTATGTTGTTGAAAGTTATTGCATAAGGGTTATTCTGGGGATTATAAATAATACTTAGACAACAATTTAGTTTCTGTAATTGCATCTTAATTTCAATAGTAGTAAAAACCTTTGTAACAATATAAAATCATCCCCTCCTAATTTTTTGTGGTATTGGTGTCATACAAATTATGTTTTTATACATTATAGATCTATCAGCATAGTTTAAAGACTATGTTGTGAGGTTGTGTTTTGAACTATAAAGAGAAATAAGAGATTTATAAGCCAATATACGAATATATTAATATATTTTCTTTTATATTACCTGTGCAGGTTCTCTTTACTGATGCTGTTTGTGTGGGCTCAAGCCACTCTCTAATGTCCTTGTATTTCAGCCTTTAGTATTTCTTATAGGGCCATCAGATAGTAACACATTTGCTCAGTTTTCTAATCTAAGAATGTCTTAGTTCTTATTTTGAAGGATATTGATGGTGGATATGGAACTTGTAAGGCAGTGGTTTTTTGTAGCACTTTGACTACGTCATCCTATTGTCTTGGAGCCTTTGTGATTTCTGAGAAGTCACGCCCTGTTCTTATTGAAGTTCCTTTGTAAGTGACTAGCCATTTTTTCCCTTTCAAATGTCTTTCTTTTTGGATTTTTGGGGTTTACCTATGGCAAGTCCATGAATAGATCTCTTTGAGTTTGTCCTGCTTGGAATTGGTTGAAGTTCCTAAATGTGTAGGATAACATTTTCCATGAAATGTTGGAATTTGAGGTTTTAATTTCATCAGAATTCTCTGTCTCTTTCTCTCATCCTCTTCTGGAAATCCCATTTTGCATGTATTGGTATGTTTGGTTGTATTTCAAAGATCTCTGAATTTCTGTTTGTTTTTCTTCATTGTTTTTTCCCCATATTGAGACATCTCAACTGACTCACCTCAGTTTTTTTAATGATTTTTCCTGCCATTTCAAATTTGCTGTTGAGACCTTGTAGAGAATTCTTCATTTCAGATTTTCTATTTTATAGTTCACATATCTTTATTGATATTATTTATTCTGAGAAACATTATTCTTATACATTCCCTTAAATCTTCATCTTCAATCATTTGAACTGTTTTGTAATAGCTGATTTAAACTCTTCACCTAGTAAATCTTATGGATGATTCTTTCAAGGACAATTTCTGCTGACAGCTTCCTTTCCTGATGTAGGGTCTATGCTCTTCTGTCTTTTTGTATGCCTTGTAATGCTTTTATTGAAGCTTAGACATTTTAGCAAAATGAATGTGTTAAATGGAAATCAACACCATATTTAGCTTTTTACACAAACCTCGTTGAAATAGCAAACAGACTAAAAGCAAAATAGAAGCAATAAATCGTCAGTTACAACTATTTCTAAAGCAAATAGAAATTATAGCAATTATTTGACATAGAAAACCTGGGACGATCCAACACAAAATTAATCAATAAAACAGTATTTTGTCATGTGAACTTGATCAGTATATAATAGTTCCAAAGCTTTGTGCAATAAATAGCTTACCATCAGTTTTTAGTTGACTGCAGAAACAGGAAAAGCTAAACTCTATTGGATGACAATAATGGCAATTAAGGAAAGAATATCGAAGTTTTGAAAAATATAACTTAAATTGTGATAAACATTTTTAAACCCAAATTAGAGAATGTGTTTCTCCTTTTCATGCAGCCATTGAACAGGACATTACGCTGCTACAACTTCAATAAATTTACTCACAGCAAGGATTTATTTGCACTATCTGTAGTACAACTCAGAAATTTTAGAAATTAACAAAAAATGATTGTTTTCAAAACTCTAACTGTAGGTTAAAAATACTACTCTCAGGGACGGCGCTGTGGCACAGTGGGTTAAAGTCCTGGCCTGAAGTGCCAGCATCCCATATGGGTGCTAGTTCGAGACCTGGCTGCGCCACTTCCGATCCAGCTCTCTCCTGTGGCCTGGGAAAGCAGTAGAAGATGGCCCAAGTCCTTGGGCTCCTGCACCCACGTGGGAGACCAGGAAGAAGATCCTGGCTCCCAACTTCAGATTGGCCCAGCTCCTGCCGTTGTGGCCAATTGGGGAGGCAACCAGCGGATGGAAGACCCCTCTCTCTCTCTCTCTCTCTCTCTCTCTGCCTCTCTTCTTTCTGTGTAACTCTGACTTTCAAATAAATAAATACATCTTTTAAAAAAATACTCTTATTGTATAATTATTGGGAAAAAGAAGAAACATGTTACCATAACTTAGCATTTAGGGGAAAAAAAGTTCGGATCACTTATATGGAGTTCATTTTAATATGCCAAATAAATTTAATGCACTGTATTTTACAGTGTATGTCATTGTGCTAAGTCTCTACATAGATTATTTTCTCCATTTTAAGGAGATGAATTCTGAGGATTAGAAAGTGAGTGTCTCTGAAGAGTCACCTGTGGAGGGGGTAAATCCACTACCTTAAAGCCTATTCATTATTTAAGAGGAATCATAACAATAAATAAACTAAACCACATAAGTTTATATACATCTAATTTAAGAGGTTAGAAAAAGAGAAAACCAGCTTAATGTATGCATGAGAAAGGAAAATGAAAATTTTTAAAGTATATTTTTGGTCAAAATAGTATTTTGTATTTATACTTGATTACCCTGGTAGCAACCAACCAACCAACCAAAATGCACAAAAAGCCCCAAAGAACTAAAAATATGTAACAACATAGAAACAACAAACTTCTTATCCCCCAAAAACATAGTAGCAAGTAAAACATAATTCTAAATTTCATTTTAAGAGATAACTAAAGCCAAAATAAGCTTGGATTTTTTTAAATTAATTTTTTAAAGATTTATTTATTTTGCTTGAGGTCAGAGTTACACAGAGAGAGGAGAGGCAGAGAGAAAGAGAGAGAGGTCTTCCATCTGCTGGTTCACTTCCCAGATGGCCACAATGGCTGGAGCTGCGCCAATCCAAAGCCAGGAGCCAGGAGCTTCTTCTGGGTCTCCCATGTGGGTTCAGGGGCCCAAGGACTTGGGCCATCTTCCACTGCTTTCCCAGGCCATAGCAGAGAGTTGGTTAGGAAGAGGAGCAGCCAGGTCTTGAACTGGCACCTATATAGGATGCTGGCACTGCAGGCAGTGGCTTTACCTGCTACACCACAGCGTCGGCCCCGGAATTTTTTTTATTATCTTAAAGATTCTGTCACTTTCTTTTCAGAGTTCATTGGTCAGAACTTCTAAAACAATATTAAATAAAAGAAGCACAGTAGAATCAGTATTATTTTCTATGGCAAATGTTTCTAACATTTCACCATTAATTGCATGGCTTGTGACATATTTTTTAAAAAGACTATTTATTTAGGATTTAGAGTTATAGACTGTGAGAGGGAGAAAAGTCTTCCTTCCTCTGGTTCACTCCCCAAATGGCAGCAACAGCCGGAGCTGTGTGAACCTGAAGCCAGGAGCCAGGAGCTTCTTCTGGGTCTCCCACACGGGTGCAGGGAGTGCATCTTCTACTGCTTTCCCAGGCCATAGCAGAACACTGGATAGGAAGAGGAGCATCCAGGACTAGAAGCAGCACCCATATGGGATGCTAGTGGATTAACCTGCTGCACCACAGTGCCAACCCCATGACACATTCTTAATCAATGCCCTTATCAAGTTAAAAATGTTTTCTTATACAGTCTTTCCCCATTTTGTTATCTCATTCCTTTAATGTACTAAACACCTTCATATGTGCTATACAACTAGAAGCTTTAGGCTTCATTTTTAATATTATGTTCCCCAAGATTGCATCTTTTAACTGCATAAATTTCTACGTTACGTAGTCCCATGGTATTCTTCCTTTCTTCTCAGAACATTAATCCCATTTGAATTATGCTAAGCTATTTGTTTATTGCCTCTTGTCCTTGTAAGTCCCACACATGGATACAATATTCTGTCCAGATGGCTGTAGTTCTAACAATTAGCCAGCATATCTTTCTCTTGCCTCATGGTGCTTGCTTGATACATGTTGAGTGAAAAAATGAAATAATAGCTTTAATAAGCTAATAACTCACAATTGGCTATCTTCAGAATATAATTCTTAGGTTTTTTCTTCCAGTCCATAACCTTTGTAGTATTCTCTGATTCCTTTCTGGAGCTCAACTATTTTTTTTTAAGTTTCGTTAGGATTTCTTCAATCAAGGTATTGGAAATCATACTTCCTTTACTCTCTAATTATCATTTATGATTTTGCTTTGTTTTTCTTCTTTGCAACCAACTGCCATACTACATATTTATTTTTCTGTCTGTTATCCAGAAATAGAATGTAAGGGACTTATTCTATTTACTTCTTTGTGTCATCCCCAACATCTACGACAACACTTTGTAGGTTCTCAGCAAATAAATATATTTGCATATATATATATATCTACAAGCATTAAAATCAAAATAAATTCTTAGCTTTTAGTAATTATGTAATAAAATTTAAAAATGCTAATATATGATTATTGACCAATAATTTGGTCTTGAGGTCTCTATCTTGAGAGTGAACATAAGCTTTTACCCTGCCTTTACTTCTGCCCTGAGCAGAAGTTCAAGTGATTTGGTCATGGAGGTTGACCTACCTTTCATGGAATGCTTTTTTCATGCTGGCAGGCAATTTAGTGCATCAGAGTTTGGATATGTGACCAGGTATGTCTTTCATAGGAATTTTGTTTGTATTGGCAGAAACTCTGTGACTCATGTCTGAATTGTGTCCAGTTTGTCCTTACCAAGACAGTGGCCCCCTTGGAAAGACCTCTGACTGGAAAGAAGATGAGGTTCAACTGAGTGTTAATGTGTCAGGTGAGACACAAGCAGGAAGTGGCGTCAAAATTCATGGAACAGAAGAAATTTGTTGCTCATAGGTCACACAGGTTAGAGGTACCATGGGGAGGCTGGTGGGAAGTCTGGAGTTGGCTGGGGGCTCAACTGCAGTGAGTGAGGAGTTGGACAGGATTGTAGGATGGTGTTGTAAAGTTAAGGGTAGGGGTAGGGTTAGGATTGGGTGTTACTCCTTACACCTCCATTGGGAGTTATGGATTGGTTAGTTTTTTTAATACACTTTCATAAGTATAAAGGAGAGAATTTATTTAGGTGATTCTGTGTTGAGTACGAGGTTGCATACAGTCAACAGCTGTGGAGTGTGTTGGGTGGCGGGTCAGTACAACCCAAGGAAGAGCAGCTGTGTGTGAAATGACCACGTAGGGAAGGGAGTTGTAACAGGCCACAGGTCACAGGGCAGAGCTGCACGTTTACCAGCATCAGTGAGTCCTAAACTTATGACACGTTCCCTCAACAAACGTATGATACCAGTATTCTCCCTGCCTTGGACTTGAGAATGACATTTGTTGATTGTTTCATGCTCTAATTCTTGTCTGTAGCATTTTTTTCTTTTTTTTGTACAGGCAGAGTGGACAGTGAGAGAGAGAGAGACAGAGAAAGGTCTTCCTTTGCCGATGGTTCACCCTCCAATGGCCACCATGGCTGGCACACCACTCTGATCCGAAGGCAAGAGCCAGGTGATTCTCCTGGTCTCCCATGGGGTACAGGGCCCAAGCACTTGGGCCATCCTCCGCTGCACTCCCGGGCCACAGCAGAGAGCTGGCCTGGAAGAGGGGCAACCAGGATAGAATCTGGCACCCCAACTGGGACTAGAACCTGGTATGCCGGCAACGCTAGGCAGAGGATTAGCCTATTGAGCCGCGGCACCGGCCATGTAGCGTTCTTGTTAATGAGATGTGAGAAGAAAAACTTAAAGTCACAGAGACCTGGTTGTTGTATATTAGGACAGGCTAAACAGAGATGAAGCAAGAGGGAGGAGGAGTTGCAGCATCTACTAGTTATGGGCGGGAATTTTTCCACACTGGAATTTACTGTAAGAGAATTTGCATTTGAAAAGACACCTTTTTGAGAGAGAGTGTTGCAAAAGTTGGTAGCCTGTGCATTAGCACCACACACTTACACAAAGGTAACTTTCATCCTTTAGGATTGTCTTGAGATGCTAAATATGGATTTTTTTTGTATGCACATTGTATTCTCTGGGAGGCGAGGTCCTGAGAAATGGCACTGTGTGAACCTGTAGTCATAAAAAAAAATAAAAAAATAATGAAGCCCAACCCCTGGGATGGTGAACTTAAAACGAAGTTCTCAGTTCTACCTCTAATTCAATTCAATACACTACACTAGAGCCAAGAGTTTATTTTTTCGGACTTTATGGAAAAATATTGTAAAGAAAAATTGAGAGAGGTTGGTTGACAAAGTATTAGAGGTATGATAGTCCTCAAAAAATAGACAAAACACGTAGATATACATATGGATGCAAATGGGGGCATACACATTCTCATGTAAAAAAGAAAAACTATAAAAGAGTTTACACTGTGTTCCAAATTTCTGCATAAGGAAGAATGCCCTGTTTAGGACTCAGTGTTCCAGCAAAAAGATAGATGCTTTGAAGCTGAAGGAAAAAGTCTCAAAATTCTGCTGCTTGCATTTAATCCAACTTCTATAGAGCTCCTTTCTCTAAGGATTTGGAGTCCCTTCTGGAAGAATGGGGAAGATTGATGGTGGTCAAGGTTGGATTAACACATAGTTTCTGGTTCCATGAGTGAAACTGGATCCTTGGGGACATGGAAGTTTCTGTAGGATTTTTCAAATAAACAGACTTTGGAAGCACCGATAGAGGCTCATTGCTGATGGAAACTTGAGAAATTGGCAGGAAGAATGATACCAATGACTGGTGAAAAATGTTTGGTTAGAGCAAACTTTTTAATGGCAAGGAATGGGCAGTCTCAAGGGATGGATGTCTTACTGATTAATTTATTCTGCCAAGTCTCCATGAGGCCTCATCAGTCATCTTTATGTCTCCCTCTGTGTTGTGCTTTCTTTTGCTTTAAAGAAGCATTAGAACTGAACACTTGTTGAATTTAAAATGATTCTTCAATAAATAAGAAAATATTATTCGTGCTTACATCTGGTTACAGCTTCTGTGAAGCGCTTTGCCATGAACCAGTGAAGTAGAGCTCCAAGATTATAACAGAATTGGACAAGATTCATGAAAGAGTGATCTTTGAGACATATACACCATACATTCTTAAATTTTGTAACAAAACCCAAAAGATAATTTGAATATCTATTGTTGGTTGGATTTATCAGGATTTAACAGCAAAAAGTGATTACTTTACCTGTCTTCTGGAAGGCAGATTTAGTAATGACATTTATACATGAGATGCTAGGGCAGATGTGAAAGGTAGAAGTTCAGTAGGCTGGTTTCTGCCTCTTAAAGTTGGACCCTCAGTGAGTGGGGTTCTGTTGGACAGCAATCAGGTCAGCTTGTCTACAGCAATTTAACCATTGTGCAAAGCTTACTCAGACAGACAATGGGAGTTATACTCCTTAAATTTTCCCTAGTAAATGAAAATGAATCATGACTGATAGAGGCATGGGCATTAGCTACATTTGGAAATTAAATTAATCCAAGTTGGAGGTAGATTACTTGCAGATATTGGTGCAGGCGGCCATGAGTGGTGTGATCATGTGCCACACGTGAACAAAGAAAATTTGGGCAAGGGAAACTCATTAGCGCAATTTCTAAGTGACTGGGTTTCAGCAACCATTCAACCCAACAAGTTCTCTTTATTGAACAGCAAATAACTAAGATCTCAGAATCTAATGTAATCCATAGAATTAGAAGAAAAAACTAATCTCAGGACCCAGATTAACTAAACATGAAGTCCTGGTTAATATGTGCCAGAGATAAAATAAGTAAGATCTTGCCTAAATAATCCAAATACTAAATTAAGGTTGGCAGAATGCATGGAGGGCAAAGAAGAATGGTGGTCTGCTGGAGGAACGTTTGCCCCATTCGCAGTGAGGAGGATTTCTAAGCAAGAGTTCGGTAGAAACTCTATGAAAGATGGCGATTAGGTGATGGTGTATATACTGTGTATATTCTGTGATGGTGTATGTACTGTGACTCTCAAGTTAGGTAGTCCTGTACTATCAATTGGTTTGTTATAGATATGGTAATATACAGTAAACAAGATCATTCATATAGAGTAGTTTTTTTTAAGATTTATTTTATTTATTTGAAAGACAGAGTTACAGAGAGAGGTAGAGACAAACAGAGAGGTCTTCCATCCGTTGGTTCACTCCCCAGATGGCCTCAACGACCAGAGCTGTGCCAATCCAAAGCCAGGCGTTAGGAGCTTCTTCCTGGTCTCTCACGTGGGCTCAGGGGTCAAAGGACTTGGCCTATCTTCTACTGCTTTCCCAGGCCATAGCAGAGAGCTAGATTGGAAGAGGAGCAGATGGGACTAGAACCAGCACCCATATGGTGTGCCAGTGCTTCAGGCCAGGGTTTTAACCCACTGTGCCACAGCACTGGTCCCATAAGAGTAGTTTAACTTATTAAATTCTGACAGTCCATTTCATTTTCCTTGTGCAGATACCACAAAGTCAAACAAGGGAAAGCAACTATTGGAGCTAACAATCAAAATTTGTGTATGGGGCAAGCACTTTGGGGCAGTGAAGTAAACCACTGGTTGGGATGTCTGCATTCTATATCAGAGTGCATGTTCAACTCTCAGTTATTTTAATTCTGATAGAGCTTCAGGCAAATGCACCATGGGAGGAAACAGATGATGGTTCAAGTGCTTGATCTCTGCCAGCCATGTGGGAGACTCAGATGTAATTTTGGGTTATTGGCTTCAACTTTTCCCAGTTCTGATCGTTGTGGGCATTTAGGGAATTCACTAACAGGTGGGAGATTTTTTTTTCTCCCTCTCTTTTCTCTCATTCTCTTTCTCATCGTTTCTCTATATTGCTCTACCTCTCAGGTAGATTAAAAATATAATAAATAATTAAACATTAAAAAAACTTGTTACTACCATCTGCCCCAAAGAGGATAACCAGTGATTAGAAGGAATATGAACATGTCAGCCAGGAATAAAGTCAATAGTGCATTACTAGTGGAAATTTCTAGGGCTGCCTGGATGGACCTATTTGTACTTGGTTTTATCTCTCACCTTTTCTCTAAACTTTCTCTCCTTTCCAGAAAGAAATGCCTCACTCAGATATTAAAGCCATTTGCTCAGAGCAATTCTGAAGACCTCTGGCAATAGAATTTGTATTTTTTTCTATTTACTCTTTTAATTACGTACCATGTAACCAATATAAATGTAGGAAATACACCACACAGTATTCCTGGATTTGATTTCTTCTGGCAGTCAGTTTAGTCTAAATCTTCATAAAGCAATATATTTGTGGTCGTCAGTACACAGAGGTTATATTTACTCCAAGGAACATAAAAAAGAAAAGCAAAGCAACTCTTCTAAAATCAGAATACATAAAGTCAGAATTAGATATGAAACCTTCTGTTTCCTGGTTTAACATTTTGGCACTATTCTTCCTTTAGCTCCTTTTATATGTCTGCAGCATTTGTTATGATCTGGATTACTTGGAAGAAAATGAGTCCAAAAGTGACTGTCTTCTTTTAAGGTCTGTAGTTCCATGTGGATAGTAAAAACTGCAAAATAAGTACTCTTTTAAGGTGGGGTGGGGTTTTGCTATATAGGGAGAGATTTAATAAAAATTGGTCTCAGTACTGAAAAACCAGTAGTGCATATAATGTTTCATACTTTTAATACATGCATCTTGAGCAGTTTAATGTGATTTACAGAAAACTGTTACTCTCAGTAAAAGTTAGAAAATGACAAATAGATTTTTGTAGTATGAAATAATATTTCAAAAATAAGACTGACAATATACTTTTGTTCCTCTGTCTGGTGTAGTATAATTCCTGCTCATACACAAAACTTGATGCACTATGGGATTACAAATGGAGACTCAAAGGGGATTTTAATGATGATTAATGCTAATTCTCTCTCTCTCTCTTTCTCTCTCTCTCTCTCTCTATATATATATATATATATATATATTCTTTTTTTTTTTTGACAGGCAGAGTGGACAGTGAGAGAGAGAGACAGAGAGAAAGGTCTTCCTTTTGCCGTTGGTTCACCCTCCAATGGCCGCCGCAGACGGCGCGCTGCGGCCGGCGCACCGCGCTCATCCGATGGCAGGAGCCAGGAGCCAGGTGCTTTTCCTGGTCTCCCCATGGGGTGCAGGGCCCAAGCACCTGGGCCATCCTCCACTGCACTCCTGGGCCACAGCAGAGGGCTGGCCTGGAAGAGGGGCAACCGGGACAGAATCCGGTGCCCCGACCGGGACTAGAACCCGGTGTGCCGGCGCCGCAAGGCGGAGGATTAGCCTGTTGAGCCACGGCGCCGGCCTATATATATATATTCTTGATGAATGCAAAAATCTGTTTAATAAGATGATTTAAGATGTTCAAAAAGAAGTTTGTGCAAACTTACAGCAAGCTTTATTTTAAAAATTGAATTTTTTTGTTTTAAAATGACATCATCCAAGATGTGTTTTTAATCAATTACCTTTGAAGATAATTCAGAGGGAAACATGTATGGAAAAACAATGGCATGATTAACTGGGCGTTGACCTCGTATCATGGCACTGGTCCAGAGAGAGCTTATTAGTTTTAGCTAGCAGTAAATATAAAACCAAGGGCATCATAAATCACAACAGTAGGATTAATCTGAATATGAATCAGATACATGGATAAAACTGAGACATTCCAGTTAGTCCAAAAACAACTACATGAGGCCAATAATGAGAAAAATAATTTTCATACATGAGTCTATGAACAATACTTTTTTATTTCATCTACAATCTTCCAACTAAAGAAAATGATCTTTACACATAAATGAGAATTTTCCTTAATTGGAAAACTTAGAAATGAGAGCATGTTAATTAGCTTGTGATCCTAGTTGGGATAAAATCCTTGCAATTGCAAAGGATGAAGTGTATTTGCTTCTTGAAGCATTTTATCTAGTATTACCATTGGAAAATTAGCCTACTTAAGGCCATAGTTTTAGCTCACTTTGTTTAGAATGTCTGACTCAGCATACAAATTTTCATCCTTACAAAACACCAAACCTGTGCTGCAACATGCTACTCAATTGACTGGTGCATATTAGGCACAGATAAAAAATTGATTTGAAAGAGTTTTAAGTCCTGTTTTAAATTCACCTCTAATATACACACATGGACTTAATTAAGATTTTCCAAAGTCTTGTATGATGTTTCCAAATTAAGGCATATCCCAAGAATTCATTGCATTTGGAGTTAGCGAGTAGATTCATTTCCCACCTGTCATAAATATGTTAATCTTAGTTTTTGTTGTATTCAATAATTCATCAAAATCAACATGGCTGCATTTTCATTGCCTTATCCTTTCCAGACGTAAGTTTGTGGTAATTTGATCATCAGAGGGAGATGGAAGAGAGAAAATGCCATCACCGTCACTACTTGGTATTATTGTAAAAAAGGGATGATAGAATTGTTTTAGTAAGTGCTTTTAACTTTAATAAAATTTCAATAATTACAGGTGGGTGTGGAAATGCCTCTGAATCAGTATCCTGAAGCAGTAATATTGCATAATCAACAACAAACGTGAGCTTCACACTCCTTTGGGACTTCCAAATGGATGTTCTATCATCCGTATGTATTTACTTTCAGACTGTAAAGCATGTATATATACAACATACATTTCCCTACTGTCATCCACCTATTGTAGATGCTCCGGTACTTCCCATTAAGACCTGTCTGTTCTTTCCTAGAGCATTGGCGGTGTGGTGTAAGCCACGCTGATGGCCTGTTTCTGTCAGAAGATGGATCAATGTGGGATGTTTCTAGGGAATCAGAGAAGGAGGTTTGTATCTGCCTTTTCCTCATTTGGTCTCTTCTAGAAATGAGTGTACAAAAATCGTCAGTTTTTGTAATCTTGGCTGAGGCCTCTTTAACATTTTAACTCTCTCAGAGATTGATAGTGAATGTGAAGCTTGGACAGAGTGACATAAAATTGTATTGCACATGTGATTACAGTCCTCAGACAATGATACACACTTCCTTTGACCTATGTGGGACACGGTTAAATTAACACAGGAAATTAAAAGATTACATCAAAGGAAGTTAAAAGAGAAAGGGAAAAAAATCTATTTTTATGATTGAAGAAAATACAAAATTATGTAGAGAAGGTGAAATTTTTATGTCATTCAATTTCATTAGGATATAGTAAGCCAATTAAATAAAATTAGATTTCAAGCTTGATTGATTTTTAAATATTCATTTTAAGCACCGCATTTGGTGTTTATTATATTATACAGGAAATATCAAAGAATGTCTGCTGAATCCAGGAATTAAATTAAACCTATACTGTCAATAGCTAAGCTGAGGCTTTTGATAAAGTATTATGGCATTTCTATATAATACAGCACCATAAAATGCTAAACATACATAGACCTATAACTTTAAGAAAGCACACCTTGGAAGCTAGGAGTGTTTTGGCATTTATAGCTGGTCAGCACGGGCAGATAATGAGGAGTTTGATGCCTTGCAAATCATAACTGTAAAATATATAACAATAATTTCTCATCACGATGGGTCATATATCATGGAATATTGGAGGATAATTCAAGTCAGTAATGCAATCTGCTTTTCATTTCAAGTGAGGGCCAATGTACGCCATAATTTATCCAGGTAGTACTCATGTGGGAAATAATGACAAATTGAGAGCAACTCATGACAAAAAAATCCACATAGGAAAAACATGAAAGATTTTATGTCCCCTTAAATCTTAATTTTTTTTCTATCATTCATTTCCTTTTCCACAAGGCTAAAATTTTTTGTGTTAATATGGGTTCATGTTGAAATATAAGCATTTCTTTAAATATACAAATGGACACACATGATTATCAGGCAATATATACCAAGCCACTGATTGAGAGGAAGTGGGATACATTCTTTACATGATGGTTTACTGTGAATATCTTAGGCTCTGGGAAAATCTGAACTGTAAACATTGTCTTCTCAAATCAAATCTCATGTTAAGATACAATGACTCTTTTCTGGAAAGCCTTGTATGTGAGAACCAGCCGTAAAAGGTCTGAGTTGTGGAGAAGCTGAAGAAAGAGGGGAACAATTCCAGGATTACAGGAAGTATAACAAATTGGAGAACCTGGTCTCAAGTGGCCATAAGAGATGAATCTCTGTGCCACAAGGCTTGACCATGGCTATAATAATTGACCCGGATTTCTTGAAGAATATCAACACTCTGAGTACTAGATAAGGGATATTCTGGATTCTGGCTAAGCAAGCCAAGGTCAGCTTCATGATTCTGTTTACCCCTCAAAAGGTACGATGACCTCCAAGGTCCCCTAACCATCAAGATACTACCGATGCTCAAGATGGCTGAGGTCATGCCAAGCTGAATCCCTACAACTGTTCCCTGCTTCATATCACATAGAAGTGGAGTTATGGGAGCATAGTACCAGGACTTTTGGCTTTTGAAAGGGTTGGTGATTGATACTCTCTTTTGACTTTTGATTTCAGTATTTATAAAATATTAAGACACAGGAGGGAGACAGAATTGTGAAAAATAGAACAGGTCTCTATTATCTGATAAGACAGTGGGGACACTTGGGTCCCTGGCATTTCTATCATCTTTGTATGCTTTGGCCAATGGCCCCTTGGGTTTTTCATCTCGAGACACCAGATGGAAATGTGCCAAGTTAAAAAGGTTCAGAGAGACTTAGGCAGAGTAGGCTGAGCTTTAGCTCCACATCTAGCTTTGATTACCTTTTCCTGAAACCCAGAATTATTTCTTCACCTAAAAGTTCATCATGAAGCATTGAAGCATGATTTTTTTTTTTTTTGACAGGCAGAGTGGACAGTGAGAGAGACAGGGAGAAAGGTCTTCCTTTGACATTGGTTCACCCTCCAATGGCCGCCACAGCTGGTGCGCTGCGCTGATCCGATGGCCGGAGCCAGGTGCTTCTCCTGGTCTCCCATGGGGTGCAGGGCCCAAGCACGTGGGCCATCCTCCACTGCACTCCAGGGCCACAGCTGGCCTGGAAGAGGGGCAACCGGGACAGAATCCGGTGCCCCAACCGGGACTAGAACCCGGTGTGCCAGCCCCACAAGGCAGAGGATTAGCCTGTTGAGGCATGGCGCCAGCCCTCAAATACATTTTTCTAAGTGATTCTTTAAAGAAGGGAATCTGAATTAAAGAACAGTTTCTGGTGTCCTATGACCATTGAGCGTGGACATTCATGCATTCTTTAATAACAGTGAACCTTATGAATACTTCCCACAGTTTTTTCCACTCTGCATGTAAATATTTGTCAAGTGTCCTGCAGAAACTATGACTTCTTAATTAATTACATGGCACATCACAATCATCAGTAAGTCCAATAAGGTGTATTTGAAAGTTTTCCAAATTGTCCCTATCAAGTCTCATAAACATCCTGTGACCTTCTTCTAGAATAAGAATTATTACTTAAAATCTTAAGCTAAACATTAAAAATATTTTATTTGCCTTATGATAGCTAGTTCACATACAAATAACAGAATTTCCTAGCAGTCACCTTGATGTTAATCACGATTTTATAAGATAAAATTTAAAAATGAAAGTAAACCAAGAAGAAGAAAGAAGATCAAACTAAGAGAGAGGAAATGCAGGAATAATATTTCCACTGGCATAAATATTTTATGTTTAATTATTTTAAAATTTGAAGCTATTGAAGTAAGCTCCATGCAACATGAAATCAACCATTTCAAAGTACACAGCTTGGTGGCATGTATTACATTGCAACATTGCGCTACCACCCCTCTCCAGGTCCAATACTTGTTCATCTCCCTAAAACTCATACACACTTAGCAGCCAAGTCCTGTGCCCTCCCTCCCCCTTTTTCCTACTCCTGGCAGCTGTACACTGGCAACAGATTTGCCTATTCTGGTCATTTAGTATAAGTGGAATTATAGAATACAGGCCTTTTGCACCTGACTCTTTTCCCTTAGAATAATGCTTCTGAGGTTCACTGTAGCAAGCATTGGTATTTTAATCTAATGAATGACTGAATAATATTCTCTTGAATGTACAGATTACAGTTTTTAATCTACTCATCTATTAATGAATACGTTGCATCTTTACATATCCTTAATCTCCCTTGGTTCTACCAGCCTGGGGCATTAGTAAGCCACAATTTAACAGAATCTTCAAAGATCACTGGTTCATTGTCTTACCTGTAAGCTAGAACTCAGTCCCTCATATTTCCCTGCACTGGTGGCTGAGAGGACCCAGGAGCGTCTTACACAGGCTCAGAAACTTCGCTCTCGGATTCTTCTGCTGTAGGACTCACCTGTGAAGTTCCCTCACCTTTGCAGAGAATCCATGCCCAAGTCACTGTAGGTGCCCCCAGACCCACTCCCATGCCAGCTCAGGCACTTTTATTCCCTACAAATGCTCTTAACCCAAGGACAAACTCCCTCTTGCAAGTGAACTCTTGGATGGATGAGACTCGGTGAAAGTGCCGTGATCATCAGCTCGATGCACCCACTGTGGCAAGTGTAAGGTTGATGTGGAGCCAGGAACAACATGATAACACAGATAGATTATCAGAACATTAATTTCAGTAATAATAAATGAGAAAAATGAAGTTTGTACAAAATGATCTTCTTGGTAAAATGAAGGGAAATACATTTATATGAATTTTAAATGAATATTTTAGCATTAGCTATGATTTGTGCCAAAAATTGGTTCAAAGCATGTTTTATATGATTCTAATCTCTTAAATATTTATGTGTGATCAGATTACTGGTGAAGGAGATGGTGACAGAGCCCACATCTCAGGAGTGAAATGAGGGGGATACTTAGACTGTCTACTTTAGCACAAAAACAATAGTGCAGACAAAAAGCTTGAGGTTCATATTCAATCTTTTAAATTTTTACTTTTTAAAAACTTAGGCTAGAGTTCACTTTCCCATATTAGTCTTCTTCAGTACCAGAGCAAAATCAGTCTGAACTGGTACTCAACAGGCAGGTCTATCTTTTTTATATCTAAAAGTTCTCAAAGTAGTATTTAAGCATACCATCCTCCCAATATTCATGCCAGAGTATTAAGTCTAATCTCTGTTAAATTTTCTTTTCTTTTTAAGATTTATTAATTTATTTGAAAGACAGAGATACAGAGACGGGGGAGAGATGTTTCATCTATAGGTGTGCTCCCCAAATGGCCTCAAAGGCATGAATTTTACTTATTTATTTATGAATTTATTTATTGATAAATTTACTTATTTATGAATTTACTTATTTATATATCTATTTTGTTCCTCTTGTTTATTTGAAAGACAGAGTTACAAAGAGAGAGAGAGAGAGAGAGAGAGAGAGAGAGAGAGAAAGATCTTCATCTGCTGATTCACTCCCCAAATAGCTACAACAGCCCGGTATAGGCCAGTTGGAAGTCAGTAGCCAGGAGCTTCTTCCAGATCACCCATGTAGATAAAGGGGCCCAAGCACTTGGGCCATCGTCTGCTTCCTGCTCAGGCACATTAGCAGGGACTTGCATCGGAAGTGGACTTGAACCAGTGCCCATATGGGATGCTGGCATCGCAGGCAGCAGCTTTACCATTATGGGAGAATACCATCTCTATGTATTGTTTTCTAAAGCAATAGAAAACAGATGCACACATTCTGATAACAGACATCTTCAACACTGTCATTAGATTTACATTACAATCATTCCCCCTTTAAAGCTGTGTAATCTTAATTTCTTTTGCATGCTTTTATGTCTTCTTTGCTAGTTATGTAGTAATTAACATGTTTTACTTGAGTTTTTTACATGTATTCAAAATCATCCTTTGTGTTTTATTCACTTTTTAAAAAATTTTGAACAAAATAAAACTTGTATGATATAAAAATAATACACGGGGCTGGCACTGTGGTACAGGGGGTTAATGCCCCACTTGTGGTGTCAGCATTCAAGTCCTGGCTACTCTACTTCCCGTCCAGTTCCTGCTGTGGCCTGGGAAAACAGTAGAAGATGGCCCAAGTCCTTGGGCCCCTGCACCACATGGGAGACCCAGAAAAAGCTCCTGGTTCCTGGCTTCAGATCAGCGCAGCTCCAGCCATTGCGGCCATTTGGGCAGGGAACCAGTGAATGAAAGACCTTTCTCTCTGTCTCTCCCCCTCTTAGTCTGTAAGTCCACCTCTCAAATAAATAAATAAAATCTTTTAAAAAAATAAGTTCAACAGCAAAGCTTAATGTAGATTCTCTTATGTACTTATAAACATCCAGAACTATTTCACAAAGGAATTGTGAGAGTTCACCAAATAAACATTAACAAATAAAGATTAAGTAAAAGGGAATATAAGGTCATGACTATGATAACAATAAGGTTTTTAATATATTAAGTACAAACACATGTTTGTACAGAATGTAGTTAGCAATCATAGGCCACATATTTGGCACTAAAGTTTTTAGCAGTTAAAGCAAAGAAACCAACTAGGATCATTTATAAGAGTTAGCACTCTGGGGCTGGCTTTGTGGCACAGCAGGTTAAGCTGCTGCTAACTGCAATGCAAGCATCCAATATGGGTACTGGTTCAGGTCCTCATTATACCACTTCTGATTCAGCTCCCTGCTAATGCGCCTGGGAAAAAATCAGCAGAAGATGGCTCAAGTGTTGGGTGCCTGATACCCACATGGGAGACGGGGATGGAGTTCCAGGCTCCTGGATTTGTCATGGCCCAGCCCTGGCTGTTGTGGCCATTTGGGGAGTGAACCAGTGAATGGATCATTTTCTCTCTCTCTCTCTCTTTCTCTCTCTCTCTCTCTTTCTCTCTCTCTCTCTCCCTCTTTCTCTCTCTCTCTCTTTTTCTTTCATTCTCTCTCTACCCCTATCTTTTTCTCCAATTCTGCCTTTCAAATAGATAAAAAAAAAAAGGAGACTCAGTATCCTTAAGCCCTCAAAATAAAAACAAAATAGAAAGTTGCAACTTTGGAAAAAGAAAGACAAAACTAAAAACCGGAGATATCTCTCTCACAACTGTGTATTTTTATTGGTATTGGTATGATATAACTGAAATGTCCCTTAAAGGTATCATGACATGGTTTGTTGGACTGTTTCTTAAGGCACTTCTCAATATAGACACCTGGCAGAAAGTTATTGTGCAATTTAGTGAGCATCCACCAAAAGGCTGCCAAACATGTTGGTTCAATGCCCAGCTCTTTTATGCTTTGGTTTGATCCGCAGATGCAATGAGCCATATAAAGGAATACATTTTTAGCCTGCGCATTGGGCCTCCCTCCACAACCAGTTCCCCACAGCTCACTTTTTGATAAGAATTACATAACAGAAACTTAAAGACATTTTTATCTGCCTGAAAGAACCTGGAGTGCAGCTATTTGGGGCTGTTGTTTAAGGGCTGCATCTTATCCCTCCACACTCAATTAAACAATTTTTTTTCTCCCTTCCTTGTCTGATTCATGGTGGGACCTAATCTTAAAAAAAAAAAAGATTAGAATAAGAAATAATGTGTCAGTCCAAAGGAGTAGCTGAAATTGCTCTTTCGGGGGAGGCATTCCTAGCCTTAAGAACACACAGTTCTGAGGTTCTGTGGAGGGACTGGTATGGATGGAGAAGCCACAGACTTCTTTGTGAGATAAACTCAAATCAGTGCAATTAGTGCTACTCATGTTCCCAAAGGTGGACATGGACCCCAGCATCTATGGTAAGATGTCTTTCACTAGAAAGGTTGATTTTTCATTTATTTGAGGTCTGAACACCAATCGCATTTAGTAACCATGACGATGATTTGACATGCAAACAAGGGGCTAAAGGTAGATTTCCTTTGGCTTTCCACAAAATTAAAAACAAGATGGTACTCCTACTCATTCACCAAACACATCGGCTGTTTGCTCAGGTTCATTTTGAGGGAATCTGGAATGCTTTCTGTTGCTTTAAAAGCTACATTTTTCGAGGAAAGAAGAGACTTGCTTCCCACTCCACTGCAGAGAGAGAAATGCTGGAGAAGAGAATTTCCCTGGAAAAATATCCCAAGTTTGTAGTTTTGATTTGTTCCGCAGCTCTCTTCCACAGCCACAGAGCAGTTTTACTCCATTAGTCCTCCCCCTACTTCCCTCCTGTAACCTCTCATCCTCACAGTACTGAAAGAGTTTAAACAAAAATGACTTTGTTTGGTTCTGCAGAATTAACACGACACTCCAGCTTATTGCTAATTGAACACAGATGTTTTCCAAGCAGAGAAAAGCTTCAGACTTGTGTGCATAATTCTGACACTGCCCTAATGGAGAGAAGTGAGTCCAAAATTAGCAACTTTTTAAAGCCAAATCTGGTTGTGTGCCAAATAGATTTTCTTTCTTTTCTTTTTTTTTTTTTTAATTTTCCAAGGGTGAACAGATAAATCTTTGATAATCTATGCTGGAACAGTTGCCATTTTTCTAAGAAAAAAATTAAGAGAAAGAAAACAAGCCAAGTGACTCAGTACAGCAATGTGTCTCTGTCTTGCCTTTACCCTCTGTCCTCAGAAGTAGCACTTAGCAAACTCCTCAGAAACTCTGACCTCTGGGTGCCACAGCAGCAACCTTGAGAGGAGTGAGGTCAAGTCCAGGGCTCTGTTTTGACTGTCTGGAGAATGAACTGCTGACATGAACAAATGTGCTAACACCAGATGCAGAAGGGATCTCTCTCTCTCTCTCTCTCTCTCTCTCTCTCTCTCTCTCTGCTTCTTGCTTCAACAGTTCTGCATGAAGATTTAATGACCACACTATTCCCTCCAGAAAAATGGCTGTGTTTCCATACCTAGAAGAGCAGCTTTTGGGTTGATTAATTGTGTCTTCCTAAAACTCTGATTATCAGGAACCACATACTCAGGCAGTTTCTGTACCATATCTGTGCTCCTGTGTCCTGGGTACAGGATTAAAGAAAGAACACAGGCCACAGAACTTCTTGATTTACGGAGTGGATGTCTGTGTCTCATTCTGCGCCTTGCACATGGGTGAAAGTGTTCACAGCAATTAAGCAATCTTTCCAATGAGTGACTACATCTAAGGCTAAAATAAGCTATTCCCTGAGATTCCACATTCATCAACTGACAACAAAAATATGTGACTGGTGGGGTGGTAGAATAATTCTAATTATTAGGGAAAGGCCCACCCCTGTCTTAGCTGCAGGATTAGAACTAGAAAGATAGTCAAATACAGATGATTCCTAACATTCACTGGCATCTTCAACCCTTCAGTTAATGTATCAGTGTGAAAATTATTCTTTTTGTAAAAAAAATTTATTTATTTGAGGTGGGGGGGAGACATGGGGGCTGAGGCCAGGCCACAGCCAAGAATCTGAAACTTAATACAGGTCTTCCATGTATTTTGCAGTGCCAAGCACTAGGGCCATCTACAATTGCCTTCTTTGGAACATTGGCAGGGAGCTAGATTGGAAGTGGATTAACTGAGTCTTGAACTGTGATTTTTTGGGTAGTATGCAGCCTTGCAGGGAACAGCTTTATCTTCTGCACCACATCTCCAGTCCAAGAATTAATCTAACCTAGAGCACTTTTTCTGCACTGATAGCTCTTGAGTTTTTCTTGATTTCAATATGTGCATGTTTTGTCAACGTTCACCTACAACCATAACATTGTATAAGGTTTTGGTAATCCAGAAAACATTGCATGCATGAAATTTCCTTTCCTGAAATTATTTTCAGGGATTTGATTATGTAATAGTTAACGTCCTAGTTTATGTGGATGCATCCTTTGGCACATTGTTGAGATCATGTTTTTGATCAAATCTCGAATTCTAGGGAGACAGGAAAGAGAAAATTTATTTCCATTTTGTTTGGAAATTTATAACCAATCTGTAAAGGCAGGCTCTATTACAGAACCAAAGTAGATGGCAGCTTTGGGGAGCTACATCAATCTGCTTTCCAGAGGATTCCTTCTTGCCTTCCTCACATAATCTATGTGAAAATGCAATGCAGAAACATGAAGTACGTGCTGGGGTGGAGCCACCAGGTAAAGCACATTCAGAAAGCCAGGTGGATGACTGCCCTGTATTTTCTGTTGTAGAATAAAGGTTGGCAAGGTAGAAGAGAGAAAAGAACTCATACAGGTTCTGTTATGTGACCCTTATGGAATATGAATTAAACCCTATTCATCAGGCCAAGCCGGTGCTCAGGAAAGACACAAAAGCATGTTTTCATGCTTTCTTTTGCTGCATTGAAGACAACTTTAATTGACAAAATACATATTATCTCATGAGCTATTCAAAGTGCAGAGATCTCTGAAGTTGCCTAATAATTATAAAATATTCCTGAGAGTTTTAGGAAGTTTTCATGGGTTCAGCCTATCGGTAGATCTGTAAGACAATTTAGGGCTTTAATGATAAATAAATTAGTGTGCTATCTGAAAGTCAAAATTAGAACATGAATGTGTAGGGAAAGAGTTGTTGAAGAGGTCCAGTGTTGTGGTACAGTGGGTTAAGCTGCCACCTGCAGTGCCAGCATTCCCTATTGGTTGATGTTAGCATTTCATATTGGTTCAAGTCCCAGCTCCCTGCTAAGGTGCCTGGGAAAGCAGCAGAAGATGGCCAGGTACTTGGGTCCCTGTTATTCCAGTGAAAGACCCAGATGGAGTTCTAGGTTCCTGGCTTCAGCCTGGCCCAGACCTGGCCATTGTGACCATTTGAATGAACCAGTAGTGGAAGATCTTTGTCTCTCCTCTCTCTCCCTATCATTCTGCCTTTCAAAATAAATCTTACTAAAACACAAAGAATTGTTGGCAACTTGACAAATATAGTTGAGAAATTGTTGAGAAACTTGAGAAACAATTTGGCTTGTCTTTAAAACAAGGATACACGTATGATTTCTCAAGAGTCAAAAAAAAAAAAAAAGTTAAACGCCTGCACTCAGGTATCACACCTTCTCAAGAAACCATTTTATCTAAAAATTTCCAAAATATGTTGAACGTAGGTACTAAAAATTTTTGACATGTAGAAAATATTAAAAGGAAAAGAAAAATCTCACTGATATACTAGAAACCCAACTGATACCTGCTTTGTCAAAACCTGAAAAGTGAGTTTTTTTGAAAGCATTTTCACAAAGTGCAGTAGAAAAAGATTTCATTATCATCCAGGAAAAACATTTAAGTTAATTTCAAGCAAAAAAAAAAATGGCTCAGAATATCGCTCTGGTGAATACTTTTGTTTTCCATTCATGCAGTACTGAAGAACACACAGGGATGTGGGTGGGGAGATTCATAGGACAAAAGTATTCCAGCTACACCTTAGAAGTTCAGTACTGAACAGTTTTGAAGGGACTTACTTATCTGCTCCTTTTCCTTTGGATGTAGGTTTCTGTTTGTAACCTGCTCTGGTTAGTCACCTCTCCAACGCATAAGAAATACCTGTTAGCTCAGTAACTTCTGCTTTTAAGGGAATTCACAATGTGACAGTCTCCGGTTTTCTTGTGATTGATTGTTTTCAATGGATGGGTCTTTCTGTTTGACGAAGGCTTTCTGACCTTTAAGACTGTTAGTATTTCTAGGTGCTATTTACTCTGTTGATCTCTTGCTTTCCTTGTTTCTTCGTGTGTAGTTTCTGGATTGAAGCTAGTGATTTCAAGCATTTTAAAGAACTAAACACTTAATCTCATTGCTGTGTGTAGTTTCTGCTCCTTGCCTAAGGAAGCACAGTCCCAAGGCATTAGACAGACGCTGAAATCTTGGTTTCAGATAAATCTTTGTACTTCTTGTTGTTGGGTAAGAAGAGACAGTGTGCCTCGAGAACTTTGGTTTATTTTTATTTGATTTTTGGTTTATTATATCTAATTACAGAAAGCATTGACATTCTAGACATTAACTGAGAAAAAAGGAAAAGAATAAAAAATTGCTCCAAGATCTTTATGTTATAGATTATTTTTTCTTCCCAGGAATGATGAAGGATAAAATAATGCATTTAAATAATGCTGTTTAATCTTCAAGGATATTATCAAGTTGAAATTATCTGCCAGGTATTTTGAGGTCAGGGCTTCTTATTCGGGATCAGATGATGGGGTGTGAGGCTGAATGCCCACATTTTATCATTGAAATAAAGTTGTAAAATACTGAAGGATGTTCTGAAGGAGAAAAATCAAACACCTAAAGAGGTTTGTGAAAGTAGAAAGGGTCAATGGAATCCTGTTCATCTCAATGATTTGCTCTGTGTGAAGAGCTCCAGAGCCCACATTCCAGGCTCCCTGGATCTGTGAGGGAGCCTTGCAATGAGAGCCAGTGATGTCTCTGACTCACTGCACCTTAACGTGACATCATCCCGTCTCTGAAGATCATCCCCAGTCAGCCAAGCAATCCCACGTGGAGAACATGGAAACCTCTGGAGGCTCTTCTAAGAATAAAAAGCAGTAATCAAAAGTGAGGTACTTAAGCAGTCTCAGCAAGCAGAAAAATGCAACAAATACCATTCCATTTACTGACTTTCAAAAATTGAAAAAAGGAGAGTTAGCACCAAAGTGAATCTGAGAAAGAAAAATCAAGACAGTGTAGCAGAAACTGCAGGAGGAGGGCATGCATTGAGCAAAAATTCCCGGTGAGCCCAGAGAAAGCAATAAGAGTTCTCATTTAACCTCGGAAAATAACTTGAGAATCACTTGTACTTTGAAACGATTCTAAATTGCAAACTAATTTCCCAGTGGGATATGTTGATGGCCTGCTGTACACAGCATAAGTAATGAGTTTGCAACCAGGGCCCCAAATAAAGCAGTGCATGTCCCTGGAATTTATGAACAAGTTCCCCCTCCATCATCTGACATTGCAATGTTAATGCTCCCAGTTAGGAGTTTCCCCATGTCGGCAGGTGAATTCCCTGGCAGTAAGTCAAGCTTTAATGGAGCATGCTGGGAACGATTTTGCCAGTGCGGTGTTCAACTCTGATGTCAGCATTAAGGTTCTGGACTACCCTTCCCCGGGCATGGCCCACTCTTCATCTCTGCTGCACGTGTTCTTGGCTGTTTTGCTCCTATACTTCGACTTGACCATGGCAAAGTAGAATTTTTTTTTACAGGCAGAGTTAGACAGTGAGAGAGAGAGAGAGAGACAGAGAGAAAGGTCTTCCTTCCGTTGGTTTACTCCCCCAAGTGGCCGCTACAGCCAGCGTGTTGTGCCGATATGAAGCCAGGAGCCAGGTGCTTCCTCCTGGTCTCCCATGCGGGTGCAGAGCCCAACCACTTAGGCCATCCTCCACTGCCTTCCCAGGCCACAGCAGAGAGCTGGACTGGAAGAGGAACAACCGGGGCAGAATCTGGCCCCCCAACCGGGACTAGAACCTGGGGTGCCAGCGCTGCAGGCGGAGGATTAGCCTGGTGAGCCGCGGCGCCAGACAGTAGAATTTCTATCTCATGAAGGATGATGGAGCTGGAGGATAGGATGAGATCTAGTGAAACCTTTTTTTATGCAAGGAAAAAGTCTGAAGCCAGAGGGATTACATGACTGGCAGATGACAAAGTGGTAGAACCATGAATCTAACCTAACACTCTCCTATCTCTATAGAGTTCTTGCCTCTCTCAGGGGTGCTGCCTTTTGCTGAAAACTGAAAGGTGAATGCAAAACATTTGTCAATGTCTAAGAAAATGACAAAATACGAATCTGAAGTATAACTTCATAATAGAAAACATATGCCACCTGGTATATCGGAAGAGCCTGACTTCTCCGACTGATCCACGGGTAGTAAGATAAGTGATTATGATATTTTTATAAGGCTTTGCCCTTCATGTTACTAGGTGGCGTGTCATTGAGGAGTAAACACCATCCTGGTGAAGAACTCTCGGGGTCTGAGATTTGGTGGTCCTTTCCTGACCTCCAACAGTGGAGAAATCCCTCTAAGTCAGGAAAAGTGGCTATTTCCCAAGAACGATGTGTGTGTGTGTGTGTGTGTGTGTGTTATGGCTTAGGCAGGTACTTCCTGAGTATGCACAGCCACAGCACTCCGAGACACTCAGGGGAGTCTTCACTGTAGGGACCATTTAGCCCCCTCCCATAGAGCAGTGCCCCAGGTCTCCCCCAGGTTTCCATCACTAACTGGTCTCCCCCAGGTTTCCATCACTAACTTTGTCTTTTTGTCTCCGCCATATATTTTTCTTTAGGTGGAAATGTGGCTGTCATGGTCCGCACTATCATTTCTAATCCATAGTTCTCTTGTGTGCAACAGAAAAGTATGTTCTACTGTCAATTAAACTTCTTTTGCAGACCATTACATATGAATCTAAATAGGTAAAAATCTGAAGACAGCCCGTTCTTACCTACCAGACATATCTATGAATGACATATCTATCTACCCTAGTAGGTAAATTAGATAACCCAAGCATTATCCTTTATTTCTATATCACCCTTTTCAGTCTGATGACAATAATTCATTTTTTATCTTATTGTTTCTTGTATTGTCTGCTTTTTATTATCCCAGTCTCATTGCCTTAGTTCAGTTTATCAGTTATCTCTTCAATTATAAATAATACAGTAAATAAGCTGACTGGTTTCTCTGCCTTTGCTCATATTGTCCTCTTTTCCATTCCCCAAAAGGAGACAATGAGATAAAGATTACTTAGGTGAAAACCTAAATTATTGAACATATTATGGAAGGCCTTTCTCATTTTGTTATTTGCCCTGCAGTCTAGAACACATGCTAATTAGTCTGGAAAGTCTCTTTCTTTAATGTTGCCACATATTGCACTTTCTATCTGACTGCCTCTCCTACTCCTTTGACTTGGTGAGCTCCTATTCATTGATTCAAGCTCAACTGGGGGGCCGTCTTGTGTAGTGGGTTAGGTTGCCACCTGCAACACCAGCATTGCCTGTTTGAGTCCCAGTTGCTTCACTTCTAATCCATCTCCCTGCTAAGTGGAGAATGACCAGAGTGCTCAGGTTCCTGCACCCGTGTGGGAGACTCAGAGGAAGTTCTGCGTTCCTGGCTTCAGCCTGGCATAGCCTTGATGGTTGTGGTTATTTGGGGACTGAACCAGTAGATGGAGGATCTTTCTCTTTCTCTGTAGCTCTGTCTTTCAAATAGAAAACCTCAACTTGGCCTTTATCTCCTCCAGGATGCTAACAGTGACTTCCTGTTCCCCATACAGATTGGGTTATGGGCCCATGCACTAAGCTCTCACAGCCCCATGAGCTCAACTCTATCAGAGCATTTAGGCATAGTGTTGTCTTGGAGTTCATCCCCTTCCTTCTCCATGAGCTACTTTGTAGGATGGGTCCTGAATTTTAATACCTAACAATATATCCAATATACCCCTAAGTGAATAGATGATGAGTATCAGAAGTAAATCACTGTACCTGTGATTCTATATTCCTTTTCATATGATTATATATTTCTAAACTTTTTATTTAATTCTATGCATTTACAAAATGTCAAATATAGCATTGTATTTCTTTTCCACTTCTCACCTTGCTCTTAATGCTAATAAGAAGATGATACTTTCTTCAGGTACATTTTTATCATTTTATATTTATTTACTTGTCTAATTTATCTCACAACTACATAAGCAGTTAGTATTATTAGCTCTAATTTACATCCTAGAAAACTGATGTGCAGAGAGAAGCAGAGTGGCTATTGGAAACCAGATGATGGGGGCTCCGAGCCCTGTCTTAATTACTATCACATCCTGTTAACTTTCAGTGTTTATACTGCTGTGGGGCTACACTGCATCACTGCATCCTGGTTTCTCTTCCATCTTTCCCTCTCTCTGTCTCTGTATACTTCTTGCTTTTTGCAGTTTTAAGCGTCAGTGACAACACACTCCCAACTTGAAGATGATGGCTCTTTCCAGGACTAGTGTGCTCTTGTCTCTAGCATTCTCTAATGTGTTCCGGGGATGAAGAATTGTTTCAATATAAGGTAAAGTCATGGGCTGAGAAGGGGCAAAGTATCTCTTAGGATGTAAAACTGCTTGTCAATCCCTTCAAAACCCAGAGGCAGTAAAACATTACTCAATGTATATTCAGAGCATCCAGTAGGGTATCTACACAAAGAGTTCTGCAAAAGATAGCCAATGGTGAGGAAGAGTCCATTTCCAACTCATTTCTTTTTCTTTATTGAGAGAATTGTGAGTGAAAATATATCCCAGACAGCGCCCCTGCTCTGACCACCTCTGCATATGTTCCTACGCTTCCAGAGTCGCATGATCCCAAAACCTCCAATTACTATAAAAATGTTGCAAATCAAGTTTAATATTCCTGTTCTGAAATCCAGTTTCCAAAATGCTAAGTGCTTTTGGAGTATTATGACTTCTGTCAGGGTATTGGTGACAGAAGGAATAAATCTGTTCATTTGTTTATGCCTACCAGTTGAAAACCAAATGAATATCAGCCAACACAATTCAGTTGACACTATTTTAAAATATCCTCCACCCACACAAAGCAAAATTTCACATTTGCAGAAAATATTTATCCCAAAGAGCAAGCAATATCATGCTGGTTCTTTGTTTCATGCTATTGAATCACTGTATTTACTAAGTCACTGATGCTAAGCCAGATGTCTTTCACTGCAAGGTAAGAAAGAAGAATGTGGGTGGAGGTGGCTGCATATGATTTAATCAACTTATAATGGATAGCAACATAAGATAACAACACAGTCTGCATGTAACAACTTTTGGCCATACAGATGGCTATTTGCATTTTTCAGCAAGTTTGCATGGAGTGGTTGGTTTGGACCCATAACGGTGTGGTTTGGCCAAATTCTTCAAAAGGTCCTTAGGGTGGTGGACACTTAATTATCTCTTCTTTAAATTTGTTTGAATGTCACACAGATAATAGGAAGATATTTCACTGAAATGTGATTATGCCCTTTACCCTACATGATATTCAAATACAAAATACAAACTTTCCTCTTAAGGTATGAAATAGATAAGCAACTAAAGATAAAGATAAAAAGACTTCTTTTTTCATACAATAATAGTTTAATTAATTAGTTAATTCTTTTAATGCCTATTTATTACTGACACATAGTATGTAACCATCACTGAGATAGGCAATCCAAGCACAAATATGAATGGACATCCTTTGCTTTCAAGTGCATTACAATGTCTTGGGAGAGCCACACAAACATAAGTGATACTGGGATATCAGTGCTTTAGCAGTTATATGAAAAAAACACCTTGGAAATAAAAAAAGAAAATCCATAGATTGTCAGGGTTTGGGTTCAATTCTCTCTGAGAAGAAACTTTTATTGTAGTAAATGAACAGAAACTCAACTGAAAAGGGCACAAAAATATCAAGTGCAAAATGATCTGACCTGTTTTTGACTTCTGCTGCTGCTGAGGGTGTGACAATGGTTTTGGGTTGAGTGAAGAAGGAGGATACCTGTACTCTGGATCAATGGAAAAAACATGGAGAAATGAACTTGAGTTTTCGTCTTTTGCTATTTGGAGCAGTTTATAAATTTCTACCCACCGCAGACCTGAAACTGGGGTGTATTTGTAAACATGTCAAAGCACTGAATATATTATAGACATTTTTGAAAAAACACTATTTGAAATGCAGAGGTACAGAGAGAGGAGGGAGACACACTCACAAATACACACATACAGAGAAGAGAGAGAGAGAGAGAGAGAGAGAGAGAGAGAGAGAGAGAGAGAGAGGTAGAGAAACAGAGAGACAGAGAGAGATCTTCCATTTGCTAGTTCATTCTCCATATGGTCACAACAGCTAGATTTGGACTAGGCTCAAGCTAGGAGCCAGTAGTACTGTCTGGTTCTCCCACATGGGTAGCAGGCACACAAGTACTTGGGCCATCTTACACTGCTTTCCCAGGCACATTATCAAGGAACTAGATTGGAAATTGTGCAGTCAAGACTTGAACCACTGCCCATATGGGATGCTGGCATCACAAATTGTAGCTTAATTGACTGTACCACAATACCAGCCCTGGTTTTAGACACTTCGATGATTACAAGCATTACTTAGATTTGGGTATTAGACATTTGAGCTCAGAATTATCACGACGATGCACGGAGAATCATATTCAAGAGCACAGATGTCGCATGGATGGAGTTTGAAGAACTGCTGATGCAGAGGCTGAGACTTTTCCACCATTGTGTCAAGGGATTGCATACAAGCAAATAGTCCTTCATGGCTGCAAGAGAAGCTAGATCCATAGAATTGGTCCAGGGTCACTTACTGAATGGGATATACTCTGAGCTCTGCATTGTCGTGCAATGTCATTGTTGTGTGAACATCAAAAACCAAGATGGTGCAGCCTGGATGACTAGAAGTGACCTCTCAGTATATCCAATTATAGTATATGACATTTGGATGCAAAAAAAAAAAAAATGTGTCATCTCTTAGCAAGAAAGTTTGGTGAGCACATAAGCCAGTAACAGCCATTTATTTAATATCACTATCAAGTATTATGTATTACATACAATTGTATGTGCTATACTTTTATATGACTGGCATCACAGTAAGTGTGATTACATCATCACCACCTCAAACACTCGAGTAATGTGCTGTGTTGCGATGTTTCCATGGCTATGCCATCACCAAACTATAGGCAATTTGCAGCCAATTTGCAGCTCCATTATGTTAATATGGGATCACCATAGAAACGGTCTGTCTTTGACCAAAATGTCATGCATATATTGGTGAGGAAGATCTGATGAAGAACACAGCCTCCTGATTCTAGGTAAGGTTACAAAAGCTGTTATGGTGAGGAGGCAATTTTACATAGCAGGCTGCATTTCTATCTGCCCATTGCTTATCATTTGTTTTTGGATGGATGAAAAGGCTCATTGTTTCTTTTATTAAAAAACTTTTATTTAATAAATATAAACTTTGAAAGTACAACTTTTGGATTATAATGGTTCCCCCACCCTATAGCCTCCCTTCCACCTGCAAACCATCTCCTACTCCCTCTCCCATTCCATTCTTCATTAAGATTCATTTAAAATTATCTTTATATACAGAAGATCAACTTAGTATATACTAAGTAAAGATTTCAACCATTTGCACCCACACAGACACACAAAGTATAAAGTACTGTTTGCGTACTAGTTTTACCATTAATTCACATAGTACAACACATTAAGGACAGAGAGCCTACATGGGGAATAAGTGACTTCTGTTGTTGATTTAACAATTGACATTCTTATTTATGACGTCAATAATCACCCAAGGCTCTTGTCTTGAGCTGCCAAGGCTATGGAAGCCTTTTGAGTTCACGAATTCTGACCTTATTCAGACAAGGCATAGTCAAAGTGGAAGTTCTCTCCTCCCTTCAGAGAAAGGTACCTCTTTCTTTGATGGCCCTCTGCTGGGATCTCACTCACATAGTTCTTTCATTTAGGTCATTTTTTTTTTTTTTGTGCCACAGTGTCTTGAATTTCCATGCCTGAAATACTCTCATGGGCATTTTAGCCAGATCTTAATGACTCAAGGGCTGATTCTGAGGCCAGAGTGCTGTTTAGGACATCTGCCATTCTATGAGTCTGCTGTGTATCCTGCTTCCCATTTGGATCGTTCTCTCCTTTTTAATTCTATCAGTTATTATTACTAGACACTGGTCTCATTATGTGATCCCTTTGACAATCTTATCTTTATGATCAACAATGAATTTAAACTGATCACTTTAACTAGTAAGATGGCATTGGTACACGCCAACTTAATGGGATTTGGAATCCCATGGTCCATTTCTAGCTCTACCATTAGGGGTAAGTCCAAGTAAGCGTGTGCTGAACTGTACATTTCTTCCCTTTCTTATCCCCCCTCATATTTTTACATGGATTGATTTTCATTGTTCCTTATACATTTATTTGCATATGGGCAGCTTACCCAAAATATTTATAAAATGGATGAATTCATCGCAAATTGCTTATTTCATAAAGTAGTTTTCTTTCTTCCACATCAATCATGTGTTGTTATTATAAAGTTCATGTTAAAGGGAATCCTTCATCTGTTGTTGAGTGGAGATCTTAGAGGTGAAGGGCCCTCCTAATCATGTTGAGATTGCTGAGTTACGGAGGCAGAGGACCACGGAGCATGGGCTGCACTAAGTCTTGCTCCACTTTAGGGGAGTGCCTTGTAGGGCTGGTTTGTATATTACTCAACAGTGCACTACATTTCCATAAACATAGTTTAAATTGACAAAAATATAACACTCTGGGTTTGGTAAATTCTCATGATGGATGTAAAATAGATGACTTCTGTCATGAGAGCTGTTTACCTAGGAACCAAAAATGTAGCAAGAGCAATAGAAGTATAATGACTCCTATGACAAAAGAGTGCTTTATCTTTATTAATTATTGCAGAAATGTTCAGAGCCTGGACCATGTTGAAGAAGAAAGAAAGAAAGAGTCTGACATTTGACAGCAAAGGGGCAAAAGCTTTCAATGTTTTTCAAATACCATTAGAAGAGGACTAACATTTATAGTACTCTTCCAGAGGCCAGATAACCGAAAGTGAAAGTAATATAAACGTGATTGTCTTATCTACCATTATTTATACATCAATTTCAGATTGGAAATAACATCTGAGTTCTTCCTTAATCACAGATAAAAATTAAATTTACAAAAATTGTATTGGAAACTATATTTGATAATATTCTAATTACTTAAATTTTGGTAAATCATATACGTGTTATTCATTCATTGATTGCAAAAGCATTCTACCATTTTAGAGACACTAGAATATGGATGTGCAAATAAAATAAGGCTTATCATACCCTCAAAGTTCTTAACATTCAATACCAGAGTATTTCAAAAAATATGGACATTAAAATGTTTATGAAAAATGTGGTTATGAAAAACTGCACGGATTTCAACTTTTTTGAACGAAAATGAACTTTTAAAAATTTATTTATTTATACATTTAGAGAGAGGGGCAGAGAGAGAGACACAGTGCTGCCATTCACTGTTTCACTCCCCAAATGCTCACAATGACCAGGGCTGGCCATGCTGAAGCTGGAAGCCAGGAACTCAGTACAGGTTTCCCTTGTGGGTGACAGGACGTAATTAGTAAGGCCATCACTGCTGCCTCCCAGGGTCACATTAGCAGGAAGCTGGAGTCAAGAGCCAAAGGAAGGCACCGAACCCATGCACCCTGATATAGAAATAGGCATCTTCTAGGCAAAACGGCTGTCCCAGACTTATCTTTCATTCCGTTTTCCTACATATTTTAAGTACCTTCATATATTAAAACTGAGTCTTTTTAAAATTTATTTTGTCACATCACTATGTCCCTTTGATTGTCACATTTGGCTAAGATGATGGGTGCACAGCCACTTTACAAAAAAGGTAGAGAAAGGCACACTGGGAAGATAACAAAAGACCTCTATCACTGGTATTGACAACAGCACCTTATTTATTTCTTTAACAAAAGAGAGTGTCACTTGTTTCCTATCTAATTGAAAAACTATTAGGAGATTGAGGTCAAAACTTGTTCAAGAAGTAACCGCAGCCCCGTGGTGATGAAGAATTCCAAATTCAAGGCAACCGAAATCATAAATAGCTCATTGCTCCACTTAATTGTTCTTCCTCCTCTCAATGCTGCCTGTTAACATTTTGCAATTGGAATGTTTTCCATCTGTGCCTTTGCTTGAATTGTGTGAATATATCTGATGAAAACTATTATCACTCTGTCTTTTAGTCTTTGATCTGCTTTGTGTTAACAGAATCACAAGCAGGAAAATGTTAACTTAGTCATACACTTGATGTTATAGATGCTTTCGGTCCCATGTTTATAAAGCTTCCCATCTGTACTTCAAACTGTTCCTGTCCCTTTCCATTGTGACAGAGAATACCTACATCCACACACGCAGAGACACTATCTAGATAGGATTGGTAATAACTGGGAACCTTGGGCTGTCATCTTTTAAATGTTCAGGGTAATGGTAAATGTAAAGACTATTGTATCAGTCAGTGCAAACAATAGAATGCATTAATGTAGTAAATGTTGTTTATAGATATTCTTCCAATAAACTGTTTTATTCCAGATTTTTTATACATTCTCTCAAGGCTGCTGTAGTAAGTACTTCTCCAGGGAGCACCTTTCACATCATATGTACACAAGGTTTGTGTTCTTGAGGCTGTGCAATGCACAACCTGCTTGGATTTATGGAGGGGGCCCTTAGATTTCTGTAGGGACTTCATGGCTGTTCTATTTGTCTCAGACTGACTCACCTTGGAAGTGTGGAATGCCATTGGAAGTCAGAATGCTTATTGTTTCCTGCATAGGGAAATGTGTTAATTGTCAGATTGGAGAAGAATGTGAACCTTTGGAATAAATGAGAAAAATCACGTGCTCAAACCGACGTGCCTGAAAGATGAATTTGAGGTCAGGGAGAGAAAATGGATGTTTTGCAGGGAGGTTACTTTGTGTCTGAAACCAGAAAACTGAAAGTCATTGGGTTGATTGTGTAGTGACAGGATCTACCTTCTTTGTGGTTTCCTTTTTTCTTTTTTTTTTTTTTATGATTTATTTATTCCTTTGAAAGTCAGAGTTACCCAGAGAGAGGAAAGGCAGAGAGAGAGAGAGAGAGAGAGAGAGAGAGAGAGAGAGAGAGAGAGAGAAAGAGAAAGAGAAAGAGAAAGAGAAAGAGAAAGAGAAAGAGAAAGAGAAAGAGAAAGAGAAAGAGAAAGAGAAATAGAGAGAGGTCCTCTACCCCTCTACCTGCTGGTTCACTCCCCAATTGGCCACAAAGGCCGGAGCTGTACCAATTTGAAGCCAGGAGTCAGGAGCTTCCTCTAGTTCTCCCATGTGGGTGCAGGGACTCAAGGAACTGGGCCATCCTCCACTGCCTTCCCAGGCTACAGCAGAGGGCTGGATCGGAAGTGGAGCAGCTGGGTCTGGAACCAGTGCCCACATGGGATGCTGGCGCCTCAGGCCAGGTCATTAACCCGCTGCCCCACAGCGCCAGCCCCTGTGGTTTCTTTCTAATCTTTGTAGGTTAGAAGAAGTTAGAATTAGGGAAAAAATCAGTACAGCCTGTTTTATATGTGTATGGTAACAAATATTGGTGCATAATTTAGACAAAGGCTAGTCCAGGTGATGGCCAATAGATCTGTAAAAGAATTTGTTTTTCTTTTCAGTTTCTGAGGAAGGGTGAAGGAAAGGATTTTAACTGTTTTGCCCTCTGTGCCAGACCAGGCCTGTGGCTCTCCCTGGGCTGGTATGAGATCTAATTCACGCAGCCTAAAGCAGAAGCGCATTTCCTTGTAGGTCTGAGTTCTTCACGTGCTTTCAAATGGCACCCAAAGAAGCATAGTAACTAAAGATAATGCTGAGAGCACCATGTGTTTGAAATCCAGGTTTTTCCTTTGAGTAATTGTCTTAAAGAAACATGCAGTGACTCCTGGACAAATGAATTCTTATGGGAATTTTGCTTCTTATGGACAGAACGCCTGTGCATCCTACCCGGAACCGCCACAGTGGATTGTGTCAAAGCCCTACGCACCGGTGTGGTTGTATTTGCAGTGAGAAGGTAATTCATAGTCCATGACTTCATAAAGGTGTAACCCTGATCCAGAAGGAGGGATGCTAGAGGACTTGTTCTTTCTCTCTCACCACAGGCCAGCCCACAGACCCAGGAAAGGTTATGTGAGGAGTTAATGAGAAGGTAGCAGCCTGCAAGTGAGCAAGAGAGTCCTCATCAGAAACTGACCCTGCTGGATGTTGATCTGGGACTTTTAGCTTCCACAAATGTGAACAAATAAATTTATTTCAGTTAAGCCACTCAGTCTGTAGAATTTTCTTATTGGAGTCCAAGTAGGCAGATGCAATGATTTTGCAACATGTTTGTAGGTAACTGTTTATGAATGTCTTTTGTCAAAACCTCAGTTCCTAAAATGACTCATTGGAGAACTCTTACGTGTGTTTATCTTAGTGATCCTTAATACAAGCATTGCTCACAATTGCTCTCTTATTCCTTGCCTCAGGCACAAAATAAGCTATGGAAAATGCTAAAGCTAAACTACCAAGCAATCCATCACCTATGAGGTCCTTCCACAATCTAGCTCTTGCTTCTGAGTCTCCTGCTCTAAGTGTTATTTTTTTTAAAGATGTTATAACAAAGTATTTATGGTGAGCAGGGCAGGTACTTCTAAATAAAATGGGCTCAAATATTGGGTGGCAATATCTAGCCATGTCAGCGGAACATTGGTGCCATTCAGTCAGTGGAAGATAAGCCATTTCTATGCTTGAGTAGATTCGTGGCTGATTAAATTTGTACCACAGGCGATCTCTTCCTAGGAAATATGCTAATTTCGCATAGCCGTTTTATGATGGTAAGGACATGCACACCCACATGTGTGTATGTATTTTCAACACATCCTTCCTATTTTTCCAAGGTTATTCCAAAAAGCATTTTTGGAGGCTTTATTTTTAAGTTTCACATGAACAGCTGCAGTGTCCAAGGTGAAAATCTCTCCTCCTGGATTGGTTTTAACAAGTGGGCTAGTGCAAAATGATGGGGATTAAAGGCAGAAAATGTGACCACACACCAATTTCCTACCTTATAGACCTTTTATATCATGTCTCGGAATTTTAATTCCACCTGCTAAGTAGTGTAAGTCCCCAGAAAGAGGTCATATATGCAGCCACAGGGCAGAGTCATCAGCTGCTTTTTCTTTTTATGGTGCCCAGGGATCTCTGTGGGCAAGGGTTATCCGAGTTAATTGTAAATTACTTTGTTTTTTAATAGAATAAATCCTGACTTGATTTATTTTAAAAGTTTTCATTTTATTTGAATGGCAGAAAGTTAGAGAAAGACACAGACAGATAGGCAGAGACATTTTGCATCTGTTGTCTCCAACAGCCACAACTGGGCCAGATTGAAGTCAGGAACCCCAGAACTCAATCCAGGTGACCCATGTGGGTAGCAGGGACCCAAGAGCTTGAATCCAAGTTCCTGCTGTCCACAGGGTCCTCATTAGCAGGTAGTTGGATTGGAAGTGAAGCAGGAGGGACTCAGAGCTTGCACTCTGATTTGGGATACAGACATCCAATCCACAGCTCACCATCGTGCAAAACAGTATCTTGAAACCATGGCTTTTAAAGACTGGTTGTGTTTGGCAGAACAAGGGTAATGCTATGATACTTAGACCCAAATGTCCTTAAGGATTGGTGTCATATTTAGAACAGTCGCTGATCTTTTCTATCCTACATTTTAGAAAGGGTCAAGTTTAGGCGTTTAAATAGACCACTTGGATGGGCGAAGACCTTTCCTGCTTGAGCACTCATTGGCAGGCAGCAGAGACAGACTGTGTTAATGTCAATTTCTTTTCCTTTAATAAATGCCACCTGTGTTACCAGCGTGGATTTGAAGGTGATGTAATTTTCTTGCAAATCCATTAGTTTTATAGGTGTTTGGCAAGACCCGCTGCTGTGTTGATTAGATATAGTAAGTGCGTCTGTTTAAATAGGGTTTTAAATGCTTGGCTTGGTTCTGCATTGGCGGGATAACAAGACATACAGTAGATGCTTTAACCGAAGGTGGTGCTAAGCAGTGATTTGACACATAGCTTAGTGTTTAGCCATTTGTGATAATATGCACAGTAATGGGGGAGTTAATTGCAGATGCCTGCAAGACATACCTCTAAGTGAGCCTGACAAATAAGATACAGACTCCAGTCGCCCTCCGCCCCAGCCCCGTTCTTGTAATAGTTTCTCAAGACACAGGCCCAGCTCAGCGACATCAATATTTTCTGGGAACCTGTTCGAAATGCAAATTCTTTACCCCACCCCAGTTTTACTGAATGAAAGATTCTGAGAATAGAGCCCAGCAATCCATGCTGTAACAAGCCTCCTGGGGTTTCTTCTCCAGCTTGTTGGGGACCCGTTAGCACAGGGATGCTGCTATGTTGCAGTGCTGAACAGTTCAATGTGAAGCATTTTTGACTCACTCTTAATGGATTAACTTTCTAAGTCCAGATTATCTAGGGCTGGACAATAGTTTAATATTAAAAACTATCTCAAATTTTTTAGTACGTATCTTTACACCGGTAGATGTTGGCTTGCTGTAAATGTATTAGTATTGAGGATTTGGATGAGAGAAAGCAGCTAATCTTATTTTCCTTATCTCTACTTGCCTCCTCTTTTTCATTATCTAAAGAAGCTAACATCTCATGCTCCATTAAACAAGATGCAGCTTTTATTATCTTTTATCTCTTCCTGAACCCTTTCAATAAATGTTACTTGATTACTCTTGCACGTTGAGGTAGACGTTTAGCATAATCAAAACATCAAGAAAGTGTGATGCTTGGTTAGTCTAGGGCAAGACAGCTTCCTGGACCCCAACAAATCAGTTGAGAATGATACAAACACAATTTTCGATAGATGGTCAGAGGTGATGTTTTGCAAGAGGTGCAACTAACAAGGAAAAACAAATCACTGATCATTGTTATTTCCCAACAGAGGAAGTATTGCACTCCCCAAGAGAAAAAAAATAGCCCAGATATTTTTTATAAAGCTTTTATTTAAAGAATATAAATTTCCAAAGTACAGCTTATGGATTACAATGGCTTCCCCCCCCCCCATAACTTCCCTCCCACCCGCTCCCCTCCCCTTTCCCGCTCCCTCTCCCCTTCCATTCATATCAAGATTCATTTTCAATTCTCTTTATACACAGAAGATCAGTTTAGTACATATTACGTAAAGATTTCAACAGTTTGCCCCCACATAGAGACGCAAAGTGAAAAATACTGTTGGAGTACTAGTTATAGTATTAATTCACAATGTACAGCACATTAAGGACAGAGATCCTACATGATTTTTTTAAAAAATTGATTAATTATCTATGCACTTTCCAATTTAACACCAAGATTTTTTAATCATTTTCAATTATCTTTATATACAGAAGATCGATTCAGTATATACTATGTAAAAATTTCATCAGTTTGCACCCACACAGAAACCCAAAGTGTAAAAATACTGTTTCAGTAATAGTTACAGCATTACTTCACATTGGATAACACATTAAGGACAGATTCCTCATGAGACGTAAATACACAGTGACTCCTGATGTTGATTTAACAATTTGACACTCTTGTTTATGGCGTCAGTAATCTCCCTAGGCTCTAGTCATGAGTTGCCGAGGCTATGGAAGCCTTTAGGGTTCGCCGACTTCGATCTTATTCCGACAGGGTCATAGTCTAAATGGAAGTTCTCTCCTCCCTTCAGAGAAAGGTACCTCCTTCTTTGATGGCCCCGTTCTTTCCACTGGAATCTCACTCGCAGAGATCTTTCATTTAGGTCTTCATTTTTTTTTCAGAGTGTCTTGGCTTTCCATGCCTAAAATATTCTCATGGGCTCTTGAGCCAGATCCAAATGCCTTAAGGGCTGATTCTGAGGCCAGAGTGCTTTTTAGGACATCTGGCATTCTATGAGTCTGCTGTGTATCCCGCTTCCCATGTTGGATCATTCTCTCCCTTTTTCATTCTATCAGTTAATATTAGCAGACACTAGTCTTGTTTGTGTGATCCCTTTGACTCTTAGACCTATCAGTGTGATCAATTGTGAACTGAAATTGATCACTTGGACTAGTGAGATGGCCTTGGTACATGCCACCTTGATGGGATTGTATTGGAATCCCCTGGCACGATTCTAACTCCATCATTTGGGGCCGTTCCGATTGAGCATGTCCCAAATTGTAGACCTGAAATTCACTGCAGCCATATCTTAAATGTGATGAGTTTAGTTCTTCATTTGCATAGTCATTTATTTATCAGATATTAACTGGGCAGTTTTCTTATATCCTAGTGTCTTGTCTTAGCTAAGTCAGAACTCTTAACTCCAGAATCCCCTTATCTGCACAGTTCCAGGTCAGGTGGGCCACAAGATGACACATTTGCATGGGACATGGGGAGCAGAAGTGAGTGCCATGGAATTATCTCAGAGCCTGTTATTGACGTCTTGCCTTGCCTATCTGGAATGGCACCACAGTTGGGCTCCCAGCTTTCCACATCTTCTGGACCCCTGCTTCAGATTCCCAGATTCCTGGACCATGAGTGGGTTTGTCTTCGGTACAAAGTGCAAAAGGTGAGAGCACCTCCTCCAAGTTCTACTGTTACCAAAGGCAGAGTCTTAGGGGTGATTAGAGTCCAGTGTGAGTTGGCTCCTCCCTTGTGGAATCTACCTCATCCCCAGCTCCCAGGTCTGTCCTTTCTCGGTCCTCCTCCCCTTTTTCCTATTCGCTTTCAATTCAGGACTGTCTGCCTGGTCTAAAACGATCTCATCTCGCCTTCAGACACACTCAGTAATTATCTCTCACAATCTCATAAATTCAACCCCCACAGTGAGTCTGTTCATGTCACCATGAAGAAGTACCACTGACCAGATAACTCACAAGTACTGGAATGTTACTGTGCATGGTTCTGGAAGTTGGGAAATGGAGGATCAAAGCCCTGGCAGGTTTGGTATCTGATGAGAGCTGCTCTCTGCTTCCAAGAAAGCGCCTTCTTGCCATGTTCTCTGCAGGGGATGAAAGCTGTGTCTTAATTTCAATAGAATTCCCAAAATAACAAGAGAAAAATAACTTGCTAAGGTGGGAAAACATTTGATCATCATCAGTAAAGGCTCAAAATTATTTGATAAAATTTTGTAATCAGTTCTAGTTAGAATTCTAAATAGAGAATAAAAGTAAACTACTTAAGAGCAAAACAGACTACTTATTAGAAAATGGCAAATCATATAAATGATCAGATTTGAAAAACGCTTTTTTGACGACAAGGGACTAGTTTTCCACTAACACTGCTACTATTTCTTCAAAATTTAAACATACGTAACAAGAAAAGAAAATGAAACAAGCAACACAAGTATTTCATAATTAAAACTATTATTGCTGAGGTTATAGAGAAGATGAAAAACCGTGAGACATCCTCATTTAAATCTTTAATTGTTTTTGTTGTTGAATTTTTAGTTTTTTATATATTCTGGATATTAATCCATTTCTGATGAGTAGTTTGCAAATCTTTTCTCCAATTTTCTTGGTTGTTTGTTCTCTCTATTGTTTCATTTGCTGTGCGGGAACTTCTTAGTTTGATATAAATAATCTCATTTGTCTAATTTTTCTTTTATTACTTGTGCTTTTGAGCCTTAACCAAAAACTCATTGCCTGTTCAACGTATTGAAGCAGTTCCCCTTGTTTCCTTATGGCAGTTATACAGTTGCCTGTCTTACATTGAAGTCTTTAACCCTTTTTGAAATGATTTTTGCATGTGGTGAGAGGGATCGAGTTTCACAGTCTCACATCTGGATATCCAGTTACACAACCATTTATTGAAGAGCCTGTCCTTTCTCAAATTTAAAAAGAAAAAGAAAAATGATCTAAATAGATATTTCTCAAAGGAAGATACATAAATGGTCAGAAAATATATGAAAAGCTGAACATCAGCATAGCGAGGGAAATGCAAATCAAAATCACAATGGGATATCATCTCACTCCACTTAAAGTGACCAACTGGAAAGACAAACGATAACAAATGTTGTTGAGGATGCCAAGAAAGAAAGGAGAACACTTATGCACTGTTGGTGAGAATGTAAATTAATATAGCCATCATTGAAAAGGGTATAGCAGTTACTCAAAAAGGGAAAGATAGAACTACTTTATGGTTCAGTTATCCCATTATTGGACATATATCCAAAGGCAATGACATCATCTATGTTTCTGCACCCCCGCATTTATTACAGTTTTTCACAGTACCCAAAATACAACATCAACCTGAGCACAGATAAAGAAATCATATGTTGATACACACACACACACACACACACACACACACAGTGGAACATGATTCAGCCTTAACAAAGAATGACATCATTTGTAGCAGCAGAATGGAATAGGAGAATATTATGGTAATTGACAAAAACTAGGCGTAGACAAATAACATGTGTTCTCACTCATATGTGGTAGCTTAAAAAGTTGATTTCATAGAAATAGAGAATAATGGTCACTGGGAGCTAATTAGTAAAGAGTAAGTGGAAAGAGGAGAGAGGAAGATTAAATAAAGTTTACAGAAATATAGTTACAGGCTGGCGCCACGGCTTACTAGGCTAATCCTCCACCTGTGGTGCTGGCACACTGGGTTCTAGTTCCGGTCAGGGCGCCGGGTTCTGTCCTGGTTGCCCCTCTTCCAGGCCAGCTCTCTGCTGTGGCCTGGGAGTGCAGTGGAGGATGGCCCAAGTGCTTGGGCCCTGCACCCCATGGGAGACCAGGAGAAGCACCTGGCTCCTGGCTTCAGATCAGTGTGGTGCGTGGGCCACAGCGCGCTGGCCGTGGCGGCCATTGGAGGGTGAACCAACGGCAAAGGAAGACTTTTCTCTCTGTCTCTCTCTCTCTCACTGTCCACTATGCCTGTCTATATATATATATATATATATATATATATATATATGGACAAATTATAATGTGATATGGTATAGTAGGGTGAGTATAGTTCATGACACTTTCTCACAAATTTGTTTTCTGTTTTGAGAGGCAGATAGAGAATTCTTATGCACTGGTTCATTCTTCAAATGTTCACAATGGTTCCTGGCGGGTGCTGACACCAGAGACTGGAAACTTCATCTAGTTCTCCTGCCTGGGTGACAGGAACCGAAGTAATTCAGACATCGCCACTTTCCTGCAGGCTCTGTATTAGCAGGAAGCTGGAATCAGAAACCAGAAACAGATGTCAAACCCAGGTATTCTAATATGAGATGTGGTGTTTTTATACCTAGGCCAAATGCCTGTCCCTAGTTCGTGACAATTTATTATATGTCTTATAAAGAAATAGAACAGAAGTTCAAAGCTTCCCAGCACAAAGAACCAAATAATGTTTAAATAGAGTAAGATGCTAATTACCCTGATATGACTATTACATAATGTTTATCATAGTATCCTCAGTAAATATGCACAATTATTACATGTCACTAAAGTGTATAATTAGTATGACTGTGCAGGGACTTGAATCACTGGCTTTTTTCCAAACCAAGAAGATGCAAATGGTAAAAAAATAAATTAATTTATAACAGCATCAAAAACACAAAAATGCTGAGGAATGAAATTTAACTAGAATGTTTTGTTATCTAGGGGAAGAAAGTGACAAATCCTATAAAAATCACTTAATATTTAAACATATCATATTTTTGGAGATGGAAACATTTAAGATTCTAATAATATGAATACTTTTTAGTATACAGATACATGAATACAGTCCAGTTACAATCACAGACTTTTGGATGGCACTGAGTGTTGGCCACTAAAAAGAAAATCAGTGAGCGAAACGAGCTTTAAGAGATTTCAGAAATAAATAGGAATTGAATGAAGATCCCAGTTTGTAGGTTTTTTATAAAAGACAAGCAATGGTTAATTCAAAGAGGAAAAGACAGATTTCTGAACAAATCACATGGGCACAACTGACCAGGTGAAATTAGCAAGGAGGTAATTAGCAAGGGGGAGCTGAGGTCAACAGTCCCTCCTATGACCGCACCTGCTCTGCCCACCCTACCCGCTGCTCACCACATATCCCCTGTGCTGAGGACAACCACAGTTGCTGGGAAACCACCTCCCAGAAACCAGTAACCAACATGCCTGCTGATTGAATCCCTGTGATGACTATAGCCAATTTTAATATCACTATGAGGAAGTTACCATGTATCCAACACCGTGGCACTGCTGATTTCCAGAAAAATTCAAGGAAATGGGCAGTGCTGAAACCCTGCCCCAAATTCCACCCCCTGTGAATAAGCAATTATTACCCCAGATACCTAGGTCTCCAGATGCAATAAAGGATATCTCTGAACCTCATCGTGATGGACTCATTCTCCAGCATGCCTGCACACCCTCTCAGGTGTGTATTTTCGCATAGCTAACGAGAAACCCTGTTTCTCTGAAGATCTTTGCCTATATCTCATCCTTGAATTCGTTCATACATCAGAGGCAAGAACCTGGACCCAGACATCTCATGACACAAGCATTTGAAAGGTAGTAATAATCAAACCCTGTTTTTTGTCATATACAAAACTATATTCCAGATGGACTAAAAGCCTTAAATAAAAAAACAAATGAACAAAAAAACTATGAAAATTTCATTAAAAATTTAGAAGAATATATGTGGCAGAAAATCAGCCTTTGAGTGACCAATATAATCAACTCTGAAAGTCTAGAAGATGGTACAAATAAATATAGTTTATTACAGAGAAATAAACAGTTTATATGGAAAATAATAAAGTTAATAGACAATGATTAACCTGTAGAATTGTGTCTAAGCTGAAGACATACAAAGTGTTCATAAAGAATGAGTTCTTTTAAATAGGAAAACAAATAATTCAATGGAAAATGAAGAAAGAATTAACAGAAAATGAAAACCTTACAGAAAATAAACATGCAAGAAGACATCAAATTCCATACTAGTGTGAAAAGTAAAGATACACAAAGTAAAGTGATTCCCTTGTGTCTAACAATTCAAAGGAAAACACTTATCTATCAAGAAAGTAGACAAAAGCTCATGCTTGCTCATTGATGGAAGAAATGTAAACATTACAGTCCTTAGAAAGCAATTTGGCACTTATTAAAATGAAAAAGACCAACAATTTCTTTAATTGAACAGTCTCACAGTGCATTGGCAATATGGCAGATGGAAGTGACTAAGTACAAGGGTGTCGAGGGCAGCGTTACTTACAACAGCCGAAGCTAGAAACATAAATGTCTGACGGTAGAGAAATGAAGTCTCTGAGAGTCAGTCTTCTGCTATATTTTTACAGTTTTGTTTGTTTAATGCCGTCATATGCTGAAGTCCTTTTCTCCAACTATAGAAATATACTGTTTTTATGCACATCTGGAACGTTTCCTTGTTAGACTTCAAAGTTAATTTGGAACTTCAAAGGTGTGAGGCAGATATATTCATAATCCTGTGGCCAAAAAGTGATACAATTGAAAGTGAACAATAAAAAGATAATCAAATGACAAGGACAACAGTGATAACCATGGTAAATCGTGAATTGTTCCTGGATTTAAGATAAAATAATAATTAAGTTGTAAAAATCTATAATTTAAAAACATTGAAAGTACTCAACCTTCCCTCTCCTTTCTGTGTTCTGATGCTTTTAATATTTTATAATAATTTGGTATAATATAATAACTGTTAAAGTAAAATATTATTTACTTGGCAACCAAAGAGCCAAAACAATATCACCTAAATAATTCATGAATTAAACATGAACATAATAAAAGTCATCTAATATTTAGGAATGAAAAACAACAAAAACCTGTAATCTCTCATCTCTTCACCTTATTTTATGAGCTAAATCCTGTATGTGATATTTAAGTGTCAATGTAGCATTTTGGAAATTTTGCATTCTCTCATGAATCACCATTCCTGGTTCTTGTTCTTAGTTCTATATTTAATAAACCAGAGAGATGTCACAGGTTATTTTACTACAGCTTCTCCATTCATTTAATGGTTGATTAAATGGCAAAATCAAGAATTCTCCTCTGACCTGCACGTTAACCAGAATTCAGGTCCCTAATTTCTCTGAAATTTTATATTTGAAAGCATCTTTCTGTGTCTTACATAGCAGCAGCCAATTGGCTGTGTATGAAACACCTTGGTTCTCATATTCTTTCCCTAAGGACATGGTGTCTATTGATTGTTTCACTCTCTTCTATCATTTAATATTCCTATGGAGAAGGCCAAGGCCAACCTTATTGATTCTCCTTGTGGATACCTTGTTTTTTTATGTCTGGATAACCAAGAAAATATTTCTTGCCTTAAAATGTAGTTACTTTAAGGACATGACTTAGCATTAATTGCTCTGTATCAATTTTTCCCTAGCATACAGTATAATATTCCAATTTTCAGATTCAGGCATTACTTATTTTTGCCAAGTTTACTGCTTCTATTATGATAGGGATTATAATTCAATTTCATTTTTTCAGGTTTTATTCCAAAAGAAGAATTATATATGTGCTAGATAACTTTTACAGCTATCATTTTTCACTTAAAAATTCATTTTGCCCATGCTGTCTTTTATAACATCGATATTGTTTTCTGTCACGTCTTTTGAATTTCTGCTACTTCCAATATAGCTTTCATTTTTCTCTTTCTGTTGTTCCTTTGTTTTTTCCTTTGAAGAAGGTTAGTCCATTAAAAGTATATTTTTTTGTGAAGTATTTAGCTAGGACTACCAACTCATGATATTAAAAGTTTCTCCGTGAATCAAATAAATTAGGGGAAATGAGAACAAAAGTCCAGTGGGGATCTTACTGTATGATCTTGGGGGAAAGTGATTGGGCTTAGAATTCAAATATCAGCTGTAGTTGACAGGTCTGGATATACTGAATCAAGATTTGGGGTAGAAGACCCAGAATTTAGCACTGTGTTGGATCCGGGGGTTGACTCTCACTGCTATAGATTCAGTCATCTTTTCTCTAATCACACCACGAGGATCATGCTAAAAGCCAGCACCCATTACACTTTTGCTCTCAAGATTATTTAAGTAATCAATGAGAAGACAAATCAGTTGCAAAAATTAGCAATTTTTAAAAATAATCTGGCCCTCAGTAAAGCTCTAGGGAAAACAATGCCCCCTTTGCATTTTAATATGGATTATATAATAATCAAAGATCTTGACATTTTAAAATTTATTTTGAAAAGAATGAGACTTCAAGAACCAGTTATATATTAGCTTTGAAGTAGAAAACATCTACTCAAAGTAGCAAAAAATGATGGTAATAAACATTTAATGCATCCTCCTAAAAGTGTTCATGAGGTGATACTTTTTTTTTTCTAAAGATTTATTTGAAAGGCAAAGTTAACACCAAGAAAGGGAAACATAGCTACAGAAAATGATGTTGCATCCATTGGTTCACTCCCCAGACTGTAGCAGTACTGCCGGGGCTAGGGCTGGGCCGAGTGCCCAGAGCTCCATCTAGTCTCTCACATGGATGGCTGGGGTCCAAGCACCTGGGGCATCCTCTGCTGCCCACCAGACACACCATGAGCTAGTCATTGAATATAAATGCTCAAGTAAAGAAGTGAAGGAACGCAGGAAAGCAAAGAGGTAAGCAGATCACAGAAAATGGTTTATCCTGTGAAGCCTGGTGTACTTGCGCATTGGTTTTAGGGCCCCAGAAGTCTGGAAGCACATGAAACAAAATGTACTGTCTGCTAATAGGATCTTCTTTTCCTATGTCTGGGATACTAAAAACCTATGTCTTCAAAAGGTATAAAAATGAAATAAATCAGTCTCCACCTATCCACTACAAATGGAATGCGAGGGAAATTTGTTCATTTTCTTCTTGGTACTGAGCTGGGAATTGGGATAATCCCTGAGAATACTTTCCAAAGCAAAATTTTATTCAGACTTGTGAGATGAATTCATAACACTATTTTCCGCAGGATTGGAAACAATGACTTAGTGTAAAATAACCATGAGTTTAAAAAAGAATTAGGAAGGCCTAGAAGAAGCAAGTACAGAACCTCTCAAGAGGACTTTATTGCCTCTTAGACATCAAATAAGCAACAAAAGCAAAATTATACATAAAACTAGTACAATGTATATTACTTTCAGAAGAAAATAAGAGCTGTGAGGGAGAACAATCTGCAGAAATAGGTCTACCAAAATCTTAGTCACAGAAATGATATAAATCCAATAAAATTATTGGGAGAGATCCCCTTTTTTGTATATTTTGGAAAATTCATGTGATATTCGAATTATTTTTCCTTACCTGTGTTGTAGAATGCATTCACAGATATCCTTTGTGAGAATTTGTTCTTTCATTTGAATATTCAAATTTATTTAATAGAAGTTTTAACAATAATAGTTACCTTTTAAAGCACATGAATATTTACAAAACATGAAAATGTGGATATGTTGAAGAGGATAAGAATCTGTAAAGGATGATCAGGCGTATCTGAAACAGAATCTGGTAGCACTGTCAGAGATGAAAAGTAAAATGAGAGAATTTTTTAATCAGGCAAGTGTAACTGAAGATAAGATAGACCTTAAAGAAGAATCAGTCATCCAAAAGGTATAATTAGACAATCGCCTCCATTATAACAGGTAGATGGTTGATAGACAGACAGAGATATCCCCAGATGGAAAGGAGAGAGAAGATGGGACAATGTCATGATTTAAAGATTTAACAACTGCAACCCTTTTTTAGATGAAAGGTTAAGCTCTACAGATTTGGGAGTGCAAATACACAGCTGAAGGACAGGGAAGAGCCCACACCAGATGGGCGCTGTCTTTATGAAAGGTAAGATCGTAGAGTGAGACGTCTGACTGATCATGGCTCGGGTGGAAGCAGTCGGAGATGACAGCCAGGAACATCAAACTCTACCAGTTCCAAGAACTTTCCAAGAACCAGAGGTGGCCACAGTGACTCTTGCTGAGAGGGCACCACAGCAGCAAGTCAGCACAGGAGATCACAGGCAGCTGAAAACCACCGGAGGCTCCGTGGCTTTGGCGGTGAGAGCAACGCTCTGCTTAGTAAGTGTCAGAAAAGGTGGCCAGGTGCAAATAATACAATAATGCAATATCTAATAATATCCCCACTTGCTGTCACTGCTCCTTCAGCTCTCCCAGTACTGGTGTAGTGACCTTATGCATTAAAGAAACCCTTTGTAATTTGTAACATCTATGAGGTTTTCTGTTTCAATGGACTAGACAATAACTGATAAGAGGAATAATAGTTTTAACCCAAAGAATATAGTAATTGAGACTATGTTCTTCCTTCCTAGCAACAGCGGATATGTATAAAAATTTACAAGATTCTGGGATATATAATATGTTTAATGAAAATGAAAGAGAATTTTCCAATTTCAATCATATTCTTGGGTCCCACAAAAATGAAGGGAGAAGTCACTTAAAATTGTGAAAAGATTCCATGTATGTAGAAGTAAGGAAATACTATCTACAAAGCACTCATAAAGCAAAGATAAAATTGGCTGACATTTGGAAAAAAATTTAAACTCTATATTGCAGTTTGGGGGTTATAGGTAAACTAGTAGTGAGAAGAAAATGTATAATTTTACACAATTTTAGAAAAGGGCAATTTTTAAAGATGAACAGCTAAACACTGTTCCTGACAATGAGAAGAACAATAGAAAAAGAACTACCAGAGAGTTGACAGAAAGAGAGCCAAAAAATTATACCGTAAAACTGGCCAAGAAAATCTATATACTGTTTGCTTTATTAAGAAAAGCAGCAATAATGCATGCACTGAAAGATCAGAAATAAACAGTGTCACTAGAGGCAGTGCAAACACTTAGAAAGTGAGTTATGATTTTAAAACATTTATGTAAATAAATTTGTTTTTAAATTAATGAACAAATTCCTAAAAAGTATATATTTTGCAAGTTGACTGAAGAGGACTTGAAATCCCAAATGATTTCATGGCTTTTTTTTTTAAAGGTACAATCACTTATGCAACACCTTTCTGTGAAGAAAACTAGGGCAGTTATTGCTATGAATATATTCCACAAAGAAAACAAGGAAATTATTATAACATTACACAAACTTTCCAGAATACTGAAAAAGATGTAGTATTTCCTAACTCATTTTAATATAATTTTGACTATAAAATCTGACAAGGAACAATTAGAAAATGAAATTTTGGAGTACTATTCCTTATGGAGAGAGAGGCAAAACTATTGTTAATTTATTTTTTTTTAAATTTTTATTTAAGATAGACAAAGACTGATCTCTCATCTGCTGATTCACTCTCTAAATTCCTGCAACAACTGGGGCTGGGTCAGGCAAAGTCATGACCTAGGAACTCAGTGTGCTACCACTGGGTGACAGAAAGTCAACCAGCTGAGCCACAAGCACTATCCAACTTGATACACTTTGGTTGGAAGCTGGAATTGGGAGTAACACTGGGACTCAATTCCAGCACTCCAATATGGAATGTGTTACCCAAAGCTGAGTCTTAACTGCTATGCCAACTGCCCACCCTCAGAGATACATAAATTTCAGCCAAAATTATATGTATTTGAATATTCCTACCCTATAGTCCTACAATGAATAAGGCTAATTTAGTCTATGAACCTAAAACTGGTTTATAGTTTATAGTCTTACACTATGAATAAGGCTAATTTAGTCTATAAACCTAAAACTGGTTTAATAGTTTAAAAATAGCATTAACTGTTTTGAAAAATGAGGAGGAAAACTCACATGAAAATATTCTCTAATGCAATGTACTTAATAAAATTATTCTATTCATGTAAAAATTTCAGAAATTGGAATTAGGAAATTTGCTTAATCCGGGGATTGGTATCTATTAAATACAGATAGCATTTACACTTAGTGGTAAATAGTAAAAGGTCTCGATTTAATTATGGAAAAAGACAGTCTCCCTATCACATTTCATCTAATATAGGGCAGCAGGCTGCTATGGTCTGAATATGAATTTGGTTATTCAAGGGCTGGTGCTGTGGCATGGTAGGTTAAAGCCTTGGCCTGAAGCACCAGCATCCCATATGGGCACCAGTTCTAGTCCTAGCTACTCTTCTTCCAATCTAGCTCTCTGCTATGGCCTGAGATAGCAGTAGAAGAAGGCCTAAGTCCTTTGGCCCCTGCACCCACATGGGAGAACTGGAAGGAGATCTTGGCTCCTGGCTTCAGATCGGCACAGCTTTGACCATGATGGCCATCTGGGGAGTGAACCAGAGGATGGAAGACCTCTTTCTCTGTCTCTACCTCTCTCTGTAACTTGTAAATCTCTCTTTCAAATAAATAAAATAAATCTTTAAAAAATAAATTAAAAAGTTTTGGTGTTTTCCAAGAATCCATGCATTAAAGACTTGGTCCCCATGATGGGGCTGGTAGAAAGTAGTGGAAGTGGGGCCTAGTTGGAGATCCTTGGGTCATTGGAGGTCATTCTCACAAGATGGTTTATAAAAGCTTCAATTTGGGTCACCTAGAAGTGACCTGCTGTCAACCATGGGACTCTTGCCAGAGCTAAAACTTGGTTCATGCCAGTTGGACATTTAGCTTTCAAACTGTGGGCTCAATATATGTTTAATCTGTAAAAGCTAGGTGCTTTATCTATTTTGTTATATTGATGAAACACTGATACAGTGGTCTTAAAATGGAATAGACAGGAAAAACAAGTGAAAAAGAAAACCCTTATTCAAGAGTGCTGTGCCTGTTTATGAAAAAATACAAAAGAATTCCAAGATCAATGATAAAACTATTAAATGGAAACCATTAATGTGTTCGATACTAACATATACAAGTAATTTCATTTCAATAAGTAATAGTTGGAAAATCTTAACAGTAAAATTTATACAAGCAATGAACGTTGAAAACTATTCAGAAAAAAATATTTTTAAATATTTATTTATTTATTTGAAAGTTAGAGTTACAGAGAAAGAGAGAGACACAGAGAGAGAGAGGGAGAGATCTTCCATCTGCTGGTTCCATCCTTAAACGTCCAAAATGGCCAGGGCTAGGCCAGACCGAAGCCAGGAGCAAGAGCTTCTTCTGAGTCTCCCATATGAGTGGCAGGGGCTCAAACACTAGGGCTATCATCCCTGATTTTCCAGGTGTATTAGCAGGAAGCTTGGTTGGAAGTGGAGCAGCCAGGGCCCAAATCAGCACCCATAAGGGATGTTGATATCACTTTTTTGTACAGTCTATATTCTTCTTGTTGTTCAGATTATGTAACTTCTAGGGGACTGTCTCCAAGTTCATGATTCTATATCTAAGCCCCTCTATTCTACTGTTGAACTCTTTTAGTGAGTTTTGTTTCTGCTATTGTATCTTTCAGCTTTGTAATTTCAATTCAGTATTTTATAAGATCTATTTCCTTGCTGAATTTGTATAGTTCTGCATTTTTTCAAGGAAATTTAACTAATTGTAGAAGTATTTTCACAATGAGTGCTTTAAACTCTTTCAGATAATTGTAACATTTGATTCATGTTAGTGTTGGCATCTATTGATTATATTTCTCTTTCAACTTGTCATCTTTTTTAACTCTTCATAAAATGGGTGATTTTCTATTATATTCTTGACCTTTGTCTGTTCTGTTAGGAGACTCTGGGGGCTATTTAAATCCTATATTTTAGTAGTCATCATTCTGTTTAGGTTGATAGTGATACTGGATTCATTTTGTGGGTTTTGTTTCCAACATCATTTTAATTTTCAGAAGCCTTATGGTGCTCTCTTGGTCTGTTCGATTTATCTCATGCTCTTGGGTCATTCAGTGTCTCAGAGCTACGTGGTGTGTGTTTTGAGACTAAGAGCAAAGGCCAGGCCATTGAGTGTCTCTTAATGGTAGAAGTATGTGGTAAGGTCTTCCCCTGACCCAAGCTGTCCCAACATATCTCCTAGGTGAGGGACAGCTCTAATGAAATCAACAAAGATTTCAAGGATCTGCACCCTCTTGTTCATTCTGTTCCCTTGCGCTCATGTCTCTGTGGGGAAGGAACGTCTTGATCTCACACCGACAGAGACTTTTCTGCCCAGAAGCTACTTTCTGCACTTGGGTCTCTTTGAACAGGTCTGTACTTCCTTGGCATCTGCTGGTGAGAAAGATGAATTTGAGGTCTAGTGGGGAAGGAGAGTGCTCCCCTAGCTGCTAATGCATCCTCTTGCTGGTTTTGGTGGGTGCTCCTGATGACATCAAAGGGACACCCAACAATCTGGAGAAAGAGCTTACCTGACTTGACTTCTTGAGCAGGATCAGTACTTGGACTATGTTGGATCCGGGTGGCCTTCCTCGAGGTGGTGTTCCAAATCACTTCCCTTCTGCTTATTACCCTCCCTGGTTTTTCTTTGGTTGACTCTTGTGACGTTTCCAGGATTTATGATCATGCTTAGTGGGAAGATGCAAGGAAAATTATTCTATGTCATCTTCTTCAGGGTGGATCACTGTTTATAGGAAATGTAAAAAGCAGTCTCACATGAATAAGAGGATTATTTTCTAACTGTAAAAATGGATAGAACGAGGATTGTCAACAAGCTGTGACTATTCATCATCTAAACTATGTTAGTGCATCATTTATATTAGTATATATCCATTCTCTTGAATTTATTACATTATGACTCATAATTTGATGGGAAATATGAGTTTGATAACAATACAACAAAGTGTAAGATAGATGATAGATTATTCTTGATCAACAGATTATATCTTTGCATCTCTATTTATCAATATATAGCAAAGTTTGCTTTCATAGTATCATTTTCCATATTATATAAATGAGAAAACTGATGCAACATCATATGCCTGTGCACACATAGCTGTAAAAATTGGCCATATTGGCATTAGAGCTCATATCTCCTTCCAAATTTCATGTTCTCTTGACTAAACTGCATCCTTTGTGAAAAATGACAATATAAAAAAACTCATATATGAAAGATAAATTGTAATGAGTTTATCTAATATTCTCCCTCTCTTCTTCTGCTTTTCCCACAGTTTCAAAACTAGAATTTCTGCTTTCTTAGTGAAACAAACACCTGTAGTATGAGATGCTCCTAGAAAGTTAAAAAAAAATTGAAAATGGAAAACCCTGCAGAAACCAGGATTTAACCAGGTTTTTCTCCTTTCCTTGCTTTGTTTCATTTTAAGATTCTATTAGAGCCAGAAACACTTACTCAAAAATTAATGCTGACATCTAAATGAGGAAAATATGTATTGCTTTTGATTTAAAGCATCTTCTAATATCCACTTACAATAGATATAAGTGGGCAATTGGAATGGACTACATAGTTTAGATTGAGTTCTATTACTCTGTCCTTGCTATAAATAGTTTTGGGAAAATATGATTAATTGCATTCCTGGAAATATTATATATGAGAGTGTTTTGTCCACAGATTCATACAATCTACTTGTTTCAATTTCATTCTGAGATGGGACACTGAAGCCTATTTTTGTATCCTTTGAAGTTGTGTATCTGTGTAAGTAGAATGGACCCTATTTTGTCATCTCACAAACTGCCTTCTATTTAATTCTGATATTTGCTTGATTAAACTTTCCACACACAATTTATTGAAACATGCAAACAGCTAAATAAAACTGAATACACATTTCACTTGGAGGACAAAGATTAAAAACCAACCAAAGTTTTTCAGTCTTTATATCTGTAAATGCCATCATTTCAGTCAAAGAAAGAGCTCATGAAAAGTTTGTAATGAAAAGCATACCTGATTTTTTCTTATCATATGCATCCTTGTCAAAATGGAGGTAACAGCTTTCAACATCTATATGTTGTGGGCATGGAATCCGTGCCTAGGCTTATTCCAAGTTATTCCCTCCACACATGAAAGAATTCGAAGTGGAGGGATAAAATGATGTGCAAGAAAGAAGAATTTATTTAGAGCAAAACAAAACTGCACTCTCAGGAAATAAGTCAGGCCAGCCTGAGAGAGACAGAAAGAGCAGTCAAAACACAATAAGACCCCAACAAAACCTAAAGGGGAAAAAAATCCAAAACAAAGAAAAGCCCCTCTCAACAAGATTAGCTCTTCTTTTTACCATCTGGAAACATAGGGCTTGTTGTCTGGGGTGGAGCTTAATTGAATATTCAGAAGAGTTTGGGTGGGATTTGAGATCACCCATTTCTGTACCCCTTTTTTTTTTTTTTTTTTTTTTGACAGGCAGAGTGGACAGTGAGAGAGACAGAGAGAAAGGTCTTCCGTTGCCGTTGGTTCACCCTCCAATGGCTGCCGCGGATGGCGCGCTGCGGCCGGCGCACCGTGCTCATCCGATGGCAGGAGCCAGGTACTAGGTGCTTTTTCCTGGTCTCCCACGGGATGCAGGGCCCAAGCACTTGGGCCATCCTCCTCTGCACTCTGGGCCACAGCAGAGGGCTGGCCTGGAAGAGGGGCAACCGGGACAGAATCCGGCGCCCCGACCGGGACTAGAACCCAGTGTGCTGGCGCCGCAAGGCGGAGGATTAGCCTGTTGAGCCACGGTGCCGGCCACCCCTTTTTTTGTGATATAGGATGCATCAAAGCATCAGGTGTAAAAATGTTCCATGTGGTACTTTTATTATAATGACAACAAGTTGACCTAAAGGAAAGTTTGCAACATTGTGGATCTTGTGGTTTCTGCTACACAGAACGTGGGGAGCTTGGTGATCGGAGGAAGGCAGGCCTGCTGATGCACAGAGAGGGGAGGGAGTTTGGGTGGTGCATGGGGGAGTTGTCTTGTGAGTAGGTGGGGGCTGTTATTGAAGGGCCTGCTGCAGGTTGACCATGGCTGTCAAATCGCAAATTGCTTGTGGCAGTCTGTGACCAACACTGATTTGGGGCTGTCCACCAGGAGTTCAGACCTCAGCTCCTCCCCTTCTATACCTACCTTACCACAACAAATATACTCAACTAAATAAGTGTTGGCTAGACATTTATATCTTTTTGGGTTGAAGGTATCCAGCCAGATATCATATAGCATTCACTTTTTTTTTTCTGAAAATCTTTAGATAGCATTGTTTTCCTACTAAATATTTCCCTAACCAATTTAAAATTACTACTTTTTTTTTTTCCAATTTAGGATTAAGCCATAGGTTATGATTTTTCTTTGTTTGACAGGCAGAATGGACAGTGAGAGAGAGAGACAGAGAGAAAGGTCTTCCTTTTCCATTGGTTCACCCCCCAGTGGCCGCTGTGGCCAACGCACTGTGCTGTTCCGAAGCCAGGAGCCAGGTGCTTCTCCTGGTCTCCCATGTGGGTGCAGGGCCCAAGCACTTGGGCCATCCTCCACTGCCTTCCCGGGCCACAGCAGAGAGCTGGACTGGAAGAGGAGCAACCGGGACAGAATCCGGTGCCCTGATGGGGACTAGAACCTGGGGTGCTGGCGCCACAGTTGGAGGATTAGCCTAGTGAGCTGCAGCGCCAGCCAGGTTATGATTTTTATGCCTTTTTAATCTCTGATGTTTTCCTCACTTCTCTTCCTAGAATTTATTGTAGAATTCAGCCATAGGACTAAAGTGCATAGTACTTACTTCTTGGGTATAAATTAACCTTACTCAAGGGGAGGGCACAATCTGTTACTGAGTGGTGAATTGTAATCTGAAATCAACTATTGTCATTGATTCGAATGCGATGCTGGAAGCAAAAGACCTGGATTTACCTCTGGAGCTTGGTAACAAGGATCTCTATCTGAGAAAAACAAAAACAAAAACAAACTAAAACAAAATTAAACAAAAATCACCAGCTGATTTTCAGCTCCTCTGGATTTTGCTCCTTGAGAGACTTCCAAAGCAATCTCTGAACTTAAAAAAGGCTCTGGTTTTGTTGAACTCATGCACTTCTGGGTCTCTTATACCCAAACAGCATTTACAGATGCTTGATGGAGAAGGAAGCAACTTAATAAAGTTGAGAGAAATGTGATACATTTCATTTTCTCACGACAGACCATTCAAAAATATGGAAATAGGGTTGTGTTGTGAATCTAGTGGCGTGTGTTGTTTTTCATACATGTTGTGAGTCAAGATTGCAGTCTTCGTGGCCAGAAGGAGCACTCCCACATGTGGCTTATTGCTCCAGTTTTTCTCTGGCTCTTTCTGAAAACCACTTAGGCCTGGCTGATGTCTTCAGTTTATAATAAATCTAGCATTCTCTTCCTACCCATTTTCACCTCAATCCAACAGACTTTCATTAGGAATCCAAAGTGTGCCAGGTAGCTGGTGTCAGATTTCTCTCTGATCTCATCCAACCTCAAACAAACAAACACAATACAAAAGCCAGAGTTTGAGCTGAAAAGAATAAACCCAGCTCTGCTCCTGTCTGAACAGTATCCCTCTCTTCCTCCTTCTGTACCTAGCACATATCCAAATAGTGTATCCATCTAGTAGTTCACATAAACACAATGTTTATTATGTTTTCTTGAGTCACACCTGGTATTTTTGTTTTGGAATCAAAAAACCAGCAGAAAATAACTTCTAGATCTTTTTCTCTATTTGTCATAATGAGTAAAAGCTAAATATTTTCTAGTAGTAGTTATGGATCAATAACAACTAATAATGGATACCATATATAAACCTGGTATTTGTTTTCTGCTGAATGATATGAATATATGCATCTATTATTCCTGTGAGCTCTTTCAATTGTTTAATTTATTATAGTTAAAAACATATATAGGAAAGATGCCCACTATAACACACATCACAATTTTATCCTGTAAGGTTTGCCTCATTAAACAAATGCCGCTGACATGTGTATGTATGCTCTAATTAAAAGCTATCATTGGTGGGTTATAACTCGCTGAAAGAATGTCTCAGATAAATTGTAGAAGTTTGGTTTTATTTTAACCAAGAGATTGCTTTCCATATTATTTTTTCCATGTAATTAAGGAGACGTCGCTCTCATTTCTTCTCCAGGGCACTGATACTTTAGCTACTGATGTTTTAAATGAACTTGTTCATCTGCTGCACAGAAACTATGATTTTTATGTGGCTGGTAGGACGTTTTCATAATTTAAGTATCTAGTGCTTAATCTTCAGTTGAGGTCACATAATTTTTATGGAGATAATAGAAACCATGAATTGTTCTGCTCTCTGCCCCTAGGGTCGAGGTCAGTGTCTTTCACACAGTTAGCACCCTATAAATGACTGCTGGATTAGTGAGTGATGATGGCAGCCATAAAGAGTATCAGTCAGTCTCTATCTTTTGGTTCTGCATCCTGCTTCCCATTACTTTGCCAGAAATGTGCATCTCTTCTTTGCTTGGAAATGTAACTTTGTTATCACAGATGGCGGCACTCAAGCAGATAAATCTACAGCTTATTCATTCCTTAAATCCATTTTTAATTAACAATGGTGAACGCTTAATTTTCAAGGGAAGCTCAGCAAAATTCAGAGCACCCCACGTTATTTCGAAACTCAAATAGTGCTGAGATTACCACACTCATTTGGCTGGAAATTAGTGCATTCACGAGCGGGGCTATTTAAATGAACAAAATACACAGCCCCATATTGAATAGTATCAGCTATAGAATCGATGGTAATTTATTTTCCCAAATTTGTTCTTCTCATGAAACGCTGTGGTTCACACAGAGGAAGTCATGGGAAGCCGTGCGCACACAGACAGGCCGCATTATCCCTGCAGCAGGGGTTCCCCAACCGAGTAACCGCATCTGTTTTGAAGATCTGCAAAGCCAGGGTACAGCACATTTAAAAAAGCCCATCTGTGTCGTGTTTCGGTCCTCAGCCACTGGGCTCTCCATCACCAGTGATAACTAAATCTCCATGATGCGCTGCGTGGCACGGGCTGGACTCTTTGTATTACAGATAATCTTCAGCTGACCCCACAGGTGGCCGGAGCATGGTCAGCAAGTGGTACATTGATTCTTCAAGCATTTTAGTCAGTTAATGTGAACCATGACTTACAACATTGCGATGTTTCAGTGTTTCAACCCTAGCTGATAGGGTTGCTCTTGGTGGTGGTAATTGTTATGCTTTTAGCTTTATTTCTTTATTTTTTTTTTCACGATCCTCTTCCTCTGTTCCCTCTAAATGTCTCTATTTTCCTGTAAAGCAAGCACACCATGTTCTGGTAGAAACAAGTAATTCCATCACCAAATTGAGAATTACAACTAAAATACGATATGATTATTACAATTTTATTCCCTTCTCCCATTTCAGACTCCTAAAAATTATCAGCAAAGATATTTTGTGCTCATTATCACCTGTTATTATGGAGTTGGGAGGAGTCTGATTTTAAAGATTATGAAATTTCAGTTAGAAGAAATTTATTTGCCAGAATTATATTTCTATCTGCAAAGAGTGTAGAAAAAAAAGCACTCACTATTATGGTGCAAAATCCTAGAATATGTCACACAGGAAGTTCTTACTTATGCCGAATTTGAAATAATTTAATTTTTAAGTCAGTGTTTTGAGGCTTAATTTGCATACAACAAAATTCACTTTTTTATGGTATACCATTTTATGAATTTTGATAGATGCATAGTCAGGCCACCATCATTAGAATAAAAGCATAGATCCTTTGTATCATACCAAAAAGTCCCCTCATATACATATATATATATACTTATATAAGTATATGATAATATATTTTATATATGTATATCAGTATATATACAAAATATATGAGTATATATATTTTATATAAGTCCCCTAATATACTAATAATTATTTATTTATTTGAAAGGAACAGTTATAGAGAGAAGGAAACACACACACACATACACACACACACACACACACATAGGCAGAGAGAGAGAAAAAAAGAGAAAGAGAGAGAATGAATTTTCCTTCAGCTGGGCTGGGCCAAACTGAAGCTAGGACATGGCTCTCCATCCAGGCCTCTCAGAAAGATGGCTGTTGTTGCCATCTGGGGAGTGAACCAGCAGGTAGAAGATCTCTTTTTGACTCTGTCTCTCTGTCACTCTATGACATCTTAAAAAATCTTTAAAAAAAAACTGCTATGATTTATTTTCTTCTTCTTTTTTAAGATTTATTTATTTATTTGAAAGGCAGACTTACAGAGAAAGAGAGAGAGAGACAAAGAAATCTTCCATCTACTGGTTTACTCTGCAGATGGCCACCGTGGACAGGGCTGTGGAAGCCAAAGCAAGGAGCCAGGAGCTTCTTCTATGTCTCTCACTGGTGGCAGGAGCCCAAGCAAATTGATGTGGGATTCAGTAGCGATTAGCCACAAAGAGGTAGAGCATTGGCTGATGGGGGCAGGGTACGTGGTGAAATATCATTATAGTCATTCTGCTTTAGGGATGGTTTCTCTTTCTGCAGTTTCAGCTGTCTGAGGTCAGAGAGTTCTGAAAATACTAAATGGAAAATTCCAGAAGTAAACAATTCCCGAGTTTTAAGTTGTGCACTGCTCCGCACAGTTCTGCAGTCTCCCGCCTATCCACCCTGCCCTGCTGTAGACATGGGCCATTCCTTTGTGTAGTGCATCCGTGAAGCACACACTGTGTGCTCATGCATCACCTGTTGGCGTCCTCAGTTCTCAGACTGTCAGGTACTGCCGTACTTGTGTTCAGTTAACCTTTTACTTATAACGGCCTCAAAGTGCAAACATAGTGATGCTGGCAGTTTTATTGTGGTATATTGCTATGTTTGTTCTCTTTTATTATTAGTCCTCATTGTTATGTCGTTAATCTCTTACTATGCCTAATTTATGTATGAGGCTGTATCACAGGTGTGTGTGTTTAGGAAAAAACAGTCCATCTAGAGTTCAATAGTACCTACAGTTTCTGGTATCACGGAAGTCTTGGAATGTACCCCTTGCAGATAAAGGCCCTGTGTAGCCAGCAAATTTGTCCCTTGTGTCAGGAAAGGAGATAAGCATGATGTAGCACAATGGATATTCCTTTCGGAGAGAGGGAATCTAGAACACTGTCCTTGGTTCTCACTGCTTGAAAAACAAGTCTAGGAATGCTGTTGTACAATGTGAAAGGCTGTGATTTATTCTTTTATAAAGATTTTTAAAAAATTTTTTCTTTACTTGAAAGGCAGAGTGACAGGGAGAGTGTGAGGGAGAGAGAGAGATTGTCCATCTGCTAATTCAGTCCCTAAATGGCTACAATGGCCAGGCTGAAGGCCAGAACCTGGAACTCCATGAGGGTCTCTCACATAGGTAGCAAGTACCCTGCCAGGCACATCAACAGGAGGCTGGATGGGATGCATAGGCGGAGTGGATCCCAGACTCCTGATAAGGGATACAGGCAAACCAAGCTGGGCTTAGCCAGCTGTTCCAAACACCTGCCACTGTGATTTATTCTTGATCACAAGGTGACAGATGTTGGAGCGCTGTTTCTCAGTGTGATTCAGACACATTAGAACCACCTGAGTGTTTGGGGAGTGTGCAGTACACTGGGCTCCTTCTGAGGCTTGATGGACCAGCCTTGTTTGGTAGGTGGCAAAATCAGAAACTGCACTCTTTGTGAGCTTTCCAGGAGATGGATACAAGTTTCCATTGATCTGAAGTATGATAGTATTCAATGCTAAAGTAGTGGGATTCAGGGAACAAAGGACAGGAGGCAGCTGTGTGTTTGTATAGAGTTCCTGCCTTTGGATGGACTGATTGAGGAACTGGGATTGTGTCTGATACTGGGAGTAAAGAAAATTAAAAACTATTTCTGTATAGGCAGATAATGAGAAGGGAGTAGTAGTAGTTTGAATATATATCTTCTGGCAATATATTATAAAATACACACATATATATGGAGATAGAAAAATAGATGAATATAGGCAAAATTCACCTACAGAATATTTACTAAATATAAAAATAATATAATAAAAACTATATTTAAAGTGTCCTGAGCTTTATTCTTAAAAAATGCTTTGACTTCATCAATTTAAGTGGCAGCATCATCAGCCAACACATTTAGGAACTATTTGTGCTATATAAGATATTCAATTGCAGCAACATAAAAATAATCAAGAAATCCTTGTAACTCAAATCTGTTATATCATTTCTGAGTTAAAAATTGCAAAGGCTGTTTCTTGATTTTCTCTCTTACTTTGGGTATAATATAATGCTTACTTATTAAACTTATTTCCAGTTTCCTGATTTTACATATTGAAATGAATCTCATACAATGTGAGTAAAAGTTTATCTGTAACCATGAGTAAAAGTGAGATTAGAAAGACACTATATAAAATATAATAGCAAGTTATTTTCAATCTGAATATAGTTCTCACCTAAAAATATCAATTAGAGGTCATTACTGTTTGAACAAATCTAGAAAGAACCACATCCAATTTTCCTTGAAGAACAAACACACGAACATAGCAAGACTCTGATGCTGGGGTTGGTTTGTGGATTTCATAAGTGAAACAAGACCTTTGCCCTTGTGGACTGCTTTGTTTCTACGTTCTACCCCAGTGACTTGCCCCAAATGAAAAACAGACTTTGGCTCCCGTGATAGCATTATTTAGAGCCATATTACTGCATACAAAAAGTGACTTTGGCTTTCTTTTGTTTTTGTTGCAGCAGAAATTAACAAGGTGTCAAATGAACATCATGACCCCATTTTTTTCTCCAGCAGACTAAATTCATAACCAAGAACAGGGCCTCCTTCTGTGGATCAGCAAAACAGTGTGGGCAGAATTTCACAAGCTCAGCTGGTTCTTGGGGACGGCCACACTGAATCCTGCCTGTCATCTGGTCAGAACATTTCCACACCGTGACTCATGCTGGCCTGATCTCACGTGCTTTGCCTGCTCACTCATCACGTCTGCAGGCTCTGCCTCCTCCGGCATGGGCACAGAATCGACCCCCAGAAAGCTCCCTTTTAGCAGTAGATTTCCTCCACCCAGCACTATCATGCTTTTGGAAAGAGCTCCACTGTCTCCCCGGGGCACGTAGAATGGCAGAATGAAAGAGTGAAAACTGCCAACATGCTAATCACGGGAAAAAAATAAATAACAAGATCCAGATGGGACACAATGGGTATATTTCATTTATCCTGGGAACCTCTACAGTATATCATTTGTGATGCGTAATACACCCAGCCTTTGCCCTGTATAAACAAACAAGACAGAGGCTTATGCCACAGGATTCTAAACACAGGCGGTCATAAATTTGATGGGGCAGCACACGCTCGGCTTTGCACCCGGGACTGCAGTGTGCATGCACGGCGGCTGATCGAGCTCTAATCTCAGCTCACCCCCGGGAGCAAGGTGATCTAAGGAAATGTGCACCAAGGAACTCCAGCTGACTTTGGCTGGGACCCATTCCAGGGCCGCCTCGAAGGGTTTTTGGTGGCACCATTTCTAGCAACTTCAGGAAGGCAGAGGGGTTGTTGGGAAAAGCAGACTTCACCAGATTTCCACTTACGGTTCTTAACCTGAGCTCATCTCTACTGAGTCTGAAGATTTGGGTTCATGCTTCAGATCTGCCTTTTGAACCAACACTTCAGGTGATTCTGAGTGATGGCTCTAGGAAACACTCAGTGAACCATGGGAAGAGATAAAGGAATTTTTTTCTTGAATATGCAGGAGTCATTCCTTCTGCTTAAGTCAGGGAGGAAAATTGTCTGTCATGCTAAAGGCTGTAACCAGTCACCTGAGAGAACAGGTGCAGTGACAGGCTGCAAACCTTTCTTTGCATTAAAACATACCACTGGGGTTGGCATTGTGCACAGTGCTTAACACACTTCTTTGGGCATCTGCATATTTTGGTATCTGGGTTCAAATCCTGGCTCCCCTCCTGATTCCAGCTTCTTCTACTGATGCATACCCTGGGAGGCAGCAGGTGATGGCTCAAGTACGTGAATCCCTGTTGCTCACCTGGGAGACCTTGGCTGAGTTCTGGGTTCCTGGTTTTGGCATGGCCAGCCTTGATTGGGGCAGTCCTTTGGGGAGTGAACCAGTGGATAGGAGATGTCTGTCTGTCTTTCTCTGTTTTCCTCTGGGTCTCTCTGACTTTCAAATATTTAAAAAATAATAACTTTAAAAATTTTAAAACACCATGAAACAGATGGATTTTATGAGTTTAATTAAATTAAATTAGCTTACAATATGTTATGTAAAACAGAGAGTAAATAAATTTGCAATACATTTCTATGATAAAAGAATTTAATTAAATTAAATCTATTTAAAACATGTTTATACAATACATGAATTAAATTATTTAACTTAATTTAGAATGTCACCATTGTGCCAATGTCTACATTTTCATAAAACTGTCAGAACCATTTGCAAATAAAGCTGATGATTACATGGTGCCACAATATATTCTCTTTTCATTGTTTTGTTTTTTGTTGAAATTTTTTATTACCTGTTAATTTGGCCCATCATTCTCCTCAAATCTTAGTAAGATTTGGTGTCTTCAGCCAGATCATATTTCAAAACTGAGTCTGAAATTGTTTGACAGCATTGTCTTTTCTATCCTTTCTTCAAAAAAGATTAATATTATTTATTTGAAAGGTAGATTTACAGAGAGTAAGGGAGAGATAGAGATAGAGATAGAGATAGATAGATAGGGATAGGGATAGAGATAGAGATAGATAGGGATAGGGATAGAAGTAGATGTAGAGGTAGAGGTAGAGATAGAGGAAAGAGAGAGAGAGAGAAAGAGAGCAAGAGAGAGAGAGAAACAGAGAGATCTTCCATCTGCTGATTCACTCCTGGTATGGCCACAATGACCAGAGATGAGCCAGCTGAAGCAAGGATCCTGGAATTCCATCCAGATCTCCCATGTGGGTAGCAGGGCCTGAAGGACTGGGCCATTCTCTGCTGTCTTCCCAAATACATTAGTAGGGAACTGGTTGGGAAGTGGAGCAGCCTAGCCTCAAACTGGTGCTCATGTGGGAAGCTGGCATTACAGGTGGCTTAACCATTATACCACAATGCTGGACTCAACAGTGTTTTCTTAAGGTCCTGAAATTAAACTTCCCAAAGCTCATGATGTAAGACATATGTATTTTAATTTTCCATAGATTAACTTAACTCCTACTTTCTACCTACTTCCTCTTGGAAGGAACAAGTAAACTCAGACAGGTTAGTTCCTTATCACCACTTTCTCTGCTTGCATCTATATTCCTGGAGCTTCATGGTTATCATCATTGCAGGTTGGTGTCTGTCAAGTTGCATTTCCTTTTATCTCCTACATAGGCTTCAACCCATGTAGGGAGTTGGAGAATGCCCCTTGCATCAGAGGAGTCATGGCCTCCAGGTCCAGCTCTGCAGTGATTACTAACATCTTACTAACATCCACCTTTCAGGCGCTGGGACTGTTCGACTGCTTTCATTCACCAGACTGGGATGTGGGAGACCCTGTACTGGTGTTGGTGGCACAAAGACCCTGTGACTCCTCTTCGCTCTTCTAGGATGTGCAGGAAACCTTTCCAAAAACATGCAGAAGTCACCAGCGTCCTAAATGTTCTCTGCTGCTGTAGGATATGCTTCTGTGCTCTTAGATTTTTAAACCAATCCCCAAACCCATAGGGACCTTCTCACCAATTTCCCTTTTTCCTCCTCTTCTTATCTCATTCTTCCTGTCTGAAATATTTTGTCTAGACTTTAGGGAGTTTTTATATTCTTGTATGTTTTAACATCTATTTTCTTCCTGGGCTTTAGTGTTTTGCTTGTTTGGTTTTTAAATTCAGAAGCCAAGACTGTGTTTGTAATGGTCTTTAGCAATATTGGAAAAATGTCTTCTGTTTCCATTGGGATAGTGGTGACAGAGAGGGGAGGTGTGGAAATTGGTTAGTAAATCAATCATATTGGCTAATAAATCAAAATACCATCTCACTACATTTTTTTAATCTTGTGTGCATATATTTTTAGGTTTAACCACAAAAAAGTAAAAAGGATGGTAGAGTTGATGGGCTAGGGGTCAATGAGTGTGTGAAACAGATTATTGAATGTGATTTTTTAACTGTACTTTGAATTTAGAGTTTTGTTACCCAATTATATTTAACTTTACGTATGCATAATTCAAACAGAACATTGAACAGACTAGATAAAAAGGAAAACAAAAAAATGCAGATATAGCTTTTATTATGGTAATGTCAGGGTTTAAAAGTGTACAAACAACACTTGCAGACTATTCATGGCCCAGAATCACAGGCGTTTGTCTTAGTTTGTGGTGTCCTAATTCATGAGTCCCAGGTATAATGATTTCTTCTAATTTCTTTAGAACCACTTTCCTTTCTCTGTATATTTTTCTCTTAGTTGATAATTAGAGTTAATAGTTGTCTTGTGCCCTGAATCTTATTTGCTCAAAGTCCCCTAGGCCATGGAAGCCCAGAACCCCTTTTCCTCAGTGATGGACCTAAGGGAGTAAGACAAGGACCAACAAAGCGCTCAGGGTAACTGCAGTAACCACTGGGGTGAGGGAAAACCGCAGTTGCAATCTGGGACTGAGTTGACCCAAATCTCCGATGGTAAGAAAATGGAAGCAATTATACGTTAACAAATAAATCAATCTCCCCTTTCACCTCTTGCTTGATGCACATTAGAATTAGGAAGTGAAATTCCAGGACTTATTAAGGAAGTTTTATCTTTGCTCCTGAAACTTTCCTGCAGTTGCATTTCTGAAAGTTACTGATATGTTTAATTAAAATAAATATAGATACACTAGTTTGTGCTTGGGGGTAAGGAGGAAGGAGAAAAGGGAATTATGTGTTGAGTGCTAACTATATTAAAAACATTGACAGTCATCCTTTCTGAAGGATTTATTAACTTTGACATATACCAAACATTTCCGGGAGAGCTATTGAGTATAAATTGGTGAGCAAAAATAGATATGGTCCTTATCTTCATTGAATTTTCAATTTTACAGGAAAAAGTTCATCAAATCACCTCACAAATGAAGTAAAATCCTAATTGTGAGAAGTGGAAGTAAAGGAGAAGGTGTGATATATGTGCTCTATCATAAATTATTCCAAGATTAGGGATCATTGGGAATGCTGCCAACATCTCTAGGGAAACACTAAGTCTAAATCTAGGCATACAGCGGATAGTAAATGATAATGATCGTGAGTTTGAGTTATGTCCAACAGCTGTCCTGATTCTCTTAGTGCCTACCTACTCCAACTATTCTAGCTTTTACCTAGATCAACCCACATTACCACCATCCACATCACATTACCACCCAAAAACTGATGGGATGACACTTAACAGACTACGATCTTCTGAACAGTACTTCAACAACTGACACATACCTTTCTTTAAAAAAAAGAAACTAACTATTTATGAATTGTTATTTGAGAGGCAGAATGACAGAGAGAGAATGAGAGACACAGAGAAATCTTCAGTCTGCTGGTTCACTCCTCAAATGGTTACAATAGCCAGGTCTAGGCCAAGCCAAAGCCAGGACCCACCAATTCCATCCTGCTCAGGGGTGCATTAGCAGGGGCTGGATTGCAAGGAGAGCAGCCAGGACTTGAACCTGTGCTCTGTTATGGAATATTGACATCACAAGCAGTGGCTTTACCAGCTTTGCCATGATACTGGCCCTTGACATTTACCTTGATTGCTTGTTTCCAATGCCAATCTTGTTAAGTATTTTTAATGTTACCATAGCCATATAGAGAAGTTTCAATTCAAATTTTCTGAAAGGCTATTATTTTCTTTTCTGAAACATTTTTTATTATTGATTTTATTTATTTGAAATTCAGAATGACAGAGAGAGGGAGAGACAGGAGAGAAACAGATCTTCACCTGACTACAATGACCAGAGCTGGGTCAAGCCAAAGTCAGGATCCTGAAACCCCATCTGGCCTCCCACCTGAGTGGCAGGGGCCCAAGTACTTGGGCCTTCATCTACGGCCTTCATCTACTGCCAGCAAGGAGCTGGGTCAGAAGCAGAGTAGTCAGCGCCCAAACCAGCACTCTGATATGGGATGCTAGCGTCACAAGCAGCAGACTAACATGCTGGGTCAAAACTCCCTGCCCTAAGTGCCATTCTTTTCTAAGCTGAAAAACTGCAGCTTCTAAGCAGAAAAACAATAATCTGGAGTTAAGTTGGAAAAATTGTGTGGTAGGAAGGGTACATGGAGACGAGAACAGATCCCCTGATGTGAAGGCTCAGAGCTTAGCTGTAGAATGAAAAGGACAGTGAGCCTGGCACACAGGAGGGGTGTGAAATAGAATGTAGTCCATCCTGAAGACAGACGTGAGCCAGGTAGCAAAAGGCCTCAAAAGTCATTCAATACTTTTGTATTTAACTTAAAGGAAAGAAACAGCAATAATGCTACTTAGGCAATGGGTTGTGTGGTGATTAATTTTATGTGTGCACTTGACAGGGCCATGATGTTCTCAGATATTTGGTTGAATGTTGTTGATCCTTTTAAGGTATTTCGGGTGAGTTGATATTTGAATCATCAGGCTCATTAAAGCAGATTCCCTTCCCTCATATTTGTAGGCCACATCAAATCAGGTGAAGACCTGAATGGAAGAGAATACTGGCTCTCCTTTGAGACTGCTGCAGTTGGGTCCCTGCGTTCAGATTTGAAATGAAATATTATTAATCTTCTTGGGTCTTGAACTTGCTAACTTTTGAATTGGAGCTACACCTTCAGCTCTCTTGGGTCTCCAGATTGCTGACTACAGATACTAGGATTTAGTCCATATAAACCAATTCCTTATAATAAATAAATCTCTTTATAATGTGGATATTTATATATCCATATATCTGTATTTACAATTTCTCTATCTATCATCTTTCTGTCCATCACCATTTTATCTTTTCTGTTGATTCTTTTTCTCTGGAGAATGAATACTGATATCAGTAGCATAGGTAAACTTTAGTGTTAGAAACAACTCTGGCTAGAGTGGCAAATAAATTAGTAGGAATAAGAATTCACTGGCCTTGAATCAGATTTCCCCAGTAAAGATGGAAAAATGGATAGAATCCAAATACATCTAAGAGGTGAAAGGAACAGAAGTGATGAGTGATTGCGTATGAAAGTGGGATGACTTGAGAGAGAAGGAGGCTTACCCTTAAGTTCTGTATTGTGGCTCGCACATACACATGAATGGGAGTGCCATTTACTAAGTAAAGGATCTTAGAAGAGGAATCAGCTTGGGAAGACAGCATGCATTGGATTTGGGTGCCCATGGCTATGAAGTCAGATAGGATATGTGGCGCTAAAGACTGGAGAAGAAGTCTAAGCCAGCAATACAGATTTGGGAGCCATCCCATATGGCACAAGTGAGACTGTAAGTGAAAGACAAAATTTTGCGTCTTATTCACATTTGAGCCTTGGAGAATTCCCACATTTGATGATGCCTACTATTGAATTCTCAGCATAATATGCTAGGGAGACAATGCTTACCATTCCTTTTTATGGTTGAGAAAATTAATACTAATAGAGATTACTCTATTTAAAGTCACCTTGGGAGGATGCAACAGAGTTGGAGACTGTGAACTGATAAGAATAAATCTACATCTATTTTCCACACTTTCTGTCTATATTACTGAGCAAATGTAATCTCTTTCTTAGGGAATTGATACTGGGGGAGGCACATATAATAAATTGGAAGCATCATACTATTGTTGAGAGATAATTCTCCGCTGGTTGCTTCTATTTCTGCACACTTCACTAGCCAGGAACTGATTAACCTTTTTCTAACTGATCTAAACAAGAGTGATTGTCCAATGAATAGCCATAGAAGACAGTATCTCCTGCTGAAGCAAAGAGTAGGCAAGTTTATTGCCCATTATAAAAATAAATCAGGTTTCCTAAGTTCAGGGATCATTTCCTGGAAGACTGTAATACTGTGGGGGTGCAAGCTTGCATCTGGACCCTACCACCTTGCCCCCATATTGGGGAAGGGAAACTAATGTAAACTGGTTGATGTGCATCTGGCTTGTTGCATCATAAGTGATAACATCCCTTGTCTGTGGCAGTTTCACATCTTAGGCCAGCAACTATGAAATGGTGATAGGCTGATTTGTTAGCTTGCAAGTAAAGTGAAAAGTTGAAAATTAAATTGCTAATTTACTTTGTACATGGTAGAAGAGAGGAGAAATAACAGGGTAAGGGAGGAAAGGCATTCTGAGTGGGGTTGGGGTTCTAACTTTAAGTAGCTCCTTCAAGTATTTCTTTTTAAGAATTGAGTAAAGACTCAGAGGACTTGGAGGAGTTGCTATGCAAATATAGAACAGCAGAATTTCTCAAGCTGAGAAAAAGTCAACACCAATGCTCTGGAGCCAGAGTAGGCAATAAGGAGAATGGGAGGTGAGGTGGTTAAGGAGTTGGGTTTAATTCTGAGTGAATTGCAGGGTCACTGTCAAGCAGCAGGATAAGGAATCCCATTTCCTGTTCTGCTGAGTTTATAGTATAGGAAAGCCATAGAAGAAACAGACAATTTAGGAGATTTTATTGTCCTAAGGGTTTAATGTTTTCTTCAACCACATTTAGATCCAGAATAAGACAATTCTGTCTTTATAAAAATGTTATAATTATTATTATCATTACTGGAATATTTGGTCCCTACTGTCCAACTCAGAGTACATTTAAAATCTCCCTTTCAAAGCAAATGTTTGGCACAGAGGTTAACAAGACTCTTGTGATACTTACATTCCAGATCAGAATGTCTGGGTTTGAGTCCCAGATCCACTCCTGATTCTAGTTTCTTGTTAACTTGTACCCTAGAAGGCAGCAGGTAATGGCTCCAGTTAAGTGAGTCCCTGTTGCTTGAGAGTCAGGTAGATTTCTGGGGTCCTTGCTTTGGCCACGCCCATCTCAACTATTGTGGGTTTTTGAGGTGTGAACCAGCAGATGTAAGATTTATATCTGTCTGCCCCTCTGTCTTTCAAGGAAATGAATAAAACTGCCTTTCCCTAAACTAGGTAAAATTTAATGTCATGAGTTTCCAAGAACAGTGACCATTTTTTCTGATCTCTAAGATTATGTCAGGATATTCAAGAAACGGTACGACCACAGGCAACATAGGCCAACAGTTTTGATACAGATGATAATGGATGCTGAAAAAATTATATTTTTCAACCAAGTTAGTGTTAACTATATCAGGTATCACGCATTATTAAAATACTAATTACTTTGGAATGCTAGTAGACAGGTGCAATGGATGCTTGTCAATAAGGGAATTATTCTAATATCATCTACTCTCATTTTTGCTTATTTAGAGACAATAGGATTTGAGTTCCATTTGTGTGCATTGGCACCTGCAACATTATCTTTTCTAAATATCACAAAATAGATTTTCTATACAACTCCAACCAGGAAACTTCATTATGGTGTCTCTAAAGGTCTTGCAAAAAAAATGATTTTTGTCATTGTATCAGCTCTCTAACAATCTCCATGTAGGTGGTTCACTGACTATTTGAATCAGGATTTCATCACAGTCTTACAGCAGAGTTTGGATAGGATAGTAATTGTTATTAAATCATGGTATATTCGAAACTCAAGTCTGCCTTTACCATGGAGACAGAGCAGGTGGGCCACCCCCAAATGCAAACATTACTGGGAACAAAATGTAAAATGACCAGTGTGTGAATAAGGAACAGGATTTGGAAGGAGTAGGCGATTTCCAGTTTGCCTAGGGTAAGCAAAAATTCCACAGTCAACTGCTGACTAAAAGGATTAGCAAATTCTAACATTTTCAGGTTAGGGAGAGAGCAGCATTTGCAAATGAACTGACAATGTATTTAACAGGTTTTAGCCTGGGGTAGCTTAAAATTTTCAGAAGTGCTTACGTGGGAAATGGGGGCAATCTCAAATCCCAGGATTGGATCAACTTTGCTATTCCTTATAGACTTCTGATTCACTGACTTCCCAAATTATTCTTGATTATTTCAGCATATTTCTAATAGGTCACAAAAATAGGCACACTTTCTCTAAGAAAGCATTATATATACATAGCAGCCTCAACACAGATAAAATATTCTGTTTTCTGTCTTCAGTTATTAAAAATATTGAAATGTACCATATTCATGACACAAAGAAAATAGTCAAACTGCAAGACGAAACATGTTTTAAAATGGCTTAAAATGTCTAGGCACTGGAAGTATATCTTTCCCATAGAAATATGAGTTCTAATATTAATAAAATGAATTCAATTTTCAACATTATATCTCAAAGGCTTTTTCAGGCAATATTGCCAACCATAAACTATCCCATTGAACACTCCTGCAATAATGCTAGGTTACAGCCAAACATCCCACCCAAGTGATTCAATGAGGGGCGACTCCAGTGAGATTTTTGTCTTGATTAAGCTTGTGGCATTCTCCAGAAGAACATGATTTGTGCATTTCACCTCTGAAGCCAGGGCACTCCGTGTCAACGCACACATGACCAGAGCTGTGAAACATGTGATTGGTTAGAATAGGCCCTAACACACAGCCTCATATAGGTTCTCATTTTGATATGTAGTCCAGTTTACAACTCAAAGAGTTATGGTCTTTGAACTTCAAGCACAGCAATTTCCTCTTCGCCAAGCAAGACTAAGATGCCTTGGATTTGAGTGGGAAGCCTGAGAGACTGCGTATTCACAGGGGAGGACATCTCTATCCAGGCAGGACGCAGTTCCCAGGGATGCATCCTCACAGGGAAAGCCCACGTAATCTCTCTCACCTGTGAAGGTTATAAGAGAACGTGAAAGGGGAGGGAATGGTTTTGGGCAAGAAGAAAGCTGCTTCTACTATTGCGGCAGGGGTTAATGAGAACCCCAAATAGTTCCTGTCTGCAGGGTTTTATGTTCCCAGGGAATATGGAGGCAAAGCACTTCACTGAGAGAGAAGTCAGCAATAGGAAAGTCCTAGGTTTGTGAAAAAAAAAAATGACAGCATGGCAGGGTTAAAGCAGGAAATGAGATAGTAACCTTAAGAAGGGAATACAGTAAGATTGCATGGCAGCATTAATCATCCTGACGAGTTTCTTTTGTGTTTTGCAATGAATTTGAAGCACATTTGTGAAAGAAGAGAACTCCAGAAACATTGGAACACAATACCCACCTTTGAAAGAAATATGTATGTCCTTTAAGGTCATTTTCTTGAGGGATAGCCTTCATTTATATGTATAAGCATTGGCATTTTAAATTTAAAGATATGCTCCACATCTCATAAAAATTCACACATGCGAGAGAATCATTCTGAGCAATAGGATTATATGCACATTGTAGCAACATTGAATTCTTGATTTTGCTATTGTACTGTAGTTGTGTAGGATACAAATACTGGGTAAAATTGGTTGAAGGACACATGCACTACCTTGCAGCAACTTTACGTGGACTTAGAATAATTATAGAATAAAAAGTAAAACAAGACAAAAATGCATTCTCCTCTTCATAGAACTGAACTTATATTTTGGTATATTGTGCAATAGAATATGAGTGTTGAGATAACATTATAGATAAGAATCAAGATTGACCCAAGGTTTTTCCTTGAATGACTGATTTGCCATCAAGTGAGACTGGGAAGGGCACAGCTGGATCGAATCTGGGGTAAAGTATCCATATCAGCATATCTGTTTCAGATATGGAATAAATAAAAATACAACACCTACAGTGTTAAAAGCTTTCAGACATTATGAAAACAGACTCTGCAATTGTATTAAAAATGAGAACTCTAATGATAAAAATATGCCCAGGCATCTGATAGACGTTGGTGCATGGCTGTTGCTGGAAAAAGCAGATTGTCCCACTTTTATTAAAAGAAATTTACTCTATTCATCACAAATCATGAACCTAACATTAAATGATTTGAAAAAGTTGAAAATGTTATTTCAAATATAGCAAACAAAAGAACATATAAATTGTTGCCTGTTACTTGAATACCAAAACCAACTATTGATTAGTAACTACAATTTGTGTTTTTGACCATGAGGATAGCCAAGCAAGACATAATAAAACAAAAAAATCTTGTCACCTTGCTGGGGTCAGTTCCCTACAGCTCTAATTTAATTAAGTAGAGAAATGGCATCACTAAGAATTTACTTGTGTATAATCAACCTTTACAAGCCTAGGATAATACCACCAATGAGAAACATACACATGGATATTTTAAAATTCAAATCCTCTGGAGTATGATAGAAAGACTCCCTTTGTTTATGTGGAATGGTTAACTGCATTTAGCTATCATTATAAGTACTGCTTTAGATTTGAACTGGTAAAAATACTGTCCTGTGTATGTACTTTATACATATTATAGAATATATGATGTTTTCAAAATGTTAAAGTGTTCTACAGAGCACAAAACGGTTAAGTCGCCTAAAAAATCCATGATTGGAGGGAATGTTTTAATTAACTAAAAATAAAACTCATTTAAATCCATTTCCTAATTATTTTCAAAACCTTTCAAAATTGAAAATTATGAGGTTTTGGTTTCGCAAGTACTTTCTCACCCTGTCAGTGTGGTGCACATTCTCTGAGTCAGGCATTTAGTGGCTCCAGATGTGCTGAGCTGGCAAGGTTGTCAGGTGTCATTTTATCTTTGGTTTCTTGATTTTGGGAGAAAGGAAGATACCATGAGGAACAGCTGGAATGTCAACAGACATAATTGCTGATGAATTACTAAACAGTGTGTATATATCTACGAAGTGGCATGAAAACTGGAGGTGATCCAAACTGTAATGTTGAAAAAAGAAGGAAAAAAAAACCCTACACTTAATTTGGGCATAAAACAAAACAATACAATAGCCTTTTGGTTTTAAAGTGTCCCTACATCAGTAACTCAACTGCCTTGAACATCTGCTCTATACTCTAGGTTCATAAAGCAATGCTTGCTCAACATATCCTCTTGCATTTCTTCCTAATAAATATCACAAACTAATCATGTCTGAAATGGATCTCCTGATGTTTTCCCCAAATTCGTTCTACCTGCACTCCTTCCAGTTTCAGTTGATGGCAAATCAGCCATTCAAGGAAAAACCTGGGTCAGTCTTGGTTCTTTTCTTTCTCCCACATCTAACATCCAGTCCCCTGGACAACATCCTCCCCTTCTCAGCATTTCCCTTCCTCCCACCTGGTTCCCGGGCACTTTTTCCTGCCTGGATAACTGCAGTGATCTCTCAAGTGTCTTCCTGCTTTGCCCTAAGCACTTCCCTCGTTCTTCTCAGTACTTCAGCCAGGAGGATCCTTCCACAGCTTCTCAAACTTTTTGTCATAGTGCCTACTTCTGCTCTGAAGGCAAAATCATCACCATGCCCCCAAACCCCAGTGTGGCGCCTCCATCAATCTCGCCATCTCAGTACTTACCCCACCCCGCTCCAGCCATGCTGGATTCCTCCACACAACCCAGGCTCTCAGTACTGAGGCCTTCCCAGCAGCTGTTTTCTTGGCCTATTCACATGACGATATCCTCACCTACTTAGGAATTTCCATCAATTTTTTTTTTTCAGTTAAGTCTTTTCAAACCATTCTATTAAGAAAACTAAAAATGTCAACCATTGCTGAGAAAGTTGAGACATTTGGGGACAAATAAAATGATTCCATCACATTAAACACAGTTTGGCAGTTTCTTATGAAGTGACCTATACACTACCTATTTTGCCCAGAAATTCTACTCCTAGTTGTTTACCCCAAGGTAAATGAAAATTAAATTCACAGATAACACACAAGTGAATGGTTATGTATGTACCCATGATAATCAAAAGCTAAAATTCACTCAAATGCTCTTCATTTGCAGAATAAATGAATAAACGATATATTCATTTAAGAGAATATTATTCACACACATAAGAAACAAGCTAATAAGAAATAAACACAAGAGCATGGGCTACTCTCAAAAATGCTGAGCCAAAAACATCCATATCAAGAAAGCACATATGGATGGTTTTATTAGTATGACGCTCTAGAAAATAAAAAAGCAATCCAAAGTGGAAAAAACAGCAGAGTAGCAACACGTGGGACTCCAGGATTACAAAGTTTGGCCTGAAAAGCAGGTTGAGAACAATCGCAGGGGTGAAAGACACGTTCCATGTCTTGATCGTGGTGGTGACTACATGGCTGTATATCATATTTGTCTTAAGTTGTTGAACTCTACCCTTATAACAGATCCATTTCATGGTATGGAAATTAAACTTCAACAAAGCTGACTTTAAAAAGGAAAAAAAAAAGTCCGTAATTTATTTACCGTGTTTCTAGGAAACAGAGAACTTAGAAAATCAATAACACATACACCACATTACCTGAACTGATGCATTAACATAGAAATCAATACTGAAGAGTTTATAAAAATCCAATAAAATGAGAAAACCAAATATGTACACTTAGTTTCCATTAATTTAATATGTATTATACCAATTTTGGTTTCATATTTATTTAATGCATATATGATGAAATAAACTATGAACCAAGGTCGTTATCATTGATAGTACAACATATTTAGTTTAGTACCATTAAGAATATACTACACATTAAAAAATTGTGTGTTATATTAAAGAGGTATGTAGAGATAAAACTATGTCTAAGAATGGGTTTATTACATAACAAAATGAGTGAATTAAGTTTATTGGTTTCTCAAAACACAATCCTGTATACTAAAATTTTGAATGAAGTAAAAACAAGAAAATACTGAATTTAGGAATAGAGTAGAATAATCAAAAATACATAAATGACAAATCTAAAACTGGCTCTTTCAAATACAAATATATTAGACACATCTCCCACCACATTGATCAAGCAAAGGAGAGAAAACACAAGTATTTAACTGGGACAGATACAGTAAGTACCAAAACAAAATGCAAAAATGTATTTAAAGATACAGTTTCAAGAAATTTTTAACAATGGAATGAGTAACTTCTAAAGATCACCAAAGTTTAAGAATAAGCAGAAAATATTTATTATAAAAATATTAAAATGGTAGGGATCACAACTCACAATTCTTATGCTGTCATTCAAAAGAAAGAGCTGTATAAAACTATCAAGGTTCAGATAACTCTTATTTCAAATAAACTGTTAAACTAGAAAAGGAGAGTAAAATTTTAAATAATTAGACATTCCCATTAAAATATTCATAATACAAAATCAATATAATCATAATAAACTGAGTCCATTAATATAAAGATTGCAGCATATAAAATATTGAAATATCTATTTATTTGAGAGGCAGAATGACAGGGTTAGAGAGAAACAGAGAGAGATTTGCCATCCTCTGTTTCACTCCCCACGTGCCTGCAATTGCTGGGGCTGGCCCAGACTGAAGCCAGGAGCCAGGAACTCTATTCTGGTTTCCCATGTGGCTAGCAAGGATCCAAGTTCTTGAGTCATCATCTGTGGCACTCCATGGTGTGCATTTTCAGGAAGCTGGATCAGAAGTGGAGCCAGCACTCAAACCCAGGCACCCTGCTATGGCATGTGGGCATTACAAGCGGCAGCTTGGCATATGGGCATTACAAGTGGCAGCTTAACATATTGTGCCACAACACCTACCCCCAAATTATGGAGTTTTCTCCAAGAAATGCAAAACTAGCTGAACAAGAAAAAAAGTAAATAGCAGAATTACCAACAATGAAGATATTATAAAAATAAAATTACACAATTTGCTAGATGATGGAAAATGATCAATATCGAAAAAATCATAGCGAATTAGAAATATTAAAGATTATATATAACTTGACAAAAGGACATTTTCAAAAGCCTACCATAAATTTAATGCTTTATATTAACAAATGAGAGGTATTCCCACTTAAGATCAATCACAATAGAAATATTTAGTACTTCAAAGCAACATTCAAGATTGTAATGGGGTCTTAGACAATGGGATGGGAGAAGAAAAAGCAGACATTCGCATCTAATATTAATATATCAAAAAGTCATTATTTGTAAATATAAAGCTGAATAAGCATGATTATTTTCAAAGAAAAAATATACAGAAATTATTAGATCAACTAAGAGTCCAATAACATTATTACATAAAAGAGCATTATCAGAAAAATCAAAGGATTTGCAGTGCCCCTACAATGAACTATGTTATAATTGAAAATATACTATTATTTATTTTTATTTTTTGCCAGGCAGAGGTAGACAATGAGAGAAAGAGTTATAGACAGTGAGAGAGAGAGACAGAGAGAAAGGTCTTCCTTCTATTGGTTCACTCCCCTAATGGCTGCCACGGCCGGTGCCATGCATATCCGAAGCCAGGAGCCAGGTGCTTCCTCCTGGTCTCCCATGCAGGTGCAGGGCCCAAGCACTTGGGCCATCCTCTGCTGCCCTCCCAGACCACAGCAGAGAGCTGGACTGGAAGAGGAGCAAGTGGGACTAGTACCCGGCGCCCCAACTGAGACTAGAACCTGAGGTGCTGGTGCCTCAGGCAGAGGATTAGCAAAGTGAGCCACAGTGCCGGTGAAAATTTACTATTAAAAATAACAACAACAGGTATGTCAAGAGCAACGAAACTGTCCAAAATCAACAAGAACAAAAACTATCTCTTTTGAAAATCTAAATATATGGAGAGAATTGTGAAACACTACCAGAAAAGCTAGATTATATGTAAATATTTATAATGTTAAGACACAGTACCTCTCATATAGCAACTCTTCACAAAATGATCTATACATTATAATGTATAACTAATCTACCAACAGCTGAAGCTATGCCCATACACAAAAGGATACTTTAAAAGTGGGTGGGAAGTATATATTTTTCAGGAACTTTTTTGAAGATATCTACAATCAAAATTTGAACAGGTTCTTCTATTTTTGCTGAAAGTAAGAGTCAAGAGGAACCTGATACCACTTCATATCCAAAAAGGGACCAAGATTGAGATGTATCACCATACAAATATGGCATTACAGGAATGTTACAAGCAAGTGACTAAGAAAAATGACAGGCAAATGAAGCCATTTGGTAAAGATAAAAACATGTCTAGAAAGCAATCCATATATTTTTCTTTAATATAAATATATGCAAGAAAATCTGTAGGTAGGAGAAATCTGTATTTAGGGACAACAGCATGGTTGTTAGTAATAGCACAAAAACACAACAAGCACTTAGATAGAAACGAGACCTGAAAACAGCTTAATTATTCATAAATAAGTTAATAACAGAATTGAGCAAATGAAGGGTTATGACGGATAGGAGAAAGCAGAAAGCAGATTACATGAGGAACCTACAGATGATCCAGTGAATTGTGATTTGCTATTTTAAGATGCTGAAAATCTATATGCATTCAATAGAAATATTACTTGAGTTTTTTTTTTTTTTGAGTTTTCATAGTTTCTGAGGTTGGTGATATGCAGTATGGCACTTCTCCATGATGCTGCTCAGTGGCGATGAGTAGCAGATTAAGATAAGCAAACAGTACTGTGCCATATACTGTATTGCTGAACTGTGATGCTCTTAGCTCAGGTGTACCAACTACGTTTTGAACTTAAGGCTATTTTCAAATCATAATGGTTTTATCAAGGAGTAACTCCATCAGCAGTCAAGGAGCATTTTGGGTCCAAATCAATCAAATAGAATAGATTTTGAAAATAATATTTAAAAAACAAGTTGTAGAAAGAGATTTGTGTGAATGTACTAAAACAAATGCTAATTATCTTTAGAAAGGGTTACATGTGTGTAGTGCACATGTGAAAACATAATCAAGAGGGAAACACAAAATTTATGGCGCAGTTACCTCCAGTTAGTGCGGAAGGGAGATAATACATGAGGCTGTAGAAGGAAGTGGTGCACTGCCAACTTCTGCCAAATTCTGCATCGTAAGAGCTGGTGTGGTGGTGCAGCAGATTTAAACCACTGCTTGTGTTGCCACAGCCCACATCAGAGTGCTGGTTGGAGTTCCTGCTGCTCCGCTTCCAATCCAGCTCCCTGCCAAGACCCCTGCAAAACCAGTGCAAATGGCTCAACTGTGTGGATGCCTGACACTCACATGGAAGACCAAAAGGGAGTTTCTGGCTCTTGGCTCTGGTCTGGTTTAGACCTGGCTGTTGCAGCAATTTGGGGACTGAACAGGCAGATGGAAGCTGTGTCTCTGCCTCTCTCTCTATGCTTGCTGCTCTGCTTCAAATAAATAAATATGTAAATAAGTCTTTACAAATTTTTCTATATTGCTAAATTAGATTCAATAAAATATGAAAAACAAACACATAATCTTAGCCTAGTGGGTAGACAGGTAGTTCTTAAGCATTATTCTCTGAATCTTTTAGATATTTTTCATTTTTTCTGTGCATATAATTTATTGTTAAATAAATACAATAATTAGTTTATTAATTAAGAATACAATGGTCTTCATCCATATATAATGCTATATGTATGTTTGCAGTGATGCTCATCCTCAACATAATGAAAGGAACCTGTAGAAATTCTTCAGCTGGGACCCAGGATTGTGGTTCAGTGGGTTAAACCACTCCTTGTGATGATGCCCCCATCTCATTGTGCAGAGCCAGTTCAAGTGTTAGCTGCTCTGCTTCACATCCAGCTCCCTGCTAAAGTGCTGGGAAACTAGCAGAAGATGGACCACATACTGGAGCCCCTGTCACCAACTTTGGCGAATTGGGAGGAATCCCTGGGTCCTGACTTTGTCCTGGCCCTGCCCTGGCCTTTGTGGTGAAGCAGCAAACGGAAGATTTCTTTCTTTCTCTGTCTCTCTCCTCTCTGTCACTTCACCTTTCACATAAATAAAGTAAATTTTAAAAACCCTCCAGCTAACATCCTATTCATTTTTTTAAACATACTTTTATATAAGGTGAACAGATTTCATATATACAGAATTAGGAATGTGGTAATACTTCCCACCCTATCCTCCCCCCATCCTCCCTCTGCCAGAAGACTTGATACCTTCCCCATAAAGCCAAGAATAAAACAAAGATGTCTATTCTCTACACTTCTCTTCCATATTGCACTTCAGAATCAATCTGGATAATTAGGAAAGAAAAACAAATAAAATGTATTCAGATTGGATAGTAAGAAGCCAAACCCATCTTATCAGCAAATGAAATGACTTTGTACTGATTAATAGAAAATCCAAAAATTTCAGCAATGTTGCAGGATACAAAGACAATATACAAACAACTGTATTTCTGTAAATTTGCAATGAAGAACACAAAAATAAAATCAGAAACTAATTCTATTTATCATAGCACCACAAAGAAAATTGTGTAAGGATAGACTTAAGAAGTGTAAAAATTAATATTTATAATAACAGAAAATTATTGAAAGAAAGAATATCTAAGTACATAAAAAATAGCCTATGTTCACAAATCAGAAGACTTAACATTACAAAAATGGCAACAAAGTTATGCACAGATTTAGTATAAGAATCTCAGCTGGATAGTCTGAAGAACTGAGAACCTGATCCTAAAATGCACCTGGAATTGCAAGGGGTCCAGAATAGCCAAAAACAGTGTTGCAAAGAAAGACCAAAGTTGGAGATGTTCCTCTCCCTGATGTCCAAACTCACTACAAGGAACCAGTGATTCAGACTGTGTCATATTAGCATAAGGGTAATGATATAAATGAATGGAATAAAACTGAGAGTACAGACATGTTTGTGGCCACCTGATTCTCCACAGGGTGCAAGAACAATTCAGTGGGAGGAATAATACTCTTCTCGAGGATTGTGGTACAACTAGACAACTTCATCCAAAGAATGGATGGAACCTCTTATCTCACAGCATATAGAAAGGTTAGTTTGTATATGTTGTATGTACACATGAAATCTGTTCCCTTTATATAAGTAAAAATTCAACAGAAGGAGAATAAATATAAACTTTGCCTTCCTTAAAAATACATAAATTTAAGAATTAAAATTATTACATAGATGTAAATCTTCATTTCTCAGCTTTGGTAATGGACTCTGAGATTGACCACAAAGGCACAAACAGGAAAACAAAACTGGAGTTCATAAAAGTTGTAAACTTCTGGGGGCCAGCACCGAGGCATAGCCAGTAAAGCCGTTGCCTGCGGTGCCAGCATCCCATATGGGCACCGGTTCGAGTACTGGCTGCTCCACTTCTGATCCAGCTCTCTACTATGGCCTGGGAAAGCAGTGGAAGATGGCCCAAGTCTTTAGGCCCCTACACCAAAGTGGGAGACCCAGAGAAACTCCTTGCTTCTGGCTTCTGATTGGCACAGCTCTGGCCATTGCGGCTAATTGGGGAGTGAACCAGCAGATAGAAGATCTCTCTCTCTCGCTCTCGCTCTCGCTCTCTGCCTCTTCCTTTCTGTAACTGCCTTTCAAATAAATAAACAATCATTTTTTTTAAAAAAAAGTTAGAAAATTCTGTGCTTTTCTTTGAAGACATTGTTTGGAATGGGAAAAATATTTGCAGGTAATATGTATGATATGGGATTTATATTTAAAAATATAAACAGAACACTTAGATTTTCCAAAATAAAAAGACAAGTGACAGAATTAAAAGATGCAGAAATGATCTGAACAATATGTCTCCAGTGAATATACAGAAATGTCTTGGCATCATAAGTCATCAGGAAAATGCAAATCAAAATCTCTGAGTTATCACTTAATGTTCATGGGGTGACCAGAATCAAAAAGGCAATATAATAATAATGTGTTGGCAAGAACATGGAAAAAATTAACTCCTCATAAATGATTGGGAGGTATACAAAATGGAATAGTCTCTTAGCAAATCATTCTGGCAGTTCCTTAGTTCAACACAGATGTACTACATGTTGCAACAATTTCATTCCTAGGTATATGCCCAGGAGAAACGAAACTCTATGTCTATACAATTATTTGTACACAGACATTTATAGCAGATTAATTATAATAGCCAAATATGGAAGCAACACAATTGTCTTCTAATCGATGAATAGATAAGCAAAATATGCTATAGTATATTCATAAAATGGAATGGTTTTTTTGATATGAAAAAGGGTGAAGTACTCACATACTCTATCACATGGATGAATTTTGAAAATATTATGTTAAGTGAAAGAAACCAGTCACAAAAATCATACAAGGGGTCTTCAAAGACTTCATGAAAATGTGTATCATGAAAAAACTATGCATGGATTTCAAAAAGTTTTTGCACCAAAGTAAACTTATCTTTCATCACATTTTCCATGAATTTTGTGAAGTAGCCTTGGTGATTGTATAAGATTACATTAAAGTGAAATATCCAAAAGAGACAAATATATAGGGACAGAAAAGGAAACAGGCACCAAGGTCTGGAAGGATGGGAAGAACAGGAGAATTGAGAGCTGAAAGCTGTAGGATATATTCCAACATTGACTGTAGTGATGGTTGTGCATGTCTATGAATATACTAAACACCATGAAACTATCCATTTTAAATAAGGAATTTCATTTTATAGGAATTATATCTCAATAAAATTATAACCAAATTGCAAAATCATTCTAGTGATAGGCCCATTAAAAACAGCTGATTCTTTGTTTAAAACATGTAGAAAATCTATTCCTTGGCTGTGCTTGATCACAATTATAAAGTGTTTCCTGTCATTACATAAAAGCTTATGTTGTATCCACCACAACCACCAGCAAAAAGCATGACTACTGCATTTCCTAAATGCTGCCAGATAATAGCGTCACCTATCTGGGCTGCCAGCACAGCATCTGCTGCTTTATTACACATTACATGTCAGTTGCAGTTGTTTTCTTTTTGCTTTTTTTTCAATTATAACAAGATTGTTTCACAGAAATTACAAGACCTATGCAATAAAAATAGTCATTCAAAATTTCATTCTCAATAAGAAGTTAATTTATGCTTTGTCTTTTATTATTGTGTTCTTTGCATTTATTTGGCTTATAGTCCTTTAGACAAATCTATTTCTAGTACAGTGTTAATTATACTATTGGCAGCTCATTATCCATTACATATTCTCATTTAAACCTGAAATATTTTGTTCAGTTATTTAGTTGGGAGATTCCCTACCCTATCCTATCTTCTGAATTTTTTGGGCCACTTTTTAACCTCCTTCCCTTCTTCCTTCATAATTAAATCAATGATTAAAGAAAGCATAATTTACAAATTCTTTGCTTTTTTAAAGATTTATTTATTTGAAGGTCAGAGTTACAGATAGTGAGGGAGAAACAGAAAGAGATCTACTATCCACTGGTTTACTTCCCAAATTTGCCTCAAGGGTCGGGGCTGGGCCAAGCTGAAGCCAGGAGCCAGGAGCTTCATCTGGATCTCTCACATAGGTATCAGGGGTCCAAATACTTGGGCCGTCTTCCACTAGTTTTCCCAGGACATTAGCAAGGAGCTGGATTGGAAGTGAAACAGCTGGAACGTGAACTGGTACGCACAGGGGCTGCTGGCATTAGAAGCAGCAGCTTTACTGGCTATGGCATTACAGCCCCTACAATTTACCAATTCTATGAAGCAACATCTACCTTGTTATTGAGCTCTTAACCAAACAAGCAAACAACCTTCTTCTTTGTATAAGAACTGGTGCCTAAGTTTCACTTTTGGACTTGTTTATATTAAAGGAACTAAGGAAGAAATGGAGAAGGGAACCGGTGGAAGGAAGTAGAGTTCTAGTATAAAAGAAAAATAATACAGAGGAAAGGCAGCCTGTGACATAGACAGGATTTGAAGAGACCTCTCAAGTCAGCAGCGCAGCACAGCTTAGTGAAAATGAAACTGAACTCAGGATCAGGGGCCTTTTAACCTTGGAGGCCCCCTTTGAACTCTGTAGGTCTCAGAGACCAGCTTCAACACTCACGGCACGGCTGGTTCTCAACTTTCAAAGTTCCTGTTCTATTTTTGTTACCAGCCTGTCTAAAAACAGCTAATAAAATCACATTTGCTTCTAATAGTTCATGTATAGTATTTCCATATGTTGAACTGGTGGATATTTGGTAAAAATTCCCTTCTATGAAGTTAACCACACCAATAAAATTTGATGTTGTAGCAGCAATGTCAGCCTATCTCTGGCTTATTCCGTTCTGCTTTGTTGCCAAGTTTAACTTACATCTCTTTAAAAAAAAGATTTTATTTATTTATTTGAAAAGCAGAGTTACAGAGGGACAAGGAGAGAGAGAGAGACAGAGAGTGGTAGAGAGACAGAGAGAGAGAGAGAGAGAGAGAGAGAGACTTAGATCTCCCATCTGCTGGTTCACTCCCCAAGGGCTGCAATGACTGGGGCTAGGTCAGGCCAAAGCTGGGAGCTTGGAGCTACTTCCAGGTCCTCCACATGGGTGCAGGGCCCAACGCTTGGGCTTCCTCCCCTGCTTTCCCAGGTGAATTAGCAGGAAGCTGAATGGGAAGTGAAGCAGTCGGGATTTTAACTGGAGTCCATAAGGGATGCCCGAGCTACAGGCTGCAGCTTAACTCACTATCCCACTGTGTTGGCCCCAACTCATTTCTTCTTATAACAAGATTTTTGTGTTATTTTACATATGAAAAATTTTTAAATATTTTTTTATTTGAAAGGCAGACAACAAGAAAATAGATCTTCCATGTGCTGGCTTACTCCACAAGTGATCTGGGCCAGGCTAAAGCCAGGAGCTAGGAACTCCATCTGGGTCTCTCATGTGTATGGCAATAACTCAATTACTTGGACATTTTCAGTACGAAAACATTATTAGACTTTTAATGGGAACTTTGACTTTTAAAAATATGAAGCAAAAATACATGTAAGAGATTTAGGAGTTAAGAGTTTGTAAATGGTACCCCAAACTCAGGCACAGGAACCTCTCCCAGCAATCCCAACAGTCTAGGGGCCTGGAGATGAGAGATCAGAAAAGGAGACTGACCAGTGTGGTAGAAAGATCAGGAGAGCAGTTCTTTAAAGGTAGATTTTGGCCGTGTCCAGATTCTGTGATAATTCTAACAAAGACTGGGTTAGCAACATGACTTCAACATGAACAGGACTAATGGAGTATTGGAGCGAGAACAGATGGGAGTTGGTCAAATTCTGGATTCTCATCATCCCAGAAGCTGTTCATATGCATCCAGTATTAGATCTGTCTCTTTACAATCCTTTGCATACAAAGGATGCCATATTTGTGGAATGTTTTATTTCTGCTCCTAGGAGGAGGAATGCTAATTGGAAGGAAGAGCACATAATTATCAATTATTCCATCTCTTCATTTCCTTCTTTTCATTTCCTACCTTGACTGAGAAAATTGGATGGAAGATAGGACAGGTCCTCTTAACAGAGGTGAGAATACATATTGGGGAACACTGGTATCAGGCTGGGTGGACTAGAAGGGCAGCTTCAAGCCTCCACGGAGGAGCTGAGGAGGACAAGGCAGGCATTGAAGACGACGAAGACACAATCTCAGACTGATTATTTTGCTTACATTCAGCTCCTGATGTTGGTCCCATCAAGAGCAAATGATAGCTTTGCCAGCAGTGGGCCTAGATGGTGTAAACACTTGGTTATTCCCTAGTCTAACCAAAAGTTACAATAACACTCACAGAGCGATTCAATTAGCTTAACAAATCATCAATTTGTAGAGCTCCTTGCACATGTAGGAACATGCCCACAAAGCATCCCTTTGTGATCCAGCAGCTGTCCCATCCTCAATCCACAGCTTCATTAATCATGTGCTCTGCTGGCAATTGAGTAAATTACAGAGCCACTGGAGATGGGACAAACAGGGGGAGGAAATGATGCCTATGTGTTAAGAACTGGAAAGAGCCACTGGTGAGAATGGAAAACACATTTTTAAAGCAGTGATTAAGATATTTTATTATCATTTAAAAATTATGATTTAATACAGCCACATTGTTAAATATAGTTATATGTGTGTGAGTGGGTGTGTGTATGGATGTGTATGCATATATACATATTGGCAAACAACACTCATTTTCACATTCTTGTCTATTCTTCCATTAATACTATTCTATATGTCAAATATTATAAAATAAGCCAAAATGTAAATGGAAAAGCAATTATTTTTCCTTTTTGCAGAGGAAACTCTTGACATCACTATATAGGACGCACCTGTCAACTGATACACCAAATAGTACGGGTTAAGCACAAATGCTCTGAGGGTGGTCTGACAAGAAAGTGAGTTATCCTGCTGGCACCGAGGCTCACTAGGCTAATCCTCCACCTGCGGCGCCGGCACTCCGGGTTCTAGTCCTGGTTGGGATGCCGGGCCTGTCCCGGCTGCTCCTCTTCCAGTCCAGCTCTCTGCTGTGGCCCAGGAGTGCAGTGGAGGATGGCCCAGGTGGTTGGGCCCTGCACCCGCATGGGAGACCAGGAGGAAGCACTTGGCTCCTGGCTTCGGATTGGCGCAGCTGCTGGCGGTAGCAGCCATTTGGGGGGTGAACAAACAGAAGGAAGAACTTTCTCTCTCTCTAACTCTGCCTGTCAAAAAAAAAAAAAAAAAGTTGTCCTGCTTCTGGGATTCCTCTCCTTATGCTTCTCTTGGGAAGGAGTGAGGTAATGAAGCAGAGGAATGCCAGGTTGCTCTGGTGCCGCCCTCTTAGAATCTCTGGCAAGTGTGAAGGTTGCCAGGTTGAAGCGACAGTGCCAGCAGATAGCCTGACTTGTTCAGCGTTTGGAGGTCTGTGCTTTGGGGGAAGCTGTTGCGCTGAATCCTGCTTATTCGAAGCCAGTTTCTGTGATTTCTTTGCTTGTTTGATTCTAGTATAGATGAGGAGGGGCATGCAATGCAATTCTGGTCAAAGTTCTCAAATCCCTTTGCCGGGGCCTACAGGAGAGTTGGGCTTACTCTTTAAAAAATACTAAAGTCTGGGGACAAACCCTGCTCCCCTGCTCTCTTTTTCCTGCCTTTGGCCTTTCTGTGATGTCTGTGGCTGCTACAGCCAAATTGTGAAGGACCCTTACGAGGAGAGGCACCGGGCCCTGTGACAGCCCTGGGCCCCACGCCCCCTTGTCCGGCGGCCCGCGGGCAGTGGCGGCGTCGTCCCAGCCCACACTGACCCCGTGTGTGGCGGGGCCACTCTGCAGTGGTGGGGCCGCTTCACCCCCAGGTCGTCGTCGGGGCTCCGCGGCCGCAGGTTGCCGTGGCAACGCTCCGGCTCCGCATGATCGTGGAGTCTGCGCAGGCCCCAGACCAGACTCCTCGCCCTCGTCCGGCGGCCGAGGGATCTCCCCGCCCCCGAGTCGTCCTCAGGACGCCCCGGCCGCGGGTGATCGTTGGGTCTCCTCAGGGCACCCAACAAGGCCACAGGCGCTGGTGCGAAGGGACCGCGCCTGGAGCGGAGCCGCCCCGCCCCTTCGGGAAGCCTCTGAGCATGCTCAGAGGGGAGCCGCCCCGCCCCTTCGGGAAGCCTCTGAGCATGCCCAGAGGGGAGCTGCCCCTCCCTTCTCTTTTTGAACTCTAGATGAACCCAGAGCCGGAGCGGAGCTGCCCCTCCCTTCTCTTTTTGAACTCTAGGTGAACCCGGAGCAGAACTGCCCCTCCCTTCAGAGAGTTTCTGGGCGCGCTCTTATGACGTCACTGCGACCGGCCAATCCTGTGCCACCTCAGCACTCTCCCTCAGCACTCTCCCTCAGCATTCTCCGTCAGCACCCCCCCCACATGCTAATGGACCCTCTGAGCTGACCAATCCTGTAACGCCACAGCATTCCCCGCCTAAGAATATGCTAATCTGTTGCCTATATAAGCTGTGTGAAACTGCTGCTCAGGGCTCTTCACCGCCTGAGGTGGAGGCCCGTTTGCGCAAACGTTCAATAAATACCTCGTGTTTTTTACATCAACTCGTCTGGAGTCTGGATCTTTGGGCGTCCTCCCGAGCAAGTGGACATCTCTGTAGCCGAGAGGTCCAACATTTTGGTGCATTGGCCGGGAATTTAGGTCGCCCTCAGACCCATTCCCCACAGACCAGTTGGAGGTACGATTAAATGTTCTCTGTTTATTGTTTGTCTTAAGTGTTAATCTGACTGGCCAGTACCTGACTCTGTGAGACCAGGGGGGAGGCAGGCGTGCCCAGCAACCCCTGGTCCGTTGCCCGGAGGACGCTCCGGTTTCTGGGACCAGTAGGAGGGGAAACCCTCGGTCCGTTTCCCTCGGAAGACGCTCACCGGGGTGGTCTGGAGGTGGGTCGGAGACTCAGTCTCCCTCCTTCCCGGGGAGGGCTGGTCAGGCAGCCGCTCCCACAAATAGCGCAATAGCGTTCGATTTGTCGTAAGTCTGTTGCCGCGCGGTTTGTTGGTTGTTCTTTTTGCCTGGTTTGATGTGCCTGGAATAGTCTGGAGGAAGGCCGGGGACCAAGTCTCCCTCCTTCCCGGAAGAAGCCTGGCCAAGCGGCCACTTCCATCTGAGGTAGCTTTGTCGATTTGTATTAGATCTGGTGCCGCGCGGTTCGTCTTGATTACTGTATGCGTCTGTGTGCTAGCTGTCCTTTTCGTTTGGGCTGAAATCTTTGTACCCATGGGTCAACAAATAACCACCCCTTTAAGTCTCACTCTAGATCACTGGAAGGACGTTCGAGAACGTGCGCGCCACCTCTCAGTGGAGGTCAAAAGGAAACGATGGGCAAAATTCTGTTCCTCAGAATGGCTGGCCTTCGAGGTCAGCTGGCCAAGGAACGGCACTTTTAACCTCGATATTATTTCACAGATTAAAGCGCGAGTCTTTCAGCCAGGATCTGAGGGTCACCCTGATCAGGTGCCCTACATTACCACGTGGGAGGATCTTTCACGTAACCCCCCTCCCTGGGTAAAACCCTTCTCCTTTCCGACGGAGCCCAAACGGACCCCGTTACCCTTTCCTCAGCCATCCCCAACTCCTCTAATACCTCCCCCCTCGGAACCTTCCTCCCCGATACCCCGTCCTTCCGTCCCGGTTGCGCCGACCTCCTCCCTATACCCTCTGAAGGAGATTCGAGATCCCAAGCCTGACAAGCTGCCGGTTCTTCCGGCCGATCAGGACCTTCTGCTTTTTGATTCTCCTCCACCCTACCTTCACGGGCAGCCTGCTCCTCCGCAGGAACCCCCACAACATCCAGAGCGGGATGTGCAACCTTCTGCACCATCCCCTGATTCCACGAGGGCAGGGGAAGAAGTCTCGGTGCCTTCCCCGCCCTCCAGCCGCCTGCGCCTTCGTCGGAGGCAAGCAGGGGGCTCAGAAAGCGTCTGGACTTCACAGACCTTTCCTCTTCGTTCGGTGGCCGGCCAGATGCAGTACTGGCCGTTTTCCGCTTCCGACCTTTATAATTGGAAAACCCATAATCCCTCTTTCTCTCAGGACCCCCAGGCCCTGACTGGACTGATTGAGTCAATCTTATTAACTCATCAGCCCACCTGGGATGATTGTCAGCAGCTCCTGCAGACCCTCCTCACTACTGAAGAAAAGCAGCGTGTCTACCTTGAGGCACGGAAAAACGTCCCTGGAGCAGATGGCCGACCGACCCTACTGCCAAACGAAATCGAGGAGGCGTTTCCCTTAACCCGTCCTGATTGGGACTACACCACTGTTGCTGGTAGGGAGCGACTTCGTCTTTACCGCCAGATTCTCCTTGCGGGTCTCAGAGGGGCTGGAAAGCGCCCCACCAATTTGGCCAAGGTACGTGCAGTAGTGCAGGGGGCTGAGGAAACGCCAGCAGGCTTCCTAGAAAGGTTAATGGAGGCCTACCGTATGTACACCCCGTTTGACCCCCTGGCAGGGGACCGGCAGGGAGATGTAATCATGTCCTTTATAGGACAGTCAGCGCCGGACATCCGCAATAAATTGCAGCGGCTAGAGGGGCTTCAGGGGTATACTATACAGGATTTAATGAAGGAGGCGGAAAAGATTTATAACAAAAGGGAAACCCGAGAGGAGAAAGAGGATAGGATCCGCAAGGAGCAAGAGGAAAGGGAAGACAAAAGAGACAAAAGACGTAACCGAGAGCTTAGTAGAATTTTGGCCACCGTAGTGCAGGATACGGAAAGGAGTAGACCAGGGCAGAATAGGGACTTGGGAGACAAGCGAAAGCCCTGGGTGGAAAAAGATCAATGTGCTTATTGTAAAGAAAAAGGACACTGGGTCAGAGACTGCCTGAAGAAACCACAGGGACCAAAGAAGAGACCAATTCCAATCCTGTCCCTGGAAGAAGACGATTAGGTGAGTCAGGGCCAGGAGCCCCCCCCTGAGCCCAGGATAACCCTTGAAGTGGGGGGCAGACCGGTAACCTTCCTGATTGACACGGGAGCCCAGCATTCGGTACTGACTTCAGAGAGAGGGCCTTTAAGCTCCAAGACTTCCTGGGTGCAGGGGGCAACTGGAGGGAAGTTATATCGCTGGACAACCAACCGAGAGGTCCAGTTGAGTACAGGACTTGTAACGCACTCTTTCTTACTGGTGCCAGACTGCCCTTACCCCCTCCTGGGCAGGGACCTACTCTCGAAGGTAGGAGCCCAAATTCACTTTCATAAGAAAGGAGCTACCATCACAGACTCAGGGGGACGGCCCCTCCAGGTATTAACACTACGCTTGGAGGACGAACACCGATTATTTGAAAGGCCCCTGCCCACCATGGCTCCTCTGGATCCCAGGTGGCTTGCAGATTTTCCTCAGGCCTGGGCAGAGACTGCGGGAATAGGGCTGGCCGTCAACCGGCCTCCCTTGATCATAGACCTGAAGCCCACCGCCATTCCCGTGTCAGTTCGCCAATATCTGATGGGCAAGGAAGCCAAGGAAGGTATCCGGCCACATATCCAGAGACTGTTACACCTAGGCATTTTGAAACCTTGCCGTTCACCTTGGAACACCCCCCTACTACCAGTAAAGAAGCCCGGTACGGGTGACTATCGCCCGGTACAGGACTTGCGGGAGGTTAACAGGAGAACGGAGGATATGCATCCCACAGTGCCCAACCCCTACAATCTGCTAAGTACCTTGCCTCCGACCCACATATGGTACACTGTGCTAGATCTAAAGGATGCATTCTTTTGTTTAAGACTGAGTCCTCAGAGCCAATCCATCTTTGCCTTTGAGTGGAAAGATCCAGAGACCGGGTTTTCCGGACAACTCACCTGGACAAGGCTGCCCCAAGGATTTAAAAATTCGCCTACCCTGTTTGACGAAGCTTTGCACCTAGATTTGGCCGACTTCCGAGTCAACCATCCAGACCTGGTCCTCCTGCAGTATGTGGACGACCTTCTCCTTGCCGCCGAAACTGAACAGGACTGCCTAAAAGGTACCGGGGCTCTGCTACAGAGACTGGGGGAATTGGGCTATCGAGCCTCTGCGAAAAAGGCCCAAATATGTCAGAAACAGGTGGCCTACCTAGGCTACCTCCTAGAAGGAGGGCAACGGTGGCTGACGGAAAGCCGAAAAAGGGCAGTAGCTCTAATTCCACCCCCCACGAATGCCAGAAAGATGCGGGAATTCCTCGGGAGTGCAGGATTCTGCCGCCTTTGGATTCCTGGGTTTGCGGAGCTGGCAGCCCCATTGTACCCCCTCACGAAGTCCAACGCTCCCTTTCAATGGAAAGAAGAGCAACAGCAGGCGTTTGACAATATAAAAAAGGCCCTGTTGTCGGCCCCAGCCCTGAGCCTCCCTGATATGACCAAGCCCTTCACATTATATGTGGATGAGAACAAGGGAGTAGCAAAGGGAGTGCTAACCCAAAAGCTTGGGCCCTGGAAAAAGCCGGTGGCATACTTTTCAAAAAAGCTAGACAATGTAGCAGCCGGCTGGCCTCCGTGCCTCCGCATGATGGCGGCCGTGGCAGTTCTGGTGAAAGACTCGGACAAATTGACTCTAGGCCAACCTCTCACCATAGTGGCTCCTCATGCTGTGGAGACAGTTATCCGCCAGCCACCAGATCGGTGGCTCTCAAATGCTCGGATAACCCATTACCAGACTATGTTATTAAACTCAGAGCGGGTCCGGTTTGGGAATGCCACCTCCTTAAATCCGGCCACCCTGCTCCCGGAACTGGGGCCCCAGGCCCAGGTAATCCATAACTGCCACCAAATCCTAGCTGAGGCCCACGGCACCCGAAAAGACCTAACCGACCAGCCTCTGCTGGATGCCGAACTGACCTGGTTCACCGATGGGAGCAGCTTTCTACAGAACGGTGAGCGGAGGGCTGGGGCAGCAGTGGTGGATGGAAAAACTGTTATCTGGTCAAGTGCCTTGAAGCCTGGAACTTCTGCTCAAAAAGCCGAGCTCATAGCCTTAACTCAAGCTTTAAAACAGGCACAAGACAAAAAGGTCAACATTTACACAGACAGTCGGTATGCTTTCGCCACTGCCCATGTACATGGGGAGATATACCGGCTAAGGGGCCTCTTAACCTCAGCGGGCAAGGACATTAAAAATAAGCAGGAAATCCTAGACCTTCTACAGGCCCTGTTCCTGCCCAAAAGGTTGAGTATAATTCATTGCCCCGGGCACCAACGAGGAGACGACCCCGTAGCAAGAGGAAATAGGATGGCGGACGAGGCTGCTAGGGCAGCAGCCCTGGGCCAACAGGTGCTCCCACTAAAGACAACTGAGCCCACCCAAGAATTGAGGGAACCACCTTTCCTCTATTCGGACCAAGACTTAGATACGATCCAGCGGCTCGGTGCAGAGTATGACGAACAAATAAGGGTTTGGAGGCTCAGAGAGAAAATAGTCCTGCCACACCAACTGGCTAAAGAAATAATTACCAACCTCCATCAATGGACTCATTTGGGACACAAAAAGCTAAAAGCAGCCTTACAGGAAGATAGGCAGTCTTATTACATCCCCGGACTTGATTCTTTAGTCCAGCAAGTGACTGCATCCTGTGTTCCGTGTGCCAAGGTAAATGCCAGACACCTCAAGCTCCCGGAGGGAGCCAGAGTAAGAGGAGACCGACCAGGAATCAACTGGGAGGTCGATTTCACTGAGATAAGACCGGGCAGCTATGGGAATAAGTATCTCCTAGTTTTTATAGACACCTTCTCTGGATGGACTGAGGCATTCCCCACAAAACGGGAAACCGCCCAGGTGGTCGTCAAGAAGATCATAGAGGAGATCTTCCCCCGGTTCGGCTTGCCCAAGGTAATCGGGTCTGACAATGGCCCAGCGTTTGTCTCCCAGGTAAGTCAGTTGGTGGCCAAAACATTAGGCATAAATTGGAAATTGCACTGTGCCTATAGACCCCAAAGTTCAGGGCAGGTGGAAAGAATGAATAGGACAATTAAAGAGACCTTGACCAAATTAGCGTTGGAGACTGGCGTTAAAGACTGGGTCCAACTCCTCCCTATGGTGTTGTTCCGGGTCCGAAACACGCCCTCTCATTGTGGGCTGACGCCATATGAAATCCTTTATGGAGGGCCCCCACCAGTAACAGGCTTGCTTGACCTTGCTAGTGACTCCGTTGCCGATGCCCCTAATTTACAGGCCCGGTTAAGAGCACTCCAGATCATCCAGAACCAGGTCTGGAAACCTCTTGCGGCAGCTTACCAACCCGAGACTACAACCACACCACATCCTTTCCACATCGGTGATGCCGTGTATGTCCGAAGGCACCAATCCAAGACTCTAGAGCCCCAGTGGAAAGGCCCCTTCACTGTGCTGTTGACAACTCCCACCGCTCTCAAGGTCGACGGGATCGCCGCCTGGGTCCACGCCTCACACGTGAAGCGAGCACCACCCCAGGGCCCCGAGGGTCCGGATAGACCAGCCAAATGGAAGCTCCAGCGCACTCAGAACCCGCTCAAGCTAAGACTTTCAAAAACTGTTTAATATTTGTGACATTCCTGGCCTTTCCCCATTGTTTTTCCAATCCCCATGCTCCACAATTGTTAACGTGGGAAGTGATCTCCTCCACAGGACGGGTGGCCTGGTCTGTTAGTGGGATACATACCCCCAGGGCGTGGTGGCCCACCTTATACCCAGATGTATGTCAGCTGGTCACTGGGTTAGATACCTGGGATGTACCTGACCAGGATAATTTAACCAACATCCCTGGGAATAGTCTTAACTATTGGGGCGTGTATGGCTCCCATCTTGATGTAGGATGCCGAAACGCCGTAAGAAGATGTTTCCTCCGTCAGACGGAGTTTTACGTGTGCCCCAAGGATGACAGGAGCAACCAACAAAAGTGGCAGTGTGGTGGACCCGAGTCCCTATATTGTAAAGGCTGGGGGTGTGAGACCACCGGATCCGCCTGGTGGAAGCCATCCTCCAGTCGGGATTGGGTTACAGTACTCCGAAACTTTACCCCCGGAGGGAAGAACTGCCACTATGCCCTAGGGCCCTGTGGTGAAGCCCATTACTGCATCCCGTTGAATATTTCCTTCACCACTAGAGGAAGGGACATTTCTGACGTTTCTACACTCTCCAGCTGGATGAGAGGAAGAACAAGGGGATTGAGATACTATGTTGCAGGGCTGCTCCAGTTTATCCGTGAGAGGCTTTCCCAGGTCCAAACCCTGGTGCTGACTCAACAGTACCAGTGTCAAGCTTTAAAGACCTCCGAGGTCCAGTAGATTTTAAGATTAAAATCTGGACAAAAAGAAAAGGAGGGAATGAAGGACCCTTACGAGGAGAGGCACCGGGCCCTGTGACAGCCCTGGGCCCCACGCCCCCTTGTCCGGCGGCCCGCGGGCAGTGGCGGCGTCGTCCCAGCCCACACTGACCCCGTGTGTGGCGGGGCCACTCTGCAGTGGTGGGGCCGCTTCACCCCCAGGTCGTCGTCGGGGCTCCGCGGCCGCAGGTTGCCGCGGCAACGCTCCGGCTCCGCATGATCGTGGAGTCTGCGCAGGCCCCAGACCAGACTCCTCGCCCTCGTCCGGCGGCCGAGGGATCTCCCCGCCCCCGAGTCGTCCTCAGGACGCCCCGGCCGCGGGTGATCGTTGGGTCTCCTCAGGGCGCCCAACAAGGCCACAGGCGCTGGTGCGAAGGGACCGCGCCTGGAGCGGAGCCGCCCCGCCCCTTCGGGAAGCCTCTGAGCATGCTCAGAGGGGAGCCGCCCCGCCCCTTCGGGAAGCCTCTGAGCATGCCCAGAGGGGAGCTGCCCCTCCCTTCTCTTTTTGAACTCTAGATGAACCCAGAGCCGGAGCGGAGCTGCCCCTCCCTTCTCTTTTTGAACTCTAGGTGAACCCGGAGCAGAACTGCCCCTCCCTTCAGAGAGTTTCTGGGCGCGCTCTTATGACGTCACTGCGACCGGCCAATCCTGTGCCACCTCAGCACTCTCCCTCAGCACTCTCCCTCAGCATTCTCCGTCAGCACCCCCCCCACATGCTAATGGACCCTCTGAGCTGACCAATCCTGTAACGCCACAGCATTCCCCGCCTAAGAATATGCTAATCTGTTGCCTATATAAGCTGTGTGAAACTGCTGCTCAGGGCTCTTCACCGCCTGAGGTGGAGGCCCGTTTGCGCAAACGTTCAATAAATACCTCGTGTTTTTTACATCAACTCGTCTGGAGTCTGGATCTTTGGGCGTCCTCCCGAGCAAGTGGACATCTCTGTAGCCGAGAGGTCCAACAATTGTAGTCACAGGGGAAGCCATCATGCTGAAGTCATTTGAGCAGAAAGTGGACAGAACCTGAGACTTTATTGGTAGCAGCTGAAGTAACCAATTATGAAAACCACACCTCTCCAGCTCTTACTTATGAGGACTGGTGCTGGTCGGCTTTTTTGGGATGTGTCATTTTTAGAATATTTGCACTTCATAATTTTTCCTCATTGTGATTAAAGAATCTTTCACACTGGAGATAATGCGATTGAGTAGGAACAGGTTGGATTTGGAGGCCAAGCACCTGAGATGGAATCCTGAGTATGACTGTCTATCTGGAGACCTCGAGCCAGTTCCTAACTTCATCCACTCATGAACTGTAAAGTCAATAAGTCAGACCACAGACTTTGGCTCCTTACTCTGCCCTCCCTTCGACAGACATCAAGGATGATGAGAGGCGCATGTGGAGCAATCCAAGTGGAAGGCAGCAGAGACTCCTGGGTGGCCTGACATGGATCCAAAAGGAGCAACAGTTCACCTTGCCTATGTGTCGAACACCTGACCTCCGGATTCTCTTCAAGTAGTGACGTTGGGCGAGCGATGCCGTGAGGTTGTGTACCCTCATGACTCTTAGCAAAGTTAGTGGGAAAAAGTTAAAACAATCAAATGGGAAGTATCTCTTAAGCAGCAAGATTAGAGTTCAGAATTTTGTGCATAAGAGTTTTTTCCAGTGTTGTGCAGGAACCCTGCATATGGTCTCAAGAGAGCCAACTTTGTGTCAATTAGGGCATTTTCTCTTCAACTCTCTCCCCCCTGAACAAGCCAGTGTGTCAGATCCCATTCAATAACATGGTCAACTACCTGCAACAAGACTGCTTCTTAAGCTCAGTATGTCTACTAGTGTGGACACAGCTAGATTTTACGGAATCTACAACATTTCTCTTACTTGATATTTTCTCCCTTTTCTTTTATGGTTATTAACCAAAAAAATTGATGATCTTATCACAAGAGCAACTAGAAGTGGAAATGAGCCGGACGGTTACCTTAGGGTCCTTCTGAGTTTCTGAGTTTTGTCTTCTGTTATTCTTGTGGATAAAAGAATGTAACAGGGGCCAATGCAGTGCCAGAATCCCACACTCGAGCCAATTCCTGTCCCTGCTGCTCCTCTTTTGCTTATGGCCTAGGAAAGCAGTGGAAGACGGCACAAACGCTTGGGCCCTGCACCCATATGGGAAACCCAGAAGAAGTTTGTGGCTCCTGGCTTTAGGTCGGCCCGGCTCCAGCTTTTGAGGTTGTTTGGGGAGTGAACCAGCAGATGGAAGACCTTTCTCTCTGTCTCTCCCTCTGTCTATAAGTTTTCTTTTCAAAGAAGTAAATAAAATCTTTTAAAAAAATCACTTTTGTTTTTTTAAGAAAAGAATGTAAGAAATCCACATTTTTATTATTTCCTCTCAGGTTTGTAACTTTTTCTCTCAATAAAGACCTATTTTTTTGTCTCAATGACTGATTTTTCTGCAGATAATCTTCTGCATTTGTTAACATATAAATTGGTGCTATTTATTTTTTACTCCTGTCCCTTTCACGTTTGCAACAGAATTCTCAAATATGGGATTGATAGTGATAAAAATCACAACAAATCTACTGTTAATTATTGTTTAGCTATTCATTTTAACTTTTGATAATCATCATACCTATTGATGAGCCTTTAAAATGGAGTAGAGAATTCATGTCTAATGGCCTCAAACTTTAATAGAAAATGATAAATTTTAATGCCTTATTTTACAAATATATCTTGTAATCATAAATGTTAAATCAAAATATACACAAAATGAGAATTTTTTAAATGTTTCTTATATTTTCAGAATATATTTTTCAGGATGCTGAACATTTTTTTAATTAATTTATTTTTTTATTTTTGACAGGCAGAATTAGACACACAGAAAGAGACAGAGAGAAAGGTCTTCCTTTTCCATTGTTTCACCCCTCAAATGGCTGCTATGGCCGGTGCACTGCGTGGATCCCAAGCCAGGAGCCAGGTGCTTCCTCCTGGTCTCCCATGCGGGTGCAGGGTCCAAGCACTTGGGCCATCCTCCACTGCACTTCTGGGCCACAGCAGAGAGCTGGACTGGAAGAGGAGCAACCAGGACAGAACCTGGCATCCCATCGGGACTAGAATCCGGAGTGCCGGCAGTGAAGGTGGAGGATTAGCCAAGTGAGCCGGGGCGCCGGCCAGGATGCTGAACATTTTAAATTACATTTAACATTATACTGTGTAAGATGGTATAGTCACTCTGCTCCTAAGTATTCAAAAGAATGCAAAGTTGGACTCAGATACCTGCCTGCCAATGTTCACGGCAGAATTTTTATAATAGACAAAAGGCAGAAACAACTCAAGAGTCCATCAGCAAATGAATGGACAAAATGTGGTATACTTTTATTCAGAGAAATATTATTCAATATAAAATGCAATAATGTTATTCTGGTGAATGGATAAAGCTTGGAAACATTATACTAAGCTGAGTAAATTAGTCACAAATGAATAAGCAATATACTAGTCCAATTATATGAAATATCTAGAAAGAGGCAAATTCATTTTAGAACAATTCAAGGGCTAGGAGAAGGGGTGAATGATTTATTAAGTAATAGGTGCAGAATTTCATTTGAGGTGATCACAAATTTTGGGACTAGATAGTGGGGATGGTTGAACAGCTTTGTGGATGCAATCAATGCCACTGAATTTCATGCTATGTTGAAGATCCTGTTTGTAAGTTGATTGCTATTGGTATAGTGAGCCACCTGCACATGTCATACATGGTTCATCTGACAGTGAGAGACAAACCATTCTGACCCCAAGATGCTTATTATCATCTTGTCGCTTCTGCTCTGATTATAAACTTATGTGGCTGAATTTTCTTCATAGAAAGTTGGGACCATGTACAACAAGATAAAATGCAACTCCTACATTATTTTTCCTGCCTCTTATATCAGTTTATCTCCCCCTTAAGAACTGTGGTGTCTAAACAACAAAAGTAATTTTAAAAATGTATATCTTTATGCTATTCATATACCACAAGAAAGATGAAAAAATCCAAATGGTCCATCTCACTGGGAAAGAAAACTGTTTAGCTCTACTCAGAGTATATTTTACTCACTTTCTCATAAGGATCTAATAATTCTCCTTTTGTCAAACTAGGGTTAAATTTTGTTCCCAGAACCACCAGGTTATCTTCTCTACGTTAATTTCCCTAGGCGGGAGCAGAATATTTAGATACAATTTCACCTTGTCTGTGAATAACCTAACATTTATCCATGATTGCATTGTCTCTCAGTATAGGGCTGATATACCACCTCTACACCACACCTACCATCTGCTTAAAGTAGGGACAGTATGGATGAAATATCCCAAAGACTCATGGTGATAACAAGAAAGAAAAACACAGAGTTAAAACTTTGATTTTGGGGAAGGAGGCTTATTGAATGAATGCAGCAAGAGGCATCCATTTGGGATCATAAGACATCATTGTTTATGAGGGAAGTGCTAGAACCACATCATGAGCAATTTTATTCCCTAGAAATATTCCCACAGCTGGAGTGAGGAGGAGAGCAGTTTGGAAAATCATTAGGAATGGATTCTGGAATTACCAAATCAGGTTCAGTCCCTGCAGTGGTCAGTAATCTACATGCTCCAGAAACCACTAATTATTGACAGCAAAAAGCCAAGCAAAAATCATGGCACTGGTAAAGACATCAACAGGTAATATCATCAGCATGTAACTCATGTATCACGGATGCTTCTTATATTTGCAAGCTCCCATAACCAAAGAAAAACCAAGTAGGAATGGTCAGAGCAATCCCATTGAAAACATGGACATGACACTGCTTTATGGCTAACATCTAGGAAAGTTAGTTTATTTTATCATGCTCTTGTGTATTCTTCCAAGATATAGTATGGACAGGGGGAACTTGATATCTCACTTGAGTCTAAAGATGGTTATCTGGGTTATAGCTTATTTATGTTCTTCACTGTCTGTAAAACAAATGTACTAGGCAATGTACTGTGTACTGAGAATACTAAAAAGAATAAGACATAGGTCCTGTCTTTAAGGATGAGTGGTTAGAAGCCGGCACTGTGGCATAGCGGGTAAAGCCACTGCCTGCAGTGCCAGATCCCATATGGGCGCCGGTTCAAGACCCGGCTACTCAACTTCCTATCCAGCTCTCTGCCGTGGCCTGGGAAAGCAGTAGAAGATGGCCCAAGTCCTTGCAAGGCCCCTGCACCCTTATGGGAGCCCCAGAAGAAGCTCCTGGCTCCTGGCTTCAGATTGGCACAGCTTCAGCCAATACCGCCAATTGGGGAGTGAACCAGCGAATGGAAGACCTTCCTCTCTCTCTCTCTGCCTCTCTTTCTCTGTGTGTAGCTTTCAAATAAATAAATAAAATCTTAAAAAAAGGATGAGTGGTTAATCAAACAACTACAGAAACAATATCTATATTGTATGGTAGTAATGGAGATACTCTTAGTGAATGGATAATTCAGTTAATTAACCATTTATGGAAGTGTAGAAAGAGAAGTCAAAATCAGTCTTGGATCCATAAGGTTGCAAGTGTGGAAACTGGAGTGGGCCAGGACCAGATAAGTTGCTCAGCAATCTTTCCCATGCAGGGAATCTGGTGATGATGGAATACTCTCCTGCAAATGAAGAGGTAGAGCTCATCCATAAAGCTCCCATGACGATCGAGTACAAAGACGCCTGAATTATACCATGAGTACAGTCCTCATCGTGGCAGGATCTCTTACCTGGAAGTAAAGTTGTGGATTGTGAAGGAGTGGAACTCTGAAAACTGAATGGAGATGAAAGGGAAGATTTCAATGAACCTGGAGACCTTGATTGGTTACATTTTCCCTTCACATCAAAACAGTGGGTCCCCTCTTAACTAAAAAATCCTAAGAGTGTTCTAGAGGCAACATTTCAGGGAATGGAAGATTTTCTTCAAGGCATATGCAACATTTATCCCCTCCCCCCAACTTCTTCATTGCTTCTAGGTCTGTAATCACACCAGGGTCTTGGCAGTTCCCAGAGGATAGGTTAAAATAATACGACCATCGGGGACAGCGATGTGCCGTAGTGGGTGAAGCCACCACCTGCAGATCCGGCATCCCATATGGGCACTAGTTCAAGTCCTGGTAGCTCCACTTTCAATCCAGCTCTTGCTATGGCCTGGGAAAACAATGGAAGATGGCCCAAGTCTTTGGGCACTTGAACCCATGTGGGAGACCTGGAAGAAGCACCTGGCTCCTGGCTTCAAATCAGCTCAGTTCCAGCAGTTTTGGTCATCTGGGGAGTGAACCAGGGGATGGAAGACCTCTCTCTCTCCCTACCTCTACTTCTTTTCCTGTGTAACTCTTTCAGATAAATAAATAAATCTTTAAAAAAATAATATGGGCCGGCGCCGTGGCTCAACAGGCTAATCCTCCGCCTTGCGGCGCCGGCACACCGGGTTCTAGTCCCGGTCGGGGCACCGGATTCTGTCCCGGTTGCCCCTCTTCCAGGCCAGCCCTCTGCTGTGGCCCAGGAGTGCAGTGGAGGATGGCCCAGGTGCTTGGGCCCTGCACCCCATGGGGAGACCAGGAAAAGCACCTGGCTCCTGGCTCCTGCCATCGGACGAGCGCGGTGCGCCGGCCGCAGCGCGCCGACCGCGGCAGCCATTGGAGGGTGAACCAACGGCAAAGGAAGACCTTTCTGTCTGTCTCTCTCTCTCACTGTCCACTCTGCCTGTAAAAAAAAAAATAATAATATGCCTATGAAAAAATGAAATAAGTATCAAAAAGCAGATAGTATTTTGTGCTTGTAGACTGAAATACATTTTTTAGGATGTAACCTAAATGTATTGTGTCAGAGTTCCCAGAGGAAATAAAATCCTGAACTTTGATGAATTACTTAATATGATTTTCCTCAGCCTGGACTGTGGATCCAACGTGTTCCATGCTAATGGCTGAAGTGGCTCCAACAGTTTGCTTTAGGTATATTGGTAGAATCCTGGAAAATAGGCAACCTACACTAAATGAAGATATAACACCTAGAGTTCTTTGGCATATTATAGAGGAAATAATTTGATGACCTGGGGTGTCAGAACATGAGTGAGTTTTAGATGGAAGGACTGGAAGGCCTGCTCAGTCTCCTTCTCTCCTTATCTGAAAGCAGAGTTTAGGCAGTGTTACCTTCTCAAGGTTGTGAAAATACTCTTGAGACAGGAATCCTGGTATCCAAGATCCAGAATATCTTTGGTGCTAAGTAATCCATCATAGTGCCAACAGAATTGGAGTAGACAGTCATTCCTCTTAAAGCTAAATTTAAATTTCATAATTTTTAAAAGCGTTGGGTCTGTATGGTTTACTGACTTACAGACTCCCAAGTATGTCAGCGTTATAATTTTGGGACCTGACAATCTTACCTCATTTGGCAAAGGGGACTTGGCCCGTGTGGTCAAGTTAAAGATCTTGATAGGGGTAGGTGAAACCTGGATTCTATGGATGTGATCAGAGTGAGTAGGAGGAAGTCTGGCAACAGAAGCCAGAGGGCAGAGTGATGTGATGAAGGCCCCACAAGTGAAGTAATTCAGGCAACCTACATAAACTCTGATATGTAAGAGAAAAGATCCCTCCATAAAATCATCAGAGAGAATGCAGCCCTGCCAAAACCTTTTTAGATTTCTACCCTCCAGAATCATAAAACAATAAATAAATGTACTATTGTAAGCCACTAAGTGTGTGATAATTTGTGGTGGCAGTAGTGGGGAGCGAATACCTCTGATGAATAGAAATCTGAGTTGAGTTAGCATCACACAGATTTGTTGCCTTCAGTCAAGTTCAGGACTTGATCCAGTCCAAAGGCACAGAGCTCCTTGTGTGTAAATGTGAGGGACTATGTTGCTTCAGAACCAGAGACATACTCTCTATATCTTCTGTCTGGCATTTTGTAAAGGAACTTGCAGCATTTTTGAGGATGACAGTGCATTGGGAAAGGGGAACTATTTAAGGTGTTCAGGGATTATTAGACAGTGTCTGAAGTAATCTTCTTCTTGGAGCCCATTGAGATGTGGTGGTCCACCAGCCATTGTAGAAGTAGAAGATATCAGGTGATCCATGGAGTTCTATCTTAAAGTCTCACAGTTGGCTCATTCGTTCCTCAAAACAACCTCCCCCTGCCACCAGTTGAGAAATGAATATTTGGAACTCTTGCTCAGCAATTAGAAAAATATCCAAATTGGTTAACTCGCTTATGTAACTGTGTTAAGAAGGACCAAGTAGAGGCCAGCACCATGGCTCACTAGGCTAATCCTTCGCCTGCGGCGCCAGCACCCCAGGTTCTAGTCCCCATCAGGGTGCTGGATTCTGTCCCGGTTGTTCCTATTCCAGTCCAGCTCTCTGCTGTGGTGGCCCGGGAGTGCAGTGGAGGATGGCCCAATCCTTGGGCCCTGCACCCTGTGGGAGACCAGGAGAAGCACCTGGCTCCTGGCTTCAGATTAGCACAGTGCGCCAGCCGCAGCGGCCATTAGGGGGTGAACCAACAGAAAAGGAAGACCTTTCTCTCTGTCTCTCTCTCTCACTGTCCACTCTGCCTGCCAAAAAATAAAATAAAATAAAATAAAATAAAATAAAATAGGCCGGCGCCGTGGCTCAACAGGCTAATCCTCCGCCTTGCGGCGCCGGCACACCGGGTTCTAGTCCCGGTCGGGGCGCCGGATTCTGTCCCGGTTGCCCCTCTTCCAGGCCAGCTCTCTGCTGTGGCCCGGGAGTGCAGTGGAGGATGGCCCAGGTGCTTGGGCCCTGCACCCCATGGGGAGACCAGGAAAAGCACCTGGCTCCTGGCTCCTGCCATCGGACGAGCGCGGTGCGCCGGCCGCAGCGCGCCAGCCGCGGCGGCCATTGGAGGGTGAACCAACGGCAAAAGGAAGACCTTTCTCTCTGTCTCTCTCTCTCACTGTCCACTCTGCCTGTAAAAAAAAAATAAATAAAATAAAATAAAATAAAATAAAATAAATAAAAGAAGGACCAAGTAGAAACCCTTAGAGATCACAATTTCCCCAAAGCAGTGCTCCATTTCTGAAGGATGCATCCATCAGCACCATTATCAAAGATCTGAAAGAATCAGGGGTTGATAATTCCCACTTTGTCACATTCAATTCATCTATTTTACTTGTGCAAAAGCATATGGCTCTTGCAAAGAGGCAACAGTTACTCTAACTTAATCTTATAGTGATTCTAATTGCAGCTGTAGTAGATCAATACAATGCATTGATCTTGAAAATACTTTTTATATCTTCACTTAGCAAAGACCATCAGCAGCAGGGTTTAAACCACATTTCCCCAAATTCTCCTCTTTATGTCTTACAATTGGCCACAGAGGGACGTTTGTGAAATCTGGAAGTTCAGTGTAGGACAGGAGAGTTAGGGCCATGCACACTGTTTATGAGTAAATGGCAGAATAAGGAAACACTGGAAGGAGTCAGGAGCCAAGCTGGCAGCAGTTCCACCTCCCACTGGATCTGCACTTTAGTCTTTAGGCAACCCGTGTCAAGAACATGCAAAGCTCCATGTTTGGGGGCACCAGGGTTTCCTGCACCATCACATTAGAAGCAATAAGAAACAGATCCATCTCATCTGTGTAGGTTTCTTATGTAGTTTTTCCTTGGTCTTCCTCAGTCATCTTATTTCACATTCATCCATCTTCACTGGTAACTGATCTTACATAAAGCCTGGCACAGCATGCTCAAGTAACAGCTTTATATAAATTCCAAAAATGTCTCTCATGTGCTTGTATGTGTGTGTCAGCTCTAATATCTCAAATCAGTCCTTGATTCAACGTAATATACAGTAGTTGTATTTCCTTGATCAAATTATAGATGACTATCTCTCTGTATCTCTCTCTCTCTCTCTCTCTGTGTGTGTGTGTGTGTGTGTGTGTGTTAGCTCTGTTCACTAAAGTGTTGAGAAGCAATGCTAAAATAGCAACGAGCATAACTAATAGTCAGAAACTGGTTTCTCTGTGGTGACAGCATCCCATATGAGTGCCGAGTTCTAGTCTCGGTTGCTCCTCTTCCAGTCCAGTCTCTGCTGTGGCCCGGGAAGGCAGTGGAGGATGGCCCAAGTGCTTGGGCCCTGCACCTACATGGGAGACCAGGAGGAAGCACCTGGCTCCTGGCTTCGGATCGGCGCAGCGCCGGCTGTGGCGGCCATTTGGGGAGACCTTTCTCTCTGTCTCTCTCTGTCTCTCAATGTCTGTAACTCTACCTGTCAAATAAATTTAAAAAACAAATTAAAAAAAAAAAAGAAACTGGTTTCTAAGCACCCCTTTTCACTATTAAGAACCAGGATCTTTTTGACAACAAGACAGGAATATATATTTCTAGCAAAAATTTGGTCCTAAAAAATGATGTCAAGCAGCTGGCGCTCTGACGTAGTGGGTAAAGATTCTACCTGTGATGCCAGCATCCCATTGGGCACCTGCATGCTCCTGGACCTGCTTGGGAAACTTAATAGGAGCTCCTATGTCCTAGGTCCTGGATTCCAATTCACCCAGTTCCAGGTGTTGCAGCCATCTGGGGAGTGAATCAGCAGACGGAGGGTTTCCCTGACTCTCACTGTCTCTTTCTCTGCCTCTCCCTTTCTCTCTGTAATTCTGCCTTTCAAATTAATAAAATAAATATAAAAAATAATGATGTCAGGGCCGGTGCTGTGGTGCAGTAGGTTAATCCTCCGCTTGTGGTGCCAGCATCCCATATGGTTGCTGGTTTGAATCCCTGCTGCTCAACTTCCAATCCAGTTGACTGTTAACGTGCATGGGAAAGCATCAGAAGACGGCCCATGTACTCAGGCCCCTGCACCCACATGGAGGAAGCTCTTGGCTCCTGGCTTTAGATCAGCTCAGCACCAGCTATTGTGGCTATTTGGGGAGTGAACCAATAGATAGAAGACCTTTGTCTCTCCCTCTCTCTGTCGGGAGCTCTATCTCTCAAATAAATAAATAAAATCTTTAAAAAAATGATGTCAAAAGAATAATAGACCCACTTGAAGACACTACCACTAGTTAAAGTGTAGAGAATTGGACCATAAAAAATGATTATGAAACATTAGATTATAATGCATGATAAAGAATTAAAATCCGTGAGTCCATAATAATGTACACCACAAAACTGAAGAACTGGGGGCAAATGAAAAGTCTCTTTCTTTTAGTAGAATGGACACTAACAAATAAAGAATGAATAATAAAGTTTGATAATTTAATATGTGCCAAAATCAGTGGGCAAAAACTTGTGAAGGAAATGGAAATACTAATTACCTGATTTGGTCAGTGTACTCTATAAACACTGATGAAATATTGCACTGTGCTCCACAGAAATGTAGAAGAGTTACTTGTCAAAAGTAAATTAAAGGGGCTGGCACTGTTGTGTAGTGGGTAAAACTGCTTCCTGCAGTGCCGGCGTCCCAATATGGGCACTCGTTCGAGTCCTGGCTGCTCCACTTCCAATCCAGCTCTCTGCTATGGCCTGGGAAAGCAGTAGAAGATGACCCAAGTTCTGGGGCGCCTACACCCGTGTGGGAGACCTGGAAGAAACTCCTGGCTCCTGGCTTTGGATCAGCCCACCTCCAGCCATTGTGGCCATTTGGGAAGTGAATCGTTAGACGGAAGACTTTTCTCTCTCTGTGCCTCAGCCTCTCTCTAACTCTGTCTTTGAAATAAATAAATAAATATTAGAGAAAAAGTAAATCAAAAGTATGTTAATGCAAAAAGTGAAGGATAAAGAAAGAAAGAAAGAGAGAGAGAGAGAGAGAGAAAGGAAGGAAGGAAGGAAGGAAGGAAGGAAGGGACATTGAGGGAGTGAAGGAAGGAAGTATGGTTATCTTCTTAGAATTATATCTATGAAATATATGAAATCTGTTCTCTTCATATTCATAATTTTTAAAAAAAACTAGATTAAAATGTTGAAGCAAAGAATATTACATAGTTTCAGGGTTCCAAATCCAAAGCTATGTATTAATTGCAAATTATTAAATCAGAACATTGCAATGGAGATATATGGCCATTGACCCTAAAACTAGTGATGCAAATCAATATCTCTCCTCTTGTAAAAACCGACATGTTCTCATGTTGCACTAGCCAGGATACAAAATAAGTGATATTTATGTCAAACGGCATAATGCAATATCAGGTGCACATTAATTGGAGGACATTAAAAAAAAAACTGGTCATACTCTTCACAGATATCAAGGTTAAAAAATACAAAAGGAATTTAGGGAGCTGAGAGCAGAGAGACTGTAGCACATGAAACTTAATATAAGGCATGATATTCATTTGAAGTCTACAAGAGAGAGAATGACTAGAAGGTCATTACTGGCCAAACTAGTCCTTTGAATATTGAATATAGGTTATATAATCATATTGTGCTAATGTTAAGTTCCCCCTTTTGATAATCAAACTGTTACGCTAGTGAATGTTTTTTTATTGGAAAATTCATAATATTTTATTTAGGTGTAAAGGGGCACAACGTCTCCAAATTGTTCTCACATGGCTTGGAAAAAGTGTGTTTTAGTTGAAAGTGGCAAAGATAGACAAAGCATAAACATTTATGGAATGTGAGCCAAGGCTCAGGGGACTTGTGTTCCTGGTGATGCAAAATTTCTCTGTAAATTTGAAGTTAAATCAAAATATGCTATTGAAAACCAATATAGCTATTTCTTTTGTGTGAAATAACCAATAAAAAATTAATGCCTTAATTGGGGTAAGGGGGGTCAGTCCAGCCCACAGACTGTATAACGCCTACGAAATCATTGGATCTGGCCCTGCCAGGCAACCAAAGGCAGGACTTGAAGTTCAATAGATCTATAGCAGAATAATTTTTAAGTTGACATTTTTTATGTCTTGTGAATGATATTGAAAATATCCAGAAAGCCATTGGCACTAAACATTTACCACCCTTGCAACACAGCAACATTTATTTTGCTCATCAATCTGCAATTTGAATCAGGATCTGCAGGGATGACTCCTTTCAAATTATTTTTCTAGTTTTTAAGTGGATAGATAACAGTATCTGTTTTTATTGTGTATAACATGATGTTTTGAAGCTTACTTACAAACTGAGTGATGATTAGCTGTAGCCAATTAACAAATGCATCAGCTCATACAGTTGTCATTTTGTGGTAAGAGCTGACAACCTATATTTTCTCGACATTTTTCCAGAATGGAATATGTTCATCATACATATTTGTTTACAACAGATTTTTGGAATTTATTGCTCACTGTCATTATATATCTTTTGACCAATGTCTCCTCATCCCCTCAATCTTGAAACCTCCTCCCCCATCTCCAACCCGAACACACAGTTTCTCATCCTCTGGTACCCACCATTCTGCTCTCGATTTCTATGACATCAACTTCTTTAGATTCCATATAGGAGTGAGATCAGAATAAGTTGGGGCTTCTGGAAGGTTGGAAGCTGAAGTAATTCACAGACTCCCGTGTCTGTCTGTCATGCCACTTCAGCTGGGGCTGTGGTCAGAGATCTCTATGAGGCTTTTGGGTGTTTGTGTGTCTTTGTCATGGGATGCTGGCTGCAACCAAGGACGAGCAGGTCTCAAGTGCCAGGAGCAGTCATGCCCAAGTTGTCTTGTATAACCTAGCCAGGCAAGTTTTATTAGGTCATTTCTGCTATAGTCACAGGTCCACCCAGACTCAAGGGAAATATAGTATTCTGTTCTTACTGAAGGAGTGCCAACACTACATTTAGAGAAAAACATTTGGGGGTGATACGTAGTGGTCCATCTTCAGAAAACAGAATTTGCCACACATCCCACTACATAGATGCATATAGAGACAGATGATGAATCATGTAAAAAAGACAAAGGGACTTCGTGAATAAAAAAGAAAAATAATTTTAAGGACTTGAAAAACATATACAATATGATTTGCAGAAACTTTCAAACCAACATTTATCTTTGCAACGTGATAAGTCTTACATGAGTTTTCCAGTGGGCCCTGTATTAAAATATAAACAATAGCCTCGAATGTTGAGGAAAAGCTTTACTTTGCAGAAAAATTTCAGGTGCAATGTATAATAAATGCTAGAATTTAAAAAAAAAAAAACCGCATTCTGCAATTCCAAATGAAATGTTTGTCACAGTCAGGGTTCTCCAATGGTGTGAAAACAAATAGGCCTCTAATGAATTAGAGTGGAAATTAATATAGTGCCAAAGTAACACCTTGATAATTTTCTATCTCTGAAAAGAAAAATGTAACTGTGAAACAGATTATAAGGCTGTCATCATTCAAATCCAGTGCACAAGTATAACCTAATTAATGCTGGACCTTCTAGGTTGTGTGTCTCCTGATATCAGGAATTATAAAGTACTGACATGACCTATGTTGAATTTCAAACAGAAATATAATTGATAATGTATGGGAAACAAATGGAATGGAGGAACAAGTTAAATGAAATTAGGTATAAACAACTGGACAGATATAGGAGGCAGGATAGACTGCAGTGGGTCCCTGGACTGGTTGTGTCAGTTACCAGTATCATGAATGGAAGAAGACAAAATTATTGGTGAAGGAAATGTGGCACTATAGGCAAAATGATACTCAGAGATAAAAGCATACAATTCAACTTTTGATTGCATTCAGGACAGTGGGGAACAAATTTAAAGCACCTGCTTGGGACAAGATCACAAGGGTCCAGTAAATTGTAATTGGATTATGGTAAATGACTCTATGTGCATTTATATCTATTCTCATTTTAAAAAATATTCTATTTATTTATTTGAGAGGTAGATTTACAGACAGTGAGAGGGAGAGACAGAAAGAAAGGTCTTCCTTCCATTGGTTCACACCCCAAATGGCCAAAACGGCCAGAACTGCACAGATCTAAAGCCAGGAGCCATGTGCTTCTTCCTGGTCTCCCATGCAGGTGCAGGGGCCCAAGCACTTGGGCCATCTTCTACTGCTTTCCCAGGCCTCAGCAGAGAGCTGGATTGGAGGAGGGACAGTCAGGACTAGAACTGGCGTTCATATGGGATGCTGGTGCCATAGGTGGAGGATTAACCTACTGAGCCACAGTGCCAGCCCCTCTACTCTCACTTGTATACAATTCAGTTGTCACCGACTACAATAAACTTTACTGATTTTATAGTAAAGTTTAAGTCCTGTAGCAGTAAGACTTCAGAGACACAGACACATTCTGAAAGTGTTTAGAGAAACTTGACAAGAATGAATGGTTTTGTGTGGAGTAGAGAGAAGGGCAAAAGTCAATCATGCCCCCATAGATCTGTCTTTAAGTAGATGCAAACTTGGCAATGTTGTTGAATGGGACAGAAGATAAGCCTGGCTGTGAAAGTCATGGTTTCTATTTTGAATATTTAGGTTGAGGGTCATGTGGAACATCCAGGTAGAAATGCCAGAAGGTAGCAACAATAAGAATAATGCCCAAATTATTCTTCTGTGGCTCTTTCACTACATGGTCTTGTGGGTAAAGCCCAAGACTAGAAAGACAGTCCAGTGTATTGCCCCTCTTAAATGATCTCAGAGGGGACTAATTCAAAATAGAAAGGTTTTTTTTTTTTTTTCATTTCCCTTTCCCTCCTGTCATCATTCTTACATCCTGCAGCTGTGCAGAACCCATTTATTCTCTTCATCCCTCACTCTCTTAAAAAACAAACAGGCGAATTCTCTGAGACTCCTGATGTTAGCGGCTCCTTGTTCGTTCACTGGTGCTGCTAACCGTCTCCGCTGCCCACCATTCACATTGTCCCCCTCTGTGGTGGGAGATGCTCACCTGGGAAGGACAACCAGTGGTCTCTGGGGAGCTGCAGGATGCTCTCATTGTCTTCCGACTCCTTTTTAATAAAACTCCTATATGGGACAGCAAAACTCTTTTACTAGAATGGATTTTCTTATCAACAAATGTGTAGGGGAATTATGTTAAAATTGCTAATACAAAAGTTGCTAGTTATATTAAATACTGCAAGCATTGTACCAATTGCTTTAGATATATTTTTTCATCTGATAATTAGAACATGGTTTAACCTGAGTTTTCAATGAGGAAATCCAGCTTTGAAGTTGCATCTTTCCAAATGCAATTAAACTCGAAATGATGAAGTCCGAAGTGAATCTTTCTTTGTACTAAACTCAGCATCATAACTGTGACACTTCCTGCTCAGTCTAAGCCATCATCGTTTCTCAACCGATGAGCAACTACCTTGAATGTTATTGCTAACAGTTCAGTAGAGCAAGTTTCTTCTTAACCACTAAGAATCTTCTTTCTCCAATCTGTAGGTGTGGAGCTCAACAAATGAGATAGATTGGAAGAGTGATGGTAGTTGACAGATTTAAGATCGCATGAAATAATGTAGGGTAAGAAATAAAGGCAAATTACAGAGAGCAATATCTGGCAGAGGAACATTGGCCAGGCCACCTGCCGTCTTCTGCATCAAGGTGGGCAGGCAGAGAGTTTCGTGGAAGAGGGGGAGCTAGAGCAGCATGGATGGTTTATGTCGAGGCCACCATGCCATGTGGAAGTCATTGCTGGTCAGGTGGTGGTTCATCGCCTCCTCATGTCTCCTTTCATTCTGCAACATAACAGACTTCAAATAAACACAGATCTTTTCAGAGAGAAGGATAAAATCACTACAGGGAGACCCCAGTTGGAAATTGAAAGTCACAAGGGAGTTTCTTTTCAACATAAACTGTGTTAGACAGAATTAATTACAGATTCAGGAAAAAAACTTAATCAGGATTAGGAAAACAAAGCTACCATATTCAGAGATGAATAGAAACAATGGGGTACAATCATTTCTTTATTGTGAAGATGATGGTTGTATATAAGAAGTAACCAATCCTACAAAGCCTATAGCTGGATGTAGCCAAAATGAATACAGTAAAAACAAAAGCTTGTAATAAAAGAGCTAATTTATGTGGAAACCAAGACACATTATATATACAGCATGTAATATATGTGACACATATGAAACATGTGAGCATAAAATAAGATGTTTGTGGACATATAATTAAAAGTTTAAGTTAGTGCAAAAACTTTGAAATCCATACTTTTTATTCATAATACAGATTTTACATTCACTTTCTGTAGCCCTCTTGTGTACGTGTGTGTGTTTAAATTTCATAGGGAAGAAAGATACAGAGATAAGGTAATAAAAATAAACTCTTGAGGAAGAAAACATTCTGCATTGTGTCACAACTTGCCAGGTGTTTCCTGGATTTTTTGTCTTCCCATCTCAGTCAAGTTAATCATTTCTAGGGGATCAACCTGCAATGACAAGTAAAATTAAATTCCAGAGGCAATTGCTTTGAAACAATAATAGCAAACACTAATCATAATATTAATATTAATAATATTTCTTTAAAGAGTTATTGAATATTTAGGTAGATCAAATGGAGAATTAAGCTTGCATTTGCCATATCCTTTCAAGGTTTAGCTTTCTTGAAATACCATGCATCCTGTTGGTAGTTGATAAATAGGGACTTATTCATGAAATAATAAAAGGGTGCTAACAACCAAGTAAAACATTCCTATTTGGTAGTGTAATAAAAGGGCATATCCAGTATTGCAGCTCTGTACTTATATCCACCTCTATGTTGTAAAGTAAATCCAGGATTCTATTTCCTTGTTCCATTTTTATAACAATGTTAGCAAATCTTGGAAAATTTTTTTATACTTCCTCTGAAGTTGTAAATGAAAATTGGCAGTAGGAAGCAGGTGGCACTTTGGAAAAGAGTTGCTTTGTTGGCCATCCTCCACCACTTGCTGGAACTCTCTGTGCATCTCAAAAAGTTTATAGCAGTTCCAACAAAGGCAGGGCTCTTCACGGAGATTGTGAGATCTATCTTCATGGAGCAGCCTACTTGTTAGAGAGTTGAAGGGTATGATAGCAGGAGGAAAATAAATGAGCTAGAACAATAGGAAACAAAAATTCTTACATTTTGTTACTTGCAAATGAGCTAAACTTGAGCTTACATCATATGTATTTGTAGTAAGATTTCTTCTTATTATTTAATGAAGCCTAATGGAAATAAATAAATTCAAGAACTCAGTGATTTTCTAGTTTCCCTGGCATTTTGTATCTTGCCTTTCATAAAGAATCATAGTTTTTATTGGTAAAGTTCTTTGGAGCCCTTGGCTAAAATGCTGACTAAAGTTCAAATGTCTGATTATTTATCTTTTCATCTGACAACATGGTTTCTAAAATGCAGCTCTACAGATTGTGTACCATATGTTTTCAAGTGTACTACTATTTTCCGAAAGTATTTACTTCTTATGTTCAATAACAGAATTGCTTATCTGCTGGATACCGTGCAAATCGTTATGCAGTTATAAAGCATTTTAAGAGCTGACATTTATCTCTTTTGGAAGGAATAGTTCACTACATGAATTTTTTTAAAATTATGTCTGCTTAGGATGAGGAACTGTGCCCACAATTAATAAAATGACATAAAGTAAACTGCAGATTGACAGATTGGCTTAACCGTGACACTGGATGCAAAGGAAGATTCTTCTACAAAAGGGCAACAGGGGGAAAGTTTTTCACATTATGAGAATGATCACCAACATGATTCACTCACGACTGTATGAGTCTATAACAGCCTTTAAAGTTACAGAACTTCACACAGAAGACATTATATATATATATGTATATATATATGTGTGTGTGTGCTTTATGAGCACTTTCATAAACATATATATATATACACATGTATGAGGCATAGAGGTAAATTAATAGGTATATGCATTTTCAAACATAATGAACACTTAAAATACTGTTTGTAATGGTACCTCAATAGAATTTACCTAAATATGATCTTTCTTATCAAACTTACAAGCTGAGTATTTGGTCATGTTTCTTTTATAAAGAGAACTTAGAAGTTTTTACACAATGTATACAGTGAGAAACTTGGAACGATATAAAAAGTACAATATTCCTGCTTCAAAATATTTTAGCAATTTTGGGTCAGACAGTCAACATAATTCATGTATGGTAAGTTTAAAATAAATGCAATATTTATTATTGATTATTAATATGTAACCAATTTATGATTGACATTTCATTTAGTATATTATTAACCTTCTTTAAAGTCATGTCGTTTTTAAACTATTAATCCTTTCCCAGGATGGTTTTTTAATTAAGAAGTGATGCTTAGAAAGATGTTTCCTACTTCTGTATATTTGATTATTCCTTTGTTTATATATGACCTTGTTTTTTTTTTACTTTGTGTTCAATTTTGCCACATAAAAAATGTACGTTATGAGAGAGAGTTCTAGCCTTAAAAATATTCTTCTTATATTGAACTGATTGTCACAGTCTTCTAATTCATTAATTTTCCTTTTCTCCAATGACTTAATATGACTATTTTATCATATATCACATTATATTAAATGTAATTGAATTTGGGATAATTCTTTACTTGAATTAACTTGGATATTTTCCCACTCATTCTCTATGGATTACATCTGTTATCATTACATACTTTAATATACGGTCAGAAATCATTGTCTATCTTTCAAAAAACAAAACCTTCTTGGCTAACCTTTCCCATTAATACTTTCTTTTTTTTTTTTTTTTTTTTTTTGACAGGCAGAGTGGACAGTGAGAGAGAGAGACAGAGAGAAAGGTCTTCCTTTTGCCGTTGGTTCACCCTCCAATGGCCGCCGCGGTCGGCGCGCTGCGGCCGGTGCACCGCGCTCGTCCGATGGCAGGAGCCAGGAGCCAGGTGCTTTTCCTGGTCTCCCCATGGGGTGCAGGGCCCAAGCACCTGGGCCATCCTCCACTGCACTCCTGGGCCACAGCAGAGGGCTGGCCTGGAAGAGGGGCAACCGGGACAGAATCGGTGCCCCGACCGGGACTAGAACCCGGTGTGCCGGCGCCGCAAGGCGGAGGATTAGCCTGTTGAGCCACGGTGCCGGCCTCCCATTAATACTTTCTATTAAACTTTAAAAAGACATTGTAGTTTTCCAAGAGTAATTTTTAGGATACAACATGGAATTATATTAAACTAATTTTAAAGGGGGAATGAATTATCACTAGGTATTAATGTATTGAGCTTTCTCATCTAAGAATATGATATAATTCTCTTCTTAGGTAAGTTTAGTAAAGTCTCAATAAATTCTATTTTTAATGAAGTTTCTTCATATGTGTTTTGCTGAGTGTGTTAGTCACTCGGTGTTTTATATTTATGGATCATATTAAATGGATTTTTTAATGTGGTTGAAAATAAATGGGATTATTTCCCCATTATATTTTCTAATTTATTATTAACATTTGGTTTTCATGTTTTCAATTCAGAGCAGACACCTCTGCCCCAGCGGGACTGGAACAAGTAGAGCTGGAGACTCCGAGATGCTTTCCAGTGTTGACACACTTCGGTTATTTTTTTCATTTGCTCAGGATGTATTTGTTGGCTATAGAGTCCAGTCTGCTTTACCGTCTTTCAAAGACAGCCTTTTTCACATGAGTTACTAAGAAACGTTTTATTTTTTAATTTGCACAATTTAAAATCCCATTCCTTCATGCTGATAAATTTGTGCCACTTCTCAGTTTACAGATTTTCAGCCCAGATAGTATAAGCTATTTTTAAGTAACAAACGGCTACAACCAATTAGCTCCTGTGATATATATTATCACAAAAATTGGGATGCAGCTTTTAGGCAAACCAGCAACAAGAAACTGTCCCTGGACCTGACCTACCAAGCGTCTGCAGAAGCTTCATGAAAGGTTTGGGGCAGGGGTCACATAGACGCTTCACTTGAGTTTCCACCTTCTTCTCAGGGACTTCTCACATACTGCCCCAGCTACTCCTACAAGCTTTGCAAGTGAAGCTGAAACTTCGCAAAGGATTGCAAACAGAATGGGAAATCAGTTAAAGCTTTGTTTTTGTTTTAAACTTCAGGTTATGTTCTTACTCCACAATTATTTTTCCCAATGTAAAAAAAAAAAAATTAAGAATGCATTTTGTTCTGAATTCCAGCTGAGATAGACCTAAAGGTATTTCCACACTGAGTCCCATTCTAGTCAGTTATTTTTCTTAAGAATCTTTCTAAGCTGGTTATTGAATAAATTGATCTTTTTGGAATAATTATCATTCATCATACTCAGTCTCTTGTTCACAGAATCTAGGGACAAAATTAAAACAGCAAGGTAACCTGTAATGGGCTCCATTAAACAGGATTTGGTTTACTTCACAAAAGTAAAATAAATACACCTACTCTGGGGTGGGTGATTGGCATGGTAGTTCCAATGTCCCTTGGGACGCCTGCATCCCATATTAGAGTGACTGGATCCACATCCTGGCTGTGCTCCAGGTTCTGGCTGTGTGTGTGTGTGTGTGCGCGCGCTTTATGAGTGCTTTAATGTGCACCTTGAGAGGCAGCAGGTGACAGCTCAAGTGTTTGAGTCCCTGTCACCCACATGGGAGACCTGGATTGAATTCTGTGTTTCTGGCATTGGCTTGGCCCAGCCCAAGGTGCAGTTTCATGTATTTGGAGAGTGAAGAAGTGGATTGAAGAATGAACACACTCTCTCTCTCTAGCTTTCCCTCTCTCCTCTCTATTTTTCAAGTAAAATGAAAATAAATAAAATTTAATTTAAAAAACCCTAATCTACATGGGCTTTGAATTCTAGATTTTCTGCTAAAGTATAATATAGGATAAATGAATACCTTTGGCAAATACATAAAGAATCAAACCATTCAACATATAAACTGAATCATCCAGAGGAAACATTGCTATGTTTATAGGTATCTTATTGTGTTTCTTAAAATCACAGTTGGAAGGAACATTTCATCCATTCATACCATAGTCCCTAAAGCGTAGTGTCTACAATGGATCCTCTGATATGTTTATATTTTATATAACAACACAGATTCAGTTAGATATTCATCAGGAAAACGTCTGAAGTAATTGATTTAAATATTAACATATATCCTATTTAGCTCAAAGCTTAGTAGCTCCTACTAGACCAGGTGTAGAGCTCATGTACACTACTCACATGTTCGACACAAGAATGAGATAGTGTTGCCACTCTGAAGAAACTAGCAGTCCCATGGAAAGTCAGACCCCCGGCATCTGCCCTGTCCTATGAGCCAAGGCTGTTACGGGGAGCAGATGGAACAGTTTTGGAGGTGGCATCACAGTGAAGTACCTGGATTTATAGCACATACCTATAAAAAGGGGCAATGCACATCATTGTCCTCACCTGCACAACAAAGCATTTCTCAGAAGGCCATTAAGCAGGGATTTTAAACTGTGAAAATAGATTTTGTTTGCAAACTCATCTCTCATTGGGAAATGTTGAATGGGTTTGCATTTCCTCAAGACTTTCACAGATTCCTTGGGCATATAATGCAAGTTCTTGACCTTGATTGTGACCCTTGTTTCCATGCTATATAAAATTTCTTTTTAAAAAAAAATTTTTTTTGACAGGCAGAGTGGACAGTGAGAGAGAGAGACAGAGAGAAAGGTCTTCCTTTGCCGTTGGTTCACCCTCCAATGGCCGCTGCGGCCTGCACACCGCGCTCATCCAATGGCAGGAGCCAGGTGCTTCTCCTGGTCTCGCATGGGGTGCAGGGCCCAAGCACTTGGGCCATCCTCCACTGCACTCCCGGGCCACAGCAGAGAGCTGGCCTGGTAGAGGGGCAACCGGGACAGAATCTGGCGCCCCAACCGGGACTAGAACCTGGTGTGCCGGCGCCACAAGGCGGAGGATTAGCCTAGTGAGCTGCAGTGCCGGCCCCCATGCTATATAAAATTTCTTCCATATTGAATTAAATGGTCTTCCTATTTAGTGTAATATCATAGACCATTAGGACCTACTCTAAGGTGAACTGATCAGAAAGCCTCTACTACCCACCACTTTCACGAGGAGGGCTATCTTCTGCTGTGACTGGCATGCCTCAACACATTCAGTTTGCCTGTTCTGTTCATTTCACTTTGACTGTTTCATTTCTATACAGCACCATCCCATATGAATACATCTTGTTAGTCTGGCCAGGGAAAGGAAGTATCTGAGCCCTACCTAGAAAGAATGACCCAATTTCAACTTTTGTTTGCTGGCTGCAAATAATGTCCTAAGTATATATATTTTTGTTACCTACATTGTAATTAGCTAAGAATTAAGGAAATTTAATCAAATTATATGTCATGTCTTAAACATCCTTTTTTCTAAGCTATTTTTAGAAAAGAATTATTAGTTATAGTACATCGTTTTGATCAACAATTATAGTAAGCCAATTATATTCTTGCTTTGATTTTGTTAATCAAGTTTGATAAGACCATGATATTTAGATGTGAAGAAAGTTTGATTATAAACAATAGTAATGGTTTTGCTTTACTTGATGATATTTTGGGGTTATTTTTGAACTTCTTCTAAATTAGGATTCCTATATTGGGTTTGAAAAAATGTAAAATTGTTATGGAGAACCTAAAGTGAACATTTTAGTGAAAAAATATTTATAAAATATAATATGATATTTTAAAAAGCAGCCTAACTTAGAAAACTGCTTCCAGGCAGTGATGTTTCTGTATCACAGAACTTGGTTTCTAATGTAGGCATCATTCTCCAATGAAAGGAATAGAGCTACTCAGAGAAAGGGCAAGTCCTAGGAATGGGGCATGATGAGACCAGAGCATCTCATTTATAGATTGTGACAAACATCTGATCCTAATCTAAGATGTTAACAATAGGGGAAGCTGGGTGTGCGGATATGGGAACACTCTATACTACTTCACAATTTTCGCTCTGTAAATTTAAACCTATTCTGAAATAAAGAATAAAAAAACCCCACTAAACTATAGGGTAAAAGTTTCTGTTGGGATGTCAAATTATTATCACTATTAATACAAATAAGCTTTCAAATCATACAGCAAAAAAAAAAATAAATAAATAAATAAAGAACAAGGAAAGAAGGAAGAAAATGGTAAAATGTAACCAAGGCCGCAGCGCGCCGTCCACGGCAGCCATTGGAGGGTGAACCAACGGCAGAGGAAGACCTTTCTCTCTGTCTCTCTCTCTCACTGTCCAATCTGCCTGTCAAAAAAAAAAAAAATACACAAATAAAAACATGAAGAACCCTGATGACCAAATATCAAAGTACACAGGAGGCTCCTTCAAGAGCACCTAACAACCAAAGCTGCAATAATGTTTAAGATTTTATTTATTGATTTGAGAGACAGAGAGTCAGGCAGAAAGGAGAGAAAGAGAGAGAGAAAGACATATTCCACCTACTGGTTCACTCCCCAAATGGCTGTAACAGCTGGAACTGGGCCCATCTGAAGCCAGGAACAAGGAGCTTCTTCTGTATCTCCCATGTGGGTGCAGGGTCCCAAGCACCTGGGCCATCTTCTACTGCTTTCCCATGCCAGAAGCACAGAGCTGGACTGAAAGAGAAATATTCAGGACATGAACCAGCATCCATTTGGGATGCTGGTGCTGTAAGCAGAGGATTACCCTATTATGCCACAGTGCCAGCCCACAAACCTGCAATAATTTAAGTAATAAAATAAAATATTACTGTTTTATATAGAAACAAAAATATGTATCTGTGGCCCCACACTGTTAAAAATGTCATTGAAAAAATAAATAAATTTAAAGAAATAGCATATATCCCCTCAAAAAAATTCCAAAATCCTGTCGTAGATATTCCATGTTCAAGGAATGGAACATAACCCTTCATTTCTGAAGAGTTGTCTTGATATTGTGACTTTCTTCCCAGGAGACAGTAGGAAAAAGTGAAGAAGAAGACTAACTTTTGATGGACAAACAAAACACTATTGTTATTCAATTTTCTAGAGTTTTTACTAAATAATGCCCTTTGTCTATTCAGAAGCCTATGCAGGATCCTTCCTTCATTTATTTTTCTTATCACAGAGGGTTACTTATGGCTGTGACAATTTATCAGTTTCTTGGTTTTTTGATGACTTAATAGGAGGAATGCCAGTCATGTGTTTTGTAGCATGGGATTCTCCTGAAATCCATTTGTTGTCTTTCTCATGAATAAACGTGGGCTATGGGTCTTTGAGAGGAAGGCCACCAAGGAGAGTGACATTGCCACCACAGTGCTATCAGAGATATGAATGTGTCCATGGTGAGTATATCCACATCAGTTATCACTGTTGGTGTTGACCTTGGGCCTCTGGCTCAGGCAGTGCTACTCAGGCTTTTCCATTGTAAATTTACTCTCTCCTCCCTCCCCATGCCATACTCTTTTTTAAATATATATTTTATTCAAGTTAAACAAGTTTCATATATTTCCTTTATAACTTTCCTTCCTACTCTCCCTCCCACTCACACTCCAAACCTACCTCCCCCTCCCTCTTGGATTCCCAGTTATAATTTTTACTATGACCTATTTTTAGTACCTTTAATTATCAGATGGTTAACACTTCCCTAAATAGAAGAACTCAACAAATAGTATTAAGAGAAAACAACACAAAACAATACAAAACATTGTTCCTCAACAACAGAGACAAGGGCTATAAACAATTGCATTGAATCTGTAAATTGCCTTTGGTAGTATGGACATTTTGATGATGTTGATTCTTCCAATCCATGAACATAGAAGATTTTTCCATTTTTAAGGTCTTCTAATTCTTTATTTAGTGTTTTGTAATTTTTGTCATACACATCTTTGAAACCCTTGGTTAAATTTGTTACAAGATATTTGATTCTTTTTGGAGTTATTGTGACTGCAACTGATATTAAAATTTCTTTTGCAACCATGACCTTTTCTGTATACAAAGCCTATTGATTTTTCCTTGTTAATTTTATAATCCGCCACTTCACCAAACTCTTTTATGAATTCCAAAAGTCTCTCAGTGGAGTTTTTAGAATCCCCTATAAAAAGGGTCATGTCATCTGCAAATAGGAATAGTTTGATTTCTTCCATCCAATTTGTATCCATTTGATTTCATTTTTTTGCCAAATGGCTCTGGATGAAACTTCCAGAATGATATTAAATAGCAATGATGAGAATGGGCATCCCTGTCTGTTTCCAGATCTTCAGAGGAATGCTTCCATCTTTTCCCGATTCAAGGATGCTGGCCATGAATTTGTCATAGATTGCCTCGATAGTATTGATAAATGTTCCTTCTATATCCAATTTGCTTAAGGTTTTCATAATGAAAGGATGTTGTATTTTATCAAATGTTTTCTCTGCATCTAATGAGATAACCATATGGTTATTGTTCTTCAGTTTGTTAATGTGATGTATTTATTAATTTATTAATTTGTGAATGTTGGGCCATCCTTGCACACCAGTTATAAATCCCACTTGGTCTGGGTGAACGATCTTTCTGAAGTGTTATTGGGTTCAATTAACTAACATATTGTTGAGGATTTTTGCATCTATGTTAAATATTTTTCCGGTTTAGGAATTAAAGTGATGCAGGCTTTGCATTAAAGAGCTTTAATTATTTTGAATAGATTGAGAAGAACTGAAATTAATTCTTCTTTAAATGCCTGGTAGAATTCAGCAGAGAAGCTGTCCAGCCCTGGGCTTTTTATTGTTGTTGTTATTGTTGGGATGGTCTTTATTACTGCTTCAATTTCCATCTTGTTTATTGGTATGTTTTAGGTTTACTGTGTCTTCATGACTCCATTTAGATAGGTTTTATGTGTCTCAGAATCTGCCCATTTCCTCTAGGTTTCCCAATTTGTGGGCATACAGTTCTTTGTTGAAATTCCTGATTTTTTTTTTTTTATTTTGGTGGTATCTGTTGTTACTTATCCTTTTCATCTCTGATTTTATTGACTTGGTTCTTCTCCCTCATTTTTTGGATTAGTTTTGCCAATGATGTATCAAATTTCTTTATTTTTTCAAAAAACCCTGTCTCCATTTTACAGATTCTTTGTATTATTAATTTTTTGTTTCAATTTTGCTTATTTCTTTTCTAATTTTGATTATTCCTTTCCTCCTACTCATTTTAGGTTTGGTTTATTGTTTTTATATTTCCTTGAAATGCATTGATATTTCATTTATTTGATACCTTTCCAATTTCTTCATTGTAGTTACCAATTGCTAAAAGCTCCCTTCTTAATATTGCTTTTCCTGTACTCCATCATTTTTTGATATGATGTACTGTCTTCTTCATTTGTTTCCAGAATTTTTTTTATTTCTCTCTTGTTTTCTTTTATGACCCTTTGTTCATTCAGGAGCATGTTGTTCATTCTCCATGTGTTTCCATATGATCTAGAGATTCTTGAATTGTTGATTCCCAGGTTTATTCCATTATGGTCACAGACGACGCATGGTACTATTTGAATTTACTGAGACTTGCTTTATGGCCTAGCATATGGTCTATCCTAAAGAAAGTTCCACAGACTGATGAGAAGAATGTGTATTCTGCCACTATGGGGTGAAAAGTTCTGTAGATATCCATTAGGTCCATTTGGGCTGTAGTGTCAATTAACTCTATTATTTCCTTGCTGATTTTCTGTCTGGTTGATAGGTCCATTGCTAAAATCGGGGATAGAAGTCCCCTGTTACTATTGTACTGGAGTCTATTTTTCCCTGAAGATTCATTAACAGTTATTTTAGATAGCCAAGCACCTTGTAATTGGCATCATATACATTTATTATAGTCACATCTTCCTGTTTAATTGATCCCTACATCACTACCTAATGGCCCCCTTTGTGTTAAGTCTATTTTGTCTGATATTAGGATGACAACACTAGCTCTTTTTTGTTTCTATTATCATGGAATAACTCTTTCTATCCTTTCACTTTCATATCTTTGTTGGTGAGATGTATTTCTTGTAGGAAGAGAATAGATGGGTCTTCTTTTTTTAATCTATAAAGCTAGTCTTTATCTTTTAACTAGAGGGTTGGAACCATTTACATTACTATTGATAAGTAGACCAGGCCCTGCCATTTTTCCATAAGCACTGTTTCCTTTGTATTTCTCTTGTACTTCTACTGGGGGATTTTCTGCCTTATTCTTTCATAACGATGGCTGTCTTTCTGTGTTTCTGTGTGTAGCAAATCCTTAAACATCTTCTGTAAGGTTGGACTAGTGGTGACAAATTCTTTCAATTTCTGTTTGTTGTGGAAGGCCTTTATTTCACCTTCATTCAAAAATGAGAGTTTTGCAGGATACAATATTCTGGGTTAACATTTTTTTTTGAGACTTGGACGATATCTCACCATTCCCTTCTATCCTGGGGGGTTTCTGATGAGAATTCAGCTGTAAGTTTAGTTGTAGATCCTCTGAAAGTAATCTGAGTCTTCATGCATATTTTAGAATCTTTTCTTTATGTTTCACTGTGGAGAGTTTGAATACAATGTGTCATGGTAAAGATCTTTCCTGGTTATGTCTGTTAGGAGTTCTATATGCTTCCTCTATTTGGACATCCCTTCTTTCTCCAAATTGGGCAAATTTTTTGTAATTATTTTACTAAATAACCTTTATAATCCACTCTCTCTTTCCACATTTTCAAGAATTCCTAAGATCCATATGTTGGGTCGTTTGATAGCATCCCATATATCTCCAACACTGCTTTTAAATTTTCTATTTTCTTCTTTTTATTTTGGTCTCACTGTAGGATTTCCAATGATTTATCTTCTAATTCAGATATTCTTGCCCCTGCCTTGCCAAGTCTGCTGTTAAGACATTCTACAGAATTTTTTATTTGATCTATTGAGTTCTTCATTTTATTTCATTTTGATTTCTCTTTAAAATCTCAATTTTATGAGAAAAATTTTCATTCATGTCATGTACGTTATTTTTTAATTCATGGATTTGCTTCTGATTGCTTTTGAGTAATCCTATGACTAAATTTTTTTACTTCTGTTTCTGGCATTTCATCAATCTCTTCATCTTCACATTCTAATATTGAAATGTTGTTGTGTTCCTTTAGGGGGTGGTCATGGTGTCTTCCTATCTTGTTTCTTGAATTTCTGCATTTATTTTTAGGGATTTGTGGCGTTAATTGTTGTTGTTTTCTCTCTGATAGCTTTTATCTTTGCAATGTGCCTCTGTGGCTTAGTGGAATATCTACTTTCAGTAAATACTGAGAGCCATGGGGTTGCTGTGTCCAAGGAGACCTGGTCAGCGCTCCAGGGTGGAGCAATTATCCAAGGTAATGCCCCAGTTGGAGATGGTAACTCTCTTCCTATTAGCAGAAGAGAGAGGGTTTGTCACATTTGTTGGTATGATCACTCCCTCACCTCCTCTACTTCAAGCTGAACAATGCCCGGGTATTAGTCCTTAGTGAGTTAAACACTCATCCATGTGAATGATTTCCACAGTCCTCACTGTGAGCATGATTACAGTGTGATGAGCTACTCTGGCAACCAACGAGTTCTGAGAGTGTGCTGTACACCTAGAGCTTGCCCAGAACCTTAGTTACACCTTGTCCCCTCTCACACAGTCACAGTGTTTTCACAGTCTCAGCACCCAGTGCTACCACAGTGAAGGGGTGCAAGAGAGTTCGCTCTGTCCCACTAGCCTGTCTTGTCCACAGAGAGACTGCTGCCCATGTGTGCTTCACCTGGGTGGATCAGGTTCGATCCCCCAGCCAGACTCATAATCAATGGGGAATGGGAAATTTTCCCTATGGTAAAATCCCTGGTCACAAATGTGCACAATGCTGCCAGGTACAGCTCTACTCATTTCACAGTCGTGCTGGACAGGTACAAGGGTCCCTGCAGGTGACACTTCCCTTCGGTAGGGATGGCTCTCCCTCTCCACCATTGCCAGCTGGGTGCAGCTGATGTTGTTGACCAACGACAAGGTGGGGACAGTCCCCACCAATTGACTTGAACTGCTGTGGTTGTCCCTGCACCAGTCTCTACTAGTTGCTTGGTGTGCACAGAGCAACTGAAGCAGCTACTATCTGTTTATGTCAGAAATGGTGCCAGCCTTCTCACAGCTAGCCACGGGGTGCTGGTGAGGGGTTGCAAGAAAGAGGGAGAGAGATGCGCTGCTTTTTTTCTTCCCGCTCTGAGTGAGCAGTCATCCACTCCCTTGAGGGTTCTGGGCCAGATTCAGTCACAGTGCAGTCTACCAGACTCTCCCTCCAGCTGTATCAACAGTGGCGAGGCTGGTGCAGTCTGACCTCACCTTGCTCGCCAGAGCATGCTGCTGGGTCCTTTGTTGTGTCCATGCTCTGTGCTCCTTGCTGTGCATCTGCACCTTCCACTGGGGTCCAGGCCATTTCCACTGCTTGTGCAGGATCTGCCACCTCAGTTTTCCCTGCAACTTTTCCTCAAGAGTGTACCTTCTCCGCTGTTTTTTTTTTTTTTTCTGCTAAGTTTGCAGAACCTAGAGCAGACCTCCCTGTCGCTATTCTGCCATCTATCTCTTTCTTTCAAAACAATTTGTATGAAGTAAACAAATTTCATGCATTTCCTATATACAGATTTAGGAGCACAGCGATACATCCCATTTCCCTACCTTCCTTCCTACCCATCTTCTTTCTTAATTTTTTCTTTTAATTTTTACAGGTCATGCTTTCAGTTTATTTTATAATCATAATCTTAACCCTCTAGTAAGTAAATAATTTAACAAATAGTAAGAAGAAAAAACTCCCTCTTCCTCAACAATACAGCAAGGACTGTAAACAATGATCGCATCTCAAGTTGTTCATTTCACTGCTACACATTGCATATTTTGTGTTCTATTAGTTACCACAGATAAGGGAAACTATATGATAATCATCTTTTGGGGACTGGCTTATTTCACTAAATACAGTGGTTTCCAATTGCATCAATTTTGTTATAAAAGACAGGATTTCATTATTTTTTATGGCTGAGTAGTATTTCATTTAGAAGGAGCCACTGGGTGCAGCCCACGCTTAAGGAAAACTAGATATTAGCAAATGGGAATTTTCTCCACTATCATCATAATTTTTCTGTAAATCAAAAACTGTTTTAAAATAATCAATTCAATTTAAAAATCAGTCTGACCACTTCATATAGTCATCTGCATATAGTGGAAACTAGGAGAACATAAAGTCAATACAGTAGCTTCTGCAGAATATTACTTATTCTGTCTGTTCAAAAACCCAAAAATACTTGCTACTGCAAAGTGAATCAATGAAACCCTTTGATCGCACTCAATTCTTTTCCATGTTATATTAGCCCCAGGAAAACAAATCCTAAGCATGAGAATGGCATATAGTCTTGCAGTACAAAAACCCTAGCAGTGGCCTGAAGATCAGAGCAAAACTGGTCTTTTGATCTTCTGCAGGGCAGTGGCCCCCGTGCAGGGCATTAACTAATCTGATCTAGTAAGCTACTTAGCATGATAGCTGCTTTAGATCGGTTGTGTATGGTAGAGTTCAATGGATGGAGGAGCTATGCCAGTGTTCAATACTCTTGCCCAGTAGCTATGCTAAACTGCTTCTTCCTTTGAACATATCAACTTAACCAGGATTAACTTCAGCACATATGGAAAATTCATAATTCTCCAAAGTGTTTAAAATGCTACGAATCTTTGCTCGTTCATCCAAATTTATTCATTTGAAAAAGCATTTACGAAATGCGCCTGCTCATAGCCATTTTCACCTGGGTAAAACTGTCTCAGCTGGGGTCCCTTTCCAGCCAAATTGCCAACTCCAAATGTTAGACTCTTTTTTTTTCCCCTTTTTTGGATGATCAACTGCTCTGAATCATCATCTTGCACATTAATGACTATGTTTTCAAGGATATTCAAGAGTAAATATTGTAAAAACAACATTGGTAAGGCTGAAATCATGCATTCAGAAACGCTGGGAAGCAGCAAACAGAATCTTCAGAATCAGAGAACTGACAGCCTGTTTATTTGGATAGTAGAACTGCGTCATTTTCAATCTGTGACATAATTTTAGTTTGCTTCATGGATAATTTATCTGTGAATATGACCTAAAATAAAAGAACTTTGCTAAGTTTACATAAGCAACATTTGAGGATTTCTAATAATGAATGCTAGTGATATATTCATCAGTGTCACCCTCCTGTTTGAACATTTGAACTATTACAGGGTTTGCTCTCTGAGAATATTTTGTTATGCCATCAAGATTCAGTGAAGGTCAATTCATGCCAAACCAGATCCTGGAAGGAAAGTAAATTCTTAGCAGAGTTTGTGCAAGGAATGCTGGAAAGTGGTATTTTCAAGCTCTCAGATGTAACGTGTGATACTCCATGTGCTGAAGCACCTTACTGTACTACACACAATACATGTTTCACTACAGTGTAGCTTTCTATCAGTAAGACTCTGCAGTACTAGAATAGGGCATGCAGATATGAAGCAAAGTGGCATTTTCTTTTTTGACTGTTAAGATATATTAGAAAGAGAAATAATTATTTTAATTACTAAAGATTTTTTCTTTTAATTCTTAAGTTGTTTCTTACTTTCCATTTGTGTTTCTGTGATTTGTAATAAGATCTTTTATTCATTTTGTAACTTTCTACTTATTTATTTTAATTATTATATATTTACGGAAGAGTATTGAAAACTCTTCTAAATATAGTGCTTATTAAAAATTATCACTATAAACGCTTTAATAAAAACAGCCTGGAACTGAATGTAAAATATGCAATTATGTTTCTATTGAGGATCATATTAGTGTTTTGTCTTAGACAGTATCAAAAAATAGTGAATTCACAATCTCATTTAATATCAATGAATCCAAAAGCAATTTTTCTCTCTGACTCATAAATTAAATATAGCACATTATAGTGACAAATTATTGCATATATTATCCATTTTTATGAAAAACACAATGCTTAAGGACAGGACTTATACATTTTCTGTGACTTTTGTTAACACATATATAAAGCTGATATTTTTAAATTAAAATTTCATATTAAAAATTTGTAGCATACCTACAATGCACTTTAGAAAAAAATAAACCAAAAATCTTCATAAGTACATTCCAACCAGCTGACTAAAAGTTTAATTTATTAAACTATAAATTAAATGAGCCAACATTAAAGTATTAGAACTGACAGACACAGGGATCCCTTAGTGCTCTAAGCTGCAGTGCCAAAGACAAGGAGATATTGAAATGTCAGTAAAAATTCCATTTTGCAATACTCCTGCTAAACAAGAAAAGGCATTTGTCTTTGGCATCGAATTATTTAAGAGTGAAGAGGCAAGGTAGGAAAAATAATTGACTTTATAAAAAAAGTGTAATTCAATTGAGCACACTGGCTATGGGGAGAAAGGTCTTGCAGCTGCTGGAGAGTCTCTCGTCAAAGACTCCTTGGTCAGATGCAAGGCGGCCACTCATTCATCCAATAAAGCATGAATGTAGAGCATTACCTCACGTGCAGAAATTTTCATTGGTTGGCCAGAGAAGAGGAAAGAAAATTCCTGGCAAATTTAATCTCGCTGACATTTCCCATGTATTTCAGTGGAGATGGTTTCAGACTTATTGTTAAGAAAGTCTTGTTAACTCTCTGCTCTGGACAATGTCAATTATTTTTTTCGACCCTCTGGTATGATTTAGTCCCATGAACAAGGCAGCTCTTGCCATAAATATTCTCCTCAATCAGTGTAAGGAAAAGAGAGGCCTGCATTACTTTGGGTTATTAAGATGATGGAAACGACCAAATCTGTTTTAAATAATATGTAACATAATGTATAAATACCCGAAAAAATACACAATTGAACACTTTTTAGTTTTGCAGCATGTGGGTAGCATAATTATATATATATATATATATATATGTTATGCATATATGTGGCATGGTCATATGTACTACATGGTTAAGAAGTCCTTGAATATTTTAAGTTTGTTGTTTTGATTCAACTCTTTATTTGTCTTCTATGGAACGATTCTTTTGTTAGATGTTATTTGCTTTTGCCAGGATTTCCAACTTAAAGCTATCAATTATTCACGCTAAAAAATTAAACTTAAGTGGTCTTTAAAACTTCATTTTAATTTCAGAAAGCTCTGACATTTCCTGAATCCACAGATAACGGGTACATTTACACCCAGAGGAGATGCCTTAAATCATTTACATATGCCAATAAGGACATATTTCTTTTTACTGAACAACCAAACTTGGATCAGGGACTCTGCTGGTATTCTGGGGTACTGTGTTTTCTATGCACCAGTGGCATTTCAGAGCTCAATACTGTTTTCCCTGAGGAAAGGTGCTACAAATCTGTCATTCAATATCCTGCAAGCCTTCAGCTTTGCGGTGATTGCCAGCTCCCAAAGAGCAGAAACAACAGAACCAGTCAATATTTTATAAAAGTATACAAAATTAATAAGTGAGAATCAGAGGATCAGTGCGCCATATATGATCATCATAACATGAATCTGCATTGCTGAACCAAAGAGGAGATGATATATATCTATATCTATATATCTATATCTATCTATCTATCTATCTATCTATATATATATATATATTGAATCAGTGGTTTCTCAAGCTTATCAGGGCTCTTAATATGACAAATTTGTTACTATCTTTGCTTAAGTATCAAGAGGTGGGGGTTGTGGTGTAATGGGTAAAGCCTCCGCCTGTAATGCCAGCATCCCATCTAGATGCCCATCCGAGTCCTGGCTGCTCCACTTCCTATCTAGCTTCCTGCTAATGCACCTAGGAAAGCAGCAGAGGGTGGTTCAGAAGAAGCTCCTGACTCCTAGCATTGCTCTGGCCCATCCCTGGCCATTGTGGCATTTAGGGAGTGAAATAGCACATATAAGGTTTCTCTCTATCTCTCTGTCTCTGTCTCTCTTTCTGTGATACTGCCTTTCAAATAAATAAATCTTTTAAAAAACTGTCCATCTAACAACATCAAACTAAATTAATATTGTCATCCACATATTCACAGATATACAGATGCAAGATCTCATGTTAGAAATGTGAAAACAGAGGCTGGCACTGTGGCACAGAGGGTTAAAGCTCTGGCCTGAAGCACTGGCATCCCATATGGGTGCCAGTTCTAATCCCGGCTGCTCCTCTTCCCATCCAGTTCTCTGCTATGGCCTGGATTAGCAGTAGAAGATGACCCAAGTCCTTGGGCCCCTGCACCCATGTGGGAGACCTGGAAGAAGCTCCTGGCTCTTGGCTTCATATTGGCACAGATCTGGCTGTTGTGGCCATCTGGGGAGTGAAGCAACAGATGGAAGACCTCTCTCTCTCTGTCTCTACACTTCTCTGTAACTCTGTCTTTCAAGTAAATAAAATAAACCTTTTTTTTTTTTTATTTTTGACAGGCAGAGTGGACAGTGAGAGAGAGAGACAGAGAGAAAGGTCTTCCTTTGCCGTTGGTTCACCCTCCAATGGCTGCCGCGGATGGCGCGCTGCGGCCGGCGCAATGCGCTCATCCGATGGCAGGAGCCAGGTGCTAGGTGCTTATCCTGGTCTCCCCATGGGGTGCAGGGCCCAAGCACTTGGGCCATCCTTCACTGCCCTCCTGGGCCACAGCAGAGAGCTGGCCTGGAAGAGGGGCAACCGGGACAGAATCCGGTGCCCCAACCGGGACTAGAACCTGGGGTGCTGGCGCTGAAGGCGGATGGCACCGCAGGCAGAGGATTAGCCTCCTGAGCCGCAGTGCCGGCCGCCAGCAGAATTTATTGACGTATTGGAGGCCATGGATGCTGAAGGAAAGAGCAAGAATAAAAATTATTTCTAGATAGAGCACTCATTCACAATATGTTGGTGGTAGCTCCAGTCTTGGTGTGGGAAAGAATGGGGAGGGATATTTGATTGAAGACAACTGACTGTAGCAATCTAGAACCCATTGGATAAGTTAGGGAAGGTATAAATATTTGAGAGTCAAGTCATTAGTTCAAAGATATCTAAAATCGTGGAGTGGCTTAGATTTTCTAGGTAAAACACAGATCTTTAAACGAAGCAGAAAACGCAGAACTCAGCCCTGGGAAACTTCAACAAGCAGAGACGGATGTCCCAGCAAAAGAAGCAGTCTGTGAGGCTGGAGAAAAATAGTGTCATGGAAATTTACCTATTGATTATTCGGTAACAACACATTTCCAAACTTAGTGGTCTAAACAATAACCATATTGTTAAAGGTTGATCATCACTGAAATGCTTCAAAATCTGAAAATTTTCAACATCAAAATATTGTAACAAGAGGAAAATTCCACATCTGACCACATGTGATGGGTTGCAATCTAAACCTTAAACCTTAAAAATGTTGGATAAAATTATTTTCAGCCTGTACATGCAATTCTGCAAATATCAGATATTAGTATTACTTGGATCTGTCAATCAATTGACCTATCTTCTCTATTTTTTCTGTGTCTCAATCCAGAATGGAATAAAGTGTTCAATAAAGCAGTCCGATGTTAATCAGTGTGTTATGCACTCGAGGTCTATTTTTATTTAGCCCTAATATTTAGCTGAGACACATACCTCATTCCCCTGGCTAAGGGGACATCAATTTATGAAGTAAGGGAGTTTTCAGGTATTTATGGAGGGGCAGAAGTTTCTGGTGTCATCGAATTAAGAGGAAGGCTTCTGTCTGTTCACACTGAACAGAAAAAAGTCCTATTACCTTTCTTGTACTTTCATTTTTTTCCTAATATGAATTGCCTACACAGCATCTGTAAAAAATAGATCCTCTGGGCTTGTGATGTGTGTATGTGGTTGGGGGTGTCAGTGTCTCTATGTCTGTTGTATAAATCTATGCAAACTGCAGATTGAAGTTCAATCCCTGCTCTGTAGGGGGTAAGAAGAGGTGATGAATTAGTCTCTAACAAAGAAGATTATTTAGAGGGTCTTTGGGACAGGCAGAGAAGTGGGGCAGTAGGTTAGTCTTTTATTAAGTACATCATATCCACCCTCCCTGAAAAATCCTTTCTCTAGCCTATGTAAGTATAAGAAGAAAATGCCCTAAATCCAGGAAACCTACCAAATTGTATAGTTTTCAGACTAAGAAACAGATCACAGCAAGCTATGAACAAAATCCCTCTCTTTGACACAAAAATGCCACATGGCTTCATTTGCTTAAATACATACAGGGAGGGGTTGAAGAAGAATCAGGATAAAATGCATGGCAAGAGGAAATCCATGCCAGGCAGACAGTGTTACCAATGACCTAAAACAGATGCCAGGTTAACTTGGGGGCCAATTTGTCAAACATTCCCTCTGAACTGCAAATTTTAAAACTATAAAACTTTCAACTTGAAATACGTTGTAGTTGGGCAACATTCCTCAAATAATCAAAGTTATGATTACAACGGAGGTGATGAAATATGATCCATAATCTGTATTTTGGCTGATACTCTCTATTTAAGACATTTAATGGGTTTGCCCATTATTTTCCCCAAATTTTCTATAAATTTCTTATATAACACAGTGTGTCATATTGCCAATGCTACTGTGTAAAAGAAATAGCCACCAGCAACCAAAGAAATTTTCATCAGGGAACTGGCAGCCTACAAATCAGTGTGACTTGTGGAAACATATTCTTGCTGTTACTAAGAAACCATGTTAAAGGCACGGACAATGACATTCCAATATGGTAAATCCATACATTTAATTTATCATCCCAGAGAAGATTCATGCTTGGACCTCAGCATAGGGTACACAAATCTATTTACCTGTCTCTTAAATTGTTCATTAGCCTAGGATACTTTATTAGGAGGTTATTTATTAAGGTAGGAATGAGAAGGGATATTAAGATGAAACCAGCAGTCGTCTCTAAAACACTACTGTTAGCTAAAAATATGCTCAGGGTATCTAAAAATCATAATATTTCCATGGCAGAGTTTGATGAACATTTTGAATTAATGAAAAAGCTGAGTTCCTGAACACACACTCTGTTCTCCATAATCAGTCCCACTTTAAAATAAGAAACACAATGCTGATCGCTTAAATCTGGGATAATTCCTCTTAATTCTTTGGTCCAGGATTGTACATTGCTGTTTTCATTTGTCCTAAATATGGTCTACTTCAGATGAGGACAAAACTGAGGACTTTGTAGCCAAATGACACTGTACACGTATCAGGTAATTCATCCAGCAGTCACTTTACAGAGCTTGTTGTCAACAAACAGGAAGATGGCAAATAGAAATAATTGACCATTCATTAGGAATTTTTAGGATGTAAGATATTTTATATGTGAATTCCCTCACAGATTTTCATTTAACCACTGGTTCTTTCCTCAGACCCTATCTTAAGTGCCTGCATGCAATAGTGAGATCAACTGTTGAAACAAAAAAAGTCTGGCTTTAGTTTGGCATGTATTTTATAGAGAATGGAAAAGCAATACAATAAATATAATCACTGCGATGAATAGCTAAGATACACAGGCTTTTATAAGGCAATAGATATTCCAGGAAAAGATACTCCAACTCTAATGTCCTAATGGAGACGAAGACAGAGAAACTGCAATTGGAAATAGGGTGGTCAGGGCAGGCAACCTCGAGAGGATTGCATCTGAGCTAAGATCTGGGACAATGTACGTTCTGGGGAAAGAGTTTTCAGGAGGAACAGAAATTTAAAAATTTCTTAAAAGGAGTTTTGCCATGTACATTGCAAAACAGCAGGGAGAATACAGTAGATTGTGTAGAATCTGAGTGAGGAGGTTGCAGGAACCCCCATACCACCCTGGAGCTAAGCCACTAGTAGAAGAGTGGTGATCCAATTTTTTTTCAGAGCCCTGATGTGCTACAAAGCTTTATGAAATAAACTTCCCATTCTTTTTCAATGGGGCAAGGCAAGAAAAATTAGTTCTACTCATCTGCTTGGTAACAGTCATAATCAGTCTCCTTTTAAAATATTATATATCAGGTTGGAATAAATTGTGTTTTATAAAATGTGCACAGTGTCCTTACACTTCATTGTGTGTGTTACCTAAACGTCCCTGTATTGGGCACAGCTAACTGCAAGAACTTCCTAGAGGTTGTTTCGAAATATAAATGTTTTTCCTGACGCAGTCTTTGCCTATGGTTATAGCAAGACCTTGCTGAAAAGTGAACAGTTATTCAATCTCAATATTCATAGCAACAATCACTTTGGTAGCTTTTGCCTCATTATATTCCCAGTGTGCTCCATTTATTAAGTAGAATGGTTTAAATGAAGAAATGATATGGCAAGCAAAATGGCTTTTCAGTAGTATTTTCTTTCTAAGTTCATTGCTATTCTGGCTTGATTCTAATATTTTGTCTGTTAAAAGATATATGGGGTCTGGTGCTGTGGCGCAGCAGGTAAAGCTGCTGCCTGCAGTGTGGACATCCCATGTGGATGCCGGTTAGAGTCCCAGTTGCTCCACTTCCAATCCAGCTCTCTGCTATGGCCTGGGAAAGCAGTGGAAGATGGCCCAAGTGCTTGGGCCCCTGCACCTGTGTGGGAGACCAAGAAGAAGCTCCTGGCTCCTGGCTTCGGATGGGTTCAGCTTCAGCCATTGCGGCCATCTGGGAAGTGAACCAGTGGATGGAAGACTCTCTCTCTCTCTCTGCCTCTTCTTCTTTCTCTATGTAACTCTTTCAAATAAATGAATAAAAATCTTAAAAAAAAAAAGATATATGGATCCCTTTGACTCTTAGACTTATCAGTGTGATCAATTATGAACTGAAGATGATCACTTGGACTAGTGAGATGGCATTGGTACATGCCACCTTGATGGGATTGTATTGGAATCCCCTGGCATGTTTCTAACTCCATCATTTGGGGCAAGTCCTATTGAGCATGTCCCAAATTGTACATCTCCTCCCTCTCTTTTTCCCACTCTTATATTTAACAGGGCTCACTTTTCAGTTAAAATTTAAGCACCTAAGAATAAGTGTGTGTTAATTACAGAGTTCAACCAATAGTGCTAGAACAAAAAAAAAATACTAAAATGGATAAAGCATTACATTGTACATCAACAGTCAGCACAAGAGCTGATCAAGTCACTGTTTCTCAAACTTCAAGAGGTTTCCCTTTTGGTGCTCAGTTAGTTGTCGCCAATCAGGGAAAACATATGATATTTGTCCCTTTGGGACTGGCTTAATTCACTCAGCATGATGTTTTCCAGATTCCTCCATTTTGTTGCAAATGACTGGATTTCATTGTTTTTGACTGCTGTATAGTATTCTATAGAGTACATGTCTCATAATTTCTTTATCCAGTCTACTGTTGATTGGCATTTGGGTTGGTTCCAGGTCTTAGCTATTGTGAATTGAGCTGCAATAAACATTAATGTGCAGACAGCTTTTTTGTTTGCCAATTTAATTTCCTTTGGGTAAATTCCAAGGAGTGGGATGGCTGGGTTGTATGGTAGGGTTATATTCAGGTTTCTGAGGAATCTCCATACTGACTTCCATAGTGGCTTAACCAGTTTGTATTCCCGCCAACAGTGGGTTAGTGTCCCATTTTCCCCATATCCTCTCCAGCATGTATTGTTGGTAGATTTCTGAATGTGAGCCATTCTAACCGGGGTGAGGTGAAACCTCATTGTGGTTTTTATTTGCATTTCCCTGATTGCTAGTGATCTTGAACATTTTTTCAGGTGTCTGTTGGCCATTTGGATTTCCTCTTTGGAAAAATGTCTGTTGAGGTCTCATGTGGGATCTGTCCTTAATGTGTTGTCCAATGTGAAGTAATGCTATAACTAGTACTGAAACAGTATTTTTACACTTTGTGTTTCTGTGTGGGTGCAAACTGATGAAATCTTTACTTAGTATATACTGAATCGATCTTCTGTATATAAAAATAATGCTATTACTAGTACTGAAACAGTATTTTTACACTTTGTGTTTCTGTATGGGTGCAAACTGATGAAATCTTTACATACTATAATATTGAATCGATCTTCTGTGTATAAAGATAATTGCAAATGATTAAAAAATCTTGGTGTTGAATTGGAAATTGCATAGATAATTAATCAATTCTTTAAAAAAAATCATGTAGGATCTCTGTCTTTAATGTACTGTACATTGTGAATTAATACTATAACTAGTACTCCAACAATAATTTCAGTTTGTGTCTCTATGTGAGGGCAAACTGTTGAGATCTTTGCATAATATGTTCTAAACTGATCTTCTGTGTATAAAGAGAATTGAAGATGAATCTTGATGTGAGCAGAAGGGGAGAGGGAGCGGGAGAGGAGAGGGTGGCGGGAGGGAGGGAAGTTGTGAGGGGGGGAGCCATTGGAATCCATAAGCTATACTTTGGAAATTTATATTCTTTAAATAAAATCTAAAAAAAAAAAAAAGAAAGAAAAAAAAACTTCGTGTTAAATTGGAAATTGCATAGAAAATTAATCAATTTTTTAAAAAATATCATGTAGGATCTCTGTCCTTAATGTGCTGTACATTGTGATTTAATGCTATAACTAGTTCTCCAACATTGTTTTTCACTTTGTGTTGCTATGTGAGGGCAAACTGTTGAAATCTTTACGTAATATATGCTAAACTGATCTTCTGTATATAAATAGAATTGAAAATGAATCTTGATGTGAATGGAAGGGGAGAGGGAGCGGGAAAGGGGAGGGTTGTGGGTGGTAGGGAAGTTATGGGGGGAAAGCCATTGTAATCCATAAGCTGTACTTTGTAAATTTATATTCATTAAATAAAAGTTTAAAAAAAAGATAAAAAAAAGTTATATGGAGGCAGGCAGTCTTCTTGAACTGCTTAAAAATCAGACTATTGTGTTATTTCCATGGTTTGCCATGACCAGTGCTGATAGAAGAAATACACTGACATAAATTAAATGTAAATAGAAGGTGCCCTTTCTACTGGTGATCCAAAGTGTGACTTCTCTGTAGCTTGATTGCACATACTACTTGCATTGAGAAGCATAATCTTTGATGTAAATTCTAAATATTACATTTCATTGGGATATTTGCCTCTGTTGTTTATCATCTAGTGCTGAAGATTATTGTGAATTACCATCTATGGCCATACCACCCTGAATGTGACTAATCTCCTCTGATTATTGTGAATTACCTACATAACTGACACCTGTGCCATAGTCTTCTCTCACCTAAAATTAGATTTCCTGCTATGCCTATGATACGGCAATTATCAATACAGTAATTCTGGTGCAGTTTTGGTAACATACTGAAAATGAAAAGGCATTCATATCTGTTGCAGTTGAGTTTCTCAACAATGTTGCAGTGGATTCATTTCTGAGAGGAGCAGCGTGATGGGGGCAAGAGGCGCGGAGTCAAAACACAGACCCCGGGAGTTGGGTGAAAGCAGGCTCGAGGCGAGCAGCACGCAGACTCGTTTATTACAGTAGGTACAACTTCTTATATAGCCAAGACCAGCCAATCTGGTCAAGGGGCGGTCTATGCCCCAACCAATCACAGCCTATTGTCAGGCAGTTTCCAAAGCCATCCAATCAGAGCCTTTTACCAGGCAGTTTCAAATCCATCCAATCATAGCCTGTTGCCAGGCAGTTTCCAAAGCCATCCAATCATAGCCTGTTCCCAGGCAGTTTCAAATCCATCCAATCACAGCCTGTTGCCAGGCAGTTTCCAAAGCCATCCAATCATAGCCTGTTGCCAGGCAGGCTCCATTGCCAGGTGGGTTTCAAAGCCATTCCTGAGTAACTGACGCTCGCTTGCCAGTGGCCACCTTGGCATGGCCTTCTCATTCCACCACACATATCCTCATGGTAACTTCTTTAAAAAAATCAGGCATAGTCCCCAAAATAAACATTGAACTTAATAATGATGGACATGAAGTTCCTTGTGATTTGTCTTCATGATGCATTTTGTCAACCTCAGATCCCAGACATAGGTCACCATCTCAAAGTTGAGCTCATATGAGATCATCAGTGTTCTCTTATTAGTGAGTTAGCCTGCATCCTTTTACCCCAACATCTTTCCTTGAAAACCATTATTTCCTCACAAAAAAAATTACCCAATTAATTTATTCCAAAATATATACCTGTGTATCCTCACTTTAGCTGATATGTGGCTACAGACAGCAATTTCTCCCTTGAGAAGAAGCATATACTTCTGTTATATCCATAACACCTGGTCACAGAGGTTGATTCAGTGCCCACCTGAACCAATGACCCCATTCAGATCTTCACTTCCCTTACAAAAATATCAGTCACCTGCACTCTCATCGAAAAGGAAATATGCAAACTCTGCTTCAGAAAATAATGATTCCCACATGTTTGAAATAAAGAAATAACTATTTGAACTTCATGGGCTCCCTTTCCACATCAGATAAAATTAGAGGAGGTCACCAGCTCCAAGAATAGTGAAATTTATGAGTTGACCAAGGACAAAATATATGGGCTGGAATAAAAAAAAATGAGAAAGACTAACCAAATTCCCTCTCTAAATAATTTGAATGACTCAGAGAAATTATTACAAATTCTAAGGCTAAGAAGGCAATTTAAAATGCCTCTCTCTGGAAATCTTTACCTTTAAAGTAAGTAAGTCAAGGAGAAATTGAAAGGTTTTGAAAATTATGCTTTTGTCCTATGCTAAGTACAAGAATAGTGAGAGGATGAAAGAAAAATAAAGCTAAATGGTCTGATTAAGATGCAGAGAAAGCATGGAATGCTGGGATTTTGGAAGATTTGCAGGGTGAAGAAAAATGAGATCTTAATAGCAAACCTAAGTGGAAACAATAGCAGAGCAAGTCAGCCCTTTGCAGGTCTGGTTACCCTTGGAGAACCCCACGGGATGGAGGGAGCTGATTTAGTTATTATTAAATCAGGAATGAGACTGTATTCGTAAAGAACTGTGTCAAGAGAAAGAGAGACAAAAATCTCCGTTACTTGGAATAACTGCTGTAAGGGAACCCAAATATGGGAATTGATTGAGTCATCCTCTGAACGAAATCTAAATGAAGAGCTTTCAGGAAACTATCCCGTGAAGACTGAAGTACTTGTACAACATTTGGGATGATTCGCAAGGTAAACTCTGGTAACATCAGCAAGGAAGAATTAAGGCATTAATTTGGAAGTTTCAGATATTGTATGTGGGGATGTAGCTTCTGCCCTGGTTGAATGTGACATGGAAATGTTTGTGATGGGAGTTTGAAGGCAGAGGACAGGTTCGGCCCAGTTTTTGAAGGTGAGGAGGATGGTCCACGTCAGATGACTCAAGCGCTGCTTGGATGTCAGTCTTCTGTCCACTGTACTTACAGGCACGCTCATTCTCTGTGTCAGTCTTTGTGTGTTGGTTGATAAAAATGCTGACTGAAGTGTCTGATGTGGCTGTAGGAACTGAGTCCATATTTCAGGAAGTATAAAAGTAAATGAAGATGGGCAAGAGAATAAATAGAGCATGCTTCTCTCACCTGCCTTCTTATCGAAGCTTTTTGAATTCCTACGTAATATCCACATACACTGCTTTAATCAGGACTGCATCTAATGACCAGTCTCTGTGTGAGAATCTGAGGCTAATGCTTCAGCAATTTGGAGTCCTATTACTAAGTGACATGGGAATAATGGATAATGCATTGGAGTAAGCTTTGTGTGAGCTATTACTGTTTTTACAGAATTCACAGTTATTTATCCCAAATGTCTCACAGTCAAGAATCACAAAGAATGATGCTGGAGAGGGATATATTAGCAAAAGAAATCTCAAAACTAGAGAAAAAAGAGAAAGAAAAAGATAAGCAGAAACGTTGATAAGGCAACAACAATAACAAAAATCCAGTCCTACGTAAAGTTAAGAAGCAGGTGTAGCTATCTAAAATCAAGCTGTGCTGTCCTCAAGGGAGTAGGAAAACCAAGCAGAAAAGAGACTTTTGAGAAGTATCATGCAAAGTACGTGTAAAAAAAAATCTCAGAACCTAAAACATTAAAAAATTAGATAAAGATATTGTCCTGCAGAGCAGATAGCTGAGTTATTAGTAATGACTTGGTCTCTAGGGGCACAAGTTTCATATACAAAAGCAGCTACCTTTAAGTAATTTACTTAAGATGCATATCCAGCTGTAGGAATGGGGGATGTTGCTTTGGAGGCTCAAAGCAATTATATTACCAGAATCAGGGGCTACAAAAAGCTATGATAGACCTGGATTAAGAATGCCTTCTAATAAAAAATATCTCTCTCTGTGTTTATTGGAATGTGGGAGTTGTTACCACATGTTATATACATGATTGTAAATTTCCCTCTCAATGCAGGCCTAGGACAAGGGCTACTCAATATTCAAAAAGAAATCAGAAATAGAGGCACTTTTCTAGATGAAAATAAACTTGAAGAATGAGCCTACCATCACTGCAAATTTTGAACACCCCAAGCTAGCAGAATTATTTTGAGACTACATACTGAGACAGAAGACGTTTTCTCCAAGACAGAGAATTTTAATAGTGTCGTAATTAATTCCATAGTGAGATATTTCTCTTTACTGAATTTTAATTTGCAAGTCTTAAAGGAAAGACCCCTAGGATAGAATGATTGACAGAGTAGTGAGCCTCAAAGAAAGATTATTCTGGACCCTATGTATCATCTACTTCCCAAGTACTGTCAAGCCTTAGGCAAGGGTAATACAGGCCTAGTTTATCTGTGTCTTTGCAAACTTCCTTTTGCTTGGAGTCATGGGTATCAGGCCTAGGGACTGGCTTATTGTCTTTATTGTTTGAATGTGTGACTTAATGCTGAAATATTCCTTTGTTCCCAATTTACACTTTAGACTTAACAAATGGGTGAACATGAGAGACTCAGCAGGATGAATCCAATTTCAGAGACAGTGGAAGAACTGCATCATTTCCAATCAGAGACACACAGATTAAATGTAATGAGCTCTAATCAGTCATCTGACTTAGAGTTTACCTGTAGTTAGAAGGATGAACCAGAAAAATTCAATGACAATTTATGGACTTAATGGTTTTAGAAGTGTTTGAACTTAGTATTTGAATAAAAACTATTTTGGAATTGATTTTACATAATTTTTAAAGATGGTATTTATTTATTTGAAATGTAGAGCTACAGAGTAAGAGAGAAACAGAGAAACATCTCCCATCCTCTGGTTCACTTCCCTGATGGCCGCAAAAGGTCAGAGCTGGGCAGATACGAAGTCAGAAGCCAGGAGCTTCCTCAGGGTCTCCCATGCGAGTGTAGGGGCCCAAGCACTTGGTCTGTCTTCCACTGCTTTTTCCCAGGCAACAAGCATAAAACTGGGTTGGAGGAGGAGCAGTGGGGACTCACACTGGCCCCCACTGGTACCACAGGTGGAACCTTTGCCACTATGCCACAGTGCCAGCCCCATGTTTTACTTAAAATTTAAAAGTATTTATTTGAGAGGGAGAGAGACAGAGACAGAAAGAGTGAGCAAGCTCTCACCTGCTGGTTCACTCCCAAAAAGCCTGCAAAAGCTGGGGGCCAGGAATGCAATCTGGGTCTCCCCTGTGGGTGGCAAGGGCCCAAGTACTTGAGCCTTCATGTAGTACCACCCAGGGTTTGCATTGTCAAGAAGCTGAGCCAGGAGCCGGAATTAGGAAGCAAACCCTGGTCATCCTTTGTGAAATGTGAAGCATGTTAACTCTCATGCTAAACATCCACTGCTGTGGGAGTGGCGACCTTAGAGTTTCGGTCTTTGATTTCTATGGATCTTGTTCTTGACATTTATTTTCTCTTCAGAAATACGACAATGAGGGGTGTTAATATTAAATTAATGGATCTCTATAAGAATGTTTTCATGCTGTCTTTTAATCTAATAGCATAATGTATGGAGAGTTTTCTAACACATTGTATCTGGTAACACTTTGAGAATAAGTAAGAGGAGAATGAGGAGCACTCCCCGTCCCAGGAAATTGCACAGTCTTTGTTTCATGTGTGAGATCGACCCATTCCAGTGTTCTGTGGTGGCAAAAGCTGAGTATTTCCTGGGAGCAGAAGGAATCTCAAAACAGCAGTTATGGGTAGTTAGGGGATGGACTCCTGAAAGGGAAATGGTCCATCTTTGTAGAACATTGCCTGCCTCTTCTGAGAGCCCCACGTAGCTGGTGCATATGAACCAAAGTTTAAGCAAACACAAAGGTGAAATGCAAACAATGCAACTTCCAGGCTTTTTACCTAACTTTCTATTGGGAGGATTTCCATGTGCATAACACACCTGGCCTCTCTCCTTTCCCTTACTTAGTCTCTCCTTCAGTAGAAAACTAGGTTATATATTTAGAGAGTTTAGGAAAAAATACTCAAGCATACTTATCCTGGTTTGTAACAGGTTAGGTAGCACTCCTCACCACACCAAAAAGAACCCAGGTTAACCTGGATACACAGAAGCTCCTGGCTCCTGGCCTTAGATTGGCTCAGCTGTAGCTGTTGCTGCCATCTGGGGAGTGAACAAGCAGGTGGAAGACCTTTCTCTGTCTCTCCCTCTCTCTGTAATTCTCCCTCTCAAATAAATAAGTAAATCTTAAAAAGAGGCCAGCATTCTCTGGTTTCTGTCCTAACTCATCTGGGGATGTCTGTCATGACTGTTGAGTATGTCTAATTCAGGAGTAGAATGTCAATGAGAATTTCAAATTGCAATCACAAAACCTGACCTCCAATTATCGTAGGAACAAAACATATTTTGCTCTTCATCTATATGATCCAATTTAATCTATGAGTTGATTTCTAATTCAAGAAGGTATGAGGGATGTTATTTATTGCCTCATTGAATTCTCAACAAATAGTTCATTATGTACATCAAAAATCTTAACCTTGATACATGCTGTAATCTGTCTTCTGTTTTCACCTTTAACTTACATGATCCACTGTAGTCAGTTTGGGCTGGCAGAACAAGGTTCCACAGAGTGGGTCGCTTAGATAGATGCTCAACGCCTCACTGTTCCGGAGGCTAGAACCCCAAGACCAGGGTGCTGGCAGGGTGGGTTTCAGAAGAGGCCACTCTTCCTGGCTTGTAGACAACTAAAATCTTGCTGTGTCCTCCAATGGCTGCTTCTCTGTGAGCTGAGAAAGAGAAAGAGAGAGAGATATGATCCCCCTTTTTCTTAAAGGGCACCAATTCTATCTAATAAGGATGCTACCCATAACATCTCAATTAACCTTAATTACCTCCTCAAGGGCCCTATCTTCAAAAAAAAAAAAGACACAATGGAGCCTCGGGCTTGGACATCTAATCGCAAGTATTCTGATAAAAATAAACGATGTTCATGATACAATGGATACATTTTTAGTTTTTTTAAGATTGATTTTATTTCTTTGAACGGCAGAGTTACAGAGAGAAAGAGAGAAAGAGAGAGAGAGAGAGAGAGGTATTCCATCTGCTGGTTCACTCCCTAAATGGGCCTAAAAGCCAGGGAGGGAAGGGGAGGGGAGAGGAGAGGAGAGGGGAGGGGAGGGGAGGGGAGAGGAGAGGAGAAGAGAGGGGAAGGGAGGGGAGGGGAGGGGAGAGGAGAAGAGAGCAGAGGAGAGAGGAGAGGAGGGGGGGAGGGGAGGGGAGAGGAGGGAAAGCAAACACAGCTCTGGGTTCTACCTGCAAATATCATTCCTTTCTGCTTCCCACCTCCAAGAGAGAAGGGGGACAGTGAGAACAGGGCCAAGAAGCCAACAGCACATCATAAACTGTACATTGTTGGAACTGTAAACTGGCATGCTCAATTCCTGGTCTGTGTTTTCCTCTTGCTGCTGTCTTGCTCAATGGAAAAGAGTCTATTCTGACTTTAGATCATGAAACAATTGGACAGACTCTTATAAAGGAATACACTATTGGAAAACATAGACTCATGTAAATAAATATATTTCATTTATATAGGATATTTGCCAAATATCATCATCTAAAATATTGCCTGTATATTGCATGTAAAAATGATTACATCTTGCTTTTTGAATCAAATGTTAAATTTCATCTTGCATTTTCTTTTATTAGCTCTGCTGAATCCAAAACTCTGGTATAACATTCTGGTTTTTACAATTCTGAAGAAAAGCTTCCTGCATGGTAGACAGCTCACCAAGACCCATTCTGCCACTGTCCTAGCACCATCAAATTGTCCCTGTTTTATATTATTCATACTTTTCAGATTTCCTTTTCTGTAGGAAAGGTGAGATATTTTCTTATCTCCATAACTTATCATCACATTTAGAGTCTACAACAAAGTAGGTTTGGAATAAATATCTTGCATAATTTAGAGATAATTAATGTTTATAATGTTTATAACATGTTGACTTTTCTGTTGATATTAAACAGTATTAAAAGTTTGAAATGAAACCCATCCATTTCGCTCCACAAACACCCCACAATTTTAATAGTAGCTGGAGACATAGGGTAAAATGTGGACCATTTCAATCACATTACAGCAATGTCCATTTAAAGAGCTGATAAATTATGTGCTGTGGAGCAAGCCACTTAATCCTGACTGAATATCAACAGGGAAGAATTCCAAAGGCATTTATCCCCAGTTACACTTTGGCTATCCACTTGCTTTGACCTAAATCGTTTTCGTTTATGAGGGACAAATGAGGAAGAATAAAAATGAACTATTGCCCAGGTAGAGGTTCCAACGTACAGCAAATATGTTGCTGGTTAAATAACTTTATAGGACATAATAACTGAGAGAAAAATAAGCACTGTAAAGAAAATTCATTTCCAAAACAGACACACCTGTAAAATCCAGTATTGTCTGCACAGTGGGATTATTTTCAGGAGCTGGTGCCAGGATTATTCTAATTAATGTTTAAAACAAACAGGAATGGACTGTCAGATGACCTAGCAGGGATTGACCCTTCAGTGTCTTCTCTGTAAAGCCCCAGAAATGTGCTCTATGTGAATGGCAAGGATCAGGAGAGGAGAAAATTGAAGGTCTGAATGCAGCATGATTCCGTTAAAGCCAGAGTAGTTCCATTGGTTCAAATGAACACTGTCAGATGGCCAGAAAACCATAGCACATGAGAGCATCAGGATGGCTGATTATAAACCACACAGAAAGGGTTTAAGAAGATGGCTGTGAAAGACAGTTGACATGAGTTCACAGTGGCAGCTAAGTTATGAGAACTGGAAGTCAACTGACAGGCTTCAAAGTTCTACTATTTTATACCTTATTTTTACAAAAATAAAAAATAATAAAATGATTGAACAGAAATTTCTTAAAAGAAAATGTATAAGTGGCCAGCAGGTATAGACATAAATGCTCAAAGTCATTCATTACCAGGGAAATGCACATTGAAACCATAATGAGGTATCACCTAACCACAGTTTAGAACAATTATTATCAAAACTGCAAGAAATAACAAATGGTGGCATGGATGTGGAAAAAGGGGTACTGTCACAAGTCTGTTGGTAGGAAGATAAATCAGGACAACCATTATGGAAAACAGTATGAAGTTTCCTCAAAAACTAAAAATAGAACTGTCATATGATCCAGCAATCTGACTTTTGAATTTATATAATAAAGAAATAAATTCAGTATGTCAAAGAGATATTGACACTTCCATGTCCATTGAAACACCATAAATGATAGCCAAGATAATGGAATCTTCCTAAGTGCCCATTGATAGAGGAATTGATAAAGACAATGTACTATCTTTAGACAATGGATTTCTATTCCTATCACTGTGGCTCACTTGATTAATCCTCTGCCTGTGGTGCCAGCATCCCATCTGGGTGCCTGGTTCTAGTCTCGGTTGCTCCTCTTCCAGTCCAGCTCTCTGCTGTGGCCCAGGAAGGCAGTGGAGGATGGCTCAGGTGCTTGGGCGCCTGCACCCACATGGGAGACCACGAAAAAGAACCTGGCTCCTGGCTTCGGATCAGCATAGTTCTGGCTGTAGAGGCCATTTTTGGGGTGAACCAACAGAAGGAAGACCTTTCTGTCTCTCTCTCTCACTGTCTAACTATATCTGTCAAAAAAATTTTGTTCTTTGAGGCAACATGAATATACTGGAACAGATTCTGCACCAAAGTAAATCTGTCCCATAAAGATAAGTCACACATTATTTCACTCATTTGTGGAATATACATAGGTTGATTTCCTAAAAGTAGAAAGTAGCATGGTGATTATCAGAGACTGGGGCACGTAGAAAAGAGGGAAAGAAGGGGAGAGATTGGAAAATGGATATAAAGTAACCAAGGAGGGATAAGTCCTATTGTTTTATTGCCCAGCATGGTCACTATCATTAACAATAATACATTATAGATTTCAAAATAGATAGAAGAGAGGATATTGAATGTTCTAACAACAAAGAAGTGATGAATGTCTGAGGTGATTGAAATACTAGTTATTTGAATTTAACCATTACACACGGTAACTTTGTATCAAAATAGTACCTCACACCCAATAAACATATGCATATAATTATTACATGATAATTTAAAATAAATCAATTGAATGTAAAGCATGCTGTTATTTGATTTCTAATATTTGGTTTTCTAGAAAGTTCTATATTAACTTCATTTTTATAATTAAAAAGATAGATAAACCAATTGCTGTCATTATTAGGATTAAATGAGTTAATGTACAGAAAGTACATCACACAGTGGCTAACATGTCAAGAAAATCCATGTTATTTTAAAAGTACATACACATTACTAGCATACAGAATCTTAAATCAGGTTGCTACTTGCACAACAGATACCCAAAAATGGATGTACTGCAGAAAGTTAGTGGAAAATGGAATTAAAATATAAGTAAGTTGGCGCAAAATATTTTGAAATTCACATATAGCTTCTTATGATACATTTCGATGAACTTTTTGAATACAGTCACATATATAAAGAAGAAAAGAAATGTTTTGTCCCTATGACGACACAGTATGATTCTGTTTGAGACTGAGAGAGAAGCCATGTGGAAGATCAAGATTTTAAAAATGGTATAAAATCCTGGCCTCCAATGTAAAATCTACCAGGTATGATGAAAAGGTTGTGTTTTGTAGTCCACCTGTAGGAATATAGCCTGAGTTCCTATGACCTAAATGTGAGATCAATCGTCTGTGCACTATAAATCACAGATCACAAGCTGAGCAGAAAGGTTCTAAATTATGAAGTGGAAGAGACAAAATGTTGATACTATGAGTTTCGTTACAAAGTCTCTAAACTGCTGTGGCTACATCAGCACAAGAGTATCTATGTTTTCTGGACATGCCATTTTCTTTGATCCTATCAGATCTATGGTTAGTTCAAGGATAAGTACTTGTTGCTGGGAACATGTAGTCATCTTTCATTGCAAATATGTGATCAGAGACTATTACGATGAAGTCCACCATTCCTTGTGCTGGAGAGAAGTGTCATAATTACCTTCAATCCTTCAGCAAGCAAACCCTCAAGTCAGCATTATGCACAATATGGCCGTTGATTCTCTCCTATGTTCTCAGTTCTGCCTTGAGTCCTTACACTGATCAGCTCACGCTCCAACTTCCTATCTGTTTCTAATGTTTCGTGCTTCAGAACCTGTGATTCACTTTCCAATTTTAGCTTTGTTTTGTTCCCAGATTTAACCTCAGCATCACTGCCAAAGACATCCTTTGTTTTGACCTTTATCAGGAGAATTTCTTCTTTGTAATAGCCAGTCTATTTGTAAATAGACAATCCAACTCATATCTGAGAGCTTACTCTACCATCCATGGTACTTGGAGACAATGTTTTCAACGGAGCTAGACCATGAAATAATCCCCACATGGAGACTGTTTTTGGATAGAGATTCTGACTTTGAACCTGAAACCCACAAGTGTTATAGCTATGACAACACTGTAGGGATTCTTGTTATTTCATAGAATTCCCACATTTCTGCTCTAATAGAAAGATGCAGAATCCATTTAATCTCTTCCCATCCTTGTACTAAGTGATTTAACTACATTATCTCATTTAATCTTAACAATATCATAATCCATAATCATTTTACTCCTTACATTCAAACTGTACCCTAACATTCCCTTCCTTTTCATATCTGAATGGGGAAGTTGTTTAGCTGATAAATTGGTTGGTCCTGTCTTTCCATACCAAGTAATAGGGTGTGATTTTACTATGTTTCAGTAATTTTCTCATGTCATCATCAATAATTTTCCAGTCTCTCCAAGTGTTTCATTCCTTGAAATTTTCTATACTTGCTGTGTAAGAAAATGGGATAAGAATTAGAAGCTAAATGTGGGGAAGGAAAAACAAATCTCAAATCATAGTTTCAATGTCACTGTGATGACACTTTTAGAACACTTGGATTTTAAACTTTCTAGTGAAACCCTTGTTTTGTTTCAGATTCCTGCTTGTCAGTTGCTCCAGATTGAATTTACAATTTAAACTTTTCCTAATTTAAATGTGTTCCTTTGCATTCACTATGAAAGAGATGATGGAGGAAATGAGAGGAAATGGCCAAAATTACTAGAATTCTGACATACTATCAAATGTGAGGTGAGAAGCATCACAGATTTAATATTAGCATTACATGGGAAAAATTACAGGATCTCTTGTCTGCAGAAGGTTTAAAAGTGAAAACTGTCATGAAACAGATGAAATGTAGTCGTACCTATGGATTGTGTATTGTGTTTTACTGGGTGTAGCACTCTGCCAGCACATATTGTTTGCATTAACTCATTTGTTCTTCTCAGTAGTCCTGTGTTGCATTCAATTTTACGAATTTTGCAAATAATGAAAGTATCTTATTCTTCATGATATTTCTCATGATTGCAGAGCTAGGAAGTGAAAGAAAAAGGGGTATGTTCTTTAAACTCAGCTGCAATCTCATGCGGTCTCTGCTGTTGCTGCAGTAGATGAAACACCAACTACTAGCCCCAAGGGAACTGGATGGAATGTGAATTTAGATGACCCACCATCCAGCCATCATCTCCAATGGCCTCTCAATCACTCACTCCCAGGATTACACATCATCCAACCTGGAATCCTGTAACCCCCAAAACTTGAATCTAAAATCCCACTGAGAGCATTTTATTTGCTTACTTCTCATGTCTTCTTAATCTTAGCACTTATGTCCCTACCTCCCAGTTCCTTGAAACACTGTTTTTGATATCCATGTAGGGGTGTTATGTATGTCTTTGCTGTCTTTCTGCTGAGCTTGAATCCCTGGCTCAATTCCACAAGAGCTACTTTATTAGCAAGATTTGCTCCCTTGTTCGCCTTAACCCCCAATCTTGCCCATCCCCAATTCAGACTCAGTCTGAATGTATTTTTTTCTTTCTGCCAAGCCCTGTGTTCAGAAATTCATGCAGTGATTCCAACTGTATCTAGTGCAAATGTTCAGTGTACAGCTGAAATTTTGGTTTATTCTTTCCTGGGTTACCTTCCTCTCGAGCGTCTTACAGTGACTCCTTCAAACTTTAACTTTTAATAAGTTTCTTATTCCAAGCCTGTTTAGTTTTTGGTAGATGATCTTGTCTTCTACTGCCCAGAGAAGATAGAGCACTGATATATCTCCATCCCAAAATTTCCTCCTCATCATGCCCATATGTCACTCTTCCAAGATCTCCACAGGACTCACTCTCTCAACACTTGAATGACTTGGCTCAAACTGCCATTTTGCATTCTGGTTCCAATCACCCTATTTAATTAGAAGTCTTTATTTCCTCCACTTGGTTCTCTTGATTCCTCTTAAAACTATCATTTTCTAATGCGCTATTTTTAACATGCTCCAATTTATTTCTACTGTTTATTATAATTATGTATTTCCCCAGGGTGGAATGTATGTTCTCTTTGGACTTTTGCCTATTTTGTCCACTTGTGCACTGAGGCATTCTAAGTATTTTAACCAGCGCTTGACTCCTGGCAGGCGCCAACAGTGACTCACTGAATGAATGCGTAATCTGCAGTGCATGTGATTGCTTGCTTCTTCCCTGTCCATGTAGAGGAACAGGTTCCCTAATCCATGTCTACATAGGATTGATCAGGACAACATCGGCCCCAGAGATATCAGGGACATGAGGTTATTTGCTTGTTTACAGTTGAATTGTAACTGTTGAAAATGGTGTTAAGGTTACGTGTTTGCCACCCAGTATTTGAAAGCCTTCTTTGTCACAACTCTTCCTACCTAACTAGTTCAAGTGCAAGACTTGCAAGGTGCCAACCCTCTCACCTCCTGTTATCTCTCAATAAATCTGCACAGAACACATTTGGCCACTGTACTCCCTCTTTGTCATTAAATACGCTTTCCAAACAACTACCCTCCAGTCACCCAAAGGGACTGACTTCTGCTGTATTTCATTTTCTTTGATAGCCTCAGCCAAGGTTCTTTTTGTCACTGAGACTGAATTTTGTGTAGATTACGGTCTACCAGAGACTTCATTGAAAACAGCAAGTATATTTCTTTTGGAATGCAAGTTGAACTTGAGTCACTGTCCCCAGTGAACAGGTACAGTCAAGAATAAAGCAGTAATAGAATCGACTATACCCTTTGGCTAAAAGCCATTTGCTCAGAATCCACAATCTACATACTGGAAAATATAATACAAGCACATGCTATTTATCAATTTCCTAGAATAAAACATGAATGCAAAAAATAATATTTGCAAATGCTGGATATCTAGGTTTTATCAAAGAAAACCTTCTTGGAAGATCCACTGTGTTTACCCCGTGTGCCTACATCCTATAGAAGAAATACAGCTTTTTAATGTTTGAGAATGTTATTACTGCCTTCTTTCCTCGTGGCCTTTTGATGGAGGATAGCAGTTCCTTAAAAAGTATATATATATATATTTTTTTTTTCAATTTACTGTTGCAGTCATCTTTAGTTCTTGCCTTGATTCTTACTCATACAGGAACTTGGTGTCCTGTTGTTTATGTCAAAACACTTTTTTGATTTTTAAGTAAAGCAGTACATGTACCATAAACATGACTATGCTTCTTTTTATGATACTATAGGAATTTTTTAAAGGTTGATTCAGGTTCCAAAACCCTTCTGTATTGTTTGAAAAAAAATGACTGCCATCTATTTGTTTGCTATGGGGTGAGGGATTGATGCAATTTGTGGTCAAATAAATTAGGTGTGCAATTACGTTCTTTGTGGTTTCTGCTGAAGGAACTCCCTTTTCTCCTCTTTAAAAAACTAGAGATTCCAATTAACGTAGATTCTGACAAGGCTGATCAAGCAGTCAATTTCCAAATTACACACAGATTTTGTCACTAAAATGATTTTGCTATCTGCTATCGGTTTTGTGAGTCCCTACCAAATTTTTTAGGTAAAAACAGTATTCCCATATTAGTTACTGTAGGCCCACTAATTTTCATGTAAGAAACAGATAGTGGAGAATATTTCAGAATTTCAACGGTTTCATATTTTTTATCTTTTCATATTTTCTCTTGTGCTTTCATCACACTTTCTCTTGGTCCTTCCGAGAGAAGCTCTTGCTTCTTATGTGACTCATTTAGCCCTCTTCCATGACTTCACTGCCTTTTTTCTTTTTAACCAAACATTGGTCTATGTTTCCATCAACTACAGAAATTTCAGCTTCTCGATCTTCTGCTACAAACAGGGCTCAAGTCATCCTTCCTGAATCTTCTACTCTGACATATTTACGGTTTGGGGCTCCATCTGAACATGCAACACTGTTTGGAAATCCTTTTCCAAATTTTCACAATTTTTTCCTTAGTTCTTCTGCTTCATTCTCATTTTCATTCTTTCACTCTCAGCGGGAAATTTCTATTTTTTCCTTATAATGAAATTAGAAACCACGAGGCATGCATTCCCTAAACTTGCCATATACGTAGACTTTAGACCTTTTCTTATTTCTGCCTCATTCAAGGGAAAAGATGCCTTTTGTCTGATCAGTTTTAATCCTTCCATCCCTTGTGTCTTGTTTTTTCCTCCCCTTCTAAAACATCATTCTCCATCACTTATCTTCTCCCATAAATTTCATCTACTTCATTGGACTTTTCTAAAATACATATTTAAAATATTTTCTATAAAAATAAATAAATAAAACAATTATTCACATTTGCCTCACATGCTTTTTTTGGTACATCTTAGCCAACCTTTTGATAGGTGAGTCCAGTGATGAATGAGTTCCAGAAGAAGCCAAGGTTGTGGACGTGACCTGGGGATGGGAACGTGAAGTATCGTGGGAGAGAACCGAACAGTGCAGGGAGAGGTTAAGGAATCAAGAGGCTCTCATGCTAGATGGATTGCCAAACTGAAGTTTGGCAAAATAAAGGTCCAGTTTAAGTATGAGGGAAAAAATCTTTGAATAGGCACTAAGATAGAAAGCAATAAGCAGAAGTCATCAGAAAGTGTGTGGATGGTGAAGCAGCAGAGGCACAGCAGTTAACACCAGCTTTCAAGGAGCAGGATTCTCCTCCAAGGGGAAGGAGAAATAATGTACAAATCAGAATTGAAGCCAGGAAAATGCTAGCTTTAGTTCCTAAATGTGAGGTCTGTGGGGCATTAGTGAAATTGTAGCTCCCAGAGCATTGAGAAAATTGGATCTTCATGGAAGAGCCGACTCCCCAGTGAAGGTAGGGAAAGGGATATTCAAGGAAGAGTTCACAAGTGAGGGAGAAGTCAGTAGCTTTGGATTGGAGTGTCACAGAGGCACCTAAAGCAGAGCAATGACATTCAGCCAAGGAACAAGGATTCCAGGAGCACTGTGTGTGCAAGCATTGAGATTGTAGATGGGTACGGATGCTCAGACTTGTGCAGTGATCAAGATAGCAGCCCTGAGTAATAGTGGATGAAACTGTCCACAGCCCCAAATTTTCCATAGCCGATTCCTATTCATCTGGGCTTAGATAACTGTAATTCTGTAGAGCAAAGTGTTCGATGAGAAAATCCCAAGTTTGGTTGATTGTATTGACTTCAATGACCGACTTTGGGTGTGATTTCCTCACAGTGAAGGCTGCCTGCACTGAGTCAAGTGTACTGAAGAGCAAGGGTAGAAAACTAGCAGTCAGAGTCCTGATCACCAAGGCAAGAGAAGCTCATCATTAACCCAGGCTTCACAGATACACACTGGCCACGGACCACAAGCACCTTCAGGGATTGTCTCCAATCTTGGATAAATAGTTTAGTTGTGCAATGACCACATTACCTGGAATCCTTTCCAGAAAATGAGAATTATGGTTGCTACTGATGCAATGATAGAAATGCAAATCATCCTTTGTTGCTCTCTTTTCACCCAATAGATACATATTTTGTTTAAAATGCAGCTGTTCCATGAACATCCTTGAATCTCTTCCTGATATATTTACTGATGGAAAACAGAATTGGTCAACTTTGTTTCTTGAATTAATATATTTTGCAGACATTGTAGAATTAGTGTAAAGAATCTTGGTATTCATATTGTGGGATATATAAAACTGATATACTCCATACATAGAATCAAAATTTCATAGTGGCTAATCAGAAATAAGCAAAGGGACAGACTTAAAGCTGGAGTGATGGAAAATATAGAGGAACAAAAATGGCTCTACTTTTCTAATCTAATATAGAAATACAATTAAATAAAACCATTATGTATGCTAGGGAAAGCCATTTCAAAATTTTTAGTTTACATCTGGATATTTTGCACCAAGTAGGGCCAGTCACTGGTATCTAACTTACTATAAAGCACAATGCAATCTTTCTCCTCAAAAAATTATGTTCATGCAGATGTTATGTGTCTTATGATGGAAAGGCTTCCAAAGGAGAAAATGGTTTTCTTCATGTCAGATGTAATAAACTCAAACCAGGTAAGTCAGCTTTGCAAGCCTGGAATCCTATTTGTTTGCATTAGGTTGACTTTCTCATATATCTTTCACCAGTAATATCAGACTGTATATCCATTCTGAGGATGTATAAATGGAAAATTTTCAGTGTAAAATCGCCTGGGAATCACCACAAGATCCCTTTGACATGCCTTTTCCCTTATTTTTTCCTGCTGTGATTTTGGAAGGCTGTATTTTTCTCCTGTTAAAATGATTAGTGCTTTAAGTGAATGAGATCACTTACTGAAATAAAAATCCAGCCAAGCCATATTCTCATCTCGTGATCTCATACAGGCTTAGCTTCAAGAGAGGCCCCTGTAGAGATTTTGCAAAACTGTTCATCCAATTGTTGTATGCAGCCTCTATTCAGAGAGGAAGCGTGCTTGACAAAATCTAGTAAAAAGGGCCCCCGGATGCCAAAAACAATATAAGCACATCTGTGCTTTAATAGAGGCTGCTATCTCGCAAAAATAATCTTCCTCTGTTGTACGTGTAAAACCCATGATGCATGAAACACCTGAATACCTATGTAATCCTCACTCTCCGCAATAGATAAAGACCCAGGACTGTAAACTCAGTATGTGGCTAAGTGCCTACAAGCCAGTAGGACTTTCAGTGGGGTTGGGTGGGGGCTGTTGTGACTTCCTCTCAGCTACACTTGATTTCATAAATTTGGGAAGGCAGCTTCTCTGTTGTGTATTCTTTTTGATTTTCTAATCACCAAACACTCACAACCAGGGGCAGAATATAATTTTTTCCTAAATGAATGTGAAAATGTGAGATAACATGTAATATTTTTGGATTTTACTTCCTGCAGGATTAATCTAAAAAACACTGCAGAGTAGTAGGTATCCCCTTACTTAATTCTGTTGGTGGGTCCTCCCCCTCCCTTGTCCCAATACTTTTCTTAGCATCTTTAACATCCCTCTCCCTCCATTTCTGTTCTCCTTACTCCTCTAAATTATTCTTCAAAGAGTGCACTTCTGTCACCTACTAGCCAATGATTTGTTGTATTCAGGTAAAATTTACATAAAGTGAAATGCACCAGTCTTAAATATATAGTTCGATATGTTTTAATAAAAAATCCTCTGTAACTCCTAACTAAGCACCTGAGAATGTTGTCCAGCATTATTGACTATTCAACCTCCTACAAAATATCATTGCTTTGATGTTTATTGTCATATATTAGTTTGGTTTGTTTTTGAACTTCTTACAAAAGGGATCATATAGAACGTTATTTTTTCTGTCATCTTTCAAGCAACAAAATGATTTTTCTATTCATTCATGTTGTTTCATACGTCAGTATCTGCATAGTACTCCATGTCATGAATATTCTTGATTTATTACTCTATATTGATGGATACTTAGGTTGATATTATGAATAAAGTTGCTATAAAAAAATCTTGTACAAGTCCTTTGTGGAACATGTTTTCATTTCTTTTAGGAAAATTATTAGCAACGAAAATGGTAAGTATGTTTAAATTTACAAGAAATTGGCCGGCGCCGTGGCTCAACAGGCTAATCCTCCCCCTTGCGGCGCCGGCACACCGGGTTCTAGTCCCGGTTGGGGCGCCGGATTCTGTCCCAGTTGCCCCTCTTCCAGGCCAGCCCTCTGCTGTGGCCCAGGAGTGCAGTGGAGGATGGCCCAAGTGCTTGGGCCCTGCACCCCATGAGAGACCAGGAGAAGCACCTGGCTCCTGGCTTCGAATCAGCGCAGTGCACCGGCCGCAGCGTGCCGGCCGCGGCGGCCATTGGAGGGTGAACCAACGGCAAAGGAAGACCTTTCTCTCTGTCTCTCTCTCTCTCACTGTCCACTCTGCCTGTCAAAAAAAAAAAAAAATTTAGTGCATATTACGTAAAGATTTCAACGGTTTGCCCTCACATAGAGACACAAAATGATAATACTGTTGGAGTACTAGTTATAGTATTAATTCACAATGTACAGCACATTAAGGACAGAGATCCTGCATGATTTTTTTTTTAAAAATTGATTAATTATCTATGCAATTTCCAGTTTAACACCAAGATTTTTTAATCATTTGCAATTATCTTTATATAAAGAAGATCGATTCAATATATACTATGTAAAGATTTCATCAGTTTGCACCCACTCAGAAACATAATGTGTATAAAGAGATTTGAAAATGAATCTTGATGTGAACAGAAGGGGAGAGGGAGCGGGAAAGGGGAGGGTAGCGGGAGGGAGGGAAGTTGTGGGGGGGGGAGCCATTGTAATCCATAAGCTGTACTTTGGAAATTTATATTCTTTAAATAAAAGCTTTATATATAAAAACAAAATTTACAAGAAACTGTGAAATAGTTTTCCAAAATCAGTTGTATCATTTAATATAGTTGCTTGACTGGGTCTGCGAAATTATATGCTTTGGTTTTAATTAATGGTATTTTTAATAATCAACTAATTATTTTTAAGACATTAATTATTTTATTATAATAATTAATTATTAATTAATTATTGCACTTTTTTCATGTTATTGGCTACTCCTAGGCATTCTTTTGTGAAGTGAGTGTCTTTGGTCTGTATTTGTTGAGAAAGAAATTGTTTTTATTATTTGTTTGTATTCCTATATAAAAGCTGGGGACAACTTAAATTCTTTGTTAAAATATACACATTTTTAATATGCTGCCTCAGTCTGTAGCCTTCTTTGTTGATTTTCTCATAGTGTCTTGAAAAACAGAAGTAGTCATTTTTCATAAATTGCAATTTTTCATATTTTAGGCTGAATGATTTTTGTATTTTCTTTAGGAGTTCTATGTCACCACAAAGTCGATAACATATTCCTCAATGTTTTCTTCTAGAAATTTTATTGTTTTTACTTCTATACTTATATGATACATGCCAAACCAAAGTTTGTATATTCTATGAAAATGGTACCAGATTCACTGGTTAGGGAATCATTTTAATCTATTTGTTATGTAGCAATTTAAAAACATCTAGATTACCTCTCCAAATTGACAATGACTTGGTGAAAAATCGCTTTTCATATTTGTCAAGGCCTTGCATTAAAATCCTTATTCTTTTTGGTTTGTTATTTCTCTATGCTACACAGCAGCCCACTTCTCTTGATAACTAATTTTATAATGTCTTAAAACTGGATGGCATAAATGCAATTGTTCTTCAGGATTGATCTTGATTTTCCATATAAATGTTAAAGTGAACCTGTCAATAATGAGCAACTGAAATTTGATTTAGATTGCCTTAAATAAATATATAGATCAACTAGGGAGAATTTACACATTAAAAGGGAGCCAGCAGATGTTTCTTGTTAAATGCCTGTGTTAATTTTATCAAGTTGGTTGGATAGTTATATTTCCTACATCTTGAGATCTTTTCTTTCTGTTTCTTTATTTAGCAGTTACTGAGGGGAGAACTGAAATCTCTGATTGCATTACTGGATTTGTCTATTTCTCCTCATACTTTTAGTTTTTGCTTCTTTAATTTGTATAGTTGGATTTGATCTTGTTTCATGCTATTTTCAAAATTTTCTCCACTGCATTTTTTGGTATAAATATTCTGATTAATTTTGTCCTTTGTTGGCTTATTAGTTATAGGTATTGTTTATTTTAGTGTTGGGTATAGGTTTTATCACATATACATTTAATTTATCATATTATGCCTTCAAATGATATTTAACTTCACACATAATGTAACATACAACAGTTTACTTCAATTTTTTTCCTCCAAAACTTTGTGTTATTGTCATAATTTCCCACTTCCATTCTCTTAATATATTTGATATTGCTGTAACAAATACCAAAGCTGAGTACTTTTTAAACCAAAGGAGTTTATTTGATTCTGGAGGGTAGAAGATCCAAATAACATGGAACCCAGTGTTCTGGTGAGGGCGCCCTTGGTTGTGTCACAACATAGTACAGAGTGGAAAGGAAACAGCATGTGTACAAGGGACACATCTGTGAGCAAGGAAGCAAGAGGCCAAGGAATGGTCAGGCTCACCATTTGTGTGTGTGTGTGTGTGTGTGTGTGTGTGTGTGTGTATGTATGACAACCCATTTTCTTGGAAACTAATCCACACCTACAAGATCATGAGACAACATTAATCCAATAATAAGCTTAGAGGCCCCAAGATCTAATAACCCTCCTACTAGGCTCCACCTCTGAAGTTCTACCACCTCAACACCACAACACTGGGACCAAGGTCCCAGCATACAAACTCCTGGAGGGTGAATTTTATACACACTACAGCATTCATATACTATCAACACCATAATTTATTCTTACTACCTTTCAAATATGCAATACTTAAAATCTCGATGAAAATTCTCCAAATAGAAGAAAATGTGAACAGTACAAAATTGTCAAAATGAAGGCCGGCGCTGTGGTGCAGTAGGTTAATCTTCGCCCATGGCACTGGCATTCTATATGGGCTTCAGTTCAAGTCCCAGCTGCTCCATTTCTTATCCAGCTCTCTGCTATGGCCTGGGAGAGCAGTATAAGATGGTCCAGGTCTTTGGGCCCCTGCACACACATGGGAGACCTGGAAGAAGCTCCTGGCTCCTGGCTCCGGATCAGCTCAGTTCTGGCCCTTGCGGTCATTTGGGGAGTGAACCCGCAGATGGAAGACCTCTCTCTTTCTCTCTTTCTGGATCTACCTCTCTCTGTAACTCTGTCTTTCAAATAAATAAAATAAATCTTTAAAAAAAATAAATAGAACAATGAAATGATATATGGAAATATTCAAATTTAAGGATAATGTTATTTAAATAGGTAGATCATGTAATTTTTTATGCTGTAAAAAGTCTATTGAAATAAAAAAAAGTATAATCATACAATAGTTAATATCAAAGATAAGCAAAACCAAAGCCAGAAAAAAGAAGTAATAAGGAGAGAGAGAGAAAAAAAATGAAAAGGAAACAATTGTGCAGACAGGAAAAATGGAAAATGATAGCAAGAAGAAAGATGTAAACTAATCATAAAGTTGATTACATTGAGGACAAATTATATGAATAATGCAATTAGAAAAACATTGTATATTAGGAAAGGCAAGAGCCTGTCATATATTATGTGCAAAAATCACATGAGAAATATCACCAAACACAAAATGGGAAATATATAAGTGATGTAAATGTTTATACTTCTAAAAGTCATCATAACTCTAAACAGGCATGCACACAAAATGACACCAAAATTGTAGAACAGAAAGAATAAATCTGCATTTGTTGTTAGAGTTATTAGTATTTGGTGCACTGTAATTGATAGAAAAAGTTGACAGAAAATCAGTGAAAATTTAGAAGAGTGGAGCAACACTATCAATAACATTTACATAATTGTTGTTTATAAAATATTCCACCCATCAATAGATAAATTATTATTAAGTGGATGCAGCATACTCAAAGAATCATGGATGACAAGTCCCATTGATTTTAAGAGGTTTGATAACAAATAGATGATATATTCTTTGATCAAAAAATAATTAAAATAAAAAACAATTACTTAAAATTATTTGGGAAATTCCCATATATGTTGAAATTAAGCAATATATTTTTGAAATCCTAAAGTTCATATGCAAAATTGCATGGTAAATTAAAAGGAACCTTGAACCTAATGGAAATTAAAACATAACATTTTGAAATTTATGGTATGTAACTGTGACAGTCTGCCGGTACTCTTTTCCACACACATACAGAAAATTATAGTCCCTTATGTGATGTGATTAAGTGGTGGATCCTTGGGTAGTGAGTAGGTCATGCATGTGAAGTCCTTAAAATTGATTCAGTACCCTTGTAATAAGACTCCTAAGAGCTATCTCACTTGTGCCACGGCACTGTACAAGTGAAAGATGGCAGCTGGTGTTCAAACTGGAGCCCATGTGAGATGCTAGTGTTGAAGGCAGTGGCTTATGCTGTTGCCCCGTGATGCCCACCTCCAAAGCTGGTGCTATGTAAGGATCAGCAAAAATGATACATTTTTAATAAGTCTGACCCAGAAAAAAAGCAAATAACTAATATGAGCAAAGAAGGGGAATCACTATAGACTCATTGACATAAATGGCTAATTTGAGAACACCAATCAACTTCACACCAATAAATTCTATAACATAAATGAGAGAGACAAATCTGCTGAAAAATACAAATTAATAAAATTCACACAAGGCAAAATAGATAACCTCAAATAGCCCTCCAGCTCTTAAAAAATGAAGTTTGTGGCCGGTGCCGTGGCTCACTTGGTTGATCCTCTGTCTGTGGTGCTGGCATCCCATATGGGCGCCAGGTTCTAGTCCAGATTGCTCCTCTTCTAGTCCGGCTCTCTGCTGTGGCCCGGGAGGACAATGGAAGATGTCTCAAGTGCTTGGGCCCCTGTACCCGCACGGGAGACCAGGAAGAAGCACCTGGCTCCTGGCTTTGGATTGGCTTGGCGCCGGCTGCGGCAGCCATTCGGGGAGTGAACCAATGGAAGGAAGACCTTTCTCTCTGCTTCTCTCTCTCACTGTCTATAACTCTACCTGTCAAATAAATAAAAGAAAAAATGAAGTTTGTGCTTTAAAATATCCTCCTATGCACTCCACATGCCCAACAAATCCAGGTTTAGATAACTTCACAGATGATTAATCTTCACATTTAAGGAGAAATAACACCAAATCTACATAACATTGCTAAGAAAAAATAAAAATGAGAAAACAGTATGTCTAAATTTTAATAAATATTCATTTATTTGAAAGGTAGATTTACAGAGAGGCAGAGGCAGAGACAGAGAGAGAGAGGTCTTCTATCTGCTGGTTCACTCTCCAAATGGCCTCAATGGCCAGGGCTGGGCCAGGCTGAAGCCAGGATTTGGGATTTTCTTCTGGGTCCCCCAAGTCGGGGCTATCTTCTGCTTTCCTTTTAGGCGCATTAGCAGGGAGCTCCATTGGAAGACGAGCAGCTAGGACTCAAACAGCGGCCATATGGGATGCTAATCCCACAGACAGTGGCCCACCGCACCAGCCCCTAAATTTTACTGAAACTTAGTTTTGATAATAAAAAGATAGGAAACACATAATAAGAATAAATAAATCATTGGCCCATGTCACTAATGGAAATAGATATAAATATTCTTAAAATATTAGGAAAATTGAATTATGTAATATAGAAACAGAAAAATATATTAAGACCAAATGTAGTTCATTCCGGATATGTAGGCGTCATTTCATTTTGAGACACCAGCCAATATAATTCACCATATTTAAAAAAAAAAAACTCAAAAAAAAAACGATGAAGGAAAACACTTGGCAAAACTGTCCCTTATTCTTGATAAAAACATACACTAAAGAACTAATGAAATGAGACTTCTTCAAAACACGATATAAATCTATATAAAATGTACTGCCGACGTCACCCAGTGAAAGACTGAAAGCTTTATTTAGAAGACCAGAAGCAAGGCATGGACGTGAACTGTCACTATTTCACTTGAACACTATATTTAAGTTTCTAGACATATACTAAGGAAATACAAATAAGTATTTATTGTTAAAGGAAGAAGAAAATTGTCTTTATTTGCATAAAACATGATTTCTTGCATAAAAAACCCTAAGGAATCTACCAAAAAACAATTACTAGCAAAGACAATATGTGAGTTTAATGAGGTCTCAAGATAAATATACAAAATGTAATTATATTTGTATATATTACAATGAAACTTGGAAAATAAAACAAAAACACCCAAGGTATTTGTAATAACGTCGAATATATAAAATACTTGGTGATACATTTTTAAAATACTGTGCAATATTTTTGAGTAAAAACTAGAAAACAATATTGAAGAAGTTCAGATAGCAACATAAAGGAGGAATGTATGTTGCTTATGGATCAGCAGTTTCAATATTCATGCAATTATTCAAATGGTTCTATCGCTTCAATACAATCTCAATCAAATTTCTAGCAGCTTCCATTTTACAGGGGTGGGGTAGAAATTGACAAGTTGTTTCTAAAATTATTGGGAAAATTAAAATCTGGGGGGAGAGCCCAAATAGCTTTTAGTGTTTTTATTTTTTATCATTCATTTGAAAGATAGAGAAAGAGAGAAATAGGCAGACGGACAGACACACAGAGAGAGCGCTCCCATATGCTGGTTCACTCTCCAAATGTCTGTAACAGAGCTGAGCAACTTGCTTCAGGAAGGTAGAATCAGAGGCAGAGCCAGAACGTGAACTCAGGCACTCTGAAATGAGATGTGAGCATCCCAGCTGTAGATTGTCCACAGTAAAATTTTTGAAAAGAACCTAATTAAAGGACTTATCTGACTGCTTGACTAATTATGAAGGTAAAATGATGATGAGACTTCAGCATTGATTTAAGTATAGGTATGTACATTAATAGAACAGAAGAGAGAGTTCAGAAAGCAATCAGTATTGAACAAAATGTCAAAGCAACTTAATAGGAAACACTCTTTTCAATACATGGTGTAAGAATGATTGAAAATCCAAATGCAAGAAAAAAATCAAAACACAAAATCTTACCTTTCGCATACACATGTTACTACTAAATGGCTCATAGACTGAAATATAAAATATAAATAATAAAACATGTAAACACTGACTGTAGAAAAATCTTCACTAGATTGGCAGAACAGAGAGCACACAAACCCTGAAAGAACTCAGTGGATAAATTGGATTTTATTGAACGCAAAGCTATTTAATAAAAAGAAAAAGAGCAGACTGTGAGAAAATATTATACCTGAAAAGGGACGAATAACTAGAATACATAAAGAACTTGTACAATTCAATGAGAAGACTCAATTTATAAATGAACCAAAGAATTGAATAACCATTTTCTTCAAAATATACAAACTGGTAATAGATACAAGAACAAATGCTCACCATTGCTGGCCATTAGGACAAAACAGATAAAACCACGATGTGAAACAACTGCACACTTATTGGAATAGCTAAAATTAAAAAGTCTGACTGCAGTAAGAATTGTGACTAGAGCCCCTGTATGTTTCTGTTAGAATTCAAAACATGCATAATCACTTTGGTAATTTCTTATAGTCTTATCCATAGCTTTCCATAACTCATCAATCCCACTATTAGGTATTTACCACAGTGAAATTAAACAGATATTTCCATAAAGACCTTAACATTCATGCCAGCTTTATTCATAATTGTCAAAAAGTGGAAGCAGCCCTCCCCCACCCCCAATTCCATCAACTAGCAAATGGATACACAAATAATAGTATGTCTGTGTATTGGGAGACTACTCAACAACCAAAAGAAACATGCTATTGATGCTATGCACAGAAGTAGATCCATCTTGAATAATCATGCTAAATAAAAGAAACCAGGCACAAATAATTACACAGTCAATGATTCTACCTAAGAGATGTTCTAGAAAATGCTAAATTGCACTAACAGGAAGCCGATTAAACACAGAAGTGGTTGAAGATGGGGTTAGATCAACTCTAAGGTGGTACAGGTGAACTTTTGGGGTGATGGAAATGTTTGATGCTGTACTTATGGTATTAGTTATTTGATATATATTTGCCTAATTACATTTAATTGAAACCTTTAAACCTGATAAATATTATTATATATGTGCTATTTCAACAACATTGAATAAAAATATCCTAAGATATTGATTGGCAAAACAATGACATTAGGAATAAATAAAGCGAATTTTTGAGTAATAGATTCAAATCCTAAACTGTCTCTCCAGGAATCAGTGACATAGCATGAGCTCAAACACTACCTATTTCAAATGGATATGGATTTCAAAGGGAGATTTTATTTGCATAAAGAAAAGTGTGTGTGTGTGTGTGTGTGTGTGTGTGTGTGTGTGTGTGTGTTTGGGGCTGGAGGGCTAATGGCTCTAGATGGGACGTTGCTAAGGGTCTGCCCAGGTCAGTTTGTTGAAAGGCTGATAATATTTGTAGCCCTGCTTTGAAAACTCTGTACTTAGAGCCCCCTTTTTTCACTTAGGATTCCATTTCTCAGAGATAACATACCCTCTGTGTAAGCACCTTTCTTCAGGAATAGAGAAGGTGCAGTTTTGCTTCTAATATGCAAAGTATTTCATTTCGTAATTGCTTTCAGTAGACCCATTTAAAGCTCTCCTGCTGTTAAAGAAATAGATCGGATCTATAACTTGTTTGCTAACAGTCAATGTTCCTACTAAATACAATCAAATGGCAACATACCGATAAAGTAAACAAATGAGTTCTTATTCCATGTAATTTTCTCCAAACAAAATTAATCCTCCCACCATTTCTTGCTGCAAGTTTTCTGCAAATGACATTTTCTCCACATCTCCTTGGAGGCTCTGTGAAAACACAAGAGATTCCCTGGGTCCCCTATATTCTTAACACCTTAGCAGACACTAAAGTGACAAGAGTTGCACAAATCAGCTCTGGTTCCACACTTCACCTTACAGTGGTCACTCCTGCTTATAATTCAATCCATATTATCCTTGCTTCTAGAAATAGCAGGGCACCCTAACTTACTTGGACACTCTGCACCCAGAAGAACACCTAAGTGGGGAAGGCATGGTAATGAGATAATCGAGATGCTGTTGAGAATGTTGTAGATTTTCCAGATGAACTTGGAACCTGCTTAATAGGATTCATTTGCCAGATCAATCCCAGATGCAGGCGGTGGGACAGTTTGATGAGAAGACAATGATCAGCAAGCCAGGAAGATGGCACTCACCAGGAACCAACCTGCTAGAAATGTGATCTTAGACTTCTAGCCAGAAAAGGAAGAAAATTAATTTCTGTCTTTAAGAGATGTTGGTTTTGGTAATCCTAACGGAAAAAGCTATATGTCTTGGCTCTCAAGAGTCACACACCATTTGCCGGCTCCGCAGCTCACTAGGCTAATCTTCCACCTGCAGTGCTGGCACACCAGGTTCTAGTCCCGGTCAGGGTGCCAGATCCTGTCCCAGTCACCCCTATTCCAGTCCAGCTCTATCCTGTGGCCTGGGAAGGCAGTGGAGGATGGCCCAGGTCCTTGGGCTCTGCACCCTCATGGGAGACCAGGAGAAGCACCTGGCTCCGGGCTTCGGATCAGCACGGTGCGCCGGCCACAATGCGCTGGCCGCAGCAGCCATTGAGGGGTGAACCAATGGAAAAAGGAAGACCTTTCTCTCTTTTTCTCTCTCTCACTGTCCACTCTCCCTGTCAAAAAAAAAAAAAAGACTCACACACCTATGCTGTCTGAGCATGTGGCAGACAAGTACGTATTCAAGCATAACCATTGGAAATCTGTGTAAAAATCACCCAGGATGGCTAGGGAAATGCAGATAGGAACACTGAAGCAGGATCCACTGGAGATGAGGCCTCAGGACTTCTACGGCATTATCTCCTGGTGATTCTCTGTCAGGTAGATTGAAAGCAACACAAGGGAGGGACAATTTCCTTCCCCATGGTGGGGTGGCGTGTGGCAGGGGAGAGTTTTTTGAAATTTCTTCTCTCTCTTTTGTACGATTTATTTATTTATTTGAAAGGCAGAATTAGAGAAAGAGAGAAAAAGAGGAAGAGAGAGAGAGAGAGAGAGAGAGAGAAAACCAGGGGCTAGGAGCCAGGAACTTCTTCTGGATCTCCCACGTGGGTGGCTGGGGTCCAAGCTCTTGGGTCATCTTCTGCTACTTTCCCAGGCACATTAGCAAGGAGCAGGATCAGAAATAGAACAGTTAGGACAAGAACTGGTGCCCATATGGGATTCTGGTGTCATAGGCCTTCGTTTAACCCTGTATGCCACAGAATTGTCGCATGAAGCCTCTTCTTACAAGGGCATCCCATCATACCAGGGCTGCACCCTGGTAATTTCATCTAAACATAATTCTATCCCAATGACACCATTGCCAAACCCATCACATTAAACATGGGAAGGGCACAGTTGCGTCCATAGAGGCATTTCCAGCACATCTACACTTTGTCCCTTTGACCCCATTACTATTAAACATTTAGGAACCCACATGAGTGAGCTGAACATTCACAATGACATTTTCATGGTCAGATTAAACATCTACTTGAAATTTTTAAAAATGGAAACATTTAAAAAATTATAATTTTACAATGTTTATATAAAAAATAAATACTAGGTGACAGTCCTGTGAACACACAACTACCAATCCTCTCCCCAGTTTGAAGTTTTCATTTGTAAACTCTCAACAGTGGATGTCCTAAGATGGTGAATTTTACATCTAAGATTTCTGCAAATATGGCCTCCATCATTCTGAATCATTAAGAGGTAATTGCAACCACAATACGAGGGAGCGCTGCCTGATCTACATGCCTGTGCTTTCCTGAGAAAACCAGCTCAAATCCTCTTCCCAGCATCGGATCTTTACAGATTCAGTAGAGTAGCCCACAAAACAGTGTGGAAATATGCAATTGTGTAGGAGCCTGAGCTAGCGGGGTGCTATGAGTATTTCTAGGCTTCCCACATTTCAGGTTCTCTTCTCCAATTGCCTAGGATATTGTAAAATAAACATAAAAAGCAAAACAAAGTTTCTTATAAATGGAAACAGACGAGTGTTTTTTGCTTCTTTGTTGTGAGACATTATGGATTGTTACCGAAAACAAGTTCTGGTTGTTTCCTGCTCAAAAGCCAATACTTGGGACTTACAGGTTGATGCATGGAAATCAGGCTTATTCAAGAGGTTGGCAACCTGAGGAGATGGGGGCCATGCTCCCACAAAGATGATCTCAGATTCTGAAGCTAGCAGGGGGCTTCATGAAGGGGACAGACAAAGGAGGGTCCGGGGGTGGGGTGAGGTCAGGAAGAAAGGGAGACAAAATCCTAGTCAACAGCATATGGACCTCTAGTAGGGCAGTAAGGGCTAGGAGAGATTGCAGGGGTTATTTTCAGCTTGTGAACCTAAATCCTGTCCACTAGACATGCTGACCAGAGCCAGACTACCTTCCAACTTCATTCAGCTTTCTCCAGGCCAGTTTCCAGAATTCTCAGGCAAGCATCCTTTATATGCTAAGTTAAACTTATGTCTTATTAGTTTCAAATTCCATAGTGAGCTTTTGTTAAGGAAAACAGGATCATCTGAGCTACTGCTGAAATATCATGATGCAAAATGCGCTTACTTGATTGGTGTCTAAACGCTTTGTGGTTCAAGATCTTTGCCCAAGATGACGCCCTGGCCTTGCACTGTTTGTGCTCTGCTCCTTTGTCCTATTGTATGGTTTAAGTCAGTGCCACCCTGTTAGGCCCCTTTGTCTCACTCAGACAGCAGTTTCCACCGACTACTTTTTGATTCAGTACGCATTCCCCTTAGAAGTGCAAGTCTGTAGTTCCAGGAGAAAGCATGGACTTAGAATCCACTTGTAGTATATTTGAATACACTGCATCAATAGGTAGTCCTGACAGATGCTTGGGTGTGGATTAAGAGATTCACATTCGTTTTTGCTTAGTTGTGATTGTATGTGTCAGAAATAGAATACATAAAGCTATTAATCTTTCCCTTTAATACCATCTGATACCATATAACTTTGAAATAATTCATATATCACGCTAAGGAAAATGATTTTTGTTTTTAATCAAGTTCTGGTCTGTATGCATTTGCTAATATTAGTTTATGAGTAACAGAGAAGCCAGTGGACCTGGTGCTCTTGAAAGTATTATTTTAAATGTCCTATTCCCCCTCAGTACTAAATGGAAGGAAGAGATGTAAGTACTAACAGGCTGTTAGAATGAGATTTTCTTGATAGCCACCATTTGACAGAGTAAGACAATTTTCATCCCTTTCAAACCCCAACTTACAGCAGGTCAGTTCATTTCAAGCCAAACCCACTGATGCAAAGAGAAACTATTCTGAAGGATAGAAGTTCAAAGTCCAACTCAATTTGCATCTCAGCCCCCCAAAATTACTCTACTCTATTGTGTTTTACAGATGGGATGTAGACAGTCTCATCTCAATGGAGAAAAACAAAACGAGAATGTCGCACAGCACTAGCCCTAGATACTATTATAATGGATTTTTACAGTGACCTGAAAGCAGCAATGATTTCTAGGAAATAAACGAATAAAATGTTGTCAATGCCCCTTACAACCAAGGTGAATTTATCCCAGCTTTCCTACCCTAACAAAATTAAACCCATTGCCTCTTTCCGCTCTCAAAAAACCCTCGTTTGGAAAATAAATCATATAATCACCTTATCTATGATTTAAGAACAGCTGAAGCTTGATAAATTTAGAAATTTCAAAATTTATCTAACTAAATGGTAAAATATATTCCCCACTACTGGGTGGTTTGTTTGTTTTTGTCATTTGTCAATATGTTCTGGAAAAGAGTTATCCTAAAATTCAGAGTAATCATCTCAATTTCATTTCAATTCTTTTTTTTTTTTTTTTTTTTGGCAGGCAGAGTGGACAGTGAGAGAGAGAGACAGAGAGAAAGGTCTTCCTTTGCCATTGGTTCACTTTCCAATGGCCACTGTGGCCAGCACGCTGCAACCGGAGCACCACGCTGATCTGAAGCCAGAAGCCAGGTGCTTCTCCTGGTCTCCCATGTTGGTGCAGGGCCCAAGGACCTGGGCCATCCTTCACTGTACTCCCTGGCCACAGGATAGAGCTGGACTGGAATAGGGGCGACTGGGACAGGATCCGGTGCCCTGACTGGTACTAGAACCTGGTGTGCCTGCGCTGCAGGTGGAGGATTAGCCTATTGAACCATGGCGCTGGCCCATCTAAATTCTGTTTTCCTGTATCTAACTGTATGTGACACATGCTTTGTTATAATTATTCAGCTTACGGTGATCATAAAGAAAAAACAAACAAGTAATTTAGCCTATGTGACATAAAAAACAAAATGGCATATTTGAGGGAAAAAAAAACAAATAAATAAGAAACAAGAATGGCATATTTGAGGAAAAAAAACAAATAAAATGACAAAATGTCTTAAGTAAAAATATGTATAGTGTATATGCAAATGCTTTATAAGAAAATTTTAAAATATTTATTTAATATTTCAAGAAGTTTTTAGTCACGTGTTCATTTGCATATTTTGTTATTTGAGAATACAGAGGTGCCAGTTATTTAAAATTGCTTTGAAAACACACGCCAAGTGAAATGCAGTGCACTGAAATAATTATAAATTACAGAATGACTATGGAAAACATTCTGAATCTTTTCTCAGGGGACCTGGTTTCTGGTCTAGACTCTGCTATAAACTAACTTCTTGGCCTTTGGCCTGCATTTTTCCTTACTAAACATACATTTCCTAGTATGTAAAAAAATAACTAATTATAATTTCCCTGCTTGTTTCACAAAATTATCAGGATGAATAACAAAACATGTGCATGGTATTATTGTCATTGTATTCCATATAAAGAGGACCTGAACTGTGGTTCAGCTAAGTAACCAGACAGGTGGTGAAATTTCCAATATTTTACAAGTCTGAAAGTCACCTATGCATAAATGGAAGTATCAGTAAGATGGGGGAGTGGGAAGTGAATTTGATTTTAAGAATTATTATGGAAACAGAAGGGTGACAACTTTTATTGATTCTGTGTTAGTATGCTGAGGTACTAATTAGCTTCTTTTTTTCTTTCTTTTTATTTTTTATTTTAAAGCTTTTATTTAAAGAATATAAATTTCCAAAATACAGCTTATGGATTACAATGGCTCTCCCCCCCCATAACTTCCCTCCCACCCGCAACCCTCCCCTTAACCACTCCCTCTCCCCTTGCATTCACATCAAGATTCAATTTCAATTCTCTTTATATACAGAAGATTAGTTTAGTATATGTTAAGTAAAGATTTCAACAGTTTGCCCCCACATAGCAACACAAAGCGAAAAATACTGTTGGAGTACTAGTTATAGTATTAATTCACAATGTATAGCACATTAAGGACAGAGATCCTACATGATATTTTTTTTAAAAAATAATTAATTTTCTATGCAATTTCCAATTTCACACCAAGATTTTTTAATCATTTTCAATTATCTTTATATACAGAAGATCAATTTAGTATATAGTAAGTAAAGATTTCATCAGTTTCCACCCACACAGAAACACAAAGTGTAAAAATACTGTTTCAGTACTAGTTATAGCATTACTACACACTGGACAACACATTAAGGACAGATCCCTCATGAGACGTAAGTACACAGTGACTCCTGATGTTGATTTAACAATTTGACATTCTTGTTTATGGTGTCAGTAATCTCCCTAGGCTCTAGTCATGAGTTGCCGAAGCTATGGAAGCCTTTAGGGTTCACCTCTTCAATTCCACTATATCTTATTATAGCCTATACCCTATTATATTGTGAATTGGTTTGTATCTATGAGGACACTTTATACAAAAATAATCATCAAAGTTAATAAAGGAGAAGATTAGTATTTATGAAATTTCACTGATTGGCTTGAAGTATGTGGAAGGAGACTCAAGAGATGATCCTCCAAGATTTAGTACGGGCCAAGAAAAAAGTCAAGTAGCAAGTGTATCTCCAGTAATACATACTCCAAAATTGGCAAGGAGTTAGAGAATGCTAACCTCAGTGGAAAACCTAACAAAACTCAACTGCAGCTTTCAATGTTAGCCTGTTTCTCGCTTTAGAATCCAGGGGCTTCAAAGCACTTTCCTGAGATAGGCAGTGATTTCAAATTCTTACACATTTTTGAGTAAGCTGAACTGTGAGAGAATTGAGGAAAAGAGACAAAAATTTAAAAGCTGTTGCTCTATCAACATTTTATTAAAAATATAACCTTTGTTTTATGGTTTCTTTAAAAAGCAATCAAATGAACAAAATATATTTCAATTTTTCCTTAAATAAGATATGAAAAATTTTATGTGTTTTATGTTAAAAACTGATTTGTTTGAAAATTTAATAGGAATGGTGAAAAGACAGATATTAGTTGAAGGGGTGAGTAATTCAGGTTTTAACTCTCTGGCATGTGCATTGTTATGAGGGCATTCTTAAATTGATACTTATCAGTCAATGTTGGCAATTTTTGAATGAGATTCTCTCACAATTTTGCCTTCGTGAATATTCACTATTATTGATATATTCTCAAAGATGGGCATAAAAAGGAAAGGATAGCATAACTGACAGACAAAAAATAATTGAGGCAAAAAATTATCCCCAAGTGTAAAACATTATGAAATGTGGAAAGATTACTAGTAATCAAAGAGTCTGACTTTCTCTTTATGCAAAGATTATTGAAAATCATGAATATGCAAATAAAGATGCTTCTTTATGACAGAGATTAAAGACATACAGTATAGTCATTAGTATTCTTTGTATACATTCAAATACAGCAAGATTGATATGCAAGCAAAATGAATTACAATCAGGAATAGCAGTCTGCTATTATCGTATCACTCAAAATGAGTTTGAAGTAGGCAATATAACATTCAGGGGAACGTAGAAATGTGGCAAGGCATTAGCAAGGGATGGGTAGTTTTCCTTTCTATGAATATGGTTTTACATCATTCATGTTTAAAAAGCTATAGGCAACCAACAAAATAAAATGCAATGGAAATGATATATTGTCATAATTCTTTATGAAACAAAAACAGTTTTACATGAATTTGTATACATTGCGCAAGAATGATCTTTTTAGTTCTTAGAGCCTAAAGATGTATGCTAAACTATTCATAATTCTTGTGGCAGAAAAAAATTATAACTGATTCTCTTTATTATTTTAGCCTAAGAAATCTACCAAATCCAAATAAGATACTCAATTTTTGAAAGCTATTGGAGAACCCACTCTTTTTTTTGGGACAATTGCATTTAAAAAGTTATGCAAATCTACCAGGAAGCATCTATTCAAAAGATTTCAGATTCATGAGATATATATCAACACTGAGATAAAATGTGGTCATGTAATACTTCTTTTCAAAGAATGAACCACAATGGCAACTAAGGCAATGATAAAAATCTATAACTAGGAATGAATAAACTATCTTATTTCTCTATGATTCACTTAGAATTCTGCTTATAATAAATAAATATGGTGCCACTGACATCCAGCTCCTGTGAAATGGCATACTGTAACAAACAAGTTGGTTCACTTAAAGTCAATTGCCAAATACCTTGTTTAAAATTACCAAGACACCATCAGTAAAGCCAATGAATATTTGAGTTATTGCACAGATTAGAGCAGTTGATAAGTCTTTGCTGATCTCTAGTTGGGATTTGGAAAAGTTGAAAGTGCCACATGGAGTGGTGGAGACACAACACGAACTGTATTACTCACCACTGACCCTCTTCTAGAGTTGTCAAAAATAAATGTAGCCTTCCAAGATAATAGCACTTGTGTATGAGCTCAGAAGTTGGTCAATTAAGGAGAAAGAAGGAAAACTATAGAAGTTTTATAAAGCCAAATATATACATATTGAAAAGAAAAAGTGAATTACTAGCACTCAGATTTTTAAATTTTGTATTATCTCCAAAGCAATTTCAAATTCCAGACTGCCCAATCTGGTCAATAGGGTTGATACTCGCCACTAATTTCTTTATATACATTCAAAAATTCAACATATTTCCTTCCTGAATATCACAAATATTCAATACATAGCTTCCTATTTGTATGAAAATGATGATGATGAATGGTAACACAGTTAAAAAGTTGTAATTTTTATGAAATATGTTCTTTAATCTTCACAACAGTAATGAGTTGCACAAAGTCATACCATGCCATGAATCTCAGTTGTTTGGGGAGTAAACTGAGAATAATTACTCACCTAGGCTACATGCCAAGACCACATGACTGGAACCTGGATATTATAGTTCCAAAGTAAGTCTTCTTCAATGGGCTTCACACAGGCTCTCTCTTACTGCCTGATGCTAAAATATACACCTCATCAGTTTAAACTTAGTGGAAAATAAGAAAAATTGAAGTAATGCAGGATATCAGCTAATATTTCCTGGATCATGGTTCAGTTTACAATCCACATAAAAAATGAAGTGTGCGTCTATTTAATAGGAAAGATTCTATTTTTAGGAGGACCATTTGTGAATTGTTTTATTGCATTGATGTTGTTTGAGTTTCATACTAGGAGGAAAAAAATACCAGTCGCCTCCTTACAATGAAATCTGAAATAAAGTTATAAATCATTATAAAATATTAGTTTCAAAAGATTAATGCTAACTAAATATAGTAAATGTGGCTTGAAGAGTCTTAGCTGAGTTTATCCTGTTTTCTCAAGTTTTCCATCATTTACAAAAACAGAATGAAACCTTTTGAGTGTACCAATTTGTCAGGAGAAAGGGTTTGTGAAGAAAAAAATCTAAATAGTAAAGCAATGGCCATCACAATCTCATTAGCGTTTCCTTCAGCAATAAAGTTGGCCACAACACTTGAATTATATACATTTGACAGGTATTTATATTTGTTATTTGTTGTCTCCTACTTCTTTTCTTTAGGGGATATCTCCATGCTGTATGTCTTATCTGAGAGATTTTTATATTAGAGAATATTTGGATGGGCTTTTTATGTTGAGTACCCCTAATTTGAAGATCTGAAATGCTCCTAAATCCCCTCAAAAAAGTTGAGTTATGTTGGCAATCTCAAAACTTTTGGATTTAGGAGAATTTGGATTACAGATTTTTATATTAAGGGTGTTCTGACTGTATTGACTGCCTTAACAATTTTTATTTCTGCCTTAGCTGTCTCCTATCCAACCAGCGCCTCTCCTCACCCCCCTCCGAAGCTGTGAGATGTGCTACCACACAGACAGTTTAGGCAACAGTTTTTTTCTCAGTCCTGATGTTCATGATGCATTTGTAATACTGGTGTGATATAATTTACCACTATTCCTCAATCGAAATCTGGAGGTAGAAGAATTCAAAATATGTATGGTTAAATTGTATCTTCAGCTTTCTGATGAAATGATTCATTCAGTCTTAATATTAAAAGATTTGTACTGTTAATTTAACTCAATTTCTTTTTTTATTTGCTGCCTAAGATTTGTTCTAAAAATAAAAAAAATTACAAAATGTGCTAAAAGTTGTATAAGAAGGAAAGTGTACTGAGTCTTTACTAACACTGGAGTGTTTGTTCCACAGGAATAAATGAGGCTAAAACTTATTCAGTAAAATCTGTAATTAGTGCTTACTTGGATTTAGGCATTATTAAAGAACAACAATTGTCCACTTTAATTTAATTTAATTTTTATTTATTTTATTTTATCCTAAAAATAAAAATATTTATTTTTAATTCTATATTATTTAGAGAAAAGCAAAGTGAATTCTCATTACACAGGAATCTTCAAAAAGTTCTTTAAAAATACATATTAAGAAAAACAGGGATCACTGTTCAGTTAAATGCAAACACCTAAGAATAATTGTGTGTTAATTACAGAGTTCAACCAATAGTATTAAGTAGAACAAAAAAAAAATACTAAAAGGGATAAAGTATTAAGTTGTTCCTTGATAGTCCGGACAAGGGCTAATCAAGTCATTGTTTCTCACAGTGTCCATTTCACTTCAACAAGTTTCCTTTTTGGTGCTCGGTTAGTTGTCACCGATCAGGGAGAACATATGATATTGTCCCTTTGGAACTGGCTTATTTCACTCAGCATGATGTTTTCCAGATTCCTCCATCTTGTTGCAAATGACCGGATTTCATTGTTTTTGACTGCTGTATAGTATTCTATAGAATACATGTCCCATAATTTCTTTATCCAGTCTACTGTTGATGGGCATTTAGGTTGATTTCAGGTCTTAGCTATTGTGAATTGAGCTACAATAAACATTAATGTGCAGACTGCTTTTTTGTTTGCCAATTTAATTTCCTTTGGGTAAATTCCAAGGAGTGGGATGGCTGGGTTGTATGGTAGGGTTATATTCAGGTTTCTGAGGAATCTCCAAACTGACTTCCGTAGTGGCTTTACCCACCAAGTGGGTCAGTGTCCCTTTTTACACTTTGCATTTCTGTGTGGGTGCAAACTGTTGAAACCTTTACTTAATATATACTAAATTGATCTTCTGTATATAAAGATAATTGAAAATGCATCTTGATGTGAATGGAATCGGAGAGGGAGCAGGAGATGGGAGGTTTGCAGATAGAAGGGAAGTTATGAGGGAGAAAAGCCACTGTAATCCATAAGCTGTACTTTAGAAATTTATATTTATTAAATAAAAGTAAAAAAATGCAAAAAAAAAAAAAAAAGAACATGTTCATGGATTCCAAAATACTTTCACTGAAAGTCTTACTAACTTGTTATAACATGACTGCATAAGATCTAGTTTAAGACATTAAAAAGGATAAGGGGCCAGTGCTATGGCATAGCAGATAAAGCCACTGTCTGCTGTGCTGGCAACCCATTTAGGCACTGGTTCGAGTCCCAGCTGTTCCACTTCCATTCCAGCTCTCAGCTAATGTGCCTGGGAAAGCAGTAGAAGACGGCCCAAGTCCTTGGGCCCCTGAACTCACATAGGAGAACTGGAAGAAACTCGAGGCTCCTGGCTTCCAGTGGGCCCAGCTCAAGCCATTGTGGCCATTTGGGGAGTGAACCAAAAGATGGAAGACCTCTGTTTCTCTCTGCCTCTGCCTCTGCCTCTCTGTAACTTGACCTTTCAAATAAATAAATAAACCTTTAAAAAAATAAAAATAAAAAGGATGAGACATCAGTCTGAAAGAGCCTTCATCAGAACAACATGAATCCTTGTAAAATTGAAGCAAGAACAATCATTAATTTATGGTGAAGTTTGAGAGGATGAATAGTGAACTAATTGACTCTTGAAGAACATTTATGAGGACAAAGTCCCAAAACAATCAGCAACTTAGAGAAAGTAACTTGATTTAAAAAGAGGCAAGATGATGCTGAAGTTGAAGCTTGCAATAGCAGACCATCTATGCAGATTGGCAAGGAAAATCATTAATTTTATTCATGCCCTCGCTGAAGAAAACCAACAAGTCACAGCAGAAATAATCACCAGTACTGTAGACCTCTTAATTGGTTTGGTTTATAAAATTCTGATAGAAAATATTTAAGTGGAGCAAACTCTGCTCAGTGGGTGCTAAAATCATTCTGTCCAGACCAGCACAGACAAGAGCAGAACTTTGAGTGGAAATTTTAAATTAGTTGGATGAAGATCTTGGAGAATTTCCTCAACACATTGTAAGTGGAGATGAAACATGACTCTACCATTATGATCTAAACAGAGCACAGCAAAGCCATGACCACCACAGAGTGGTTTGGGTCCAGTCTAAACAAAAGTCGACGAAGCGAAAGCAAAGGGCATCTCACAACAGTTTTTGGGGATGTTCAAGGCATTTTGCTTGTTGACTTTCTGGATGGCAGAAAAGGTAACATCTGCTTATTATGAGGGGTGGTTTGAGAAAGTTAGCCAACACTTCAACAGGAGGGTACCCGGAGGAGATATGCAGAGTTCATCTCCACCTTGGCAATGTCTCACTCATTCTTCTGTGAAGGGAGAGTAGCTTTGTGGGAATTTGGTTGGGAATTCATTATGTGTTATCTTACAGTCCAGATTTAGCTCCTCTGGCTTCTTTTTGTATCCTAATAACCATTTTTTTCAGTGATTAATGTAAAGAAAGTGTGTATCTACGTGGTTAAATTCCCAGGAACTTCAGTTTTTTTTATGGATGAAGTCCTCTCATATGTTTATTATTACTGTTGCTATCTTTAATATTATCAGTATTATCTATTATAACAATTGTGTTCAGTGTAAAGGTTTAGGACAAAATGGACTTCAGTGGACAGTCCAACTTCTTTTACCTCTTAGGTTTTTGGTATATCCAACACTGTTTGAAATAAATGTAACTGCAAACGATTTTCCAGTGTAAAATCTAACGTATAACAATGCTGCATATATTCATATAGATATTTCTTTGAATCTCAGAATTGTATATTTCAGCATTTTCAACTATCCAAGTTTGATTGGTTGAGAAATAGAGTTATTCCTCTGTGGCTGCTCTTTTTCATGTCTTTAATCATGAAGTCTGTGGTGATTCTGTTATTTCCATGGTACTGAGGAGGTAAGAACAGATAATTAACATACAACCTTTATCTTATCATTCCTGGCAATGTTTGTAGCCTCTGTTTCAATTTTTACTTTAATACATTCAACAAAGTAATCGATTGAACCTCTCATCCTGAAAAAATATTCTCTGGTTACAGTCATGGAACTGTATAAAAGAATAAGAACACTACTCATATTCTGAATGATTTTTAAATCCTATAATAATTCTTTCTGGAGTCTTGCTTCTCATCAATGTTGAATACCAGTAGAAGACTAAAAGCCTGTATGTATGGTTGACTTATAAAAGATATATCAGATAATTTAGCTGTATAAAACCTATAAAAAGTTTTTTTTCTGATGCAGTGAATTGTTCGGTCAGAAGTAAAGGGAAGAAATGACCAAAAGTGCATGATGTGGAGATTGCATTCAAAGGCAGGAGGTCATTGCAGAATCAGGAAAGTGCAATTGGTTGGAAAGAAAAGGAATCCAAACTAGCTCTGTGTATGAGCAAATTGAGTCCTGTGACTCCTTAGCAGTGATTCTGTGCTATCTGAACACTTGAACTTTGGATGTGAGAATCAGTTGCATGATTCAGCAACGGACGAGAACAAAGTCAGGCTTGATCTTTCTCTTTGACTTAAAAGGACCCAGCAGATTCCTGGAGAATGAAATGGTTTTATTGTTCATTTGATTGCATTGCTTTTTGTGTCTTACACAACTTAACTCAGTTTGGTAATTGGGTAGTTTATAAACTTACTTGAAACGTATTCATGATTTGCTTTTTGTACTTTCAAAAAATGTACAATTTTTGATGAAATGATAAACCAGTAGTTTGGCTGTGTGTGTGTTTTTGATAGTTTTTTTTTTTTTTTTTTTTTGGACAGGCAGAGTGGACAATGAGAGAGAGAGACAGAGAGAAAGGTCTTCCTTTATCGTTGGTTCACCCTCCAATGGCCGCTGCGGCTGGCGCGCTGTGGCTGGCGAACCACGCTGATCCAATGGCAGGAGCCAGGTGCTTCTCCTGGTCTCCCATGGGGTGCAGGGCCCAAGCATTTGGGTCATCCTCCACTGCACTCCCAGGCCACAGCAGAGAGCTGGCGGTAGTATTTTTAGTTATAAAGTTTTCTAACACGTTTGGCCTTAAGATATTTGAACTTATCACATCACTGATAAACAACAGCAATAAGTAGGAAGCAAGGAAAAGTAATAGAAAGAAATATAGAATCTCTTCATAACAACTCACAAGCTTACTTTGGTATTTTGAGTCAAGCCTGGCAACAAGGTCATAAAGAATATGAAGGGAATGAAACGTTTCTATCATTATTCAAAGGATTTGTATATCAAAAACTTACAAGAGGGCAGGCGCCGTGACTCAACAGGCTAATCCTCCGCCTTGCAGCGCCGGCACACCGGGTAATAATCCCGGTCGGGGCGCCGGATTCTGTCCCGGTTGCTCCTCTTCCAGGCCAGCCCTCTGCTGTGGCCCGGGAGTGCAGTGGAGGATGGCCCAAGTGCTTGGGCCCTGTACCCCATGGGAGACCAGGAAAAGCACCTGGCACCTGGCTCCTGCCATTGGATGAGCGCGGTGCGCCGGCCGCAGCGCGCCAGCCGCGGCGGCCATTGGAGGGTGAATCAACGGCAAAAGGAAGACCTTTCTCTCTGTCTCTCTCTCACTGTCCACTCTGCCTGTCAAAAAAAAAAAAAAAACTTACAAGAGGACATGCTAATGGGCTGGCACACGGGGTTCTAGTCCCGGATTCTGTCCCGGTTGCCCCTCTTCTGGGCCAGCTTTCTGCTGTGGCCAGGGAGTGCAGTGGAGGATGGCCCAAGCGCTTGGGCCCTGCACCCCATGGGAGTCCAGGAGAAGCACCTGGCTCCTGCCTTCAGATCAGCGCAGTGCGCTGGCCACAGCACTCCAGCCGCGGCGGCCATTGGAGGGTGAACCAACGGAAAAAGGAAGACCTTTCTCTCTCTGTCTCTCTCTCTCACTGTCCACTCTGCCTGTTAAAAAAAAAAAAAAAAAGAGGGCATGCTAATGGCATGAAAGTACATGAAATGATTATCAACATCATTGGTTAATATAGAAATGCAAGTTAAAACTAAAATGAGATGATTACTAAGTTCTCAGGATGGCTAAAATTTAAAAAAAAATCCTTTTTTTTCTACATTTTAACAAATTTTTAATATGGAGTGGAATTCATTTAGTTCATATGTACAATTCTAAGAAGATAACAACACTGCCCTCTCTTCCTCTCTCCTTCCCTCAGTTCCCTTCCTTTCATCCTTTTTTTTTTCTTCATTTTTGCAAAACCATAATTTCAATCCACTGTATCACCACAAGGCATAATGCACCACTAACCAAAATATCCAACAGGTGAAAAATAGGAAGGCCAAGCATAAACAAGGACTAAAAACAGCAATTAAATAAAAAATATTAATAATACCAAAATATCATAAGGGGTTTTAATCCTAAAGCAGAAAATAAAACTGAATTAAGAGCTAAGAGTGGTATTTTAGCAACAGGGAGAGTACTCAAGATTATCAAGTATATCACTTTTATGTTTGTTTTATTAAGTTGTATTTCCTAGACTTAAAAATTTATTGTAGTAGATAATATTTTATAAAATCTGCAAAGAAAGAAATCAAGTTCAGTTTTATGATTTTAAAATTATGTTGCTTAAGCAGTTTTATATCTGTAAGAAAGTAAAATTTCTGACATTCAGTGATGAAATTGAGTTTGCTGACACTTGAATTAATATAAAGAAAATCTATACATATGCAAAGTAATTTAAATAACCATTATCAGTGCCTTTTCTCTGACTTTAAAATATAGTCACTTTCTAAGATTAATTGATCTAAAGATTAATTTGATATTTTAAATAGTAATCAATCAAGTATTTAGGGAATTGGGGTGTCAGAAAAAATGTGTTGTTCCATGTTATTAGGTTAAAATATTCTGTTCTCTAGTATGTGGGAGGACTTTGCCTGGGCATTGTAGTTCCTATGAACTTTAGTTATATAGGTAGCACTGATCTGTTTATAAACTTTAGCTTGTGGTCCTTTGGAAAAAAATTCTAACCACTTGTCAAATTCTGTCCTTAACCAATTGTCTTTAGTAAGAAAAACAACTTCCTGGAGTGTTCACCTTCAATTTAATTGCTTGATTAATTGAAACACAGAAGACCCTCATTCCTGTTTACAGTTCTGTGATTTGAGTTCACTGTCAGTCTTCAATCTGTATTTATAGAAAACTAATATCTCAGATGGGCTGATTCAAAGAAACTTTCTGTACAGAGACCAAGGAATTAATACAGTGTGTCAGCTGTATTATTTTCCCTTTTTTTAACTTGCAAAAAGTAAACAAAATTCTCCCAACTCATTTGAAATCTTTATTTAAATTTGTTAAATTCTAGAGATTAATATTTTAGTTAATAGTATTAGTATTGTGTCTTTTCAAATTACCTCTTTTTTTTTTTTTAAATGAATTCCTGACCCAATATTGGAGAAGAAACGATGATCACATGACTAATTCTTGCCAGTCTTGAGTTTGAAAGTTAGGGCTTGTGAGTCCAAATAACAGAATGAATAATTACTCTTAGCTCTCAGTCTATACCCTGAGTCAAGATAACTCATGAAAGAGACCACTGAAATAAATGTGTTGCTATCGGACCAAAGCGTGACACACGATAATAAAAGTATTTTAAAGCCCTCAATGAAAATAGGAGTCAGACTAAAATTAGAAGATGAACCATTCCCAAAAGGTGAATGATATTTAAAAATGAATATAAAAAGAATTATTCAGGCAGAGACTAAAAAATTTAATATACTCAGATAACTAAATATTGGAAAAATAAATGGATGAAGGATGCAGAAAGATCTAAACAGGGTTAAAAGAGGAAAAAAGACTAAAATGATGATTTTAAATAAATTAAATAAGTGAGATTTAGCACAGTATAGGCTGCAAATTAAAAGCTGATAAGGAAGTGAAACTCAATAAGGAACTATAGAAGCACGGAAAAAAAATTTTTTTTAAGATATACTGTAAGAACTACAGATGCAAGGCTTTAACATACATTACTTCATGACTAGTTGGGAGTATTTTTACCTTCCCGTGATTTTATTCAGGAAGTTTTATAGGATCTTTGATTTAATTGAATGACCCATGTGAGATGAACATTTTGATGCTTAAGGTATTATTTTTAAATGAAGGCTAGGTCACAGATCCATAACAGGTCAATAACCCAATCCTAAGTCTTGTTTTTAAGGTCCCAGTTGTCAACACAACTCAATTGATTTACCCATTAGCCATGGTCCTATATAACTTTCAGAAAAAAAGTCTCTATATAATTATTTCTCATCATTTCTTGGGGCTAAAGAAAATGGCAAAGGTGGTATAGCAGCCTCTTAGAAGTAATCCATGTATTGATTATTCATTAATTTTTTTAGTGCCTATTACCTCCCAAATATTTCAGAGGACACTGTACTGTGAAATCCACAGATACAGAGCAAGTGACGGTCATTTTGAACAGAGCAATATCACACAAAATGCAACGGAGAAAAATAGCTGCCATAAAATCTGAGGTTTATTATCCTTCCAGTCACGGAACTTGTATTTGCCTATGCTGGCAATCAGGAACAAAAAGGTAATGCGAGTGGTTTCAGACATTCCATTTAATAACTAGAAAAATTTGCTCTAGAATTTACCTAAAGGAGGAATAATTCTAGGTTGTTTTTTTCAACCACATAAATGAATAAAAAAAACCATTGTTTAATGTTTCTAATCACATTTTTAGGAAGAGTAAAGAAGAAAGTCTTCCCTTCCAAGATTATTGTTCTTGTTGAAGATGTATTTATTATTCTACATCATTTCATAGCCAGTTAAATCTTTTTCTGCCTTCACGTGGCCTTTAATAGTGTGCAAGATGAGATGCCTTGATGGCCATGGGCTGCTGGCACTAATCACTAATTGTGCAGATGCCCAATCCCCTTCAGGACTTCCTGAAGACAAACAGCTGAGGACAACAGCCCAGACGCTGAACTCCAGCTGCTCCATGGGTGAATTTCTGACAGCCTCTTACAGCCTAGCACACGAGCAAGTCACTCCAGTGCCCTCGTCACAGAATGCTCTGACTTCAGGGACTGGTCCCTTGACAGCCAGTCTGCTTCCAGACTCTCATACTGCTTGCCACGCCCGCCCACATCCCTCCGTCCTGTGAATGGGCTCATCACTTTATCAGGAGGGCAACCTCTTCTCTGCATGGAAGGTGGAGTTTCTGTATTACAGAATTCTGGGTTTGTTGTCTCTTCTCTAATGCTCTTGGGACTATGGCTCATGCCACCATGGCCTGTTACATACTTACACAGCTCCTCCAACTAACATCAGATCACTATAATTTTACATGCAAGTCTTCCTCACTAAATATTTGGTAGTCCAATGACTGATTTGAAGTGGGAACAAATATTTGCAGTGAATTGGTAAAGATGTGTAAAATGTGCCAGAGTTGGTACTCAAACACTTCAGTTTTCTAATAATTATTTATTTCAATGTTGCATATGGACCTTTAAAGAGGCGCCCCATCAAGCTTATTTTTTACATTAAAATGTTATATATGAACATCTATATAACTTTCACTACTGTTAACACAATTGGTTTACGTGTTGAATGGAAGAGAATCAAACATGGAAATGTTAATAGGTAAATATCACAAATAGAAAATAAATAAAATAGGATAAAATATGACAGGTAAAACGTTAAAAGACAAGAATATAGTATTCAATGTGAGTGTTTTGCCCTTTGTAGAACATCAAATGAGTTAATTTGATTAGAAAAAGCATGAAAACAGATGTCCTAAAAAGCAAGAACATGTCCTGAAAAGCTCACTGGGATGAAAAGCACCCAGTTGTTGCTGAAAATTGTTCATACACCTCCCCAGCAACATACAGCAGAGTGCTTGTGTCAGTTTCCAATCCTTTGTTTTGATGATGAGAGCCATATTCAACTAACGTACTCTCCAATAAAGTATTTGGCAATGGAGATACTTTAATACAAAAGGGTTGGGCCCAGCGCTGTGGCATGGTGGGTAAAGCTGCTGCCTGCAGTGATGGCATCCCATGTGGGTGTCGGTTCCAGCTCCACTTCTGATCTAGCGCTCTGCTATAGCTTGGCACAGCGGTAGACAATGGCCCAGGTCCTTGGGCCCCTGCACCCAGGTTGGAGACCTGTAAGAAGCTCCGGGATCCTGGCTTTGCATTGGCCCAGCTCTGACCTTTGTGGCCAATGGAGGAGTGAACCAGCTGATGGAAGACCTCTCTGTCTCTGCCTCTCCTTCTCTCTGTATAACTCTGACTTTCAAATAAATAAATAAATCTTTAAAAAAATACAAAGATGTTCAAATGGAACATTTGACCAAATTACTGAAGATCAATAAATATACACAGGAGTCCGAAGACCAATGTTAAGGTTTCTGCAACTAATTCTTATATAAGATCTGAACATCTAACTAGTTGTGTAAAATGTAAATAAATAACCAGTGGCATAAGCCTGACTGTCTAACAGTGCAGTCTACAATAAGATTTTATGATTTATACCCCTTGTTTTCTGCTCTTCCCTACTTCCCTCTCCAGATTTCTGTCTGGGCTCCTGTGCTTGGATCTTATTAACTCCCTTTTCTTTGTTATCTGTAATTATAGAGCTGTCAATCTCAAAACCCACAAAAGAGGGAAATTTGAAAACATTCTGGATTTGTATTATACTATTGAATGCACTGTGGATTTTTTCATATAGCTGGAAGGAGACAGCTTTAAATGAACTTTTTACAGGGAAAAATAGGTGAGTGTTTAACAGGGGAAAAAAAGGACTTGACAGATATATAATTATGTTAGTGTCTCCGTTTTGTGTCTTTCTTCCCACTGTCAGCTGCCTTCTCTCTTGCCAACATAGCCCCGAAAGCTGCTTCCTTCAGTGTGCTTTCATTACATGGACAAAGCAGACTGAATTGGCATCTGCTTGGGCTTTCGTCCTCAGGTGAATCCTGCAGAGCTGAGGTTCAGGGGCTAAAGGATTGAAACCTTCAGAATCCTAAAGGACTTGAGCCAGTGCAAGAGCAATAGACTCAAAAGGTAAATGGAAGAACTACTCTGTAACTGCCAGTTTTCAACATAAAAACTATTAGTATGGGTAAACATTAGAACAACCACTCTCCCCCAGTCAACCAAATATTTTCAATTAGAAAGGAGTCAAGAAATGTATGTAAGTGAATGGCCAGAAGTGACTTTTACTTTATATGCATATCAACACCCGTGTAATCTTATCAGCATCTAGAATAATACTAATTCAGGGGAATCAAACAAAGAGAAGCAAATGATGCTATAGCAAAAATATCTTGCAAAATAAAATGGAAAATATAGGAGAAAAAATCAGCTGACATTTTGTGAAGTATGATCTTGAACCTCTTTGTATGGGAGCTGTTTCTTCAATTTGCATCTACACAGCGATGTCATTAAAATCCAATAGGTCTCATAAAATACACACTTTTCAAACATTAGGAAAATGTCATTTATTTCAGGAAAATATCCAAGTGCATACATTGATCTCTCAATGTCAAAAATATGTTTATTCTTCACTTTAAATTCATAAATCATGATGACCAAAGTAAAACACAACTTGCTATATATGAAAGTATTTATTTTTAAAATTAAGTTATTTAAAAATGTATATGTAAATACAAGTACACAAAATCAATCCTACATAATACTAAACTATGGCAATTATAATGAAATCATGCTATTAGAATTATTAGAAACTATATTTTGCAATCATTTCATAAAATAGAAAAGGAGATTGACCAGAGGGTTTCTTTAGATACATTATCATCTTTATTTAAAGAATTCATACCTGGTAGTATCCTTTGACATTTCTCATGCATCTTATGAATATGTATTGATATAAATCCAGATGAGATTACTTCCATAAAATCCTGTCTAGTGGATTGCTGAATGGGCTTTGCTAATATATTGGCTGAAATTGGCTGAATGTTTCCCTATTAGTGGAATGTCTAACATAGTATATCTTGACACATCATTTAATTTACTATAATGGCTGCAACTATGAAATTTTTGTCTAAAATCAAAAGGAGATGATCTGATTCTGTTAGCATGTGGATTGGAACATTATCAGCTGTCCTGGATGCAGAAGAGCTGAATCCTCTGGAATCTGGGCTTTAGTTTAATTAAACACAGACCATTTCTTTCCTAGGAATGTGGGCCATTTAATCTGTCCCATCCACTTTGAAAGGTTGCTGACTTCCTTCTGTTTCTATATTCTAATTATTTTTACAGTATACAAGGTAGGTTTTAAAATTAAAAATTCCTTGTTTCTTCTATCTCTAATAGAATCACATTTTTATGACATAGAAAGTATCATATAACAATGGAATAAATGGAATAAATGGAATAAATGGAATAAATGTCACATTTAGCAAAGAAAAAAATATGAGAGGCAATTCATATAAACCTCTTTTTCTCTCCCCCAAAATGCAAATTAGCTTAATATTTGGTGGCAACTAACGAATGATAGTAAATGATTCATGACTGCTGCTCTGGTGATAACGTTGAAGCATCTTTTTTTTTCTGTGAAGAATAGCTCAATCAATCAAGCCATCAACAAATATCTGTGATTCATAAAACTCTATTTATCTCTTCTAACTTTTATTGTATAAGTAAGACGCAGTATTAGGTACTTGAATGGTTTCAAGGTTCTTTTTTTTAAAGGCACAATCAGGAAAACTAAGGACTTACTTTCAAGATCCATATGGTAATTATAGCTGGAGTCATTTAAATTATTCTTAGAAAATTATTAGTTCCATGCTACTCTCTTCACTTTCAGTGGATGCTTCCCTGCTCCTGGCCTTTGGACTCAGTATGTAAGCTGCCTTGGAAAATGGAAGTTTAGCATTCATGATGCAAACAGGGACTCTGCATACTTATTGTTTGGTTGTGTATGTGCTCTTTTGCCTCTTCTAGACACTATCTGAAGAATATGCTCTGGCCAACCCACTTGCCCAAGGAAGATGACTGACCAAGGAGCAGTGCGAGCAAGCCAACTCACAGACTTGCAGCTTGGTCCTAAGCTGCACAGAGACTAGATCTGGCAAACAACATTCACGTCACAGACAAGTTAGCAAACCCCGCTGCGGTTAGCAGAACCCCTTCAGATAAATCTCAGATGCACAGGAAATAAGAAACACTTCTCGCATGCCATATTTTATTGCTTGTTACCCAGAAACAGGCTGAGATACATGCAAACATTTATTTATTGATCCCTTACTATGTGCTAGATACATTCAAGGCCCTAACTTTATCAGCTTATTGAATCCCCACTAGAGTTCTATGTGACTGTTAATATCAGCCTCCCCCATTTTACTGCAGACAAGATTCAGGAACAGAGAGAGTAGGAATTTGCTCAAGATGGCAACGCCAGTGAGTGCTGGAGGAGGATTTGACAGTCTTGCTGTAGTTCTACAGCCATTCAGTAACTGGCTTTCAATAAATTTGTTACACACTCAACCAAAGCCAATATGGAACAGGTGATAGGTATAATCTACACAGGTGTTAACAAACAAACAGGAAAATGATTTTTAAGTTCAATACTCAGGAACTTAAATTAGGAGAGAAGCAAATAAATATACTCTTGGCAAATTGCTCCGAATCGGGCAGCTGCACCACTGGTCAACTACAATCATAGGTGATCAGCTAATTGTCCAAAAGTACTCAACAATGAGAATTCCAGGGATGCAGAAATGTAAACATTGTGGTTTTCTCCTACCCTACCTCTTACTGAGTCTATTCTAAGAAAGAAGAAACCATCAAGCTGGTTGGTCAGAATTCAGGGCGATTTGGGCAATTGTTGTTGCTGAAATGTTTTGCCCATTCTAAAAGGTAAAGTGTCCGATCCACTGTACCAGGTAGCTTTTCACCACCACAAGGAAATACCTAAAATTAGCTCCTCTCGAGGAAAGAGGTTTATTTTGGGCTAGGTTTTGGAGGTTCACAATCCAAAGTGTAGTGGGCAGCTCGCTCGCGCGTGCGCTCTCTCTCTCCATTTTTCAAATCAATCAGTCTTTTAAAATTAAAGAAAAAATACTTTTCAGTATACTGAAAAAATACTTTTTTCCTTAAGCCAATCTGATGCTCCAGAAAAAAATGTTTACTGATGCCTGTGCAAAAAAAAAAAAAAAAAAAAAGTGGAAATTCATCCTGATACAAAATCATTCATGAATTTAAGAGGCACAGAAAACAGAAACTTCTGAAGACTGCACAGTGGGCTCTAGGGGTCTCAGTCAAAATCCTTTGCTCTAAGCTCTCCTACCAAATTATGCAGAGATTTCTTTTAATGTGTATTTTTACCATATCCTTCCTGTATTTCAAGCACCCATCAGCAAATGTCAATCTTCAAGGTAAAACCCTGATTCTTTAGTTTGAGATTAAAAGGCCTTTTATCATTTAATACCCCCTCTTTGTTTAAATGTTTATTTATTTATTTTCACCTATTTTCAAGGCAGAGTGACAGAGACAGAGAAAGATCTTCCGTCTTCTGGTTCACAAATGCTTGCAATAGCCAAGGGTTGGTACAGGCCAAAGCCAGCAGCCTGGAACTCTCTCTGGTTCCCTGACATGGGTGGAAGGGGCTCAAATCTTTGGGGCATTATCTTCTGTTTCTTAGGATGCATTGGCAAGAAGTTAGATTGAAAGCAGAGTACTTGGGGCCAATGCTGTGGCTTAGCTGGTTAAGTTGCGACCTGCAGTGCAGATATCCCATATGGGCACTGGTTCAATTCTCAGCTGCTCCACTTCTGATCCAGCTCCCTGCTAATGTACATGGGAAAGCAGTGGAAGATGGTCCAAGTTACTGGGCCCCTGCATCCATGTGGGAAATCCAGATGAAGCTCCTGACTCCTTGCTTTGAATCGACTCAGGCCATTGTGGCCATTTGGGGAGAGAACCAGTGAATGGAAGTGCTCTCTCTCTCTCTCTATCTCTTTCTCACCTTCTTTGTCTCTCTCCCCCTCTTTCTCCTTCTCTATCTCTGTAAGTCTGTCTTCCATATAAATAAATATACCTTAAAAAAGAATGCTGAGGACCTGGGACTTGAACCAGCACTTAAGTATGGGATGGGATGGGAGCATCCCAACTGATAGCTTAACTCCCTGAGCGACAATGTCTGAGCACACTCTATTTCTTCATTTGGCATTTTGCGAAAAAAAAAATCTATTTACATCTTTTAAATCTTCCCAGTCGTAAGCTGCATTTCTATCCTGTTCGTCAATCTTCCCCTCTTGCCACCTGACTTCTCCTGCAGAACTCCTGCCCTAGTTCTACCCCTTTCTTTCCTACATTCTCTCTTAGTGAACCCATCCCCTTCATATAAGTGCCCCATGGATAGTTTGTTAACCAGAATCATATCACTTGTTTCAGCAATACCCATTGTCTACTGCACTGCCTGGCAATGAATGAGTCCTCCATGAAAGTTCCTATAAAGAAGAGAGTGAGAATTAGAGAAAGTAAGAAAGAGAATGAGCACAAACACAGAGTTTGGGAGGGAAGGGAGAGAGGAGAAGGATTGGAGGAAAGTAGATGCAACACAATTGGGTTGAAATAGAGACCTTAGATGGTTCATTCCCCACATGACTACATCATTCACGTTTGGGCCAAGTTGAAACCAGGAGTCAGGAAAATTCAGTCTGAGTTTCCCATGTGGAAGGCAGGGAACCGACTACTGGAGCCATCCCCTGCTGCCTCCCAGAGTGTGCCTTAGCACGAAGCTGGATCGGAAGCAGAGGAGCCAAGACTCAAACAAGGCACTACCATATGTGACGCGGATGTTTCAAGCAATTTTCTTAACAGACATACCAAACGTCTGTCCCCCAAGGGTATTGCTTATTAAAATGAAGTTAAAATATATGAAGTGCATCCCAAGAGGATATCACACTGGTAATAGCCTCTTGGTATGGTCACATAGTTTTTACAACAGCTTTCTCTGCTGAAGTGCATAGCAGAATTAGCGACAGCCAGGACCTGAGATAACTTACACACCATCATAGGTGGGAAGTGACGTGCTCAGGCCTCTCTGGGTGAGCACGCCCTTTCCGTCCCACTGTTTCAGCAAAAGTGAACTCAACGAAATTAGTCTTTTGATAATTTACACAATTTTCACATAGATTAAAGGAACTATAGTTACAAAAATCTTGAAATACATATAGAATTGAATGATGCTTTTCCGAATATGTTGATTTTTTGTCTTTCCAAATGAATGAACTCACCTGAAAGGAGGTGGCTTCTGAGCAGATAAATCTACAGGTGTGTCCAGTTTTCCCTCCTGCATACACAGGGTTAGGTCCAGGCCTAGTAAATTGCACCTAGCTTCTAGTCCAGATGATTTTGCCTTTGGCTGACAATGAAAATCAAGTTCAAGTCAGCACTAATAGCAAATGGAAGGATAGGCAGCCTGTTGATTTCCATTTCTTTTCTTGAAAAGGTCAATATAAAGAAAGATTTTCTCACTCTATTTATTAATAATTCACAGAGAATAGAGGCCCAGTGACACATCACAGTTGCCAAAGTATAGGGACAGAAGCACCCAGAATAAGCTTCTGCAATCCTAAGTGACTGGGGTGTTTCTGATTTTACAGGGATGCAGATGGGGGATGTTGCTCAGTGCAGACCCAACTGCACCTCACTGGCCTCATGCTCATGCTCTGCTATCTGTCCTCCAGTTGCCTGGGGCCTCTTTCCCTTATTTGGAACCCACTCGACATGCGGTGTGGGACCAGGTCAGGTTGATGAGAGAGTGGATGGATGTGTTCTCCCCCTGGCAAAGATAGCAGAAACTGACAACTTGTCCTCTGAATTCTGATTTATAAGCCAGAGGGTAATTACTTTTGCAGCTGTTTTTGCTCTTTGCTGAAAAGTGTTTACTTCTCAAATGCCCACTTCCAAAACATGTAGCAGTATCCATCCAGCACAATGGATGTCTTTCTCTGCAATCACTTCTCTGTTCATATTTTGCATATAAGCTCCTGGTGGTTATACTTAAATTTCGTTTCTTCTTAGAATCTTATTTAATTGAGGGGACTGACATTCTGTCATAATGAATTAAGCCATTGCCTGCAATGCCACCATCCCATATGGGCACCATTTTAAGTCCTGACTGTGGCAGCTCCCTGCTAATACGCCTGGGAAGGCAGAAGAAGATGTTCCAATTCCTTAGGTCCCTGCACCTATATGAGAGGTCCAGTTGAAGCTTCTGACTCCTAGCTTCAGCCTGGCCCATTCCTGGGCCATTGTGGCCATTTAGGGAAAGAACCAGCAGATCCTCTCCTCGCCTGTTTCTCTCTCTGTAACTCTGCCTTTCAAATGAATACTATAAGTCTTTAAAAACCAAAAGAATTTTATTTGTTTGATAGGTAGATGGTCATAGGGAGTGAGACAGAGAGACAAGAATCCCTACCTGCTGGTTAACTTCCCATATGCCTGCAACTGTCAAGCTGGGTTGATGTTAGAACCAGGACCTGGAAACTCTAAGTCTCTCACGTGGGTGGCAGGGATCCAACTAAGTGAGCTACCATCACTATCTCTCTTGCTCTGCATAAGCAGAAGAGTAGAATCAGGAAAAAGAGCAGGCATTGAACACAGTTACTCTAATATGGGATGTGGGCATTTCACATGTCAGGCTAAATGCCTACTTCTTAATTACATTTTTTAATTCTTGATCTTATCCAAATACTAAACACAGCCTTGAATTCTGAGTTTCTCTGGATCATGAAAAGCCATCATGTATAGGAATTCAATGGACAGCTTGTGATTTGATTGTTGTTTTTAGCCTTTGTTTACACTCTTGTGGAACTGTGGTCTTTCTACTTTCTACTTATTGAATATTATGGTTAGTAATGCATTACACCTGTGATTATAGAGTGGACTGAAATTATGCTTTTTCAAAAATTAAGCAAAAAAAAAAAATAAGAGAAAGGAAGGAAGGAAGGGGATGGGAGAAGGAAGTATGGTTATCTTAGAATTGTACCTATGGCACACATGAAATATGTTCCCTTTATATTAATGATTTTTTTTAAAAAATATATCAGTCCAGTCACCTTATACTTCTCTGACAAAATCAAAGAAAGAATTATTATAGGAGCCGGAGCTGTGGAGTAGCAGGTTAATGCCCTGGTCTGAGGCGCTGGCATCCCATATGGACGCCAGTGGAGACCCAGCTGCTCCATTTCCAATCCTGCTCTCTGCCATGGCCTGGGAAAGCAGTAGAAGATGGCCCAAGTGCTTGGGCCCCTGCATCCGTGTGGGAGACCTGGAAGAATCTCCTGTCTCCTGGCTTTGGATCAGCAGCCCCAGCCATTGCGGCCAATTGGGGGGGAGGGGGTGAACCAGCAGATGGAGGATCTCTCTCTCTCTCTCTCTGTGTAACTCTGACTTTCAAATAAATAAATAAATCTTTAAAAAAGAATTATTATGAACAGCAAACATACTCCTGAATGCTGTTAAATGGACTCTTTGTTGTTGCTGTTGTTAATTGTGATGTGCATAAAGAAATGGTAACACTAGCAACATCTTAACAAGAGATCTGCTAGTTGTGATATATCAACTGATTTGTTAGGCTTAGCTGTCAGATTTAAATCCCTTAGCTGAATCTCTCTTGGCTAGTGCATTTACGACCTTTGTCAAGTATTGGACGGGTCAGCAACATGCTCAGGTTTAATCCTCTTTATTTTGCTTAAGAGGATCTTAGACATAGTTCTCAAATGTTGGTGAGTTTCAGATTCACCTGCGTCCTTGTTAAGATATAGGCTGCTGGACCCGGGCCCTAGTGTTTTGATTCAGTAAGCCTGATGGGGCCTGTGCTGTGGCAGAGCAGGTAAAGCCACTGCCTGCAGTGCTGTCTTCCCCCTATGGGCACCAATTTGAGTCCCTGTTGCTCCGCTTCCAATCCAGCTCTCTGCTATGACTGGAAAAGCAGTAGAAGATGGCCCAAGTTGCACCTGCATGGGAGACCAAAAAGACACTCTTGGCCCTGGCTTTGAATAAGCAGAGCTCCGTCCATTCCATTTAATTGGGGAGTGAACCAGCAGATGGAAGACCTCTCTCTCTCTCTCTCTGTGTGTGTGTGTGTGTGTGTGTCTGCCTCTCTTTCTCTCTATGTAACTCTGACTCTCAAGTAAATAAATAAATCTTTAAAAAAAATAAAGAATCTTTCTTCTCCCTCTTTTTTTTTTTTTTTTAAAGAATTAATTCCGGCTGGTGCTGTGGCTCACTAGGTTAATCCTCCGCCTGAGGCACCAGCATCCCATTTCGGCGCCAGATTCTGTCCCCGTTGCTCCTCTTCCAGTCCAGCTCTCTGCTGTGGCCCATGAGGGCAGTGGAGGATGGCCCAAGTGCTTGCGCCTCTGCAGCCCCATGGAAGATGGGAAAGAAGCACCTGTCTCCTGGCTTCGGTGTGGCGGCCATTTGGGTAGTGAATCAATGGAAGGAAGACCTTTCTCTGTCTCTCTCTCTCACTGTCTATAACTCTACCTGTCAAACAACAACAACAACAAAAAAGAATTAAATCCAAGGAATTGACCTCTTGCTTTTTACTGTTTATTTACTTCAGTATAGTTTACCTGAAGTTGTGTGTATTTAAGGTGGTCAGGATGTTTTGATATACAAAGGGAATGGATTATTTCATTCATGTTAATTACCATATCCATCTGTTGACAGAGCCACCCTCTTTTCAAAACTCAACATCTTCTCTTTCAGCAGATTTCGAGTACACATACAGATTACTAGCCGTAGTCCACAGGTTGCATGATAGATCTCCATTGCTTTCTCACGCTACATGACTGAAGCTTTGCACCCCATGACCAACACTGTTTCCCTCACCTTTGGAAACTCCCACTCCTTTCTCTGCTTCTAGGAATTAACATTCTTAAGATTCCACATAATAATAATAATAATAATTTTTCTGTCTATGTAAGGTTTACTTCAATTAGTATAATGTCTTCTAGGTTCATTTATGTTGCCGAAAATGGAAGAATTTACTTTTAAGGCTGAATAATATTCCATCTCATGAATACACTACTACATTTTATTCATCCATTCGTGTAGTGATGGACACTTACATGGCCTCCAGCACTTGGTTAATGTGACTATTGCTGCTGGTTCTTGGACCATTCTGGGAGAATCACGGGCCTAACTGGTTGGCCCAAAGAACAAAGTGAGAACAGAAATGTATACCTCTTCGCTTCTAAAGCAATGTTTGTCATTATGTGAACATTCATTGTTAAGGAAACATTAATTCCAAGAAAAATAATAATAAGTTAAAATGTTTCCTCATCTCTATCCCATTTGAGAAACTAAAAGGAGAGATTGGTTTCAGCAGTATTGACATTAGGTTTCATAAAACCTGAAATGCCTCCAAGAAGAAAGAAAGATGGAGAAAAGGGAGGAGGATCCTTCTTCCCACAAATTCAACAATGACCATCACTTTCCCCCTTAGAAAGAATTGAAATTTATGTTAGAGCATCTTTTTACTATACTAGAAACTACAAACCGAACAGCCCCACATTAGTATAATTAATATAAACTATATTGCAGATTTTACTTTCTAAGGATTTTTTTCCTAGACAAGCAGAAGAATTTGCATCAAATAACAGGTAAGCAGCCATGTCTAATATTTTCCAATTAGTCTTCTGTCTGAAGCCCAGCCTAGGTCTCTTTATCTCCAAATTGCAGGCCTTTCACCTTGTATCTGCTGAGCTCAGCAAGTCTCCGGCACTGTATGATATGTAATCTCACTCCACACAGCTGCTGATCCCGTGGGAACCTGGGATAGCAGTGAGGGTAGCTGTACTTTCATGTGGGGAGGAGCCACAAGCTGTGGTCTATTCATTTCTCTTAAGGCTCAGCTCCTTTCAACATATCTCTGCCTCCAACTCCAAACTCCACCAAAAATAGTAGGTGTCAACCAATGAAGGAGAAGAAGAATAAAGCCTATTTATTTTATAATCTTCAAATTGTATAATTCAGGAAATTAACCCCCAGTTTTGGGTTTTATAGTCCATTCTTTATAAGCAAATTATAAATAGACTTATTAAGTTTAACAAACAATATAAAAGATGGATGTCAAAAAATAATTGAAAATTTTTGAAAAAAATCACCATAGATTTAGATGTACAATTGCTCTTGAAATGTCATCTATATTCCTACTGTTGCAATGTAACACATGGGGGATTATGAGCAATGGTAGATAAATTTTTTAAGCCACAAATATATTTTAAGAACCTGTCTATGCAAAAGTAAAATTCGTGTTTTCACAATATGTGGCCATATATTGATGCTTCATATTCCTTCTTTCTGGCTGCATCATTAATATTCATCTTAATTTCCCCTTCATTTCCGCTCTGGCATGGCAGACGTCCTTATAACTCAGGTTGCATTATTGCCACTAAATCTTTGTACAACATTTCTCATGTTCCTGGAATGTTCTCTTTCTCTGTTCTTATCTGTTTATATCCTTCCAGTATTTCAAAGTATTTCTAAAATCTGCCTGTTTTGTATCACTTTCCTTATTGGCTTTTGTTACAGATTTTGAAACACCCTGCTCTGTACAATCACAGAATCTATCTCTCCACCCATCTATCTGTCTATCTATATCAAAATCTAGCACTGAAGTATTGAGCTCCTTGCTTTCGCCTTGAATTTTAGGTATGAAATTCTTTGGTCTAGCTGGGATACATGGTAGCTGTCAGAAGAAGTTAACTATGGGGAGTCTGTGCTGTGGTGTAAGAAGCTCCTGGCTCCTGGCTTCAGACCAGCACAGCTCCAGCCGTTGCAGCCAATTGCAGAGTGAATCAGTAGATGGATATATATATATATATATATATATATATATATATATATATATGCTTTGCCTTCTCTCTCTGTGTAACTCTGACTCTCAAATAAATGAATGAATCTTTGAAAAAAAGAAGTTAATTATGGGTAGTATTCACTTTAGGATAAATTTGAGATGTTTGAATATTTATTTGTTTATTTCAAAGGCAGAGATACAAAGAGAGAGAGAGAAATCTCTTCTACCTGCTGGTTTACTCCTCAAATGGCCGCAACAGCCAGGACTGGGCCAGGCCAAAGCCAGGAGCCAGGAGCTTCATCTGGGTCTCCCACATGGGTGAAGGGGCCCAAGTATTTGGGCCATCTTTTGCTGCTTTCCCATGTACATTAGCAAGGAGCTGAAATGGAAGTGAAGTAGCCAGGACATGAACCGGCACCAATATGAGACGCTGGCACTGCAGTCGGAGGTTTAGCCTTCTACACCACAGTGCCTGCCCCCAATAACTTTGATCTTCCTAAAAAAATCAATATGTCTGTCTTCAAAATGGTAGTCCATAATCATACACAGTGGTTGCTGCCTAGGATTTAAAAGCACAAGCTTTGAATTTGGGTGCCCGAGTTTGTGTTCCAATTCTAATCCTGAGATCTAGCAAGTCAGGTTTTTTACCTCATGATCTTCATATAGAATATGGGAATGATAATAATAGTACCTACCTCTTAGGGTTGTTGAGGTTATTAAGCAAATTAATAAAGCAATTAGAACAATGCCAAATCCATGCAGGTATCCAACAAATGTAATTAACATGATTACTATTCTTGCATAGCTCTTTATCATGAAGGTAGTTAAATAACAGGAACAAAATTGTAATATTATTACAGTACAGTGTTCAATCCAGATTTGCAAAGCTGAGGTAAGATATAATAGTAAATGTAAACACAACATCTTCATTGAGTTTCTTTCCTTCCTCCCTCCCTCTCTCCCTCCCTTCCTTCCTTCCTTCCTCCCTTCCTTCCTTTTTTCCTCCCTCCCTCCCTCCCTCCCTCCCTTCTCTCTCTCTCTCTCTCTCTCTCTCCTCTCTCTCTCTCTCCCTCTCTCAAAGTATTTTAAAATTGAATAAGCATGGTCTCCATTTTCCTAGCTAAATTAAGCATACAATGAAAGACCACGAACCTTTTAATAATGGATATAACATCTACAGAACTCACCCAATTACATTAGGAAGAGAGAGGGAAAGGATTTCAACTAATTTGAGGGCAATGCAAGGTCTTCAGTACATGACGGATTATTGCTTCTTTTATTCCCTAAGTAAATGTTATAGGAAAGTATATCATAGAAAAGGAAAAACGGAGGCCTGAATTAATAGGGTAGCATGAAGTAACAATCACACAGTGAATGAAAGAACTGAGACAGAGAGAACCTAGGCTGAACTTGAACTCAAAATAACCAAGAAACTTGCAAGAACCAACCTCTGATGTCACAGTCCCCATGATCTAAAGACCTCCCACACCTTGCTTGCCCCACCTCCTTGCTGTCTCAATTACACCGAATCTCTACCCTTAATCTATCATCCATTAAGACATGAAAGTTTAACCATCTCAAGAGTGTTTTGGAAATAAGTCCTACTATACCTGTGTTGCTTCAATGACATCAGCATTTTCCAAAATTGCAACTCACCTCATCTCTTTCATGAAGCTTTTCTTAAGATACCTTCATCCATCTTGGTTGGCTCTCTCGTTTCCAGGCTCCTGTACCCACTGTACTAGAGATCATTGAAAACACAATTTCCCCTTGTTTTGTCACCAGCAACTAAAGTGCAACTGCTTGTCAATCTGTGATGAATAGTCTATGCGCAACAAAAAAAATTGAAATTACTAAATGAATGAGTGGGCAAGATGGCGGAATAGGAAGGGAGCACACCGATAGTCTGGGGAGAGACAGTTTAATAAAAGTGGAGATACTGCAGGTTCAAGGAAGAGTAGGGGAAGAAACAGCAGAGGAAACCCTTCCGGAACTGGAGATTCACAGTGGACCTGCGTGGAGAGCGTGGGAGCCCGCAGTTTGGGACACCAGCAGCAGATTCAACACACCAGCGCTGGAACGCGAGGTGAGCCGAAACTCGATAGCCCGAAATACCAGCAGAGAAGCGGAAAGAGGAGCCTAGAGTGAACAAGGCTTGAAACCCTGCGGGGAAAAGTTCACCAGGCTAACTAGAAGAGAGAGAGAGAGAGGGGGAAAAAAAAAAAGTGACCCATACGGACACGAGTTTCTCTCTCTCCGCTCACCTCTCAAAGGTGAGCAAGACAAAGAGCAGGCGCCATTTTGGAATACGTCATAAGCAGGGCGACCTCGGGTCGGCACCGGCCCCGAGCCTAGCAGAAAAACCTGACTCTGGGCGGGAGGGGTGAAATAACAGGAGATTACAACCTAATGAATGTGTGGTGCTAATGAACTGAGACTGTGAAAAGAGAGACGGTGGGGGAGAGAACTCACAGAAATCACGAATTCATGTGAGTACTCTCCAGAGACGCTACAGTTCAGTAGCCTTGGCAGCCCAGTGGGAGACTACAGGAGAATCTGAGCCCACACAAAGGGCCGCAAAGATTCCTTCTCTGGTCCTTGGGAAAGAGCTTCCGATCTCTGGCTCCCGTGGGTATATCATTCGCCTGCTAACCACCCCCAATTCCATTCAGCTGTGTGGAATTACTTCCCTTTTGAACCAAAAAAAAAAGTAACAGAGAGAGATTTACCACGCCTAACCTGGGAGTGTCTCCTTTGACACACCCTCAACCCTGAGGAACCAAACAGAGCTCTCAGGCCACACCCATCTCAAGCCTCTAAGGCTCCATCAAAAGCAGACAGTCCACTTAATCTAGAGTCATAGAATAACAAGAAAAAAAAACACCACAGTGAAGAAACCAATATGCCAAACAACAAACGCAAAAACCGAGGTAATAAGAACAAGGAAGACACTATGGCATCCCCAAATGAAAAAGACACCCCAATTCAAGATTACGAAGATGATGAGATAGAAGAAATGCAAGAAGCAGATCTCAAAAAATTGATAAGAACACTAAGAAGTACTCAAAAGCAAATTCTTGAACTACAGAAATCCTTAATGGACAAGGTAGAAAATCTCTCTCGTGAAAATGAAATATTAAGGAGAAATCAAGCTGAAATGAAACAACTAGTAGAACATGAAACTGTGATAGTGACGAGAAATCATAATGAAGTGAAGAATTCAATAGATCTAATGAAAAACACATTAGAGAGCCTTACAAACAGAATGGGTGAGGCAGAAGAGAGAATATCGGACTTAGAAGACAGAGCACAGGAAACTATACAGTCAAACCAAAGAAAAGAAGAGGAAATTAGAAATCTAAAAAATATTGTTGGGAATCTACAGGATACTATTAAAAAACCCAACATTCGTGTTCTAGGAGTTCCTGAAGGCATGGAGAGGGAGAAAGGATTAGAATGCCTTTTTAGTGAGATAATAGCAGAAAATTTCCCAGTTTTGGAGAAGGACAGAGACATCCTAGTACAGGAAGCTTATAGAACCCCTAGTAAACATGACCAAAAGAGGTCCTCACCACGACACGTTGTAATTAAACTCACCACAGTGAAACAGAAAGAAAAGATCCTAAAATGTGCAAGAGAGAAACGTCAAATTACACTCAGAGGATCTCCAATTAGACTCACGGCAGACTTCTCAACAGAAACTCTACAAGCTAGAAGGGAATGGCGAGACATAGCCCAGGTACTTAGAGAGAAAAACTGCCAACCCAGAATATTATATCCTGCCAAGCTCTCATTTGTGAATGAAGGTGAAATAAAGACCTTTCATAACAAACAAAAATTGAAAGAATTTGTTGCCACTCGTCCAGCCCTGCAAAAGATACTTAAAGATGTGTTACACACAGAAACACAGAAACACGGCCATCAACATGAAAGAAGATAAACGAAGGGAACCTCACAGCAAAAGATCACAGGGAATTCAAAGCATACATTTGGATAAAGAAATTATGGGACATGTACTCTATAGAATACTATACAGCAGTCAAAAACAATGAAATCCGGTCATTTGCAATAAGATGGAGGAATCTGGAAAACATCATTCTGAGTGAATTAAGCCAGTCCCAAAGGGACAAATATCTTATGTTCTCCCTGATCGGTGACAACTAATTGAGCACCAAAGGTGAAACCTATTGAAGCGAAATGGACACTATGTGAAACAGTAACTTGATCAGCTCTTGTGCTGACTGTTGTACAATGTAATACTTTATCCATTTTAGTAATTTTTTTATTCTAGTACTATTGGTTGAACTCTGTAATTAACACACAATTATTCTTAGGTGTTTAATTTTAACTGAAAAGTGATTCCTGTGAAATATAAGAGTGGGAATAAGAGAGGGAGGAGATGTACAAACTGGGGCATGCTCAATCAGTCGTGCCCCAAATGATGGAGTTAGAATCGTGCCAGGGGTTTCCATTACAATCCCATCAAGGTGGCATGTACCAAGGCCATCTCACTAGTCCAAGTGATCAATTTCAGTTCACAATTGATCACTCTGATAGGTCTAAGAGTCAAAGGGATCACACAAACAAGACTAGTGTCTGCTAATGCTAACTGATAGAATCAAAAAGGGAGACAATGATCCAACATGGGAAGCGAGATACACAGCAGACTCATAGAATGGCAGATGTCCTAAATAGCACTCTGGCCTCAGAATCAGCCCTTAAGGCATTCAGATCTGGCTCAAGAGCCCATGAGAATATTCTAGGCATGGAAAGCCAAGACACTCTGAAAAAAAAGACCTAAATGAAAGATCTCTGTGAGTGAGATCCCAGTGGAATGAATGGGGCCATCAAAGAAGGAGGTACCTTTCTCTGAAGGGAGGAGAGAACCTCCACTTTGACTATGACCTTGTTGGAATAAGATTGAAGTCAGCGAACCCTAAAGGCTTCCATAGCCTTGGCAACTCATGACTAGAGCCTAGGGAGATTACTGATGCCATAAACAAGAGTGTCAAATTGTTAAATCAACTTCAGGAGTCACTGTGTACTTACGTCTCATGTGGGATCTGTCCTTAATGTGTTGTCCAATGTGAAGTAATGCTATAGCTAGTACTGAAACAGTATTTTACACTTTGTGTTTCTGTGTGGGTGCAAACTGATGAAATCTTTACTTAGTATATACTGAATCAATCTTCTGTATATAGATAATTAAAAATGAAAAAAAATCTTGGTGTTAAATTGGAAATTGCCTAGAAAATTAATCAATTTTTAAAAAAAATATATCATGTAGGATCTCTGTCCTTAAAGTGCTATACATTGTGAATTAATACTATAACTAGTACTCCAACAGTATTTTTCACTTTATGTTGCTATGTGAGGGCAAACTGTTGAAATCTTTACTTAATATATAGTAAACTGATCTTCTGTATATAAAGAGAATTGAAAATGAATATTGATGTGAAACAAGGGGAGAGGGAGTGGGAAAGGGGAGGGTTGCGGGTGGGGGGGAAGTTATGGGGGGGGAAGCCATTGTAATCTATAAGCTGTATTTTGGAAATTTATATTCTTTAAATAAAAGCGTTATTAAAAAAAAATTACTAAATGAAAATATAAAACATTTTCATATTCAAATATGCATGCCAAGAAGAATAAAACAATTAAAACATGCTGGCAATCACAATATTTGAGAACAGGTTATTTTTTTCAGGATTTTTTTTTTTATTTATTTATTTGAGAGATAGAGTTACAGATAGAGAGGAGAGACAAAGAGGGCTTCCATCCGCTGGTTCAGTCCCCAAATAGCTGCAATGGCCAAAGCTGGGCCTATCTGAAGCCAGGAGCCAGGAGCTTCCTCTGGGTCTCTGCACATGGATGCATAGGCCCAAGCACTTGGGCCATCTTCTACTGCTTTCCCAGGACATAGCGGAGAGCTGGATCGGAAGAGGAACAGCCAGAACACAAACCTGCTCCCATATTGGATGCTGGTGCTGAATGCAGAGGCCTAGCATACTGCACCACAGTGCCAGACCCTTCCTTCCTTCCTTTCTTTCTTCTTCTTTTTTTTTTTTAAGATTTATTTATTTATTTGGAAATTAGAGTTTTACAGAAAGAGGGTGAGAGAGAAAGAGAGAGAGAGAGATTGATTTTCCATCCACGACCATGCAGGGCTGGGCCAGGCCGGAGCCAGGAGCCAGGAGCTTCCTCTGGGTCTTCCACATGGGTACAGGTTCCCAAGCAATTGGTCCATCCTCCACTGCTTTCCCAGGCACATTAGCAAAGAGCTGGTTTGGAAGTGGAGCAGCTGGGACTTGAACCTATATGGAAGTTGCAGACAGTGGTTTCCTGATCATCTTTATTTTATATCATACACATTTTATTTTATCAGTATAAAGTAAATAATTATGACATCTTCTGGACTGGAATTTTAGCTTGTTCCTCTATTTTCATTAAAAATGGCTCCAAATTCAGGATATGTATCGAACCATATTTGGTAACTTGTAAATAGAGTCTTCCTGATAATGGTGACTGTGAATTTATTCAGTATTCAAATATTTATGAAGCTTCCTCTATGAGGGTCCTTCAGAGAGTTCATGAAAAAAATGAACTAAGAGAAGAGTTTACTTTAGCATTCCCAGATTTTGGAATCCATTCAACTCACTGGGTAGTGGGAAGATAGAAATGTTTATGTACCAAGAGCTATGTGAAGATTTATACAAAGTATTGGGAAAAGTTTTGGAAGAAGCCGTATCTCAGATCAGGAAGGAGACCAGCATCCCGAGGTCTAGACTAGTGTCTACAGGCTCACTGGACCACTATTCTCCAAAGACGTATTTTAATGTGAGTTGTGATATTATGTATTCCAAGTCCATGGGGCCAGGGATCTGGTGGGACAATAACAGTTTGGGTCTGTGAGTGTAGGTCATCAAAGCTATTTTGGAGTTTGAGTGTCTTTCCATCCCTGCTAAGTTGAAGACAGAGGTAGTGTCCCAGTTCATCATTCTATCACTGACAGTAATTTTCTATATTGTAGCTATTAGTATATATATATATATATATATATATACTATATATTTGTATATATATACATATATATATATTTGAAACCATAGATATGATAGTATGACTTCCAGTTTTTTTTTTTCTGGTATGTGGAATATGCTGGAAGTCACCATTCCCATTCTTACAAACAGAAAAAAATAACACAGAGAAAATCAGACTTTTCACAGTCATATTCTCGAATCACAGTCATGAAATCTATATCCAGAGGGACATCCGAGATCTGCCCACGTGGATTCATAACCACTGGAGGTTAAATTGGTAGGAATACATAACCGATCTTTTTGATGAATTAAGGAGGTTCGAGTTCGAGTGATAACAGTGCTGGGTAGGGGTGGGGGTTTCACAGTTGCATGAGCTTTATCTCTAAGAAGGTGTGTGAAGACCCTCGGTGACTCTAGCAGGGCAAGGTAAAGAGTAGCCATTGTGACACACCAGGACCCTTCCAATAACAAAAACTTATTCTTTAGAGGGAAAGGTTTTTGCTAAAATTTTATCCCTCCTGAGGGAAGAACATTTCTTTAACTCAAGCCCCCACAACCCCTCCAGATTTTCCATTTAGCTAAGGGGGAAAAATGAACAAAAAACTCAGAAATCAGAGTCAACAGGTAAGGATTTTAATAAAACTGACCGAGAATTTTGCAAAATGATGTAGCCAGACAGAGGAGTAGGAGGCCATGTCTCTGAGTCATAGGCTCAGGAAAAGGCAGCTGTTTAACCAAGAGACTGTAGAAAACACTTTTTCCTCCCTACTTTACTAAACCTCAGTATTGTAAAGTGGGTTACAGTTGAAAGAGAAGCAGCACACAGGCAGACTCTGCTAGAGAGGAGTTTTTAGGCAAGTCCAATGCATAGAGAGAGCCAAAAAAGTACACCAGAGGAACTGGAAGCCTCTGGCCTCGATTTCTACAGTAAACATTAAACATGGCATAACTCATGGTAAAATTAACATAAATCCTTACACTAAAATGTTGTTCATCTTGCTTCCTATTACCTGATGCAACATGTCTGGCTTTTGACATGAAACTACAAGACGTGCCCAAAGGTAAGAAAACAAATCTGAACAGACAAGGCAAGCATCATGATCAGATTCAGGTAAGAAAGAGCTTTTGGAATTATCAGACTAGTAATTCAAATTAACTGTGACTAATATGTTCAAAGTTTGGTTTCAAAAAATAGACTGTCGGTGTACTGATTAAGATGCCAATTTAGCTGCTCACAGCCTGTGTCATAGTGGCTGTTTGATATCTAGCGTTGTTCCTAACTCCAGCTTCCTTCTAGTATGAATGCTGTGGGGACGGAGGATGACAGAAATGATGCTTCGAATGATTGGGGTTCCTGTGGCTCACATGCAAGATCTGGATTGAATTCCAAACTACAAGAGTCTGTACACAATCCAGGGTCATTATGGCCATTGAGGAGTAAAGCAGCAGATAAATAGAGTGCTCTGTCTCAATCTGTGGGTGTCTCTCTCTTTTCCTCTCTCTCTTCCTTTCAAATTCATAATTTTTAATACATTTCAAAAAAGTAGTCAACATGCAAGAGCAGATAGCTAATGTAAGCAGAAATATGGATACTCTGAGGAAGAATCCAGAGGAAGTACTGTAAGTAACAAACATAGTGACTGAAATGAGGAATGGCTTTGATAGGCTTCTCATCACATGGCTAAGGAAAGAATCACTGAGGTTGTAACAAGGGGATAGAAACTTCCAAACCGGAAGTGCAAATGGAAAAAATAGCAGCAAAAAGAGTAAGTTCTAACACACACATAATTGCAGTGACAGAAGCAGAAGAAAGAAAAAGTGATTGAGAATGAATATTTGAAACCACAATGACCAAAGATTTTTACAAAATTAATGATCATTACCAAACCACAGATACAAGAAGCTCAGAAAACAACAAATAGGATAAAACTAAGCACAAATAAGACCACACCACAGAATATGTCATATGCATGCTACAGAAAACCAAAAAGAAAGAAAACATAGGAAAAGAAAAGCACCCTAACTATACAGGAATAGGATATGAATTACAGTAGATTTTTTTTATCAGAAACCATATAAGCAAGAAAATTATAGAGGGGGATCATTACTGTGATGAAAGATATACTGGTATGGCAACAGAGTTGAAACTTTAATATTAATAATAACCTGGAAAATTCAGAAATCTTTCCCTGATCCTCAGAAAATTCTGATTGGGGTCTGCTTATTTGAGACCTGAAGAATTACATTTCAATTACTCAAGATGACTCTGGCACACATTTAAGAAACACAAACTACATCAAATAGGGAAAGGAAGGTTGGAAATAAATGTGCTGTTTTTCAGTGTTATCTAAGCAAAATTCAGTTAGGCAATTGGGGAGTTCTTGAGACCAGGCACATTGTTGCAGGAGTATCGTCTCTAACAGGAACAATCTACCTTACTGTGCTAGTAACATATAGTCTTTAGCTGGGTGCAACCCCTGGCAAGTGTGAGCCGAGGGGCACAGTGGGAGCAAGAGGCGTGGAGTCACCACACAGACCCCCGGGAGGCGGGTGAATGTGGGCCAGAGGCGAGTAGCCTGTAGATTCGTTTATTTCAGTTGGTACAACTGCCTATATAGCTGAGGTAGCCAATCCAGTCAAGGGACAGTTTATGCCCTAACCAATCACAGCCTGTTGCCAGGCAGTCTCTGTTGTCAGGTGGGTTTTGAAGCCATTCCTGAGTAACTGACGCTGGCTTGCCGGCAGCCATCTTGGCATGGCCTTCTCATTCCACCACACGACCTGAACACAAACATTGCAGCGCATTTCAGAGCACAGAATCCTTAGTTTGTGGTCTACAAGGGGAATTTTGCTGGCTCTAATAGTACCAAAAAGAATAATTATACCATGTTATGTTTTTACAATTCAGTAACATCTCCATGAAGTAATTAAACTTCAGGTATGTCATATAGTTTTCCAGTGATCACAAACATACTAAGTGGAGGATTAGGACCAAGGATTTCTAAATTCTAGGCCAGAATTATTATTTCTGATATGTGTATTATTTCTACTACAAATACAATTGGGATACACTATAGTATTGAGCCAAGCCTGAATGTAGTGAGTCCATAGGTGAGAGAGAAAACATAATTATTAGAATCACTTCTCTCTCTTTTTTTTTTTTTTGTTTCAACTACTAAAGGACTGTTACAACCAAGGTAAACCAGGAAATTGATTCTAAAGGAAAACAACTGCCAAATATTAGTGTGGTTTCTCAGTCATATATCCTGCCACTCTGTATTCTGTTTTCTGATAATGAGTGTGGGATGCAAAAATCTTGTTTCCTCTTGACCATCTGGTCCCCTGTCAGGCTTTGTCAGCAGCAAGAGCTAGAGAGGTCTACATAGCCGTGGGAAGAAGGGGCTTGCTCTGTGTTGTTCATTTCCTGCAGGCTCTATTCTTCCTTACCATCCATGTGTTGTTCGTGTGAGTGTTTGCCCAGCTATGCTTGCTCACTCATCAACAGCAGTTACTTCACTCACAGCATCTGAATCAAGACTGCACAGCTCCCATGACTTGTAGCCTTGTAGCATCCACCCTCATCATACAGCAGAATTGCTCCTCAATGGGGAGTCTGGAACCAATCCTTATTGGACTCTGCCTCTGAGCTCCGAGCCATCTTCAACTCTTCCTTGGAAGTCTGAGTTTTCTGCTCCATGAGCTTCTGCTCTAGGTTTCCACAAGCATATGTTGATAATTCCAGCATCTGTCTTGTATTCCCTAACCCCAGGGGTGGAAGCTACTCCTGAAATACCACCTCTGTTCCACCCTAATACTCTTTTTTTTTTTTCCTTTTGCATTTCTAGTAACAATCTGTTAACAATCTTTGAGTATTGTTTATAGCCCTTGTCTATACTCCTGAGGTACAGTGGTTTTTCTACTTACTACTTGCTGAATTCTTTATTTAGTGGAGGAAAAAGCTTGTTATTATAAAGTAAATTTAAATTATGTCATCACAAAAATTAAAAGAAAAATAAGAAAGGATGGAGGGGGTGGACAAGAGAGGGAGGGAGGGGAAATGGAAAGTATCATTATGTTATTAAATCTGTATATACGAAATACATGATCTGTTTAATTTATATAGACATGGTAAAAAGAAAATTTCAAAAACTAGTATTTGTGGAAATGCTAACATGATTATATACATAGATTTCTAATTATTGTGTGGCATGTTTTAGTGCAGTGACTTGAAATTTTTAGTAAACGAGTCACAACAATTTTTTAAATTTATTTATTTATTTATTTTGAAAGTGGGGAAGAGAAGACAGGGTGAGGGGGCACACACACACACACAAAGAGAGAGAGAGAGAGAGAGAGAGAGAGAGAGAGAATTTCCATCTACTGGTTCACTCCACTAATACTTGCATCAGCAAATGAGGGTTCACACCAAAGCCAGGAGCCAGGAACTCAATTCAGGTTTCCCATGTGAGTAGCAGGGACCTAACCACTTGAGTAATCAACTAGTGCCTCTTTATTTTTTCAATTTTTGAATTTAAGGTAAACAAATTTCATGTATTTCATAAATACAGATTTAGAAACATGGTGATACTTCCCACCCTAGCCTCCCTCCGGCCCATGCTCCTATGCTCCCTTCTCTTCCTCTAATTCCATCTCTTAATTTTTACAATGACCGACTTTCTGTTTACTTTATATTGACAAGATTAACACCTCACTAAATGAACAGTTCAACAAATAGTAAGAAAAAAAAAAAAACACTGTCCCTCAACAATAGAGACAATCATCAAATCTCAAAACATGAATTTCACTCCTATATATTATAATTTTGGTATTCTATTTGTTACCACAGATCAGAGAAAACATAGTGTTTGTCTTTTTGTGACTGGCTTATTTCACAAAGTATAATGATTCCCAGCTGTATCCATTTTGTTGCAAAAGATAGGATTTAATTCTTTTTTATGGCTAAGTAGTATCTCATGATTTCTTTATCAGCTATCAGTTAATGGACATTTGGGTTGATTCCATATCTTAGCTGTTATGAATTGTGCTGCAGTAAACATGAGGTTACAGATAACTCTGCTGGTCTTAAAGTGCATGTTAGCAGGAAGCTGGAATCAAGAGTGGAGCTTGGGCTTCAACTCTGACACCTTCATATTGGAGGCAGGAAAGCCAAATGGTGTCTTAACTGTTGTACCTAACACCCACCCACGGTAAAAATACTAGCATTGAGTTATTTCTGTTAAATAGATAGTCAAATGACCAGATCCTAACTGATGGGAAAAATTAAAGAACAGATAATCTCATGCATTTGTTATTTAATAGTAAGTTACATCTGAGTTAAAATTCAAAAGCAGGATGGGGCGTGGTCTAAGTGCAAATAGACATTAGTGGTAATCTAGGAAATAGATTTGGAAAGATTCAGAATAAAATTTTTGAATATGTGGGTACTAGTTGGCTGATGTAAAAGTTTATTTTATAGTGAAAAAGCTTTGTTGAGTGACAATTATCTTCTTCTTGTGGAGGTCTCTTTTTTCTCAGTTTAAAGCAACAATTCTCCGTATGACCTAACCCAGCCACATGCAATGGAATTGGAGTGTGATAGAAAATGGCCTTTCATTGTGTAGTTCACAAAAGACACAGAGAGTTGAGATTTAATGTTCAAATGTATCATTTTGGTTAGACTAAATTTGAAGCAGCAACAAGCAAAATTGTTATTTTTGTTGAACATAGCACTTATTGTGGGTGAGAGGCTCTATATGAAATTTATTTTCAGTTATTCATAAATCTATTCTATTTTCCTCCAGTGATTTTTCGCTGACTGTAAAAGAGAATGTAGGAGGGTTTCAATGTAGTGTTTTGATGGTCCAACCCTTCAGAGAGATATGTCCTTTTCAATCCTAGTCCATTGGCCAGATAATAAGTTCACACTCTCCAGGATAACTTTAAGGTGGTGGAAAATTGTAGAGGGTACACAATACAGTAAATGTCTCTACCACATTAGTCATCATCAATTTGTTGTACAGCTTGTGAAATTCTGTTATAAGAATGCTTATGAATTTTAAGATTTGTAGAAATCTTGGGACATATACCAGTTCAATATCAAGAGTCAATTGCCAGGAGTAGAAGGCAGGCAGCTCAGATGTTTGTCATGAATAGAAGAGTTGATGAGAGAGAAGGGCTTTAAAACCTATGTTGCTATCTCCTATTTTGACAGTCTTAGAATGACAGATTATTTTTTTTCACATCTAAATTATTAAAACTCTGGCAGATCTTGCCATTATAACAAAAGGTTTAATTTAAAGCTATAAAATACAGCTACAGCCTTGCATTAGATGTGGCAATTAAAACACATCTGGGTGATGGAATGAAACTTTGACAATGATCTTAATGATAGCTGAGGTCATGCATGAAGCGGGATTTCTCCTATGTGCTATAATGGTACAAAATGATGTTGTGAAAAAAAAATCCTAACTGTGGCAGTTGTTCACATGAAACAATAGTGAAATTTCAGATTTTTATCAAAACAATAGTCATAAATAAAACACCCCACTTCTCAGCAGACGCTGTTGGCTGAATGGCTCTCACTAATGTTTTCTTGTTCTCATTTGAAGGTCATTCCTTTAAATAGTGTTATTGATAATTGCACTCATTGCAGAATATGTATAGCAAATTTAGGTCAGATTAATTTCAGAAGCACTCTCCAGATAAGGAGCTAATGGATGGGGACTCTAGATGCCTACAAAATACAGTCAAGTGCCTGGCAGTGTATTAAACAAAGCAGTATTTCTTTTGCGAAGAGCTTACACTTTGAGTTTATTGGTTGGGTTTCATAAGAGCCCTGTGTTCCCATATGTTCTTTCTAATTCTTTGTAAGGCATAAAAGCTCTGTGTGACCATAACAAACAGGTATTGTCTTGATTTGTAGCAAATTACCATTAAGATTAAAATGCAATTAATTTCCCACTTGCTCTCTGCTTATTATGCAGTTAGTTAAACCAAATGATGGAGTTACAAATTCCTCATCTCCAATTCAATATTTTTATTTAGTTTATGAGAAACATGAGTTCCAGAGAAGAAACTTGGCTTGCAAAATATCATATTCTTTCTTGGGGCATAAACCTATTGAATGTCCTTTAACCACATGCACCATGAACTAGGCCTGGATTATAAAGTGAAAGAAGGATTTCTTTCCTGTTTACTTCCCAGAATTGTTGTAAGACAAGTCAGATAATGTATGTAAATGTTTGAATACAGTAAAATAAATAATCATATTAATGATAATGATCATAACTAAAAGGTTTATTGAGAATCTATTAAGAACCAGGCACTCCAATTTACATACATCATTCCATAAACTATCACAACACTATCAGTTATCTGATAGATAAGCTAACTAAGTTATTTTGGTTTACAAATGAAGACATTGAAGCTTAGAGATTTCTGCTAGCTGTCCAGTAATGGATGGAGCTTGGAATTAATCTAGAATTTCAACACTAACACATACACCTAAGGATTCACAGCCTGTTCAGAAACAGCTCATAATAGGCCACCATTTTCTAATAGACCAGAGTTTTCCCAGTTGTTAATTAGCTCCATGAGGTTCTTGGGGGGTTGGGGGAAGCAGAAAAGACTAAATTTGCTTATTCCATTCTAGGCATAATTTTGATACATTCTTACCTTTGATGCCAATATGAGAAAACTTTATGATAGTTCATAGATGTTCCAGCAGAACTCGTTGTTTCCCATTTGCAGTGTATTTTAAAAATGGATTAATAATGTGTGTATATATTTGTAGGCCACATTTCAATACATACCTACATTATGTACTGATCAACATTTCTCCTTGCTTGACATTGCTTTATGATTGCAGACCTAGGCTCCCCACTTCTGCTTCTATTTGCAACGCATTTTGCCAACGGAGCATCAAATTGTCCCGTGTTCTCCTGTGTGAATAAATCTCTCAGCACTCTGTGCTGTTCTACTTCCTTGCTGCCCTGGTAGGAAGATGTAAACTCTTCATTAGGAATTTAGACAATACCCCAATAGTCATGGCAATGGCTCTGGAGTGTGTGCTGCGTGCACCTGTCCCTGACAATGTTGAAATGCTGCCACCTTCTGTTTAGCCCATGTGCTGCCCATGCAACCCACTCGGCAGCTTCCCCTGTCCTCGAAGCTGATGTACACTGATCCAGAATTGCACATCTGCAATATATACTATGACAAGTTAAATGAAAAACCTGCCCCAAAAAACCTTGATGGCCTCAGCTTTTGTACTGCAGTGCTTGCAAAGCCCATTTCTGCTGCCATCCTACTAAAATGTACTCAATATTTCTGACAGTGAACTATTTAAGCAGAGTTCATCTCTGTGTTCATGGAGGTGTTTTAACTATTTGGAGATTCAGGAGAAGGGAGAAAAGGGGCTGGGGCAGGGATAATTTTTCCATTGTTTACCTAGCAGTGGGTTACTCCAAGGTTTTCTGGATGTGCCAAGGGCAAGGTGAATTTTCTGAGATGCTCCACAAAATGAGAGCACATGCAAGGTTGCAGATTTGCAAGTGAGGAGAGATCAGTTGCATCTGCATTATGTTCCAAGCACCCAGGCAATACTGAAGGGCTGGTGTATGCCTGACCCCAGCAAGCTGGCCTCCAGCAGCTGGTTTATCAAGGACAATGGCTTCTTGCTTATCAGCATAGCTATTGTCCCCTCCAGGAAAAGAGTCTTATAGTAATCATGACACCATGGATTGATTCCTTAGATCTGACACCGGCCAGCCTGAACCCCCTCCTCTGTCTTCTGCCTACCAAGTGAAGGCAGGGCTTCATTTTATCTCACTTCCACAGTCCTGAAAATTAGCTTTGTTCATGATCATTTTAATAACTCGCCCCTGACCACCCCATCCATGTGTGTACATTTATGTCTGGGTGAGTGGGTCTTCTGATAATGTTAAAATACCAAGATTATTTAGTAAAGCTGGGAAGCCGGAATGGAAAGCAGTTCTAGAGGCCAAAACTGTCTAGTTAAGTGTTTACTCAATGAATTTTTATTGCCTAAGAAACCTGGGCCTCATACACCCATGATTATACTCAAATCTTCTTTTGTATCTGAAAATCTCATATATGTATATGTATTTGATTTGAAGAACTCTGGTTCATGTCTTGTAGGATAAAAGAAACAGATATAAATACTCATATATATTATTTCCTTCTAAGTTAAAGCCTATAGAAAAATATCACTTAAGCCCCTGGTTTTTACTGCTAGTATAAAAAAATAACATTCTTAATGTGCTTAATTATTTTACCCCCTTTATATATAATGTTTTAGATATTCTTCTCTATCTCTTAAGTGTTTTACATATAAGTTTCTTAACATTGCTTGGAGATGATCTTTCCCATCTTGGAGGATGTAAATCCCTGAACTCATTAATAATTTAATAGCAACCAATTTCTTATATGAATGAACAAACCCGATTCTCATTTTTTAGGGGAGAATTCTGCACTCAAGGAAAATTGCTTTCTAAGTGCAAGGAGCTCTGTAGCAGATCCCCACGCAGAGAGCAATCCACACCCAGCCTTGATTGAAAGGACACAGGCAGTTTCTTGAGGGTTCAGCCCTTGTACTTTCCAAGAGTTAATGCCCCAGAGTCAGGAACCTACAAAGACAGTGACCCTGACTTAGGGCATCTCAGATGGGCCTAATGTCACAACAATCCAGGTGAGCACCATGTTCCCGCACACTTTGATATCCAGACTCCCATGCCTTTTGTTGAAATGTTTTTCATCTTCAATTTCTTCAGGTCTAGTGAATACAAGCAAAACTCTCCAAGGCTCTGACTTTGTTTATATACTCTATACCAAGTCTCTGCCTTCTCCAAATAATTGAACTTTGATTGTTTCCACCCCATTTTATCAACTGACCCAGAAAGAAAATCACACAGCAGTTGCTCCTTCAGAGAGAATCACAAGCCAGGGTTCCAGTACCTTCTGAACACCTACAGCATACAACAGGAAGGGAGGCAGAGAACACATTATTTGCCAGGAAGGAATGGACACTCCATCAATCAAATTGAGAGAAACAAGATATTTTACAGTTAGAGGGGGAGCTGGATCCATTGCCACAGTTAGTGATGAAGCAATCAAAGCATAATGATAGAGCTAGTTGATTAAGAAATAAACCTAGAATAATGCACTCCTCTCTCACTGGTAAGAATTATTTAGGAAGGATGGGCATTTGATTCTGGGTTTGAGAATCACTCGTGATACCTGTACTGCACTGCCTGAGTTTAGTAGTTGGCTCCAGCTCCTGATTCCAGTTTCCTTTTAATGCACAACCTGGGAAGCAACAAGTGATTGTTGAAGTAGTTGGGCCCCCTTGTGTGGAGCCCCTGCTTTGAGTTCCCATCTCCTGGCTTCACTCTGGCCCAGACTTCCCTGTGGTGTGAATTTCGGGAGTAGATCAGCAGATGAGAAATCTCTCTCTTTTTCTCTCCCATCCCTGCCTTTCATATAAATAAATTCATAAGTAAATAAACTGTAAAAAATAAAATTTGCTTTAAACCGAAACAAGAAGGAAATGCAATAGGTAGGCACAAGCTCACACGAAGACAGAGGCCTGTTGTCTCAGTGGAGCTCAGCCATCTCTGTTTCTAATGAGTTCTCCAGGTGGCCCGAGCATTGGTTTTCAGAAACACTGCATGACTTCATGTGCAGTAGTTTCTAATCTTAACTGAGAAACTGGTCGTAGTCTAACCAACAGGTGGCCCAAGTTGGACCAACTGATATCAGAGTTATCTATTGTCCTTGCTCCTACTCCTGCACCAAGCGTGTTCAGCCTTGTTTGTGGATGAGGGAGAACTGGGAAGAATAGCAACGACTCTCACCTCTGATTCTGACTTTCACCCACAGCCTCCTCCGGGAGGAAGAGGTATGGCCAGAGGTCTCCCAAGTCTTCAAAACTTCCAGAAAGATTACAAAGATGTCCTTGCTACAAAGGACTCTCTTTTTTGAATAATCTGGCAGTGTTGTGAAGATTCCTGAAAGACACAGCTCCGGGGTTGTTCTTATTAGGAGCACACAAAAAGTGCAATTGTACAAATTGGATAAACTGGATGGATGTTCATGGAGAAGGCAAGAGTCTTGGTTTGAGATTTTGTCACTTCCACAGGCTTTGGCGCTATGTTCTCTCCCATAAGAATTCACTAATTCGTGACAACCATTATGTTCTCAGCTGCAGGTAGATCCTCTCCCATGAGCACTGGGCACCCCAGTAACAAGGGGCACACACACAACAGCAGCTCCCTCATCCTGTCCCCTCTCCCACCCCTCAGGCTGCAGACAAGAAGGATAAGAGGAAAATGGAAGCATTTCTCTCGTTTTCTGCTGCAGACCAGGAGCTATGGGCAGCCCCTCCGTGCGAGTGGGGGAAAAGGTGGACTCGTCCTATTGATGCCGACTGTCGCCGTCACACGGTCCTTGCAATTAGTCCAGACCAGCCTTATTCAGGTCTTGGACGCTTTTCAGCAAAGAAAAAGGGAACACTCGAGGCCTATTGAATCGGAGCGTGGCATCTGCCGCACACCGAGGGGGAGAGGTCGGGGGTCAGTGCTTGATTTTGATAAAGCGTGCCAGATTAATTGTCTTCGGTAATCCTGTTTGTCATGGTAGATATGCAGAGGAGTCTTTGTGGCACAGGCTGACATATGGGCCGGCCTGCTGCTTGCCTATTCAGGACCCTGCACATGCTCTCCACAGTTGGATGGCTTCCCAGGGCCTTGTTCGCTGGAGGAGTGGGCCTCCTGCTCCATTCAGCCGGCCCGTCTCCACCACCAGGCTTTCTAATCTTCAAGCCAGCCTGGGCTGTTGAAAGAAGCTGTATTATTCACAGAGGCCTAAAGAGAGAAAGGGAGAGAAGGGGGCTGGGCTGGGGAGGAGAAAGAGAAGGGGGAGGCAGGGGGAGGGAGCCATGGAAGCACCAGAGACAGGAGTGAAAGACTCTGCAGACTGGGGAGGGGGGCAGAGAAATATAATTACAAAAAATAGCAGCCGGGTCCTTTAGGCGGAACACTTCAGGAGGCTGATTATAGCTCCTCTCTAAATCTGAATCTATCACCAAATTACACCCTGCCTCTTTTGTAAAATAAATGTTAATAAGAGGTAATTTGGGCCCTGCTGATTGTTAAGCTCAATGGAGATAGAAATGTTTTTTCGTCCTCTGTGTGTATTTATTGTAATACCTAGAGGGCTTCCCCTCCCCTTCCAACCAGAATTTATATTCAACCACGAAACAGGAAGCAGACGTTCCCAGGCCGGCCACAAGTGCCCGGGAAAGGAGGATGGTTGGAGTGTTTTGATGAAGGGTGAGCGCACAGCCTGGAGACACTGCTGGTCTGCAGCTGTGATGCCCTGCCAAGATCGCCCCCTAGAATTTGGAACCCAGGGCGCTCAGGAAGGAGGAGGGCTTGGGTTCCTCCCTGGTGGGGAGGGTGAGAGGGGGTACCTGCTCTAAATAGCTTTGCCTTTCTTTGGTTTAAAAGCAGGAGTTTTTTTTTTTTTTTCATTTACATAATCATTATTTTGAGTTGCTGCCAATTCTTTTGGGGGCTTTTACATTTAAAAGCACAAAAAAGTGGAGGCAGTCCTGTGACAGATCTTTTGAAAACGTTCTTATGATGTGTATTTACGAACAGATCCAAAAATGGAGCAATTAGACACCATAAGTAATAATCTTCTGAGCAGACAAAGGCACAGAGATATTAACATACGAGTCTTTTAGGCTTCATCTCCCTGAAGCACTTCTTCTCTACCTTTGCCTCTTTCTGTCCACACCGAGCATTGCAGAACTACAGGTCCAAGCAGGCCCGGTGTCAGAACACAGATGACTTGGTCTCTGGTTCATGTTGCTGCTTTCTTTTTCCTCACACAAATGCGTTGAACACTATTTATTATAATAATTGTATATTAAGAAACGGCCTCATTATCTATCATTGCTTTTAAGGGATGTCCTAAGATTGCAAAATCTAAGACATTCAACGGGGACATCATTAAACTGCTTCTCTATGGTAGATGTAAAAAGAAAAGGTTTGGTTTTGACCCCGACTCCAAGAAGTTGGTTACAATATATTTATATAGATTTTATTGATTTATTTGGTTATGTGTCTGAGTGATCATCTCTCAGCATTTATTTGTCTTGCTTCCTACCAGAAAACAGTCCCCGGACTTGGAGCTGGGTGTGAAGGAGACAGAAATAGTCCTTGTTGTCATCAGGTTGATGGTACATGATGGAGAAATTGTTCTGCAATCGCAGAGAGCAGCACTCATCACTTCCTAAGAACTCATTACATTTTATTTATTAAAAAGATTCAAAAACACAGAATAAATAAATAGCAAAAATGTGATGGAGAACTGGCTTTAACTTATACATTACATGGTATGGCACAGGTAGGTGAAGGAAGGAAAAGAAGAGAAGGCAGAGAAATGCATTACATTTCTGAGCACATGGTCTGTGTTGGGTGTGTCCCAAGTGCCTCATACACACTGTCTCCTGTAATTTTTAAAAGAACCTCTTGGAAGGGAGGGCTGGTATTCAGTCAGTGCCCACTGGTGCCTACATTCCAGTTATAGGCTCAACATCATCTGAGAAGCTCTCAAAATGGGCTGCAGTTGATGTTCAAATATCACTGTGCTCTGGGGATGAGTCCTGGGCATCAGTATTTTTAACGTGTCCCACGTGTGATTCTTCTAAGCATTCGTGATCGGGAATCACTGATGTCAAGTTGAGTTTCTCTCATGTCAGCATGTGTGCTGTTCGCCTGCAGACACAGTTGTAGGTAGGTTTATGCTGGGGCTTGGGATTTTGCAAGTCTAACAAGCTTCCAGGTGAGGCTGATGCTTCTGGTCTCTCAACCATCTTTTGAGTAGCAAGGACTCGAAATTTGTTCAATGGCACACATGGATTGCAGACTCCGGCTTTCCCAGCTCAAGATTGAGTCCTATAATGTTACTTTCTTTCTCCTGTAGGCTTAGATGAGTGCTTCTACATCCTGGTTGGACAGGAGGAGCCAGTGAGGTGATCTGGGCTTAGCTATGGGTCCTTTGCCATCTCTTTCATTAGATCTTGGCTGCCTGGGTCTCACTTTTTGCTAATGTAACATAAAGGGCTTGGAATATGTTGTAGTTGCTATCATTGGACCCTGGGGATGTCATATATTTAAGTATCATCCTAGAGGTTGAGATCAGAATTTTTTCATATAAGGACAAATTCTACTGTCTCTGTCATCTGTGTTGCATTGTCCACTTGCTAAGCTATAAAGCAGATAAATAGAGAGTATGAGTGTAATTCAGAAGAGTGTTTGGTTCAACAACATCCCCAAAACAAACCCATAGAATAGCCTTTTCTTCACCCCCCCCCCACTTCTTAAAAAAAAACACTGCTTGGACAATTATTCTTGGATGAAACCAGATTAAAATGGAACTCTGTGAAGAGATATTAATGATTTACAACACAACATGACATGGTGCTTTCACAATACCCTGGGGCAATTTTGATGAGGGTTGGAGAAAGAGCAGACTGAAATTGTACATAAGTCAGGGTACTGTGCAGCATGAAGCACAACTCCTGTGTCTGGCTGGCTGATGCACAGACAGAAAAGAGAGACCAGGAGGGATGAACACTGAACCTTGCTTCCCCTCCAGGCTAGATTTCTGGGGAGATCCATTTCCGGGTCTTCCAGACCTTTCAGAGTTTGGCACTGAGGGGTTCCCCCTGAAGAGAATGGAAAGTAGCCAGCCCTTAGCTAGCATTTCCCCTCATCACTTTAGGATGCCCTTCGCCAACTCCTTTTAACCTGCACGATTAGGCTCAGGGGGAGCCAGGTGCCCTTTCACAAGGAAGCAGGAGGCAAATCCTTGGCGCTCGGCAGGTCCCTCTCAATTCCTGCAAGACGTTTGCGTAGACTTCTGTCTTCTCACCTTAGCTGTATGACTGAAATAGAAATTAAACTCAGTATTTCCAGAGAACCATGGGACCACCTATGTAACTGAGCCACACCATCTTCTTTTTATTTCTTCTCAGTTATTTTATTTGACTTTTTATGTCTTCATTTATTTACCAATGTTAGCCAAAATATACATGTGACTAGAAGATGCTTGAATACCATAGTACTTAAGTATCGACCTTCTATCCCAAACATGCCCTTGCAACAAGGAGAAATAGGCGGGTGAGCCACTTTATATCTGTTCTGACCTTGTTGGCAATGCTTTTGCCAAGCATTCCAAGGTCAAAAATTGTGTAGGGGAATGGAGCAGTAGAGAAACAGGAGGGCTTGGTCATGTTTTATTCTGACTGTCTCTGAGAAATACATGGTTCTTTCCAGGAATATATTGTGGAAGCTTAAGGAGACTTGAGCCTTAGAGTGAAGGCTTTGCTCATCTTTTTTATCTTTCCCCAGTCGGCCAAGGACTCTTTTGCTGGTTTTAATGCTTTTTGCCAACTCAGTGCTACTCAGAGACTCCTAATGGACACTCATGCTGTGAGTTGTCCCTGGAAACAGGTCAGGAAGACAGAGAACTGAATTCTCAGTCAATATACTTACATAACATCCACGTGGATGGATTATCCCGAGATAACACCGAGGAGCAGTCAGTGCCTCTGCCAAACATTAGCTCTGAGAGAGACACTGCTGTTGTTTTTCCGTGGGACTCTGGAGAGGCAGGTTGGGGGAGAAGTATTTCTTCTGCCTCCGTCTCTGGGGCAATGACAATGAACCATGCTCAAGTCTCTTAACTTCTCCCAGTAGTTGGCCCAATGTGCTGGGACAGAATATAGAATCTGAAAGATGTAAGCCTTCTGGAAAGACAAAAGGTAACAGTTTGTCTCATTCTGTTGGACGACATTCTTTTTATTAACATTCCTGGTGATTCAGGCATTCTTGAACTATGTAATTCCAACCTTGACTCTCTTCCTCCTATGAATTCTCATTGGTCATACTTCCTATTTATCTGTAGAGCCTCACCTATTACAATTTTATTCTATTACCATGAGTAGTAATAATGGTAGTATAATAGCAGTCAGTATTATCTTCTGTTATCTCACTTTATATCAACCCTGAATCTCACAGGAAGGTACTACCATTAGCCTGTTACAGATGAGATGGAGGTTCAGAAAATGTAGGTAACTTTTCTAAGTTCTCACAAACTACCAAATCTGTCCTTTATCTTGGTGTAACATAGATACAAATAGCAAATCATTAAGCACTTATAGAACATGTACATGAACCACAATGCATTGGGCATTTGTAGTTGTAAAAGTTATATTATCTCTGCCCACAAAACTGTAGACTCAGGATGCTGAGATGAAAGAGTCAAGTAATACCACGAGAATTACTAAAATGTTCGAGGAGAAAAAAGATACACCCTAAATCACAAGGTTCTTCTGACAAAGGCCAATGAATGCTGTACTAAATTTAAATGCTATGAATTAGGGGGGATAATTTAGATGAGAGCAGAGAAAACAAGAGCAATGGAGGTTCCATTTTGTTGCATTGAAGGGTTCACATTATTGTAGTTTTTCATATAAATATTTAAATACATCATGTTTTAATTGATCTGGGTGCATTGGTCTTCTGGAAACCCCTAGAGGTGAAGGAGAATCTTGCTAAGTGTATTTTTAATGATGTTATTGGTAGTTTGTCCTCCTCAGTAGTAACTGAGCACAGCCTGATCTGCCTGCTTCTTTTTAGAAGCCTAACATTTAGCATCAATTAGGAAGACATGGTGAGTGATTGACATTACGAAAAAGTAGTAATAAACAATATGAAAACGGTTCATGGTATAAGGCAGGATTCTAATTTTAACATGCATTAAGCCGTCAGTGCTCACAATGATGCTTGAGTTGTATAAATCTGGCAGAGCTGATGGAGTGTGCACCAGAATCCAGTTTTCTTTCATCCGACCAGACAGCACAGCCTACAATGAAGTCAATCACCTATGACTTTGTGACTGACTTAGACCCGTGTCATATGGGCAGGTGTGGTTTTGTCCCTTTCTACTGCAGGTCCATGTACACCTCCCATGAACACTCCTTAAGCTCTTTTCTACGTCTGTCTGGCTGTAACCCACACTGTTCCCCAAACCCTTCTCCAACACACGTACACACACACACACACACACACACAAAACGCTGTCTCTGGGATCTACATACTAAAGAAAATGGGACCACAAGAAAGAAAGGGGGCTTCTTGGAGGAAAAAACATCCAACTTGGGACATATGAGAGCACTTCAAAAAGTTTGTGGAAAGTGGAATTAAAGGTAACTTTATTTTGCTGCAAAAAATATGAAAAAATTTGCATAGTTTTTAATAATATGCAATTTCCATGGAATTTTTGGGCTACCATCTTCTGTTAGCCATAAGAACAATAAGACATATTGTTCTATTTGGATAAGCCACTGACATTTTGAGATTAATTCCTTATGACACCAAGCGTACTTTAAGATATGCATAGTCATATTATTTGTCCTATTTTGCAGATAAGAACCTGAGGCTCAGAGAAGTTAGGTAACTTGCTTAGCACCTCTTGGGGAAAAGAAGCTCATAATGGAAGCAATCTTACTCCACAGTCCAGATACCTACTTATCCACTGTGCTAAGCTGCAACTTAACTCAGCATTTCTTTTTAGATTTGACACCAGTAACACCTCTGGCTAAAACTAAGGAATCCAGTATTTTTTAGAATAAACAAAGCTCTTGAGCCAGGTGAAATTTTAAGAGGCAGTTCAGAGTCCCATAAAGGGTGTTACTTTTCATTTGTCCTCCTTGTCTCATGGAGTGTTACTCTTATTATTTAATAAGTTTTAGGCTTCCACACCCGTCAGTCTCCCCAAGTCAAGACTGGATCTTGGAGTGAAGAGAGGTAAATGCAAAGGTTGTATTCCCCCATAAAGGGTCAACTCAGCTGTTGACAAAACTACAACCCTTTCATGAGAATAGAAGAAAACAAATGAGCCAACCAATGCACCATCCAACCAAAGAAGAAAAAGGAACAAAAATTCATTAAGGCAGCATTTATTTTCTCATTCTGATGTTCAGTATTCATGAAAGGGATGTTCACCTATGAAATAAACATGCTAGACTAGGTTTTTAAGTCACTCTGATCCAATTCACATGTATGGAATTACAGCCCAAAGACCGAAGGTCAGAGAGTGATAGGCAGAAATACTAAACTAGATGACCGATTTCAAACTTCCTGGAGGTGCCTGGGGAAGCTATAACATGCAAGCACACCACAAACATAAGAGCCTCTCTTGTGCCTCTCTCTCATCCAGGCTACTTCCCAATCTCTGCAGTTTATTTTATTTGTTTTTCCATAACAGTGTATCCCCTGCCATATTAAGCAAGTCCCCTGATGGCTAGGGAACTGCTTTTATGCATATTTTTATCCCTTATATTGTTTAGAGTGGTGCTTGCTCAGAATAAACTGTTCAATAAACATCTCCTAAGTCAATGGCTATCTTAATGGTCTCTAATGCGAAATGGGATTTAACTCACCGCTTGAGTTCTTCCCACATATAGCAGATAGTTAGAATATTTTAGGAATCTATTTCAGTAAGCCCAATATTAGATATTGCCTCCCAAATAGCTGATTCTAAGCCTAGAGGTTCATTCTAAGTCCATGGCAGATGCTGATTATTCATGGTATGAAAATGAAAAGATAATTTCTAAATGTTAGGGTTTCAGATTAGTAGAGTAACTGGAGAGGTTGGTGTGCCATCTCTGACAATAAAAATATTGTAAAAAGATACACAAAAATATGACTGTGTGCAAAACTTGTACGAGCCAAGTAACAGCTGTAGACTGGTTAATTGTGCAGTGCCAATCAATTTTGTGGTTTGATAATGTACTTTAGCTATGCATGCCACTGTCGGGAGGCTACTGGGTGATAAGCCAAGAGGAAGTCTCTGAAAAAATGCTGGCAAATTCTTTTATATTTATTATTTTTAAAATTTTTACTTTTTAACAGATTCATTATGGATTGTAGATACAATTCTAAACACATGATGATATCCCTTCCTTTTTCCCACCCCCCCTTCTCCCTCAAACCTTCCTTTCTTCTCTTTTTTTTTTTAGTTTTAGAGATAATATATTTTAAAGTTGTATTCCAGTTAAAAGGCTTAATGCTTCACCAAATAAATCTGAAGCTTGCAACTTCTTGTGAATCTCATAGTTTCAAAATAGAAAGGTGTAAAGAGATAATGTAAAACTATTTTAGTGACAAAAGATGGAACCAGAAAATACATGCATCTTTTCAGTAAATAACAGTACTTCAAAAACATCATGGGAAAATGGAATTAAAAGATGTTTATTTATGTGAAAAAGTACTTTTAAATACATGTTTAGTGGATATCTTAATGCACATTTCCATGAACTTTTAAGAAAGATTTATTTGTTTGAAAGACAGCATTACAGAGAGAGGAAGAGACAGAGAAGGAGAGATCTTCCACTCATTGGTTCACTCCCCAAATGGCCACAATGGTCAGGATTGGACCAGGCTGAAGCCAGGAGCTAGGAGCTTCATCAGGGACTCCCAAATGGGTGCAAAGACCCAAGGACATGGGCCATCTGCAGCTGCTTTCCCAGCCATATTAGCAGGGAGCTGGATTTGAAGTGGAGCAGTTAGAACTTGAGTTGGTGCCCATATGGCATGGCAGCATCGCAGGCAGCAGCTTAACCCATTGCAAACACCACAACTCCAACCCGTCCATGAACTTGTGCAATGTTGATCTGAGTCACGGCACCACTTGTAGCTCCTTCGGCCGTAAAAGGAACGACGCTGCTCGCAGTTAATCGGTCTTCAAAAGACTTTTACTTAGAAGGAGTAGGAAAAAGAGTGGGGGACTGGGAGAAGGGGGAGAGATGGCGTGCACGTTCCTTAAGGTGGAAAGCTGGCGCGCCCCATTCCCTCTCCCGCGGTCCGCTTATATAGAGAATTCAACCAATCAGTCATTCAATCACAGTCCATGCACAGAGTTCTCCAATCCGGCACTTGATCATGCTCAGCTGTGGAGTCACGCAGCAGGCAGGGCATCAGCGCCATCTTGTTGTTTTCCACGATCCTCAGCTAGATGGAAAGTTCAGTCAGCTGCTACATCCGCATTACTGCTATAAGCCAAGCCCAGCATGGGGGGGTCCCATGGCAGGCCTATCCATGGGTCCCCACAGTGCAATAATCATTTTGTAGGTTAAAAAGGACATTTGGAAAGATTTTGTGTTAGGAGTTAATATTACAGCTTCTTCCTTGCACTTCTAACTACTTTAGTTCAGCCCAGCCATTATTTTATTTTATTTTATTTTATTTTATTTTATTTTATTTTATTTTATTTTATTTTTGACAGGCAGAGTGGACAGTGAGAGAGAGAGACAGAGAGGAAGGTCTTCCTTTGCTGTTGGTTCACCCTCTAATGGCTGCCGCAGTGCACCGCACTGATCTGAAGGCAGGAGCCAGGTACTTATCCTGTTCTCCCATGGGGTGCAGGGCCCAAGCACTTGGGCCATCCTCCACTGCACTCCCTGGCCACAGCAGAGAGCTGGCCTGGAAGAGGGGCAACCAGGACAGAGTCTGGTGCCCCGACCGGGACTAGAACCTGGTGTGCCGGCGCGCAAGGCGGAGGACTAGTCTAGTGAGCCGCGGCGCTGGCTAACCCAGCCATTCTTTTAAGTAACACTTAAATACTTATTGTTTCTGGCTGGCAAGAATGGATCTAAGTAAGAATAATTAATCTCTTCAGATTTGATGCAAATGATGTTAATTTTATTGCCTTCAGACGTTCTGGATGTTGTCTCATTTGATACTGGGTTTACTCTACTGATGCCTGGGTTTATTGCTGTGTGTGTAAATGTGCCCTGTCTGATTAAGGCACTGGAAATTTCTGCCCTCTCAATGCTAATGATGTAATTGCATGTTTGCAATAAAATTCATTGAAGTTGTACTACACAGAGGGGATATATTAATCAAGTAAAATCCATGTCACATACACATAAGTACACACACGCACACACACAATACAAATAACTTATCAACTTGGATGTGTCCAATTAGGAAAAGCAACTTCCATTTAGGTGTTGAACTCTCAAATAGTCTGTTTTTCTTCTTTTTAAAATTTTTATTTATTTATTTGTGAGGCAAAAAGTGTGGGAGAGAGAGATAAACACACAACAGAGAGAGACAGACAGAATGATTTCCTAGCTGCTGATTCACCTGTGAATTGCCAACAACAACCAGTCCTTTGCCGGGTGGAAGCCAAGAAGCCAGGATCTCAATCTGGATCCCCCATGGGGATGGCAGGGACCCAGCTTCTTAAGCCATCGCTGCCAGCTTTCCAGGTCTGCATCAACAGGAATCTGGAGTCAGGAGCCAGAGCTGGGAATGCAGTCTGGTTACTCCAATGCAGGACGAAGGTGTTTTAACAGGCATCTTGATTGACAACTTAACCTCTAGACCAGTCACCTGCTATGTCTTATTATGGCTTATAGTTTTATTTCCTTAGGAGTTTCCAGGCCATATTCTTTTATAAACTCCAGTGTCAATCTGAGAACTGTATGAAATAGGATGTCCTCTCACATCTAGGTTTTAAAAACAGAAGCAACTTCAGAAATGATAATAAACAGAGGCTCATTTTATGGGATCAGAAACTGACAGCCAGCACACAGAGTGGTTTAGTAGAACAGTCTGGATTCAAAATAATAGTCTGATTTTCAAAGTAGTGCAAGCTTTATTTTTTTTTTTATTGTCGTATTACCTCCTAATACGGGAAATTCCAAGACCTAAAGATTATCCAGTTAGATAATTTCTTCACATTAATTCCTGGTGCTGACCTGTAAAACATGTATAGACACATAAACACACAGTGTCCTACTTCTTCTCTCATTCTGATTAGTCAGAATATGGGAAAAACTGGAAAAAAAAATGTCTAGGAATTGCTAAGTCCAGGGATGCAGTGAGAGAAAGAGACTGAGCATCACATCAAGGTACTTTTCCCTAGTCATTGTTCCGTCTGGATATGAAGAATGACGTTGCCAAAATGAATCTCCACTCAACTGTCAGTCGAGAGCAGTCACACACTCACGTGGGCCTTCTGTGATGGTGAGGTAGCCCACTGCTTTTATGCTTCAAAGCCCTTTGCCATCTTATTTAAATACCTAATGAGTCGTCGTCGTCTTCTTCTTCTTCTTCTTCTTCTTCTTCTTCTTCTTCTTCTTCTTCTTCTTCTTTCTGTCTTTACTGGACATGAATTGCACTCACTTTTGAAAAGGTACAACTAAAGCCTTTCTTAGGCTATAGGGTTTTCTCTCTTCCAATGACCCTGTTTTGAGAAAATCCTCTTGTTCTATGCTTCTGACCTGACACCACTGCATGCTATCATAAACATTTCTCCTTGTATGTGATTCCTTTCATATTGCAAGCAACCCTGACCCAGGCTAAGCACTTTACATTTTCCTATAATACATTCCCAAATAATCTTTCACTTTTCTTTTTCATGCCATTTAAATAATCAGTTAAACCAATTTTGTATGATTTGGGGGAACTGAATTTTGTTTTAAGGAAATGTTATACATTTTTTCCTTATATGGAGTAATTATATTTTACTTGAGTGTTTTTCACTTGCTAACATTATTCAGAAAAAATATTCTTATTTTTAATGGATAATCGGGCCTCAGCAGCTAATTCTCAATGCAGAATTCCAGACCAAGATTTTACAGAGATATTAAACATGTGAGAACCAATGAAACCAACTATGGAACATATGACTGGGTGGATGGGAGGGCAACTTGCGTGTGAACATTTTGAAGATGAATTAATCTCACACTCTCCCAAGTAATAAATGGAATCATTGGTTGAACTTTCTGTTTGCTCTTGAGCCTACAGAAATTCCAGAATTGTCAGCTAATTGAATAATTTAGATAGGGATAAGAAGCTAGAAATCAGAAAAAGAAGAAAGCTATGTCTGTCATTTTTGGGATGCTTTTAACTTAAAAAAAGGAGATTTTCTGATGATTTTTGGCAGGAAATCAAACATTTTAATAAAGGTTTTTGGGTATCTTATTGGGGAGTATGTGTCCAATGTTGATCTATTAATATATCCAGGATTATATGTTGCTTGTCAGAAAAGTGAAAGAAACATAACATTTATTAAATGAATGTGAACATTTGCATGGTATTTATATACATAATCCCTTAAATCATTAGAGAAGATCATAAATATTAAGGAATGCATGCAGGTACTCTATAAAACACACAGAGAACATTTTGATGATTTCTCTTCCAGCAAGAAATAGTCTTTTGAAGAAATTGCATTTCTACTCATGCATACGCATATATACCCAGTGACTTCTAAGACAGCAATAAAATCAAACATGTTCTATTTTCTCAGCTGTTCATTCATTCTGTTATTGTTCATTTCTTCCTGCAAACCAGATTCCTATAAGCGCTGATTTACCTTCAGTCCAAGGAACTTCTTTTGGCATCAATATCACAGGGCCTGCTGGACGCCATTCCCTCAACTCTCATCTGCTGAGAAAGAACTCATGCAATTGTTATCTCTGCAGAATCTGTCAGGGATGCAGATTCCTTGGCTTTTTCCTAAATTATTTTTAGTACTTTAAAAATGCTACTCATCACCTTCTGACTCCAACTTTCCTGGTATGATCAGCAATCAGAAATCATGTGATTTCTCTATGTAACGTGAATTGTTTACCCTTTAACAATGGCTTTGCAGATCTGATTTCCAGCTGTTGGATTTTGATTTTGGTATCCTACTTGGTATTATTGGAACTTTATGTTCCATGTCTTCATGAGGTGAATCCCCAGCTTCAGGGAGCCACTGTCTCTTCAAACATTCCTTCTGTCCCATTCTCTTTCTATCCTTTCCTTTTAGGGACAACAGTGATCAGTGATGCCTATGACACTGAACCACAGAACTTGATGGTCCACTCCTTTTTCTTTGTCTGTATCATATTTCCCTTTTTGTTTAATTTTGGGTATTTTTAAAATATTTATTTATTTTATTTTAAAGGCAGAGTTATAGAGAGGTAAGAGCAAAGTGGAGAGAGAGCGAGAGAGCGAGAGAGAGAGAGAGAGCGAGAGAGGTCTTCCATCTACTGGTTCATTCCTCAAATGGCCACAATGGCTGGAGCTGCGCTGATTCAAAGACAAGAGCTGGGAGCTTCCTCCGGGTCTCCCACATGGGTGCAGGGGCCCAAGGATTTGGACCATCTTCTATTGCTTTTCCAGGCCACAGCAAAGAGCTGAATTGGAAGTGGAACAGGCAAGACTCGAACTGGTGTCCATATGGGATGCCTGTACCCTCCAGTGGCTTTACCCGCCATGCCAAAGTGCTGGCTCCAGGTGTTTTCTTTAGACCTCTCTTCATATTTTTCCGTCCTTTTCTTTGCTGAGTATAGTCTTCTTGGAAGTTAAAATCTGGAATTTTTATAATTTTCATAATATATTTTTATTTTTTTAAATGTTTTGTATTCCCATGTCTCTGGTAAAATGGACATCACTCTACAGATGGCTACAATGGATGGGTCTGGGCCACATGGAATCCAGAGGCCTAGAACTCCATCTGGGTCTCCCACGTCGGTGTTAGGGTCATACCCTTGGGCCATCTTCTGCTACTTTGTCAGAGGCATTAGCAAGGAGCTGGAACAGAGGTGGAGCAGCCAGGACTGGAACTGCTGTTCACATGGGGATGCCAGCTTCCAGGTGGTGGCTTAAGCTGATGTGCCACAATGCCTCCGCAAGACCTTTCATTTCACTCAACAATAAGAGTCGTCTTGAATTAGTTGCACTCTTTTAAAGGCTTTACCGCTTTATAGAGTTTAGTTCTTTTTGGCTTGTGTGGGGCCTCTTTTCTCTCCTGTGGGTTCTACAACTATGCTGATGTAACCCATATGGCTTGTTTAGTGGAAGGATGACAGCAATGATCTAACTAAACAGAATCACACGTAATTATTTTTTGTCTTTATAGCAACCTACAACATGCAATATGTAATGTTACAAATGGAAGCCCAATAACTTTTGCTGAGTAAATATGGATAAGAAAACAAATTTATTCTTTACAGCACAATGCTGTAGAACTAGGAGTAAGGACTAGAATTACAGAGGTAAATTTGCATTGATAGCAAAAAGAAATATCACTACCGAAAACTTGAGCAGTCATACTTGATAAGTAGCAATTTCAAAGTTATTGCAAACCTTAGGTAAAGATTTTAGGGAAAAAAATAGGGATAATGTACCTCATAAACTGCTTGAATCCTTTCTGTTAAATTAGCTAGATCTTTATAACTCAATGATTCCATATTATTGCAAGAAAAGTAAGTTTTATAATTGCAAGCCATTTAAAGAGGGCAAACATTTGTGAATACTGCTCACACCAGCAAAGAAAATGTAGCTTCTGAGACAGCATTGTGGTGCCATTTGCTATGCTGGCATCCTGTATATGAGAGCCAGTTCAAGTCCAGTCCTCTCTCTTTCCAATCCAGCTCCCTGTTAATATGCCTGGGAAAGTCGCGGATTTGGTTCAGACACTTGGGCACTGCCACACACGTGGGAGACCTGGGTGGAGTTCTTGCCATCTCTCTCTGCCTGACTGAGCCCTGGCTGTTGCAGCCATTTGGGAAATGAATCAGCTAATGGAAGATTCTCTCCCTGACCCCTCACCCCTTCTGTGGTCACTCTGCCTTTCGCATAAATAAGTAAATCTTAAAAAAAAAAGAAAATGCAGCTAGTAAGTTTGTTCAGTATGATTTATTTTATCACCTTCCATACCAGACCATCATTGGGGTACAAAACAATGAAGATGGAATTGTTTGAACTTGTCCAAGCAATAGGCTTAATTGTTGAGAGTAATGGCTTTGTCCGTCTTGTGTAATTGCTCCCTCCCAGAGATTTCCCTCTTGTTTGAGCTTCCCCATTATGTTTGGAAAAAAGGAGGCAGAATGTTCTTGGGACGACTTTGGTGCCTTTTTTGGCAAGGTGCTTGGGTCTTACCAGTAGAGATGTCAGTTCCCTAAGTAGCCATTTTGGGAATGAATTTCCTTAAAACCTTGTCTATCTAACCTGACAGCATTCTTCTGGTCTACCAACCTTCTCAAGTTTTCTCTGGACCACACACAGACCCTGGGGAAGATAAACAATCCAAAAATTCATTCCCAGGCTAACCTATTCCACTTCTACATTTAGGAATTTGTTCTTTGTGGGGCTTCTGGAAGAAGTTGACTTGCAACCTTTTCAACTTCTATCATACTGCTCCATTCCCCCCAGTTTGGAGTTTTCTCCTAGAAAGGAAAAATGACGAGTGCAGATCTGACACTTGCCTCTTAAGTCCATGTCCAGTTTTGTCCTTTTCCGTCATGACAGGAGGAATGGGTGCTGTCACGTGGGAAGTACGTGGATACAATGGTAGCACCAGGCATTTGTACCCAAGTCACGGGATAGCAAGGCTCATGAACTGAAAGGAGTAAAAATGTGGCTTGTTTAATGTAGGACACAAGGTGGGAAGCACACTGAAATTCTATTTTACACAATATTCACATATTTTATATCTTTCTTTACGGGTAAAGCTTTCACCAATGAATATATGATTAAAGGGACCCAGTTATATTTAACAAGGAAATCCAGCAGATGGAAGATGTCTGAGGCCAACCAAAATACTCTCATACTCCTCCTACTGGACAGCGCCAGGGGAACGTTTGTGTGATCAGCTCAGAGCAACAGTTTACTCTTGGCCTGCTGAATGGCTACAGATTTTCATTTGAGCTTCTCAAGAAAGCAACATTTATGGTGAGAATCTGTATCACCAGTGGATGCCTGGTTTAAGACTTCACACATATTAAGTGTCTCATGATGCTCATGTGAATATTTAGTTTTTACTTTTTACATTCATATCTATCTATGTTTACCACACATATAACACATTTACTTTGTATGACAGAGTGAGGAGACGTAATTAATGGAAAATTTAAATATTTAAAAATATTTTTAGAATTTTATTTCATTTCTAATTGACACATAATTATATAAATTTGTGGAATACAATGTTATGTTTTATACTTATACACATTGTTCAATTCTACCTTGCATTTTATACAATATTCTAATTATTCATGCAAAGACTAATTTGACCATGCTAAGTTTTCTTATCTGTTTTCAGAGACAAATAAATGATAACTAACTTATTCAATTGTTATTTGTCATGAACCAGCTATGATCTTTGGTATGCAAAATATGATTGTGAACTAGACTATTTCCTATTATTTTAAATATAGCATTGACACTTACATAGATATTCTAGCTTATCAATGATCTACTCATTTCAAATGAAATTTTGAAACTTCCTAAATGTTATAATCTACTCCTAAAAGGATATCAGATATGGTCTTAATTTTCAAAGGGCTTACAAAACAGCAGATTTACTGAAAAAAGCAAAACATACTTCTTGCTTTCACTCATGTGTCCTGAAGAATAAAATGAGGCATTGAATTTATAGTGTTTTTCAAAAGCCCTCATTTGTATTCTGCATGAATTCCTAGGTTACATAGCACTGCAGGAGTGTGGATCAAGGATATCAATGTACAGAGGGAAATAGTTAGATTTTTTAATCAGGCAAAACCTTATCACAATTATCATAAGGCACAAATAGTCACCTTGCAGCTAACAATCTCTTCTTTAACTTTATGTGTAGATTTTAGGGAGACAGTTTGGCTGAAAAGCCCATCAATCTATCTGCCAAAAGAAGGGGAAAAAAAGAAGAAAAAAAAGAAGAAAGACAGGAAGGCAGGAAGGAAGGGAGAGGGAGAGGGAGGAAAGAAAGGAGGGAAGAGTAAACACATACCTGGCATGCACACCTACAGCAGGGTGGTTTGCATGAATTACTAGGAAAGACCAGCTCTGGAGGGGAGATTCCTGATTCATTGATGAGCTGTAATGTTTTCATTACCTGCCCTATGTCCACCAGGATAAATTCACAATATCTATTTCCAGGCTACAATGTTCTAGTTTTGCACTAACATAACAAGCCACAATTTTCCATGTATAGATTATTTACATGAGTTTCAAAGACTGCAGTTCTCCTAATGTTACATATTGTGCTGTCTTAACTCTTCAAATAAGCAGTTTCAAGCTGAAACACTCTACGTGCAGCTCGGATCTTTGCTTCCATAACCATCATCAAAACATCACGATTGGATAAAAACAGACCAATCAGATGCTGCCTCTTTTCTACTCTTCAGTTTTGGATCTTCTTAAATTTGTCAGTTCTCCTAGGCATTTGTATTCCTCCAGCTCCCTGGCATGCCAGGTGTTTAAGAAAGTCCATTGTATTTAAATAGAGCATAACCAAGTTTTTATTACACGTTGGTGTGGATTCTCTTTCTGCCACATTTATCAGGCCATTGCGTTAGATATTCTGTGTCTTACCTCGTGTTTTATGACCCTTAAACATTGCCAACACTTACACAGATGTTCTATGGTCACATGGATGATCCACTGAATTTAACTGATACCTTAAACTTCATTAAGTATTACAATCTGCTCTTAAATGGGCAAAAGTGATAATTGAGTAACTAATGGACAGCTGTTCGGTTTTCATGATGGTGTTCCATGTTGATGAGCAGAAAAAAAATCACCAGCCATTGACAGTTCAGATGCATTTAGCACCATATTGTCACTTCACCTACAGAATGGTAACTGTGCACTTCCACTGATAACTCTTGCCTCAGTTGGCTCATAATCCAATAGAGTTTGGAATGCCAAGTGATTTAGAAGTCACTAAAAAATTCAGTGGCTGATCAGTTATACATGTTGGTATTTTAGAACATTCTGCTTCCCTGAGATAATACATGGAAAGAATGTAGAATTCAGTGCTTATGTTCACTTTTGATATTTAATGCATCATCTTAGATAAGCCTGCAGCCATCTGGAAGTGAGACTATGAGCAATGGGCACACGATCTTTACTAGATAAATCCTGGTGTAATCCAGGGGTACCGGAATTTCTCCTGTATGCCAATAAATCCCCACATGTAGGTACAGGAAGCTTTTGGATAATATAAAATGTAAATCCTCTTTTAAGAAAATAACTGACTTGAAGCACTTTTGTATCTGCGGATCATGCTATCAGAATTT